>CAKXYN010000067.1:12400000-13600000 GCA_935064755.1 Tragelaphus eurycerus
TTCTAATGGTTAAATCAGATCCTCTCTGTCTCTCTCATTTCAATTTGAAAGCAAAGTCATTTGTAATCTGCCCCAGCCTTATTTTCTTGACTCCATTTCCTCCTGTCAATCCCTCTTCCACTAATCTACAACCACCTACTGGCCTTCTATTCTTCATTTCACACCAGATCTGCCCTCCAGAATGGCTCTCACCTTGATCTTTGCATAGCAAATTCCTTATTATCATTCAGATCTCAGTTTAAATGTCACCTCCTCAGAGAGGACTTTCTTAAATTTTCAATGCAAAGTAGCTTCACTCTCTATCATATCACTCTATTTTAACTGCCTTCGTGACACTTATTTTTAACATATATTTTTAGCCCATTTATCTACATGTTGTTTGTCTCCTCAAACTAGAATATGATTCCAGTGAAACTAGGGCATTTCTTGTTCACTGCTGTATCCCTACACATGGGCTACTGCCAGACCAGGCACCTAATTAAATATTTATAGGTGAATTCTATGTTTTTTAGTCCTGCCTTGTCACTATTTAGAGGTCAGTGGTAACTTTACACCTATTTCCCTGGTACTGGTGATCTTATCATTTCAGCTTCACCTGTAGGCCTAAAAGAATTCCCAGTTCCTTTGTCTTGCCCATTAATGAGCTACGAATTGGGAAGGAGAAGGTGGGTCCTGTGGGGTTACCATTCACTATAGTTACTTCAGAACATTAAAAGCTCCTAGTTATTTGAAAGAATATCTCTCACAAATGGCAGACCCAAATTTCTGATACTCAAGAGATTAACTTTTATAATGTTGTATTTTGTGGATTTTCTTTAGGAGTTTTGGTTTTAATAATTATCTCAGTTTGAGAAATTTGGGTGCTGGAAATTACTGATCTCAGAAAGTTACTTGAATGGCACAAACTTGGGCTTCCTAGTGATACACAGACCATAAATTATAGTCACAGCATTCATCCCTCAGCCTGGCTCTGGAGACTGTCTCCTTCTTTACGCTCATTTTATATCACCTATAGACTTTGGTTATTGTCTATGTTAGTCTTCCCACTTGGATGCTGGCATTTCCTAGTTTTTTTTGGCTGATCCTATCCTTCCATTTAATCCATGCTTTTGCTTCTACATGTAGATTCAGTTCATGCAGCATGCTTTTATTTTCCAGCAACCTATTTCTCCACCTTGGGCTTAGTTTTTCTTTGGAACTTCCATCTTAGAACTCAGAGCTCAGAAGGCTGTGAATGGTCCCTCTGTTTCTACTTTGTGGTATCTCATCTTCTTGTATAAAGTAAAGATGGTTGTCCTCTGCCCTATCAATGGCAGTGATTTGAAGGCTCCTCCTTCCCTGGGATGCCAGAGGCACTCACTGCAATTTTTTTCTGCTGACCTTCATCATTAAGGAAACTGAGAATGAGACCAGGACAGAGGCCTTTAATAACCACTTTGACTTCTTCCTAGCAAGACAATAGTCAATCCAAAGTTGCCAAAATAAACCAGGAGCTAAATAAATACATTTTTTTTTAACCTCCTGTGGTTATCAGACAGAGTTAACTAGTTAGCGGCCATGACTTATTTTGAAGCACCTGTGATTCATTAGGAATCAAACCAAGAGGATACGTGGCAGGAAAGGTAAACCCATTCCTAATTATACTCTCACTTTCACTTTTAAAATGAGAAACTCATTTCCATGAGAAGCAGTTCGGATTTGCCCAACTTCCTCTGGTTCCACATCAGCGATTATTTAGCCTCAGCCTATTAAAAAAATAAGCCAAGTCCGTAAAAGTCGAAATAAGATTAACTAGCATCATCATGCTGTACATTAGATCTCCAAGAACTCGTTCATCTTGCGTAACTGGCACTTTGTACCTTTGACCATTTCTCCCTCTTGCCCGTTCTCGACTCCCACCCCCTCAGAGACCAGCTTCATTATGACCAACCTTTCATTATATCTCTATCAAAATATCATTTTACACTTTAAATATGTACCATTTTTTTTTAATGCCAAAGATATCTCAGTAAAGTTGTTTAAGAGAAAATAAAAGTCAAGACTGATGATGATAATTTAGGAACGATAGAGGATGACATGGCTGGATGACATCACCAACTCAATGGACATGAGTTTGTGCAAGCTCTGGGAGTTGGTGATGGACAGGGAAGCCTGGCATGCTGCAGTCTATGGGGCTGCAAAGAGTCGGACACACCTGAGCAACTGAACTGAAAAATTTTTATGACTGCTGTCTGATTTTGTTTATAAAAGCAGGTCTAGGTATACCAGAAATATAAAACTTGTTTCATGACAGACTAGTTTTTCTAGCTGAGTAAAGAGATTGACTTTCTTATTTTTAAGATCAGTTTATTTGGGGAGAGAGAATAAGATAGAGACACATTTGCAGAGACTGGACTGAGTAGGTTGACTAGTAATGGGGACAGAGATTTGTATCTAGTTCGTGGATGTTAGCATAAGTCATGCTTGAAAAGTGCCTGGATAGATTAGAAGAGTTTTCTTAATCATTCCTTTTTTAAAAATTTTATATATTCATTTAACATTTATATAGTACCATGTGCCAATGTTTCTGCTAATTACTAGGAATGCAAAAATGAATAGTATGGCCTTTGACCTCAAAAAGATTACAGTGCATTGAGAGAGTCAGACATATGTTTTAAAACTGTATGTAACATCAGATAAGAAGCATTATAATAAAGGTATGATATCAAGTGGGTGGGGTGGGGTCAGCCAATGAACATAACCTAGTGACCCCTGAATTCACACAATTATAATGTTGAACACAGGGATTCCAGGTGAGTTAAGAATTCATCACTCAGCACTATGATAGGGGAAGGCATGAATGTTGTAGGAAAATAGAGTTTCTATAGTTGAACTCAGAGAACTGTGTGTTGTGGAGTCAGAGAAGAATTAAGAACTAACCAGGCAAAAGGGTCGCAGAAAATGAAGCAAGTAAAGCTGCTTTTGGGAAGGAGGAGTGTTGAGAAAAGTTTCTCAGAGAAGATGGTCTTTGAACTTTGTCCTCTGGTTAAATCAAGCAACAGTTGGGAACTCCATAGTATCAAGAAAGGGATATTATTAAGGAATTGACTGCTCAAGATTGCTCAAATCTTCTTCACTAAGCAGCATCCTTTTAAAGAGTATCAGATGCTGTGTCCATAAAGGGCCAGGCCTTCTTCTTCTCGCTGGTTGAAAGATGAACAATGTTGCCCAGAACGTCTCAGGCACTCAGTACTTGTTCCTAAAAGCCCCTTAAAGTGGCATCAGGGAGGGAAAATGATACTTCATCCATTCTGAGCAAATAGGAAATTGCTATTTTTGATCTGAAAGACACACACCTCCCTTCCCATAGGGTACACCCCACACTACTCAATTTATCCATGTCAAAAACTCCAGAGACTGAATTGATTGTGCTGTAACTGAACTTCAGGTTTCATTCTGAGTACTTGAAACGTGACACTTCATCCACTAAGCCCTCCTGCCTGGCTTGTTCTTTTCTTTCTTTTTTGTTCCAGTTCTAAGATGTTGAAATATTTTTTTTTTTTTTTGCATTTCCTGGGGCTGTCTCTGCTTGAGCCAGGAAATACCATTTTTATCAAATCTCGTAATAATATAGAGAGATGTTGAAGATTAATGCCTATTGATAATCCAGACTGCCATAAAATGAGATAAGAGCAGAATTTAATAACCTGAAAAACAGTTGTGGAAGAGTGTGGTTTTCTCTTCAGCTGTCTCTTCCATGTTCTTGTTTCCAACCCAGGGTGAGTTTTGACGAGGGCCACTCCTGGGACAAGTATGGTTTCACTTCGGTTCCTCTCTTTGTGGATGGGGCCCTGGTGGAGGCAGGCGTGGAGACCCAGATTATGACGTGAGTACTTCCTTGTGGCTAAGAGGAATCCATGGGCTTGGTTTCTGCTTCCACCGAGGCCATGGGTTTTCCCCAGGGAGGCTTACACTGAAGCATTTCAGTCTCTGGGCCAAAGTGTCCTCATCTGTAAGATGCTCACAGCAAATGATTCAAATGGCTACTGACGGGATTACAGAAGCTGGGCTTCTAGCAGAAAAGTTAAGGTTTCTCATAGAATTACAGTATTGTAACAAATTTCCATTTATCCAGAACCCAAGCAAACAGGAAGCTTAAGGCTTCAGATGTGTTTTCTCTTTCCAAAACAGCCCAGTAAAGGACTAAGGATGGAGATAGAGGGAACAAAACAGCCAACGTACTGAAAACAGGGGATGTTTTAAGGGAACCTCCTGGAATCTGTGAGACACATACACACAGTTACTGTTGTTCCACTTCAGATTCATTTGCTGTGAAAAATTTTCCATAGTCCTTTACAGTGAGAATAGATGGTGGGGATATATATCTGAAAGCCCCAAAGTACTTTCTGAATATTAAAGAAGATAACTTGATGTTTTCTAAAAATATATAAAAATCTAATTCTCAGAAATGGATGACCCATGTGTGTGTGTGTGTGCACCTGTGTAAATAGAGGAGTGTGGGGGAATAGTTATGGTAATACTTCACCAGTAATACCAAACCGCAATGCTCAAACTACCGCACAATTGCACTCATCTCACACGCTAGTAAAGTAATGCTCAAAATGCTCCAAGCCCCGCTTCAGCAATATGTGAACCGTGAACTTCCTGATGTTCAAGCTGGTTTTAGAAAAGGCAGAGGAACCAGAGATCAAATTGCCAACATCCGCTGGATCATGGAAAAAGCAAGAGAGTTCCAGAAACACATCTATTTCTGCTTTATTGACTATGCCAAAGCCTTTGACTGTGTCAGATCAGATCAGATCAGATCAGTCGCTCAGTCGTGTCCGACTCTTTGCGACCCCATGAACTGCAGCACGCCAGGCCTCCCTATCCATCACCAACTCCCGGAGGTCACCCAGACTCACATTCATCGAGTCAGTGATGCCATCCAGCCATCTCATCCTCTGTCGTCCCCTTCTCCTCCTGCCCTCAATCCCTCCCAGCATGAGAGTCTTCTCCAATGAGTCAACTCTTCGCATGAGGTGGCCAAAATACTGGAGTTTCAGCTTGAGCATCATTCCTTCCAAAGAAATCCCAGGTCTGATCTCCTTCAGAATGGACTGGTTGGATCTCCTTGCAGTCCAAGGGACTCTCAAGAGTCTTCTCCAACACCACAGTTCAAAAGTATCAATTCTTCGGCACTCAGCCTTCTTCACAGTCCAGCTCTCACATCCATACATGACCACAGGAAAGACCATAGCCTTGACTAGGCGAACCTTTGTTGGCAAAGTGATGTCTCTGCTTTTGAATATGCTATCTAGGTTGGCCATAACCTTCCTTCCAAGGAGTAAGTGTCTTTTAATTTCATGGCTGCAGTCACCATCTGCAGTTATTTTGGAGCCCAGAAAAATAAAGTCGGACACTGTTTCCACTGTTTCTCCATCTATTTCCCATGTAGTGATGGGACCAGATGCCATGATCTTCGTTTTCTGAATGTTGAGCTTTAAGCCAACCTTTTCACTCTCCACTTTCACTTTCATCAAGAGGCTTTTGAGTTCCTCTTCACTTTCTGCCATAGGGTGGTGTCATCTGCATATCTGAGGTTATTGATATTTCTCCCAGCAATCTTGATTCCAGCTTGTGTTTCTTCCAGTCCAGCATTTCTCATGATGTACTCTGCATATAAGTTAAATAAAAATGGTGACAATATACAGCCTTGACGTACTCCTTTTCCTATTTGGAACCAGTCTGTTGTTCCATGTCCAGTTCTAACTGTTGCTTCCTGACCTGCATACAGATTTCTCAAGAGGCAGATCAGGTGGTCTGGTATTCCCATCTCTCTCAGAATTTTCCACAGTTTATTGTGATCTACACAGTCAAAGGCTTTGGCATAGTCAATAAAGCAGAAATAGATGTTTTTCTGGAACTCTCTTGCTTTTTCCATGATCCAGTGGATGCTGGCAATTTGATCTCTGGTTCCTCTGCCTTTTCTAAATCCAGCTTGAACATCAGGAAGTTCACGGTTCACATATTGCTGAAGCCTGGCTTGGAGAATTTTGAGCATTACTTTACTAGCGTGTGAGATGAGTGCAATTGTGTGGTAGTTTGAGCACTCTTTGGCATTGCCTTTTTTTGGGATTGGGATGAAAACTGACCTTTTCCAATCTTGTGGCCACTGCTGAGTTTTCCAAATTTGCTGGCATATTGAGTGCAGCACTTTCACAGCATCATCTTTCAGGATTTGGAACAGCTCCACTGGAATTCCGTCACCTCCACTAGCTTTGTTCCTAGTGATGCTTTCTAAGGCCCACTTGACTTCACATTCCAGGATGTCTGGCTCTAGGTCAGTGATCACACCATCATGATTATCTGGGTCGTGAAGCTCTTTTTTGTACAGTTCTTCTGTGTATTCTTGCCACCTCTTCTTAATATCTTCTGCTTCCGTTAGGTCCACACCATTTCTGTCCTTTATCGAGCCCATCTTTGCATGAAATGTTCCTTTGGTATCTCTGATTGTCTTGAAGAGATCCCTAGTCTTTCCCATTCTGTTGTTTTCCTCTATTTCTTTGCATTGATCGCTGAAGAAGGCTTTCTTATCTCTTCTTGCTATTCTTTGGAACTCTGCATTCAGATGTTTATATCTTTCCTTTTCTCCTTTGCTTTTCACTTCTCTTCTTTTCACAGCTATTTGCAAGGCCTCCCCAGACAGCCATTTTGCTTTTTTGCATTTCTTTTCCATGGGGATGGTCTTGATCCCTGTCTCCTGTACAATGTCACGAACCTCATTCCATAGTTCATCAGGCACTCCATCTATCAGATCTAGGCCCTTAAATCTATTTCTCACTTCCACTGTATAATCATAAGGGATTTGATTTAGGTCATACCTGAATGGTCTAGTAGTTTTCCCTACTTTCTTCAATTTCAGTCTGAATTTGGGAATAAGGAGTTCATGGTCTGAGCCACAGTCAGCTCCTGGTCTTGTTTTTGCTGATTGGATAGAGCTTCTCCATCTTTGGCTGCAAAGAATATAATCGATCTGATTTCGGTGTTGACCATCTGGTGATGTCCATGTATAAAGTCTTCTCTTGTGTTGTTGGAAGAGGGTATTTGCTATGACCAGTGCATTTTCTTGGCAAAACTCTGTTAGTCTTTGCCCTGCTTCATTCCGTGTTCCAAGGCCAAATTTGCCTGTTACTCCAGGTGTTTCTTGACTTCCTACTTTTGCATTCCAGTCCCCTATAATGAAAAGGACATCTTTTTTGGGTGTTAGTTCTAAAAGGTCTTGTAGGTCTTCAGAGAACCGTTCAACTTCAGTTTCTTCAGCGTTACTGGTTGGGGCATAGACTTGGATTACTGTGACATTGAATGGTTTGCCTTGGAAACGAACAGAGATCATTCTGTCGTTTTTGAGATTGCATCCAAGTACTGCATTTTGGACTCTTTTGTTGACCATGATGGCCACTCCGTTTCTTCTGAGGGATTCCTGCCCACAGTAGTAGATATAATGGTCCTCTGAGTTAAATTCACCCATTCCAGTCCATTTTAGTTCGCTAATTCCTAGAATGTCAACATTTACTCTTGCCATCTCTTGTTTGACCACTTCCAATTTGCCTTGATTCATGGACCTGACATTCCAGGTTCCTATGCAATATTGTTCTTTACAGCATCGGACTTTACTTCTATCACCAGACACATCTACAGCTGGGTATTCTTTCTGCTTTGGTTCCATCCCTTCATTCTTTCTGGAGTTATTTCTCCACTGATCTCCAGTAGCATATTGGGCCCTTACTGACCTGGGGAGTTTCTCTTTCAGTATCCTATCATTTTGCCTTTTCATACTGTTCATGGGGTTCTCAAGGCAAGAATACTGAAGTGGTTTGCCATTCCCTTCTCCAGCGGACCACACCCTGTCAGATCTCTCCACCATGACCCGCCCATCCTGGGTTGCCCCACGGGCATGGCTTAATTTCATTGAGTTAGACAAGGCTGTGGTCCTGGTGTGATTAGACTGACTAGTTTTCTGTGAGTATGGTTTCAGTGTATTTGCCCTCTGATGCCCTCTTGCAAGACCTACCGTCTTACTTGGGTTTCTCTTACCTTGGGCGTGGGGTATCTCTTCCTGGCTGCTCCAGCAAAGCACAGCCATCGCACCTTACCTTGGATGAGGGGTCTCTCCTCACCGCCGTCCTTCCTGACCTCGGTCGTGGAGTAGCTCCTCTCGGCCGTGCTTAGTGCGCCAGTTCTCACCGCCGTCCGTCCTCAGTGTCCTTTGACTGTGTAGATCACAATAAACTGTGGAAAATTCTGAAGGAGATGGAAATACCAGACCACCTGATCTGCCTCTTGAGAAATCTGTATGCAGGTCAGGAAGCAACAGTTAGAACTGGACATGGAACAACAGACTGGTTCCAAATAGGAAAAGGAGTATGTCAAGGCTGTATATTGTCACCATGTTTATTTAACTTATATGCAGAGTACATCATGAGAAATGCTGGACTGGAAGAAACACAAGTTGGAATCAAGATTGCTGGGAGAAATATCAATAACCTCAGATATGCAGATGACACCACCCTTATGGCAGAAAGTGAAGAGGAACTAAAAAGCCTCTTGATGAAAGTGAAAGTGAAGAGTGAAAAAGTTGGCTTAAAGCTCAACATTCAGAAAATGAAGATCATGGCATCTGGTCCCATCACTACATGGGAAATAGATGGAGAAACAGTGGAAACAGTGTCCGACTTTATTTTTCTGGGCTCCAAAATCACTGCAGATGGTGACTGCAGCCATGAAATTAAAAGACACTTACTCCTTGGAAGGAAAGTTATGACCAACCTAGATAGCATATTCAAAAGCAGAGACATTACTTTGCCAACAAAGGTTCTCCTAGTCAAGGCTGTGGTCTTTCCTGTGGTCATGTATGGATGTGAGAGCTGGACTGTGAAGAAGGCTGAGCGCTGAAGAATTGATGCTTTTGAACTGTGGTGTTGGAGAAGACTCTTGAGAGTCCCTTGGACTGCAAGAAGATCCAACCGGTGCATTCTGAAGATCAGCCCTGGAATTTCTTTGGAAGGAATGATGCTAAAGCTGAAACTCCAGTATTTTGGCCACCTCATGCGAAGTTGACTCATTGGAGAAGACTCTGATGTTGGGAGTGATTGGGGGCAGGAGGAGAAGGGGACGACAGAGCATGAGATGGCTGGATGGCATCACTGACTCGATGGATGTGAGTCTGAGTGACCTCCGGGAGCTGGTGATGGACAGGGAGGCCTGGCGTGCTGCAGTTCATGGGGTGGCAAAGAGTCGGACACGACTGAGCGACTGATCTGATCTGAATACCAAACCGCACCTCACCTCACCTTTCCCGCTCCCAAGAGACAGGAATACTTTGCATTTTAATTATGCACTGGACAGAATGAAGGGAGTCTTCTGAGCAAGATTAAGGGGAATTTGCAGTACTATGGAGTTGTCACAGAAGGGCTTACAGAGTGCTTCTGGATTGGTTTGGGGGAAGGTTGTCTTTTTACTCTAAGAGAGACTGCTGTTCTTTTAACCTTTGTGTTCATTAATTTCTTTATAGCTAGAATCAGTCTTCCCAAAGAGACTGATGAGCTTTGAGGAGGAGGCAAATGGCTAATTCCTATGCTTTACTTTCCCCCAGAGTGATGTTAAAACATTACTTATAACTGTGGATATGCAGTTTTGATCAAATGTTACAATCTGGCCCCAGACTGGACCACTTTTACCATGTTCCTCACCTCCACTTCCATCCTCATGTCCAGAGAGTTGTCCAGCCACTTCTCCAAGCTTTCAGAAATACAGAAAGAACCCAGCCATAATGGCAAATGGTGCACAAATTGGGGAAAACAAGCAAACAAAACAAATGAACAAAAGTCCAGTCCTAAGAAATTCAGCAGAAACACTACAAAGGAGTTTCTTGTCTACAGCAAGAGTCTTAGAGGATTCTCAATGTCCTCATTATTTAAAAAATGTTTATAATAGAAAATCTTGTTCCACAGTATGTCTTTAAAATTATTTGGAACAAATGTAGCAAAGAGCAATTTTAAATTATGTTTAACTCTCTCTGAATTTTCCAAATTGCCTGTACAGACTTCTCTCAAACTTCAAGGGTTTGTGAAATGTACCTTTTAAAGCCTTTTAACACTCATTTGTGAGCGTGTTGTTTGTGTTTGGCACATAGACTCTATGGTTGGAAAGTGAAAGGCATGATGTCAAACCCTATAGGGAACTACTATAAATCTTCCCAGGGGATGTATTTCATTTGTAACTGTGTCCTTAGGTGCAAACTGTTGCCATGACAGGACTTTTCTAGACAATTCTGCTGTACAGTGTGAGGATTTCCTGTAGAATTTGTTACTCAGGAAGTACAGCTTTAATTTGAGTTTTTCCAGCAATTTCTTTTCATTCTCCTAAAATATCCTCTAAAACAGATATCTTACCATCTAAATTTCTGATTAAAGTTTCTGTGATAACAAGTGAACTCTGTGGGTAAGCTGGTGAGTCACTTGATTAATTAAGAGTTAACAATACTGTATGCAAGTTTAGCTATTCAAGCCATAGACAATGTTTAAGACATAAATGTTATTAATGCTTAGCATCTAAAGCTTCATCATTTGGTGAATACACAGCAATGATATATTGCATAAGCACAAGGACTAAATATTCAAAGACACTATCATGATACAAATTTTATTTCTAAAATATAAGTGATTTAAGAAATATGTAGATATATTTGTATAGTGAATATGTATGTGCAAGTATTTTTGTATATAGACATATGCACACATATACATGTACACATAGATACACATGCATATATGGAGAGATTTAGACAACAGAGGTACACAAATGAGAGAGAAGTTCCAAGGATCTAGGATTGTGGCAAAACTTTTATAAAGTTATTCTACTAAAAATCTAATGGCGCCTTTTTGCCAGATACTCTTATTGATGAGCAAATCACGAAGAAACCCTGTGCTTGTGAACTTTGCATACTTATGCATTAAATAAACATGATGCAAATGACTCTGTCATGTTATGCAGAATACTCTGCCGAGAGATTAAAATATTTTCGTAGGAACTCCAGGAAGCATATCACAGAATACTAGGAATACCACCTTCTTTTTTTTGTAAGCTGACTTTTCCAAATTATTTCCCATACTTTGTCACTAGCTATGAAAAGAATGCCTTCCTTTCTAGAACCTCCTGTAATACAACCACTAAAGAGTTTGAAGTTATGAGTTCCAAGTTCTATAAGGCAAAGGTACTTACACTCAAGAAGATTGTGCAATCTGCTTTGAATTTATCAAGCCAGATGTGGCTTTTCAGATCTGATAACAAGCCCTAGAAAATTGATACAGCTCTAGAAGATCGGGCAGTGACAATACACGTGGCTTTCCCTGTTTATGTAGCAAAAAGATATACCAGTCCTGCTTTTATTCTGTGTTCTCGTCTCTTTATGTGATCTATCCTGCATGCTCCCCTGTGTGGCCACTCTGAACTCACCTCATGCTTCTCTTGGGCATTGCTTTGAATAATAGTGCTTATACACCAATCTCTACATGACCTGGCACTCCCCAGCAAGTTTAAGGCCATAGTTTAAATTCTGTATTTATCTAATCATAAACGGTAATTTTTTTTTTTTTTTTTCTTAACTTCGATGGGGTTTAGTTGGTCACATGGATATGAAGGAGGTTGACCTCAGGGCTAAACCATTTACTGAAAAGACAATATAGCCCTTCTGTTTTCCTTTCCTCCCCAGTAAGATGCCAAGGAGTGTGGTAGAGTTTGTCCCCCTTCTACCTTGCTTATCAAGATCATTTAAACATTAGTAAACAGAAAAGGAACTAGAATAGTGCATAAGTTTCTTATATGGGATTTGAGACAGGCAGATATTTGTCTTTAAGGGAATAAAGATGAGTTTTGGAAGCAAACACCCAACTGACTATAAACAATTCAAGCTTCCTATTTTTAAGTTTTCATTAAATCAAAGTTTCTGTAGTATGAAAATGACACAGGGCCCTTTAGATAGCAGAAGGGTAGTCTCTGGAATGATTGCCAAAAGGCAATTTCTGTCTCAATTTTAGGTTTAAAAAGGACTTTAAAACCAAGTGACCCACTAGGATGACCACTGCTTTTCTTCAAGGAATGGCCATGCAGAGACTGAAGAAGTTCAAAAAATTTTGTATATCTCTTACGAATTTCAAGGACAGGAAGTTCATTTGGGGACAAGATTGCTTAACCTTGCCATTTAACCAGAAACTTACTAATGATGTAGTTCAAATAATGATGTTGGTTATTTGAATTCTGTATCTTTCCTCTTTCTGTTTAACCCTGACTCTGATGCTCAACTAGAGTCAGGCAGAAAGAAAAGCAAACTCATTCACACTGAGGTTTTATTGCCTTATCCTGTTACATTCATTTAAATATTTATAAGTTTGTGATGGTTAATGTTATGTGTCAACTTGACTAGGTCATGAGGTCCTAGATACTTGGTCAGACATTAATTGTGGATGCTTCTGTGAAGGTGTTTTTGGGTAAGATTAGCATGTAAATCAGTAGACCCAGTAAAACAGATCATTCTTCCTAATGTGGTGGAACTTATCCAATCATCTGAAAATCTAGATAGAACTAAAAGGAACTAAAAGGCTAACTCTTCCCTGGGCAAGAGAGAATGCTACTTGCCTGGCTGCATTTGAAATGGGACATGGCTTTTTCTTGCCTTTGACTCCAACTGAAACTTCCACTTTTCCTGAGATTCAAGCTTGGGATTCCACCACTGGCCTTCCTGTCTCTCTAGCTTGCTAAACCACTCTGCAGGTCTTGGGACATGTCAGCCTCCGTAACTGTATGTATGAGTCTGTTTTCTCTCTCTCTCTCTCTCTCTCTCTCTCTCTCTCTCTCTCTCTCTCTCTCTCTCTCTTTCCCATCCCTATCTCTGTGTCTTCTTCTATTGCTATCGCCTATTCACTCTGTTTCTTTAGAGAGCCCTGACTATTACATAGTTAATTAATTCAAAAACATTTAATGAGATTCTAATACGTTTTAGACTCTTTTGAGGGGTATTAAAGAGGTAAATATAACTCTTTCTACCTTTAAGGAGCTCTCAGTCCAGTGTATTGATGTGGGGGGAAATGAGATACACAAACTTCAGGAAATCCTAGTTAGAAAACCAGGATATAGGTAGAAGAAAGTAAAAACTTCACATATACGAAAGGTGATAACTGAGTCAGTCTGGAAGTTTCAATAGCCGTTCACCAGTAGAAAACCAATTTATAGGTAATAGAATGTAAGTTCAAAGAAAGCACACATTTTTAATAGTTTTGCTGAGTACTATAACTTCAGTGCCTAAAATGGGAGTAGGTGCATAGTAGAAATCAGTAATTATTGGTTGAAAGAATGAGTAACTTCAAAACGAAAGAACCATGAGAGCATATGCCTGAGGTTACGTGATATTAAGCAGTAGAACCAATGAAAGGTCTTAGGTTATATTTAGGAATTTGACTTATATTCAGAGTGTTCTTGAAAATGAAAACATGGAAACACCCCTCCTCTTCTCAAAACCCTTCTTCAAAACTCTTCTCCAAAGTGGAAGGCTTTCCATTGCCTTTCAGATAAAGTCCAAACTCATTGAATGGTCTACAAATACCTACACTGAGTCCATGTCTAGAACTCATTTCTGGCCCCCATGCTCTAACCTCCCTTCTCTGATTCACTGGTACCTTCCTGCCCCAGGGTCTTTGTCTGTGTATCCATCTGGAATATACCTGTCTTCCCCACTTGAATAACCAAACTTCTAATTAAGTATCTTTCAGGTCTCCGCTTATATACTAGTTTTTCTGGCACATCTTTCTTTAGCCCACCAGAAAATGTTGGGGCCCCATGTTATATGTAGTCCTACCTCATATATTTTTTCCTTCATAACACTTTAGGCAGTGCTGCTGCTGCCAAGTCGCTTCAGTCGTGTCCAACTCTGTGCCACCCCATAGACGGCAGCCCACCAGGCTCCCCTGTCTCTGGGATTCTCTGGGCAAGAACACTGGAGTGGGTTGCCATTGGCTTCTCCAATGCATGAAAGTGAAAAGTAAAAGTGAAGTTGCTCAGTTGTGTCCGACTCTATCGACCCCATGGACTGCAGCCTAGCAGGCTCCTCTGTCCATGGGATTTTCTAGGCAAAAGTACTGGAGTGGGGTGCCATTGCCTTCTCTGACTTTAGGCAATACATATTAACAAAAGTGGCAGTTGATTTAGTAGCTTCCCCTCCCTCTTCATCTACCCTTAAGATACAGAGATATGTGTATACATGTAAACACACACACAGGCAAACATGCACACAAGTGCACACACACACACACACACACACAGACTTTCAAGTTCCCATGAGGGAAGATCTCTGTGTACCTTATTCTTTGACTACCATTTGCATCTGTTTTGTACTAGCACTGAGGATTTAACCATATATATGTATTGATTGATTGAATGCAGAAATGAATGTTATAGACCCCAGATATTCTGAAGTGCTCTATGTGATCAGAATCCAGGAGTTGCAAATTATGGGAGCCTGGAGTTGGGGAGGAATCTGAGCGGTGCATGTCTCTGTGCAAATGTGTGATGATGAAGCAGGGGGTAGAATGGCAGTGGGCACAGAAGGGCAGTTAGAAAATAAGGAACATCCCAGGAATTTCTTATTTCCTCCACCATCCACAGACTATTTTCAAATTCCACTTCTACCAGAAGCCAAAGCTCAGGAGCAGGCAACCTTCTAACACTGTGGTTTTATAGAGGAATTTGTGTGGGGAGACAGTCCCCAGCTTGCAGGCATGGGATTTGCTTGCTTTTATTGGTCTTCTTTCCACTGTCTCTTCAAAGGTTATTATTTCAACATTCCCCAGGTAACCTTGACAGGCATCATCTAGTCTAGTCTAATTCACAGTGAAATGTGACCATTCCTATTACTTACGGCTGAGAACGGGGCTGGATGATTGACAAGCCGGAGGGCCTATTGCCGTCCTAGGCAGAGGCTTTCCAGTCAAAGAGATGCCCATGGCTGTTAGAGCACTTGCGTTTCTTTGGTTTGCTGCTGCTGCTAAGTCATTTCAGTTGTGTCTGACTCTGTGTGACCCCATAGATGGCAGCCCACCAGGCTCCCCTGTCCCTGGGATTCTCCAGGCAAGAACACTGGAGTGGGTTGCCATTTCCTTCTCCAGTGCATAAAAGTGAAAAGTAAAAGTGAAGTCGCTCAGTTGTGTCTGACTCTTCGAGACCCCATGGACTGCAGCCTAGGCTCCTCCGTCCATGGGATTTTCCAGGCAAGAGTACTGGAGTGGGTTGCCATTGCCTTCTTCTATTGGCCTCCAAATTAGTGTTTTACAGAGAGCTCTTTTTTGCTTGGCTCAGATGTGGCATCAGATGGAAAAACACTGCTTTTCAACAGTCTCAAAGCAACATTTGAAATTCTTTCTTGATATGAAATATTTTAACCAATTGGTTGTGACTTAGTTGGTCCTTTACAGGGGCCAAGGAGAACCTAGAAGTCTGTCAGGGGAAAAGAAATCCCCAAAGGGAGGGATTCAACTTCCTTGGAAGAAAGCAGATACTCCCTTGGAGGAGCAAGTGTCTGCCAGCCGCGTCTGCTCTACTGCTTCCTTTGTGTCAGCTGTCGTGCTGAACTCTCTCTCAAACTTGATTTCACTGACATCTCACAGTCATCCCACCAGGTAGATTGGATTATTGTCCTTGGGCAAGGGAAAACACTGAAGCTCAGAGAAATTAAGTGCTCAGCTCATACATTCAGTAAGAGGAAAGCAGAGCAAGGAATGTGAGTTTCAAATTTTAGGCTCAGAACTGAAATTTGGAGAAAGGTACTAGAATTCTCTAAGGATTGTTCACTAAAGGATCATGGTGTTTGGGACAAGAAGCGCAGGGATGTTATTCACCAAGAATTTTACCCACTGTGCTGCCAGACACAAAGTTACAACAGACCCATTCAAACACAACCTATCTGAAAAAATATGACAAACACATTAAAACTAGAAAACAAGAAAATGGTAAAGGGGTGGGACAATTGCAGTTGCTATTAAATATCAAAGCAGTGATTAAAATAGAATAGATACGGCTTTGTATCTCTGCGGAGAGGGAGGAGCAAAGGTATCCAGGTGCAGGGAGAGTATGAGCAAACGTGGAGCAATAAGAACTTGTTTGGCCTGAAGAGGGGAAAGCAAGAAACGGGAAGGGCCAGAGATGCTCTCAGCAAATTGTCTAGGGCCAATTGCCTCGCTGAGTCCCTGTATAAATCCATTTCTAATTGGCATAAATCTCTGATCCATTGTTCCACCAGCAGAACTAATAGCCGACGTGAAGGGGAAGAGATAACATTTTTGTAGAAAAATTATGCAAACCCCAAAGCTGCAGAGGTTTTAAAGGAAAAAAAAAAAAAAAGCAAAGACCTTCTTTCTACTTAAGAGACTGTGACTGCATGCTTAGCAAGAAACATGTTCTCAAATACAGCCCTGGTGCAACACAGAGACCCAGCCTTGAACTTAAATGTATTGTTTAGCCTCTAGTAACTGCATCCGATAGTCATTGGAAATTAACCAGTGCTGCTTCCATTGATCTGTTTTTCAATTCTCTGTTGTTTGCTGGAAGAATCTGATTTTACTTTGCCCAAAGTAAGTCATTCGAGTAATCAGCAAATCCAGTGGAACTCTTAAATCATCGCCTCTCAGGCTGGCTGCTGGATTCAGGTCCTTCAAGTTTGTCACCAGACTTGCCATCCATTCAGAGGCCTGCTGAGTAGGAGCCAAGGAATACAAAAGCAGAATTCACGCCTACATAGGGGCTTTGGATGATACTCCAAAGGGCTTTGGATGATTCTGGGAGATACTGGAAGCTGGCAGTAGTCTGGAAAGAAAAGTCTTATGTTGACCAGTAGATTGCTTTGTGGGATGAGTGGTGGCTGAGAGCATAGATTTTGTAGAGTCATACTCCAGGGACAGGTCTCAGACCGCCACTTACCATCCCTCTGATCTTAAATGTCTTACTTACCTTTCTTAGCTTTGGGTTCCACATGTGAATGTGAGAATGAAGTGAAATAACTAACACTGAGTGACATTTGAGATGCTTTCAGTCTCCATAGTCTAATGATCAAGAAATGGGCCACCTGCAGGAAGAACTTTAGCCAATTAGGGGAGAGGTGAGCAGACTCTCTGTGTAAAGATTTTAGACTTTGCAGGGTCTTTCCTGCATCTGCTTGGTTCTCCTGGTCCAGTGTGAAAGCCACCACAGACAGTATGCAGTGAATGGATATGCAATATGGAAGACAGCATGCAGTGTCTTCCAATGAAAATTCAATTATCGATGCTGAACTTTGAATTTCATACAATTTTCACATGGTATTAAAATGTGATTCTTCATTGCCTTCCCCTCCAACCATTTAAAGTATAAAAATCATTGTTTGCTTGTAGGCCATCCAGAAGAGGCATTGGGCCAGATTTGTCCCATTGGCTATAGTTTGTTGACTCTGAACAAGAGGGTACATGCAGTTTAATCTTTTGTGGCTATTGTTACAAATATTGAATTTTTGAAATGATTTATACAAGCTTCCCCTATCCATAAACTATTTTAGTTGCTTATGAAGGAAGTGATCTCTTGGTATCCACTGGTAATTGGTTACAGGACACTGCCCACTACAGTGGGTACCAAAAATTCACAGATGCTCAAATCCCTTATATAAATGACATAGTATTTGTATCTCTATATCTTGTCCTCCGATAAAAGACATAGTATTTGTATAATATCTTTCTATATACTTTAAATCATCTCTGGATTACTTATATAATATTTAATTCAATATAAAATATATATAAATAGTTCCCAGCGTATGGCAAAGTCAGGTTTTGCTTTTTGGAACTTTCTGGAATTTTTTTTTTTTAATGTTTTGTTCCATGCTTGGTTGAAATCGTGGATGTGGAACCAGCAGATATGTTGGGCTAACTATATTGAATTGACAAATCATTGGAAATGATTTCCTCATTTCCTCATTGAGGAAGTTTCCTCATTTCTTAGGTTAGCCATACAGACAAATCTCACCTCTTTCAGGAAGCCCTCCACAGTTCCTCCTTCTCTTACTTATTTTCTTTCATTAAATTCCTATGTTAAGCTTCTGGGTTTGAACCACAGATAAATAGTTTGGTCTACATTTTTCTTAATGGAACTAAAATTTTCATTCAGAAGCATCTTGTGGCATTGAGCCCAAATGCACATCATCTTACAGGCTGCTGGAGCTACGTGGAAGCTGCCTGCTTTCCACTGGTTGAGCTGATTCTTGCCCGCCTCTCATCTGATGTGTACATCTTCTCCAGCTGTATCAGCTTACTCATTGTTCATTTAAGTTGACCCCCTGGCTCCTGTATGATTTTGGGTTTGTGATTCCCAATATCAACTCTACATCCTTAATTTTATACCTTTATTTTTTTCCTAATAGTTCTTTTTGAAAGTTTTTAAAATATAGTAAAGCACAAAGAATAGTATTACAAACACTGGTGTGCCAACCCCTTGGAATTTAATAAATACTAACATGTTCTATTTCTAGCTTTATATTTCTAAAATAAATATGCAGGATATCCTAGGTACGCTAGCAAAGTAATGCTCAAAATTCTCTAAGCCAGGCTTCAACAGTATGTGAACTGTGAAATTCCAGATGTTCAAGCTGGATTTAGAAAAGTCAGAGGAACAAGAGATCAAACTGCCAACATCCGCTGGATCATCGAAAATCAAGAGAGTTCCAGAAAAACATCTACTTTTGCCTTATTGACTACGTCAAAGTCTTTGACTGTACATCACAACAAACTGGAAAAAATGGGAATACCAGACCACCTGACCTGCCTCCTGAGAAATCTGTATGCAGGTCAAGAAGCAACAGTTAGAACTGGACATGGAACAACAGGCTGGTTCCAAATTGGGAAAGGAGTATCCCCAAGGATGAAGTCACAACACGAAGGGGCTCTGACGCCATGGTTGCATCCTCTGGAGAAAGCTGCAGGTTAAAAAAAAAAAAAAAAAAACAAATTGGGAAAGGAGTACATCAAAGCTGTGTATTGTCACTCTGCTTATTTAACTTATATGCAGAGTGTATCATGTAAAATGCTAGGCTGGATGAAGCACAAGCTGGAAGCAAGATTGCTGGCAGAAATATCAATGACCTCAGATGAGCAGATGACACCACCCTTATGGGAGAAAGTGAAGAAGAACTAAAGACCTTCTTGATGAAAGTGAAAGAAGAGAGTGAAAAAGATGACTTAAAACTCAACAATCAGAAAACTAAGATCATGGCATCTGGTCTCATCACTTAGGGCAAATAGATGGGGAAACAGTGGAAACAGTGAGAGACCTTATTTTGGGGGGGCTTCAAAATCACTGCAGATGGTAACTGCAGCCATGAAATTAATAGACGCTTGCTCCTTGAAAGAAAAGCTATGACCAACCTAGACAGCATATTCAAAGCAAAGACATTACCAAAAAGGTCCATCTAGTCAAAGCTATGGTTTTTCCAGTTGACATGTATGGATGTGGACTATAAAGAAAGCTGAGTGCTGAAGAATTGATGCTTTTGAACTGTGGTGTTGGAGAAGACTGTTGAGAGTCCCTTGGACTGCAAGGAGATCCAACAGTCCATCCTAAAGGAAATCAGTCCTTAATATTCATTGGAAGGACTGATGCTGAAGCTGAAGCTAATATTTTGGTCACCTGATGTGAAGAACTGACTCATTGGAAAAGACACTGATGTTGGGAAAGTTTGAAGGTGTGAGGAGAAAGGGATGACAGAGGATGAGATGGTTGAATGGCATCACCAACATGATGGACATGAGTTTGAGCAAGTTCCGGGAGTTGGTGATGGACAGGAAAGCCTGGCGTGTTGCAGTCCATGGGATTGCAAAGAGTTGGACATGGCTGAGCGACTGAACTGAACTGATCCTAGGTAGAGTTGGTCTCCTTGGAGTTGCCCATTTCCAAACCCCTTCCCATTGTTTCCTACAGTAATCAACCACTGCTGTGAATTTGGTGTATATCCTTCTAGTAAGGGTATTGATACTTTTAGTACATATTTAATTATCCATAGAAATATATGTGGTATTGCTTGTTTTTTAAAAATGTCTGATTATCTAAATGCTATTATTCCTCTATGTATCTGTCACTGAGTATTACCTGTCTTGGGACAAATCCATCTGATACAGACACATAAATGCTGTGGCATTCTATTGTGCTATGACTATGCATAGTTTATTTCTCCATTCTGCTATCGATGGACATTTAGTTTTTTTCGTGCTCTGCACTATTGCAAACAATATTGTCCTATCTTTATGTGTGTCTCCAAATGCATACACAGAAGTTCTCTGAGCTGCGTACCAAAAAATGGAATTGCTGGCTCATGGTGAATTGGCGTTGTCACTTTTATTTTTCACCGTGTTCTAACTGTTTTACATATTGGTCATCTCTGCAGTTATAGTGTGAGGTCTTTTTTAGTCTGAAAGATTCATGAGGTTGGCAACTGTCTTATTTGTCATCCTCCACAGCCCTGAATGTGGATGCCTGTGCATAATTGGGCTCAGCAGATATGTAAAGAGTGAGTAATACTATTATTGAACTGAACTGCAAACTATTTAAGGATAGGAGCTGAACTTTTTTCTGATTCTTTTTATCTCTTGGTTCAGGATTTGACACAAAGTAGGAGACTGAGAAATGACAAAGGAAAACCAATTCCTCTTGACCCTGTTCTCTATGGCTTATTTGATTCCCAGATATTTCCTCCTCTCTCAAATTTCATCTTGAACATCCATCTTCTCCCTTTCGGTTCCATCTCTTAGGTTCTCCTTCATCACCAACTCCTAACTTATCTTTCACAGGTTCATGGAACACACTTCCAATGTTGTGGATTTTAAACATTCAAGCCCATTAAAGGAGCTTATTAAATTTTGAGAAAAGAGTCAAAGTTGTTTGGACATTGAATGATTTCTTTCAATGCATTTAAAACTCAACTTTCTTTCTTTTGCCTCTTCAAATCCAAAGCTTTTTAGTCTCTTTCTCAACCTTCCCTTCTTGTCTCATGGTACTTATTTTCAAACTTTTTAATCCCTGCCTCTTTTCACCATCTCACTCATCATCACATTGTGTAACTAACATAGGCTCTGTATGCAGGATGTCTTGCTGCTGCTGCTAAGTTGTTTCAGTCGTGTCCGACTCTGTGTGACCCCATAGACGGCAGCCAACCAGGCTTCCCTGTCCCTGGGATTCTCCAAGCAAGAACACTGGAGTGGGTTGCCATTTCCTTCTCCAATGCATGAAAGTGAAAAGTGAAAGTAAAGTCGCTCAGTCGTGTCTGACTCTGTGTGACGCCATAGATGGCAGCCTACCAGGCTCCTCCATCCATGGGATTCTCCAGGCAAGAGTACTGGAGTGGGGTGCCATTGCTTTCTCTGTCCTTGCTGCTGATCTGCTGTCTATTTCTATTAAGGTCTACTTTGTGTTTCACTTTTACTCAGTGTAACTTCTCTGTAGCTGCTGACCTCCTTTACCACTAATCCCTTCTACTCCCTAATGGAAAAAGTATCAGGTGGCATGGAAGCACTCAGAAAGTCAAGGATGTGGCTTGAATTTCTGGAGACCAACAACTGCTGGCCTCCAAGCCTCACCTTTCCTAGGGCACTGCTCTTTTTGCTTTGATTTGAAATTGGTCCTTGGCAGCTTCCTCCATGGAGGCAGAGAGGAGGGCTTATGGAGGCAGGAGGCAAAGGAGGTGAGGGAGCCTAGGTCTTTCAGAGAGAACTGAACTCTCTAGGAACCCCTGAAGAAGGGCACAGGAATCCACCGGTATCTAGTTGCTACACAAGAACATTGATTATTTCTTTATTCAGTTGTATTTTTTGAGTACCCACTACAAGGTAGACACTGTTCTAAGTGCCCTAGGAGCTGAGCTAAGGCATAAACAGTACAGTCAGAGTCTCTGCTGATGGAAAGGTGCTATGATCTACAGCCTCTTCTACACCCTATAAAAGAAAGCAAATTTGTATGAGGTTTATTTCAGCACTAGTATTTATGGAATATTCTCCATAATCAAATTTTTAATGGTAGTGGTGGTGATGGTGGTGGTAGCAGTGGTGGTGGTATGTATGTGTCTGTGTGTTACAGAAAGAGAGAGAGGTGGGTAGGGAGAGAGAGATTGCAGGATTACTTCTAATTTCCAAAGTCTTTAACTCTCATTGAGAACTGTGATTACTGCTTATTTCTTAGTTTGAGAAAGAAGAACACTGTCAGTGAATGGACGGGAATATCACAGAATATTAAAAGTGGTTACCTCTAGTGAGGTTTTTGTGTTCCCATCTATAGATTTTTATAGTTTTAAATTTTTATAATGAGAATGCATTCTTTTTAAAATGAGAAAATGGAAATCATTTATCAAAATGTACTCATGGAATAAAAAGTAGCTTCCAGATAATGAAAGAATAGAGGCTGCATTTAGGCATGTGTAGATGATTGTTTGCGTCACACTTACTCTGCCTTTGAGGTCATGACCTATAGAAAGGTTGAGAGTCTTAACTACCCACCATCATTCCTCAGTGCTAACTAGTGCTCTGAGTAAATTAATACTGCTGCTGCTGCTAAGTCACTTCAGTTGTGTCCGACTCTGTGCGACCCCATAGATGGCAGCCCACCAGGCTCCCCCATCCCTGGGATTCTCCAGGCAAGAACACCAGAGTGGGTTGCCATTTCCTTCTCCAATAATAAGAAAGCTACTAGAACCTAATCAAAGACAAGAAGGAAAAAAGATAAATCCTATTTGTAAAATAAAAATTCAGGAAATTACTAGATAGTGGCTTTGGATGAAGCCGTGCTCTAAATAATTTTTTCAAGGTCATCTGGTTAATTTATGCCTCATTTGTAAGTTATTGTGTATTTTAAAAATTAATGAAAGATTTAATTATAGCAGGGTTGCCTGTGACCTTTTGTGAAATGACTTCATCATAAATCTACAGGTATTTCAGAACTGTTTTCCAGGTTTCTAATAATTTGCTCTCAAATTAATGACATGCAGCCAGTGAAAGGCATCAAGGCAGGGTAAAAGGTTTGAGTTGGGATTTGCGGTTTCGGACACGACTGAAGCGACTTAGCAGCAGCAGTAGCAGCAGCAGCAATGGCTAATTCTGAATCCTGGACGGAGGTGGCATAGAAGATGGTGTGTGACTCACCGGAATCCACAGCTGGTTTAATTGTTTACTTAGAAGAATGAGAAATAAATCCAGTGTGTCAATAGGGGAAATTGCAAGTAGCCAGACTGTCATTGTAGAGCCTTTGACTTGAAATGAAAGTTGTTCAGTCATGTCTGACTCTCTGTGACTACATAGATACAGTCCATGGAATTCTCCAGGCCAGAATACTGGAATGGGTAGCCATTCCATTCTCCAGAGGATCTTCCCAACCCAGGGACTGAACCCAGGTCTCCCGCATTGCAAATGGATTCTTTACCAGCTGAGCCACCAGGGAAGCCCACCTTTGATTTGGAGCATATTTGTCTACATGTCAGTGTGAAGGCAACACCTGGACCAATGGAGCATCCTTCTTTGCTAGTACCTACAAGGATTCTCCCTCATTTGTAAACTGAAGGTTTATGCCTTCTTTCTAGCCTGCTGACCACCCATGAAGTCCAATTTAGATTCTGTCACCCTCCCTTCCATCACCTCGGAGAAGGCAATGGCACCTCACTCCAGTACTTTTGCCTGGAAAATCCCACGGACGGTGGAGCCTGGTAGGCTGCAGTCCATGGGGTTGTTAAGAGTCGGAAACGACTGAGGGACTTCACTTTCACTTTTCACTTTCATACATAGGAGAAGGAAATGGCAACCCACTCCAATGTTCTTGCCCGGAGAACCCCTGGGATGGGGGAGCCTGGTGGGCTGCCGTCTATGGGGTCAAACAGAGTCGGACATGACTGATGTGACTTAGCATAGCATAGCACCCTCCCTAGTATCTCTGACCTTCAGCCACCGTAGGAGCTTGATGAGAGCAGCTAAACTGTCTCTGGAGAGGGACTCATTTCCCAGAGACCAGGGTACATCATTGTCTATGTCATTCTGATGACTCATTTGATCCGTTAGACTATGCAGAGGAATGCTACATCTTGGCACATCAAAGATAATGCTTTCTTAGAAGAACCCAGTATCTCAGTTTATAGTTCCAGAGTTGCAGGCTAGAGTTTGGAAAACCCAGAACTCTCTAGATACAAGAGCCTTAAGGAAAAGCCAGCAAAGTTTGGAAAGTGGGTCTTGGGTAAAGCCTGCCCTGGTCAATCATAGCTCTGGATGTGATCACCTTCCTACCCTGTGTTCCTCCAGCAGTTACTCATGATACTATTGTCATATATGATGTTGCATGACTCATCCTGCAAGATGCAGAAGTTTCCATGAAAAACAGTCAGCCAGGAGAAAGACTTGGGGTTCAGGTGACTTGGACTGTACTCCTTTATGTTCGTGAGCAGACCACTACCTAGGCTTTGGTTTCCCCGGTTAGCAGGTGAAGGGTTTCAGCCAAAGGTTTATCCCTAAGGACCTTTAGTCTCGAGCACTAAGACTTTATAGCTTGGTTTGTTCATTTTCATGCCCTAGGGACTTCCAACTAGAGGCCAAGCCAATGAAGATTGTCATAGTACAGGTACAGGTACATAATTCTCCATGTAAATGCTTTAGAACTTGAGACAAATTGGGCCATAATTGGAGCTCTCTAGGTAATTCCTTCTCTGCCTATTTCTCTTTTCTTATTTACAGCAACTGTGCTTTCAGTTTTATATATTTCATGGTGTTTCTGTCTTTAATTTAAGCAACCTAATAGACCCCCATACCCATATGTCTGTGCCAAACAGTGCAGTCAGATGATCGCTAATGAGTCACAAAATGCTTGAAAAGGGATATGAAGTCTTGTTGAAAGCACAGTGCTGAGAACCATGTTATAACATCAGCAGCAATCACGTCAGTTGGACTCCTGGCTCCAACACCTATTCACTGCATAACCTTTTTATATGAGCTATTTAGCTTCTTTGAGCCTTACCTTCCCTATCTGTTACATGGGAACAATAAACGAGATAATTCACACAAAGTGGTTAGCCCATTATAAGTTTCAATAAATGATCACTAATATTGGTATTTTTATTATTATTGCTGTTATTTGATTGACTTCTGCTAGAATACCTACTGTTTGCAAGGTCTTAAAGTAGAGATAGTGGGAATATAAAAGCATAAGATGTACTATCTGCCCACAAATCCTCCAACAAAAGATATGAAATGAATTATAGTTAAGGTTATATAAAATATGAAAGGTAGTTTAAAGTATTCATTTCTTAATTTCTACTAAATATTATAAATATACAACACATTTAAACCTCAGAATTCTGCTAGGTCATGCTGTTATCTTCATTTTGCACATGAGAAAACTGAAGTCTAATTAATATGTATATTCCCATTGGTCCAGGACTGGGGCTCACATACTAGCCCATATAAAGTCAGCATATTTTATGTTGGACCATTTCCCAGATAACACATGGTACTGTGCAAGGCAAAATTTGTGTAAGTTGAAGACTTGTAAGAGTTTAAAATCTAGTGAAGGCAATACTATATATAGGGACATATTTTATGAATTATGATACCTGTTGGAAGTGCTAAGGATGATACTCAAAACAGAAAAAAATGCTACAAAAATTCAAAGTAAAGAGATCATTTTTTTTCTTTATAAGAAAGGAATAGAGGAATAAAAAAGATACAGAGAGCAAAAAGTTAACCTTTAAATTAAAATAAAAAAGAATAATCCATCAAGAAGATAGAAAAATTTCAAAATTTGTAGAGTGCTATGTTTACATAATATAAAAACCTACAAAGACTCAAGAAGAAATGGAAGATTTAAAATATCATAGAGGAATAGTTTAATAAACTTCACACAGAGCAAGCAGTCCAAAAGTTCATGCAATTTTGGATATCAATGACACTATTAAGAAACCTGACTTAAAAGAACGGTATACAACCCTCCATGCAACAAATAGAGAATACATTTTTAGAGAAAACATTTAATATATTTTTTAATTGACTACATACTGGGCCACATAGAAAGGCTGGACTAATTCCAAAGAACTGATATCATTGAGATTATACCCTCTTTAAACATTACAAATTGATCAAAATCTTTAAGTGATAAGAAAATAAATTTTAAAACCTTCATCTGTTTATTTTTGAAAAGGAAAATCAATATGGTCACTAAAAAGTACTTAGATTTGAACAGTTTTCCTCCCCCTTAATCTCCCTCCCAAGAAACACTGCATATTATTTGCCTTGGGACTTGCAGAATGGGCAGGAGTTGGGCATATACGATAAGATGTTGGAGGAGGCATCCTAGGCAAAAGAGCAGGCACTAGGAAGTCATGTTTCTTTTACTGGAACAAATGGAATTCTGTCTGAGCATGAGGAACACTATGAAGTAGCAGGACATAATACTACAAAGGTAGATAGGGGGGCTCTTATATCAAATTCACAGTTCTTAGTGTCATATTCACAACTAAATCTTGTAAGAGTTCAGAAACAAGAGTAGGTTCCTTGGGAGTTTTCCACATAGAAGTTGAAGTTGAAAAGATGAGTGTCATAGAAGGACATTAGGGGACCTCTTGACCCACATGTGAAGCACAAATGCCAAGTGTAGGGACAGAGAAAAAGAAGGCTTAAGTTACCAGCACAGATGTGAAGAGGAGGGGTGAGGAGAGAAGTATACTTAGAGAAGAGGGAGGTGGAAAATATGGTGTTTGAAAAACCGAGGAAGCCCTCTGCCTGGAGGAGAAGATTACCATCTGTTCATACAGGAAGTCAAAAGTTTAGAAGAGAGATCCTTTAGACTTTGAATACATAAGGAACACTTTTAAGAGGAGGTGGCCTTTAAGTCGGAGCTTGTTTTGGTTTTAGGACAGGCAAAGACCATAGGAGGCTATTTCTAATGAAAAACATGGAAAAAAGCAAGGTATGTAATCAGGAGTATATGTGGGTGTGTGTGTGTGCATATGTATGTATGTATATGTGTTTGCTAGAGACTCTGATAAGCATTCCACAGCTATTATTATCAGCACATGTATGTACACACAAACACAAGTACCTATGTAGAGCAGCCACCTGTAGAAAGGGCAAGAGACTAGTTTGGCTAGGACAGAGAGGGGAGAAGGAAGAAAATTTGGAAAGGAATATGATGGAATGGCATAGAATGAAATGCTAGTTCTAGGAAGTGGTCCCTGTTCTATAAGCTGCAATTTCTGAGCAGGTAAGTAGTGTCATTGAAATAATGTTCTAAGACAACGGTCTGGGAGCAGGTGGGGGATAGGTTTCATGAAGATGTAGGTGTAAACTAGTGAAGCAGGAGGTACTGAGAGCCTGGAAAACAGTCTTCAGCAGGAGGAAGCACAGCCAGTAAGAGCTTTGTCTTCACATGAATGTCAACTTGATTCCCAACTCAGTCTTGACCTTGAGCATGGTCCTAGAGCCACAGATTTCCTCATCTGAAATGGCTGTGCCTAAGATTCTCAGGTCTTCTGTGGAGGATTCAGGATGATAATAGCTGAGGAACATTCAGCAGAGTCCCTGGAATCTGATAAGCATGCCATCAGTGGTAGCTGTCAATGGTAGCCGTTATCAGTTATCAAGGCATAGGAGTGGCATACAGAAGTTGGTGGATATGAGAGATTTTGTAGAAGTGTAAGAAAAGGATGGAGTGCCAGGCTAGAGTTTAAGAGCGAGGACAGGCTGAGGGCTAAGTCTCTGCTAGTGCAGAGATTTCTAGCCTAATATTAACAGAAAGAGGAAAATTAGGAAGAAACTGGCAGAGTCAGTTTTGGCCTTGTTCTCTTTCTTGAGGCAGATAGAGATGAGAGAGCTGGTGGTTCCAAGAACTCAAGGTGCTTGTGCTGGAGTCACTGAGGAAGATAAAGGAAGGGGGTCCTGGGGCAGGTTGATGACAGCATATTATCTTAGTTGAGTTTGATCAAATGTTTCCTCAAGTCAGTCTGCAGTGACATGCCTGCTAATCTGACTCCCCAAGAACTGTTCTTTCATTTACATATTTCCAGTGGTTTCCTAATGATGAATTCTTGTCATTTTCCTCTTGGAAGAATTGTGGTCAACCAGAAGGCAATGGCACCCCACTCTAGTACCCTTGCCTGGAAAATTCCATGGATGGAGGAGCCTGGTAGGCTGCAGTCCATGGGGTCAGTAAGAGTTGGACACGACTGAGTGATTTCACTTTCACTTTTCACTTTGATGCATTGGAGAAGGAAATGGCAACCCACTCCAGTGTTCTTGCCTGGAGAATCCCAGAGATGGGGGAGCCTAGTGGGCTGCCGTCTATGGGGTTGCACAGAGTTGGACACGACTGAAGCGACTTGCAGCAGCAGCAGCAGCAGTCTCTTCTTGAAATTTCTTTCAGCTTTCACAACTGTATATAAAGTTGGTGCATTTGGAGGTTGAAAAAAGCACCCAGTTACTATGCAGGGGAGAATCAGGTGACCCAGAGTTGCTCTCCAGTAAAGAGGAAAATATCCTTACAGAGTCTGCTCCTCTAATTGCACTTAGTGTGGCATTGTTTCCACCTAAATTATAGCAATTATATACCAAGATCCCCTTTGAAATCATTTAATTAATGAGTAGCTAACCCTCTGTGTGGATGGAATTCTAATGAAGTCTTTTATAAACTACCTCCCTCCCTCAAATTAATCACTTCCCTCCCCACAAGGCCTACTCAGGTCTGGATAGTGGATTAGAGAAGGTGTGTTATTTAGGGTCCCAGCAAATCACAGATGTTTGTGGAAATCCTAGCGCAGTCCATGATAACAAGAGGTAGAGATACTGCTGCTATTTTTCCTGAGATTGTTTTCGTTTAAACCCCAAAGGACATGCAACTCAACCATGTTCTTTGGCCCAGAAATAAGGCCAGATAAAGCTATCACCCCAATTTTGGAAGAAGTAGACAATTTTGATAGATTAATTCTACCCATTAATCAACCCAGAACTATTTATTGAACATCTGTTATAGGAAAGAAGTGCCAGTGGAGACAAAGATTAAAAAATTAGTGACTTGAATTGTTAAATCCTTTGTGTATGGGGTCACCAGGAGATAGTTCATTCACCTCAAAGTAGACATAAGAATTAAAAGAAAATAAACTCTTGGAAATTGTTTTTAACAAGCCATGTTTAATCTGGACAATTTTTGCATCCCATCCTTTCGGTATATGTGTCACTGAATAAAAATGTTGTGTAAGGAAGCTGAAAGCTTGAGAGATGAAGTGATTTGCTCAAAGTCACCTCGCTAATTTAGTAGTAGACAAGGACGAGGAAAAGACAAGTCTTCTATTTCCTTACCTGGTATTGCCATGCCCAGACTACCTGTATGTTTAAACAACCACACAAAAGCTTAGAAGGACACTTTGTGACCGGAGTCACAGCAGCACAGACATAGCAACAGAGGAGGTTAGAAAACGACAGAGACGCTCTCATGTTGTAAGGCCCAAGAAGAAGGTGAATCTTGAGTGGAGCCAAAAACTCTCATAAAAAAAAAAATACAGGTGATAAGGTAAAAAGAAAAAGAAAAACAGAAGTAATAAATTTTAATTGATTTTTCCTGAAAATCCATATTGTGAGAAATGGCTCAGAGAATTCATTTATTTTGTTCTGTGGTTGGGAGCAACTTCTTCAGAGGAACTGAAGAGTAGCCTACCCTTTCCAGACAGTCATCTGTAGTTTTGTATGAGTTATCTACTTTCTCCAAGGCTGTAGAGATGTCACACACACACACACACACACACAAAGACAAAGAAGCCCCTGCATTTGAGGTTAGTATTTACCTTGGAAAGGGAATTTTGAACCAACCTTATTGAAACCTCTTGATGAGCAGGGCCTTGGGTGTGACTCTGTGGGGGTCCCAACAATGAGAATGATGGAGATAGGAATGAACACTTATTATCAACTGGGATTTTCAAGATATTTCCATACATTATCTCAAGGTTTTGATTATGTTGATGAAAATATGCTTTGAGTTAAGGGGGACTTGGAATACATTTCTGAAAAAAAGAGGTCAGAATAGTTTATCTTGATAATGGCAAGAAAATATGGCTGTGGATGACATGATTTGGCTATGCTAGGAAGTGGCTTTTTCTTTTGTCAGACGTGAAAATGAAGCCACGCTCTAGAATTGCTTGTTCCACTATTACTCAGGAGTCAGCCATTCTTTGTCAAACAAGTACAATTGAAAGGCTTTATGTGGTCCAAAGAAATTCAAGATCCTTCCCAGCTTTACGGAGCTTTCTAACTCGTTGATACAAATTTGACCAAAAATAGAAGAAAATTAAATACAATTAAATTAAACTATTTGTTTCCCAAAAAGTTACCACAAGTGGGATGAATATGCTATTCCTAGTTCATTGGTCATAAGCTCAGGGGAACGTTTCCCTAAGGAGATGAGGAGTTTTTATCTGAGAAATTTTGTTCTTGTACTATTATTTAAAAGCAGTCTAAACTTTCTCTTTCTCCAATCCAGGACCAAGTAGATCTAATTAGTGTTTATCACCCCAAAGTGAGGGGCTTGTTTTCTAATCCCTCTGAGTTCTCTACTGGGTTCTCACTTCTACAGATCCCATTGTGAATATTAACATATGTTCTAAGGTTAGACATGAAAAGGGTTGAGAAATGCTTGAAATTAAGTAAGTCCTTATTTTATCTCCTACTTAGTTTGCTGTGTTTCTGTCATTTCATCTTCCACGACTCTAATCAGAAGATCAGTGAGTGAATTCAGTATTGAACAGAGTTAGGGGAGCCACATCTCTGCAAAAGAGAGACCCTGTATTGGAGTCACTCATGCCCCACAGGAAGGAGTCCACCGTGAATGGATAATGGATAGAGAGATGGAAAGTACATCAGTGTCTGAAAGTTGCCAAGAGATTTTACCCTACTAATCTTAGTTGGGGTCCAGTGAGAAAATGAACAATGCTAGTAATTCTAGCATTGAATGTTTAAAATTTTGCATCTGGCACATGAAAGTGACCCCATGGGAGAAGCAGACTAGCCAACTTTCAAATGCAAATATTAGTAAGTCAATTTAGAGTTTGGGGAAAGACCTAGGAAACATGGTACAAGGAAATCTGTCATAGAAATCAAAGAAATGTAGATGAAAGGAAGTGACCTTCCAAGAATGCAGAAGAGAAGAATCTGAATTAGTCCCCAAGTCCCGACTGGGCACCTACTGTGTTCAGTTCTGAAATGAGCACCCTGGGATCAGAAACAGATATCCCAAAGAGCTGGGAAGACCAATGCCATGGACCTGCTTAGAGGCTCAGTGTCAGCTCAGCCGTGTACTTGGATGTTCCCTGCATCCTCCTCAGCATCAGCCCTGGGAAATGATGAAGTCTGAGAGTGAGATTCTCTGGTTACTAACTCTTGAGCTACTCCTTTCCTGTGTGGGCAGCTTTGCCTATTAGAACAATCTCTCCTATTTTGTAAACTTCTGAACTTTTATTTTCTGATATTTTTTAATACTGAAGATATCTCCCTAGAGCACCTGTTTATTGGTCTTCACTCCCCTGACCCTTCCTAAGTCATCTCCAGGTTAACCAGCCATAGTGTTTACACCACTTATTGGATTGGTAGCTGAAAATTGGCCTCGAATCATAGCACCTGTTGTATTCTTTTTTATTTCTTTTTTTATTATTTTATTTTATTTATTATTTCTTACATTTGTGCCTCCTATAACAAATTGCTACAAACTGGGTGGCATTTAAGAATAAAACTTAATTTAGATGAACCTGAAAAAGAACTAGAATTCATTCTGGGCTTGTTCCATCTTTTGGTGGCTCCAGGTGTTCCTTAGCTTATGTCTGTGTAAGTCGTCTTCACCTCTGTCTTCACATAGGCTTCACATCTCTGCATGTCTCTCTTCTTTGTATTTCTTATAAGCATACTTGTCGTTGGACTTAGGGCCAGGATGATTTTATCTTGAGATTCTTAACCCACATCTGCAAAGACTTTTTTTGCAGTTAACCTGTCACATTCACAGGTTACAGGGAATAGAATGTGGTCATATCTCTTTGGGGACCCACTATTTAATCTAATACATCATCTTAATCCTCTTTTTTCCAATGGTCCTTAAACTTTGGGAACTGTGAACCCTTTTGAAAATCTGATAAAAGATATGTAACTTCTCCATAGATAAATACATCCCAATAAATGCATATTTTTATTTAAAATTTCAAGAGATAAAAGCTCCACCACCACCACCACCACCACCAAAGCCCCCAAGTATTCTGGAGATACTCAGTCTATTCTATGCATTAAAGCTGACACCCAACACTAAGTAAAATTTTCCTTTGTGATTTAGTTAACATAAAACAGACCAGGACATTGCCTCTTTGTTCTAGGCAATATACAAAATTCTTCATTCATTAATGCAGTATTTTTGGTCTCTGAAATGTTTACTTATGTTAATCACGTTGTATATGAAAATTCTTAGGCTACCATCCTCATGGTCGTCATCATTGTCATTACCCTGAGCTGCAACAAGTTGCATTTCTTTTATCCAGTACTTATGTAGTTGCCAGGGAAGGACCTGATGGTTTTTTCCTGTTACATCACATGTTATTAAATTCAGCCTGTCTCTTTAGTCTGTCAAGAGCTTTTTGGTTCCTTATTCTGCCATCAAGCGTATTGACTGTTTCTCCCAGTTTTGTGTCATCAGAAAATGCAATTTCCAATGATGACCATTATTTCCATGTCGTAAAGTCATTAATAAAAATGATGAACAAGAAAGAGCAGACAGCTGCAGATACAGCTGACTACACACCCCTCCCTCCTGGTTGATTTTAATGCCTTAATTGGGTACTGTTCAGCCACATAATTTTACCAGCACGTGGCTTATATTTTTCATCTTTTCTTCAAGACTGGAGCAGCAGACCCTGTAGATGCCTCATTGATACCCAGGTAAATCATGTGCCTCATATTTCCTTCTTCTGTCTGCCTAGTTCTTACCATAAGAAGAAATGTGATTAATCTGACATAATGTATTTTGTGATCCATACAATAACTGTAAACTATTCAGAGTAGGCAGAAGTGTTTATTTTTTGTTTAGCATCACTAATATCCTGTTACTCAGGGTACTCCAGTCAGGGAAGACTTTCTAGAGGAGGTGGCATTTGAATGTGAGAGGATTTAGATAGATTGGATAAAGAGGGAAGAAGACATTCATCAAAGTTTCTCCCACTGTTTGTTTATTTTTTTGATGAGCTCTTACCCTTATTCTCCTCTCTTAAAATAAATAGAAACTTTTTATAAAAGAGAAGTGTTTTGTTAAAGATTGAAATTTGATTGACTCATGACCTTTCCATGAATTATATCAGATCTATTAGTATATTAGTAAATGGTAGAAATACCTTAATACAGACTTGGCATGGATATATTATATTTGCTACTAAATGTAGCAAGAATGTGATGGAACAGAAGGAATGGCAGAGCAGGTACCCCACATAGTACTGGCCACACAGTCTAGGATATTCTAACCCCTCAGCTCCTACTGGTCAGGAGTGAGGTAAGGTTCACGCAAAGACCAAACAGTTTTACTAAAGGAGAAAACCAGTCTTTCCCTTGAAGTCTGTTTAATCTTTTTTTCCTCAGATAAAGGTCTAAAAATCTTTATTTAATGTGTAAATGATTATTGTTATTATTGTTCAGTCTCACCCAGTGGTGTCTGACTCTTTGTGATCCCATGGACTACAGCACACCAGGCTTCCTGGTCCTTCACAATCTCTGAGAGTTGGCTTAAGCTTAGGTCCATTGAGTTGATGATGCCATCCAATCATCTCCTCCTCTGTCGCCCCCCTTCTCCTTCTGCCCTCAGTCTTTCCTAGCATCAGGGTCTTTTCCAGTGAGTAGGCATTTTGCATCATGTGGTCCAAGTATTGGAACTTCAGCTTCAGCATTGAGCTGAAGCTGAAGCTGAATATTCAGGGTTGATTTCCTTTAGCATGTACTGGTTTGATCTCCTTGCTGTCCAAGGGACTCTCTATAAAAGAGTCTTCTCTAGACCGTAGTTTGAAAGCGTCAATTCTTTGGCACTCAGCCTTCTCTATGGTCCAACTCTCACATCCATACATGACTACTGGAAAAACCATAGCTTTGACTATATGGACCTTTGTTAGCAAAGTAATATGTCTGCTTTTTAATACACAGTCTAGGTTTGTCATAGCTTTTAAATATTAAAAGTCATTTCCTACAGTGTATTTTAAGTTATATAATCTACAAAACAGTTCTTACTGCATTTCACAGGTTTAATCCACTTCACCCCTCCCAAAGCTTCCTCATCTTTCAGAGAGCAGAAGGAAATGTCTCTTGAGGGGAATTAGTATTTTAGTTGTCACCGTAAGAATATTTGAATTTGGGAAAAGGAGAATTCAGAGCTAGGACTCTGATTAAGTCTTACTGGGATGGAAGCCATCCAGTTCCTTGAAAGACTTCAGTGGGTTTTGGTTCTGGGCATGACTGGTCTCCCCTTTACATCACTGTGATAGATGCCTTGCATTGTAATTATAAGACATGCCACCCGAGTGGAGTATGGGTGATCAGTCTTTTTTTCTATTTTTCTAGAAACGATTGATCATTCATATTTATAGGGCTATCAACTGCTGGACTTTGAAAAGGTCAGTATTGATTATCTAAGTCATGCAGACAGTGTGCTTCTTTGATTTACATAAATATGAGTTCCTTTTATGAGATGACTGATTTTTCAGGGAAGAGAGAGAGAAGGTGATATTCATGTGAGTTAAGTGATGAGAATTTCAACGAAAACATGCTTAGATTCAGTCAGAATTTTGGAATTGGCAGGATCATACTTTAGATTAGCTAATCCAACCCCCGCCCCCCAAAGAAAGACACACACATAAAGTTTACTTTACAGATGAGAAAACTGAAGCCCTGCCTTTGGACATCAGTGGATATAATAGTAATGCTTGCATTAAGAAGAAGGCTGGCTACATGTCAAATTAATACCTGTGTAGAAGATTGTAGAAAACTGGAAAAGTTTTTCCTTCTGTATACCTTTTTATACTTCATATTCTTCCTATAAAGCTGCTGCTGCTGCTAAGTCGCTTCAGTCGTGTCCGACTCTGTGCGACCCCATAGAAGGAAGCCCGCCAGGCTCCCCCATCCCTGGGATTCTCCAGGCAAGAACAGTGGAGTGGGTTGCCATTTCCTTCCCCAATGCATGAAAGTGAAAAATGAAAGTGAAGTCGCTCAGTCGTGTCCGACTCTTAGCGACCCCATGGACTGGAGCCTACCAGGATCCTCCGTCCATGGGATTTTCCAGGCAAAAGTACTGGGGTGGGGTGCCATCGCCTTCCCCGTCCTATAAAGCACATATATTAATTTTGAAAAAAAAAAAAAAAAAAATATATATATATATATATATATATATATATATGAAAGCAATTATATATGTGTGTGTGTGTGTGATTTTAAATCCGCAGTGAATACTGTGTCAGTTGGCTGGAGTTGAGTGGGCAGTGGACTTTACCGTCAATGGACTTCCAACACTTGGCTTTGGAAGAATCATTAAAATCCAGGCTGTAATTCAGTCCTCTCTCTCTCTAGTTTGCATTTTAGTGACTGACTGTGGGACTCTGCTTGTCTTTCTCCTTCCTCCCATAAACACTTAGAGTTTTTGGCCACTTCAGCCTCCGCTCGGAATGGCAGTTGGTGAAGGTGGACTACAAATCGATCTTCGGCCGACACTGTAGCAAGGAGGACTATCAGACCTGGCACCTGCTCAATCAGGTACAGCGCCAGCTTGGGAATCCTGGCTCCTGGAAACAGGGGCCACTGCAAGCCCTGTTTGGTCCCGTTGGGTCTTCCCATTTGGAGGAGGGAAGTAGTGGGCCATCTGGGGAAAATGCTGAATTGTAGGGGTGGGATTGGAATTCATACACCAGGTTGAGCAGGGGCATATGATATTTTGGAACTGCTGTGTACCCTGGAATCCTGATCTACTCATTGAAATCACCGAGCAGCCTGGAAGAGAGGCAGCAGTGATGACCTGGGGTTTTAGTGCTACTCATGGAAAATGAAGCCCAAGAAACCAGCACACCCTCTAACGGTTTGATCATCTTACCTTCTAATGGAAGCAGTGGGAGCATTTCTCAGGCTATCCTGAAGTCAGGGCCTGGGAGCACTGGGAACAGGACCCCAAAGAAAGCTGAGGGTGAGGGACTCCAGCAAGGCAGATATTTAGTGCTATTCAACACAGGCAGAATTCTTTTGTCTTCAGAACCATTGAGTCCTTATAATTTGTACCAATTTCTTCTCTTTTTGTTCTTGACTAGGAATAAGGACTTGGGCATGGTTGTTTATCATAGAGAGGGAACATATCGAGTCCACTTCAGTTTCCTTCTGAAGATGATGTGAAAAAGATGCAAACAGTGGATTACTTTCCACTGGAATTTATGGCAATTCAGGCAATTGCCAAGTGGTCTGTGGGGATGACTGGAATGTTTGCATTCTCTGTAGAGGTGGAGAAGCAGACATCACTGGCCAGGTTGGGTGGAGGGACAGTAATAGGCCAGTCTCCCACAGTGTTCCTCTTGCCTGGTAGTAAAAGATCAGTCTTTTAATCTTGATTACTCCTGAATGGTTCCTGGGAGGGAGAGTTCTACATAAAGCGACCAAAAGAGAATGCAAAGACTAATGCTGGCTTATTTCACTGTCTTTTGTGTTTTTCTATCTCTCTCACTGTGGACTTTCTTCCTAAAGGGGAGCCTTGCGTCATGGGAGAAAGGAAAATATTCAAGAAACGCAAGCCAGGAGCTCAGTGTGCCCTGGGCCGAGACTCCTCAGGGACAGTGGTCTCAGAACCCTGTGTCTGTGCTGACTGGGACTTTGAATGGTGAGTCTCTTTATGTCTCATCAGCAGTTCCAGCTGGACACTGACTGGTTTGGGGGATAGAGTGAAGAAGAAGTTGAGGAGGTAGGCATGACTCAGCTGGCCTGCCAGCCTGGCTGCCTCAGGTCATGGCCAGATGGGATGTCTAGAGACCCAGAAGGAGGAGGGGGAGCTTTTCACAGGGAAGATCATTGTCCTACCAGAGCAGTGTGTCCAGAGGAACTTCTTGTCTTTAGTTAGCAGCTGTCCTGGAAAGTCCCCAAGAGGAGGAGCTGGGCATGGAGAGCTTAGAGAGCTGCCACCATGAGCAGTCACCTGCACACCCGTGAGCGCGAACTGTGCTCTTTCCAATGAACTCTCTTATCACCATTTCTTTTTTTCCTCCCTCTAATGACAACCAGAGAGAATGAGTTTGGATCTCACCTCTTAGCTAATGACTCACAAATTTCCAAATATTTACCTCCAGCTCCAGCTTGCCTCTCCTCTTAGATGAAGACATTTGTGTCCATCTGTTTACTCAGCATCCATCTTCCCTTGAATTGGTAACAGGGATCAAAGTTTATGTTGCCAAGCAGAGTTCTTCCTGAATGCCCACTATTAGAAGAAGTCCTTCAACTTCTCTTGAGCCCCCCAACCCAAACCGGGTTTTCCAAATTCAGTAAAACACATAGACATCCATTCAGTCCATATGCCAAGAGAGCTTAATTTTTCCCTTTACCCTCAGGTGCAGGCCATCCAGAAGTCCATGCACGTCTCTATTTCCAAAAGACATTCCAATACAAAGCACCGCTACCCATGTCCATGGCAATCTGGATCACCTCAACAATTTACTAATTCACTCTCTATGTCCATTCTGGTCACCTTGAAATCCATCCTCATTGTTCAGTCCATAAGTCATATCCAATTCTTTGTGAATCCATGGACTGCAGCACAGCAGGCTTCCCTGTCTTTCACTACCTCCTGGAGTTTGCTCAAACTCATGTCCATTGAATCAGTGATGCCATCCAACCATCTCATCCTCTGTGACCCTGTTCTCCTGCCCTCAATCTTTCCCAGCATCAGAATCTTTTCCAGTTAGTTGGCTCTTTGCATCAGGTGGCCAAAGTATTGGAACTTCAGCATTAGCATCAGTCCTTCCAGTGAATATTCAGGATTGATTTCCTTTAGGATTGACTAGTTTGATCTTGCTGTTCAGTGGACTCTCAAGAGCCTTCTCCAGCACTATCCATCCTTAGAAGAAATAAAATTATATTTTAAAAACCCAAGTCAGATCTTATCATTCCTTTGCTTTAAATACTCCAGTGACTTTCCCTCTCCCTTAAAATATAATATAACCTTCTTTCTTTGCTCCACTGTAGATTGTTGACCCACTAGCACTGTTCTTTAACTTGTTACTATTCTCTCTTTGTTCACCATTTTGCAGCCATAGCACTATCTCCTGCACCTTGATTAACCCAGACTCATTCCAAGCAAAGGAAACAGCAAGAACAGATGTTTCTTTCAGATCTCAGTATGACTGGCACTGTTGGAGCATTCTTACCTCAGCAAAAGCCGCAGCTCAGAAATGCCTTCTGAGACCATCTAACTTCACCCTACCGTGACACTCTCAGGCATATCACCCCGTTCAGCTGTCATTAGTTGATGTGATTAGTATTAATCACAAATAGAGAGATTGTGTTTTTTGATTGCTTTATAATTTGCCTATCTTTCCCAAGTAGGATGTAAGTGCTGTGAGTGCAGGAATTTTTGACTTTATTTTTGTATGCTCAGTGCCTCCCCAGTGTAAGGACAAAACAGTTGTACAGTGTTTCTGAATGTTGTTTCTCTTAGGAGAGGCAAAAACCTTCCCAAACGTGGGAATGAGTGATCTCATTAGTAATTGCAGAGTGATTCCATGCTCATCCCAATTGGATGAATTCTTTCTCTGTGTCATATTAAAAAGCTGAAGTTCAGTTCATATATTTTCATTATATTAATTATAGGTTAAAAGACAAAGCAAAGGGCTCAGGCAATAGCCTATGAACATGGAAGGGGCAGGACCGTGACAGAGTTGCGTTAGGGTTTTGTATTGTTGTTGTTGTTTGGTCACTAAGTCATGTCTGACTCTCTGTGATCCCATTGACAGTGGCCCGCCAGACTCCTCTGTCCATGGGATTTCCCAGGCAAGAATACTGGAGTGGGTTGCCATTCCCTTCTCCAGGGGATCTTCCCAACCCAGGGATCAGACCTGTGTCTCTTGCATTGTGGGTGGATTCTTTACTACTAAATGGTGTCTAATAGCTAAATTAAGTCCAGATAGGCACAGAACAGCTGCCCCTGCCCAACAGGCTCATGCCCTTCATTCTCATTTCATCCAGCTTGTTTCTTGATTTTGTTTGGGAATCCATCTTTCATTTCCTGCTTTCTACCAGGACTATACTGGTAATAGCAAGCAAAGTAGACAATTATGACTGCTCCCAACCTGCTCTTCATTCCTGCCTTGAAAAGCTTAACTTCAGGAAGAATCATCGGAATGGATTGTGCTAAGTTGAATTTAATTTGAATGGCAGGATCCTATCTGTGGTATTTTTGACCCTTTGGAAACAAAGGCTATTTTCACACTTGGGAAGAATAATTTTAATTATTTACCATAATTCAGAAGAATAGTCATAGCAGTATATACAGTGGCCCACTCAGATTTATGGTACATGACATATTGATGTCAACCTGAGTATTCAGAATGTCAACATCAGCCTTCCTTGTGTCTTTCTGCAGACTGATTCCACATCTTTCTGTATGTCATGCCACATTTTCTCCTGCGTCTCTCTGAGTTGTTAGACCCTCACCCATTTGGGGGAAACCTCACAGTTGAAGGAAGAATTGTAACATAAATATTTTTCCTTCAGCAGTTACTTTAATATTTACTAGTCTGAAAAAAAAAAAAATCCCAGCTCTGATGCTCAATTTCTGACCTTAGGAAATTTTTTAATCTCTACAACTTCACATCCTGGGCTATAAACTGCAAATGTATAACATGTATCTCATTGGGTCCTAGGGAGGAATAAATGAATTCATATTCATCATTAATGTGAATAAGGAATTTATCCTAATGGTGTACATAGCTTTTGCTGTTGTGGTTATTGTTAATCTTATACCCCAGGGTTAAGTGGTCCCCATGGTATTTTTAGCAAGTAAACTAGAGTTTATATATCCATATAAGCACTCTGTTCAGAGTTGTACCTTTGGGTGTTATCCATTTATTTCAGTGGTGATGGCTTTGCTTAAACTATTTCTAAATGGTTCTTTGGAAACTGCTGTCAAAATGCATCTATAAGTGAAGAAGTGGAGGAAGGTAGCCCTTGCTCTATGGCTCTCAGCTTGCCAATGCAAGTACCACCTGGACCTAACACCCTATAATGTCAGTGTCATTACTATGATATTTTAATGAGAAGAAAATTAGCATCTGGAATATAAATTACTTGACTGAGATCACATAATCTGGGAGAGAAAGAGGTGAGGAGCAAAAGCAAATCTAGCCAAATTCCACATTCTCTTCTCTATATTATGCCATTTCTCAAGAAATCAAACCAGTCTTTGTTATTTTAGATTTACTTTATTTTTCAAAAGAAAGAGTCTCCAAATTTGATAATTCTAAAATTAAAACTAATCCTCAAATGATCTAGGTTAACTGCTGGTGATGAGGTTTAATATAGAATGTGCCATTAACTCTAAACCAATGCCAAATCAAATAGTTTAGGCCGTTGGTACTAGAATTGTAAAGTCCATGGAGTTGCAAAAGAGTCAGACTTGACTTAGCAACTAAACAACAATAATTAGAATTGTTTATTTTTCTGGGCTCCAAAATCACTGCAGATGGTGACTGTAGCCATGAAATTAAAAGACGCTTACTCCTTGGAAGGAAAGTTATGACCAACCTAGATAGCATATTCAAAAGCAGAGACATTACTTTGCCAACAAAGGTTCGCCTAGTCAAGGCTATGGTCTTTGCTGTGGTCATGTATGGATGTGAGAGCTGGACTGTGAAGAAGGCTGAGCGCCGAAGAATTGATGCTTTTGAACTGTGGTGTTGGAGAAGACTCTTGAGAGTCCCTTGGACTGCAGGGAGATCCAACCAGTCCATTCTGAAGGAGATCAGTCCTGGAATTTCTTTGGAAGGAATGATGCTAAAGCTGAAACTCCAGTACTTTGGCCACCTCATGCGAAGAGTTGACTCATTGGAGAAGAGTCTGATGCTGGGAGGAATTGAGGACAGGAGGAGAAGGGGACGACAGAGGATGAGATGGCTGGATGGCATCACTGACTTGATGGGTGTGAGTCTGAGTGACCTCCGAGAGCTGGTGATGGATAGGGAGGCCTGGCGTGCTGCAGTTCATGGGGTCGCAAAGAGTCGGACACGACTGAGCGACTGATCTGATCTGATCTGATATGGCATTCAAGAAGACTTTATAGAATTTTTAGAGGAGATATATAAGATATGATACATTTGCCTTTCTATAGCCAATCATGCCTAATTTTTTAATTTTTTTATTGAAGGATAATTGCTTTACAGAATTGTGTTGTTTTCTGTCAAACCTCAACATGAATCAGCCATAGGTATACATATATCCTCTCCCTTTTGAACCTCCCTCCCATCCCACCCCTCTAGTTGATAGAGAGCCCCTGTTTGAGTTTCCTGAGCCATACAGCAAATTCCCATTGGCCATCTATTTTATATATGGTAATGTAAGTTTCCATGTTACTCTTTCCATACTTCTCGCCCTCTCCTCCCCTTTCTCCGTGTCCATAAGTCTATTCTCTATGTTTGTTTCTCCATTGCTGCCCTGTAAATAAGTTCTTCAGTGCCATTCTTCCAGATTTCATATATATGTGTTAGAATATGATATTTATCTTTATCTTGTTTATTCACTTCACTCTATAAATAGGTTCTAGGTTCATCCACATTATCAGAACTGACTCAAATGCGTTTCTTTTTAAGGCTGAATAATATTCCATTGTGTATATGTATCACAACTTCTTTATCCTTTCATCTGTAGATGGACATCTAGGTTGCTTCCATGTTCTAGCTATTATAAATAGTGCTGCAATGAACAATGGGATCATGCCTCATATTAAAAAGAAAATAGAAGAACTTGAGTCTGAGATAAGACAAACAAACACACATGACTTGAGGCTGGCTTAGTTGTCATAATCTGAGAGAAAAAGAAAAAAAAAATCATGTGACCTAATAAAGTATTTAGGCAGTACTTTTGAATATGGCAAAGAGAGTTTGATTTCTGAAATTTCTGGGATTTTTTGCTGTTATGATGACCTCTGGAGAAGGCAATGGCACCCCACTCCAGTACTCATGCCTGGACAATCCCATGGATGGAGGAGCCTGGTAGGCTGCAGTCCATGGGGTCGCTAGGAGTCGGACACAACTGAGCAACTTCCCTTTCACTTTTCACTGTCATGCACTGGAGAAGGAAATGGCAACCCACTCCAGTGTTCTTGCCTGGAGAATCCCAGGGACGGGGGAGCCTGGTGGGCCGCCGTCTATGGGGTCGCACAGAGCTGGACATGACTGAAGTGACTTAGCTGCAGCAGCAGCAGCAGCATGATGACATCTTGGACAAGGGGCTGAGTATTTATTTTTTTCTTTTTAAGTCAACTTCAGTAAGCATAAGTATTAGTCATAAATACAGTTTTTCCATAAAAATAGTTTGTCTGTCATTAATGATTGTGCTGGAAAATCCATATATGGCAATAGTTTCATAGTCCTGCTTCCTTCTCAAGTCTCCTTCCTACCAGAAATTGTTAGCTAAGAAATATGAAAAACCCAATTGGTTAGTATAAGCCTTTACGCACATTCTACCTAGCTGTTTCCCTAAATCAGATCAAGTAATGTTCATTGGACTGGTCCAGGCAACTTTTAAATCTGAGAGACAGCAGGGAGTGGAGACTTGGGAGGATGGATTAAATGCCTTGATTCTGGTGAAAAAGTTAAGGAGTGCAGCCTGGATTCACAAAGCAAAGGTATTTTCCACTTGTATCCCTTCTCTACTTGAAGAAGAAAGGCTTTATAGATTCTCAGATGCAGTTATTTGTAGGGAACCATTACCTGGGCTCGATCCCTGGGTTAGGAAGATCCCCTGGAGAAGGAAATGACTACCCATCCCAGTATTCCTGCCTGGGAAATTCCATGGACAGGGGAGCCTGGAAGGCTACAGTCCCTGGGATGGCAAAGAGTCAGACATGACTGAGTGACTAATGCTTTCACTTTTCACTGACTTTTGCTACTCTCACTCTTCTATGCAGAGTGGGTATCAGTAATAAGTATGCAGTTTACGTAAATATGGATGTTTCTACTTAATAGTCTCATAAATCCCCCAGCCTCAGGTTTACTGTAGAGAACCACTCTGAAGCATCCTCCATTGTGGTACTGGTGAGGGGCCGGGGGCAAATCCTCCCTGAGAGGTAAGCAGACCAGTGGGTAGTCAGAAAAGGGAGAGTAAAAGGTCTCCTCTCAAGTCTTACAGAGTCTCCTAGGAAGTAGTTGATCCCCAGGAGGCCTAAGTGCATTTGTTCAGTGAGAAACCAGTGTGGACTAGAAATTATGCCTCGCTATTCTCTTTTATTACTCACTCATCCAACCACTCTCACAGCAGTAGTTGTGAGCATCTACTATGTGCCAAGATTTTTAGATGGATAATCTCACTTAATCTCTCAACCAGAAGGAGAGTCTGTTATTTTAGGCATTTTATAGGTGAAGAGATGGAGATACAAAAAATGTTAATATATTTACTCAAAATTATAATAGTCTGACTCCAGAGTCCTAAGTCTAAGTATGTCTTAGTGTTTATCTTCCATGTCCAGAAGGTTCCAGATCCACAGAGTGCATTTATCAAGTGGAAATGTAGACGAGTGAGGGGAAGAGACTTGGATATGCCATTGTACATAAATTCAGGCATGTCTGAAATCTACTCAACCATATTATTCTGTGTATAGAGTCCAATCAATTGTATTTTTTCTATAGATAGCACATTGTAGAAAATCGAAGATATATAAACCAGAGTTACTGGATGCAAAAAAGCATGACAGCAAATAATAAAGAGTATAATTGGGTGTTGAATTTCATGATCCGGACCTATGCTGTACAGTATAGTATCCACTAGCTACATGTGGTTATTTGCATTAAAATTAAAAACAGCGAAGTATTCATTTCTTCAGTTAGCCATGTATTGGGTGCTTAATGGTCACATGTGGCTAGTGGTTACCATATTGGATAGCACAGACAGAAAGTTCTTTAGGACAACATTGGTCCTACCTGAAAGTATTGGGAGTATTCAGAACAAAGAGCCCACCAAGGGCTGGAGTAAGGATGGAAGGCTTCCTGTAGGAGGTGGTGATGGAGCTATGTAGACTTGCTGCTAAGTAAGTATGAGGAAAATGAGCAGCGTATCTAAGAAAGCAGGTATATGAAGGCTGTTGATGCATAGAGGGGTAAGGGCAGATGGGTAGCTTGGTGTTAGATTAGGAGAAATACTTGAGCCATATTGTTTGGTTTTTCAAACCATTTATGAAATGGTTGGGATATAATTATCTTTCTCTACGGCAGCATTTAGGCTTATGCATTACAAAATGATGATTTGTTTATTAGTCCATTGTTTTCATTGTGATTGTTGCTTCTCTTTGCTGAGTGTTCATGCTGTGTCTGCTAAAAACCTCTGTCTGAACCCTTGGACTGCAAGAAGATCCAACCAGTCCATCCTGAAGATCAATCCTGGAATTTCTTTTGAAGGAATGATGCTAAAGCTGAAACTCCAGTACTTTGGCCACCTCATGCGAAGAGTTGACTCATTGGAGAAGACTCTGATGCTGGGAGGGATTGAGGGCAGGAGGAGAAGGGGACGACAGAGGATGAGATGGCTGGATGGCATCACTGACCTGATGGGTGTGAGTCTGGGTGACCTCCGGGAGCTGGTGATGGACAGGGAGGCCTGGCGTGCTGCGGTTCATGGGGTCGCAAAGAGTCGGACACGACTGAGCGACTGATCTGATCTGATCTGATCCCAAATCAACCACACTCTATTGTCTCCTAAAATGAGACAGAGACATTTGTGAAATACTCATCCTGGAGCCTTAAATCCCAAATGGGAGACTGGAAGAACTGGGGATCAGTGAGTCTTGATGGGACTGTGCATGGTCTGAGAGTAGGGTACTCCCTGCCCCTGGGCCAGCAGAGACCATGACTTCTTGGCTAGCTCCGAGGGGCTCAGAATGACATCTGGCTTCAAAGCTGGCTTAAAAGTCAGCATTCAAAAAACTAAGATCATGGCATCCAGTCCCATTACTTGATGGCAAACAGATGGGGAAACAATGGTAACAGTGACAGACTTTGTTTTCTTGGGCTCCAAAATCACTGCAGACAGTGACTGCAGCCATGAAATTAAAAGGCACTTGCTCCTTGGGAGAAAAGCTATGACCAATCTAGATATCATATTAAAAAGCAGAGACATTACTTTACTGACAAAGGTCCATATAGTCAAAGCTGTGGTTTTTCCAGTAGTCATGTATGGGTGTGACAGTTGGACCATAAAGAAAGCTGAGTGCTGAAGAATTGATGCTTTTGAACTGTGGTGTTGGAGAAGATTCTTGAGAGTCCCTTGGACAGTAAGGATATCCGACCAGTCCATCCTAAAGGAAATCAGTCCTGATTATTCATTGGAAGGACTGATGCTGAAGCTGAAACTCCAATACTTTGGCCACCTGATGTGAAGAACTGACTCATTGGAAAAGACCCTGATGCTGGGAAATATTGAAGCCAGGAGGAGAAGGGGATGACAGGGAATGAGATGGTTGGATGGCATCATCGACTCAATGGACATGAGTCTGAGCAAGCTCTGGGAGTTGATGATGGACAAGGAAGCCTGGCATGCTGCGGTCCATGGGGTCGCAAAGAGTCGGACATGACTGAGAGACTGAACTGAACTGATAATTAAATGTCTATTTCATGGGCTTATACTAATGCCAAGCCAGGGGTCAGGAGTCTCAGTTATCACCTTTGATTGACATCCCAACAGCTGTGTACAATCTTTAACAAGTCATTTTTTTTCTCTTTTTTTCTCCTTTCCATTCTGTGAACTGAGGGGATTGGGTCCAAGTAATACTTGTGTCCCTTCCTTTTCTGACATGCAGAAACTGTTTGGTTTCTGAGCCTTTCCTTATCTATCCCTTCTCTGGATTGTTTGAGGCTTCTCTCTGGGTGGGATTTTGAGGACACACACGCCCCTGGAAATGGACAATTTCCCCCTAAACTTTTAGAAGTTCTCAACCCATTTACAGTCAAAGAAGACACAGAGGTGACTTACTTCTTAAAGAAAACTATCTGTGTGTTTGCAGAAGCTGTGGCAGCTTCCTTTCCTGAGGCGAATCGAACTTTCCGGCACATTCTCTCCAAATGTCACAATTCAAGAGAAAAACACGTTTCCCTAGGAAGCTGGAGCAGCAGCTGGCCCTGCTTATTTGCTGAAATCATAAAAACTTCAGAGCTGGGAGGGGACTTGGATAGGATGAGAGATTTTATTCAATAGTATACATTTAGCAGAAGGTAATGAAGAAAGCCACAGCTTGGGGGCAGCTAGTGATGTTTCCATTAATGTTATTAAATATTAATGCGGTGCTTTTTCTCTTTGGGGCAAAGCAGCATGGCTGATGCACCTTCTTTAATTACTGCATCACTAACAGGTAGCAGAGCTGAACATTACTGCTAAAGATGGTTACACTGAGCAAGGAGCATATGACATTTCTCTCCCTCATAAAGCTGCTTAGGAGAGCACCCTTCCTTTAAAAATTACAAATATTTTTGGGATTAACAGGACATTCAATAGATTTACCACATAAAGCTATCAGGGGATTTTCTAGTAGTGCAAGCCCATCACAGCCCAAATCCTTCTACAGGTAAATAATACTTTGAAATCAGATATTCAGTTCTGTGCTGGAAAATATTTAACTACTGGCTCTCTGGGCTTTCCTGATAGCTCAGTTGGTAAAGAAGTCACCTACAGTGCAGGAGACCCTGCTTCGATTCCTGGGTCGGGAAGGTCCTCTGGAGAAGAGATAGGCTACCCACTCCAGTATTCTTAGGCTTCCCTTGTAGCTCAGCTGGTAAAGAATCCACCTGCACTGCGGAAGGCTTGGGTTTGATCTCTGGGTTAGGTAGATCCCCTGAAGAAGGGAAAGGCTACCCACTCCAGTATTCTGGCCTGGAGAATTCCATGGACGGTGTAGTCCATGAAATTGCAAAGAGTCGGACACAACTAGGCGACTTTAAATTTTCTCAGGAAGAAGTAAATAAGCCCTTATTAGTAGTGATTGGTGATTGCTGTAAATATCCCCATGATATATGATTTCATGCTGCCAACATGACATCACTGAACGAAGAATTAGGAAACACAGCATGTATTTCTACTATACACAGGTACACAGACATAAATGACTTCAAGAGCATATAATGATTATATCCTGACATTTTATATGTAGTATTTATTGCATATAGTAATAATAAATGCAGCAAAATAATGGGGGAATTTTTGTGTTTTAGGTATTATCTTTTGTATATAAGTAAAATTTTGTATAAATTTTAAATCATTATTTAAACTGTGTTTAACAACTTTAACTAACTCACAAAGTTCCTGGAATTTTAAGTAGGCTCTCATGGGCTGTTAGCAGCTGGCACAATGCTAAGTCCATATGAACTCTCAGGGGGCAGATCTTCAATCATTAATTGGGAGGCATGGCAAAAGATTACCTTGACAAACATGTCCCATTCTCCTTTTCTTCCAGTGTCATTTAAACTCACCTTATTGAAGCTGGTCTTGAGCTTCACCTTTTTTGTGGCCATCTGCAATGACTCAAGCTCATACTCCACAGACACGTTTTGAGCTCCTGGGATGCTTTGTGATACACACTGGGAAATTAACCATAGGCTCACAGTCTCCCTGCAGAAATAGACCAATGCAATGGGATAATTAGTGTGATTATTTAAAAATGCAGTGAGAGTACCATTTACCCACTAAATATTTATTCAAGATCTGCAGTGTCCTATTCTAGAGCCTAATATTGCTGAACGAAACCAACAGAAGTAACTGCCCTTTTTTAGCCTCAATGTTTCCCAAAATGGTAGAGCCACAAAGATTTGGTTTTAGAAAGCAAGGATGGCTTCATCAGGCATAGCTATTGAAGGATGCTTAGAAAACTGCCTAATACAGAAAAGGGTAGAGTGCTTCAAAAGCTCTGGGGAATACCACATACAAAGACAAAGAAGGTTGAAAGATTGGTCTGAGTTTGGTTCGGAGGAAGGTGGTGAGAAGTAAGTGGGATCAAATCCAGCAGATGTTTATATAATTGCATCAGTTAATTGGTACTTCTAAACTGTACTGCTTCATACTGTATTACCCTGTACTCTGCTTCAGACTGTATTCCTCTGTTCTTTTATTGGATTGGAGGCATGAGGTCTTCCTCTCTCCAAAAGAATGAAAACCCCTTGAGAATAGGAATGATGGCCCTTCTTTCATAGGACAGGGCACATACTGAGTAATAAATAAATGCAGAATTAGACTTTTCTTCCTCTCTTCCTTTCAGTCCTATCCTAGGTGCCCACATAGACAATTTGCCTCTATTTTCACTGATCTTTAATTAAATCATGTCTTAAAGAATATGGGAGTAGAAAAAGAAAGGGAGAGTGAGTCAGGAAAGTTATTTTCCTGTTGTTGCATGTTTCATTAACACTCAGTGAATCGATATTCAAAGGTCCAGATTGTCTGCGTTGTCTGTGGGTTTCAGGAAACACTTGTATGCTTGACTTAGAAAGGCATGACTTCTGCCAAGTGAAGCCACCTTCAATGACCTGGGGTTGGTTGTAAGAGCAATAATGCCTACTTTCTTATTCTTTTTCTACCTTGGCATTTATAATTCTTGGAGTTTTATAAAACCTCAAGAAGTAAGGCAGCACCATTTACATTTCCAATGGGAGCCCTCCTCTCACACCACACACTGGTCGTTGACTCCCTCAGTTTGGAATGCTGAGGGAAGAAGGGGATCATACCTGTCCTTTCTTCATTTTATTGTGGCTCGGCTTTTACAAAAACATGGAGAAGAGCTACAGTCTAACTTTTGTGGGTTTTTTATTTGTTTGTTTCCTAAAGCAAACAGGGGGATTATGTTATAAATAGTTGGGGAAAGTTTGAATGTGAATGCAAATGTGTATATGTGTTTGAGAGAGACTTTCAGAAAAAATGAAGATAAAATCAATGAAATCCATTTTGGAATAAAATGTGGAGCCATATCACATAAATACATCTTTACTTTTAAAATCATCTTCTTGATTGTCATCCATTTATTTCAGTAAATCCACTGTGACCCAAAATATGCTTTTAAGCTTATGACGTCCCTCACACCCACCCAACCTAGTGTGCCTTACACATTCACACCTTTTTAAACCTGGACTCTCCATTTGCTAATCCACTATGTCTGGAGAAGGCAATGGCACCCCACTCCAGTACTCTTGACTGGAGGATCCCACAGACGGAGGAGCCTGGTAGGCTCCAGTCCGTGGGGGTCGCTAAGAGTCGGGCATGACTGAGTGACTTCACTTTCTCTTTTCACTTTCATGCATTGAAGAATCCCAGGGACAGAGGAGCTTAGTGGGCTGCTGTCTGTGGGGTCGCACAGAGTTGGATACGACTGAAACGACTTAGCAGCAGCAGCAACAGCAGAATGTCTTCTCTACACTGGACTCCAAATGAGTCTGAAAATCTGTTTTCAAAGCATGAATTTTGCCCCTACTGGGAATATTTAAAGAATGTGTTTGGCTTTGGGGATGGTTAGAGAGATATATTTGTGTTTATATGTGTTTATGGATATTTACACATTTGTGCATCTACAGCAGTATTCCATGTTTATTTTCTGGACAGTGACTATGGCTATGAGAGACATGGAGAGAGCCAGTGTGTCCCTGCTTTCTGGTACAATCCAGCATCTCCATCAAAGGACTGCAGCCTTGGTCAAAGCTACTTTAACAGTACTGGGTAAGTAATTTACCTGAAGGAACCCCACTCACTGTCTTCCTATTTCACTATTCACTAAGTTGGAATCAGAGGAGCATTGCTAGTGAATCAAGAAAGAACATAGATAGAGTCTGTTTATAGCAGGTGGCTTCTGAAGAAAGTCGAGGGGTTCTTTAGCTGAGCCTAGCTTTTTTGAACATAGAAGAGATTTCTGATTACCCAGATTTCAATACCTTTTGCTATTTGTCTCTGAAATATCATAGCTATTATTTTAGTCAGGTCTTCTTTTCTGGAAAGAGATGCCACTATATTTTCCAGACCCTGATGGAAATAAATTAACACAAGTGGTATGCAGATATTATGGTTCTCTTTAGTGATAGATGAGCTGAAGCTCTTGTGGACCAATGATGGAAACAGAATGAAAAGTCAAAGTCCCATCCTGGGAACTCCTGGAATAAGAAGCTCAAGGCACACTTTCTGTAATTGTCAAATTATGTTTCTCTTTTGTTACTTCCTCCAATGCTTCAAAAAAATTTTTCCGTGATTTGTTGTCTTTCCCCTTTACTTTGCCACTTCTGTGACCACGTAAAGATATGGAAAGCAGATTGGTGGTTGAAGACAGTGTTTTTAAAATTTTTATGTGCTATGAATCACCTAGGGATCTTGTTAAAAGGCAGCTCCTAATTTAGGCGATCTACAGTGGCATTGAGATTCTTTATTTCAACAAACTCCCATGCATCATTGTCTTTGCTGGTCCCAGCACTCATCTTTGAGTAACAAGGGACTAGAATCCAGTCTCAACTCTTCCAGTGGATGGATCTTCTAACGTCTCACACAAGTTACTCACCATCTCAGTATTTTTACTTTACCTGGTTGTAAAATAGTGGCCAGAGTACTACCTACATAACTGATGTCTAGAGAACAGAAAAAACATGATGGAAGAGATGTATCAAGTGGTCTGAGATACTCTGAGAAGTATACATTTTTTTTAGCCAAATATTTGGTTCTTAGAGAACTATTCTTGGGATCTGAGCTGAGGTTTAAGCACTGTTGATGTAATTTTATTGTAGATGAGTGTCTTGGGAGTTAAGTCACTCAAACTACAGATCCTGCAGAGTGAAAATTTAAAGACACGAGGTGTTGGAGAATATAGTGCTCTGAAGTTTGAGGAAGAGAAATGTAACAGGCATATATGACCAGCTAGGCCAGGTCTCAGCCAGAGCACACCTGGACATAGCAAGCAGGTAATTGCATTAGGGCTTCTCATATGATCACGTGGACCCAATTTTAAGCAAATTCAGTGTGCCAAAATTAAACTCAGAGAAGGGCACCTGCTAATAGCCAAACAAATAAATCAAGAAGATAAAAGGGAGAAAACTGCCTTTTTTTTTTAAAGATTCTCCAAAAATGCCTATACATCATTCCTTCTAGCAGGTTATTTTAAATGTTGGTCTTCTTGCATACTCTCAAATCCAAATCATCCACCAGTTGGTCATAGTTAAAGAGCAAGAGTGGATGATATCAAGTGTACATTAAGATGTGATCTCTCCAGAAAACAAAGTCTCTTTTGTCTATCACAGTGGGGACAGATGCCTCAGTATATTCTAAATGAATAAAGGTCAGCAAGAAGTCTATAGATTATATAGAAAATTTGATTATATAACCATGCTGACTGAAAGAACTATACTCCTTTTCTATGAGCTTTCCATCAGTTCAGTTTTTCATCACTCAGTTTTATAGTCTGATTTCTTTGTCAACCCCCAGGGGGTGAACTGCAGCACGCATCACAGGGTATATTCTAATGTAGGTAGCAAGAAGCAAGAATAAAATTGATTATAAGACCCCCACACCCCCTGTCCATCACCAACTCCCAGAGTCCACCCAAACCCATGTCCATCGAGTCAATGATGCCATCCAACCATCTCATCCTCTGTTGTCCCCTTCTCCTCCTGCCCTCAATCTTTCCCAGCATCAGGGTCTTTTCTAGTGAGTCAGCTCTTTGCATCAGGTAGCCAAAGTTTTGGAGTTTCAGCTTCAGCATCAGTCCTTCCAATGAACACCCAGGACTGATCTCCTTTAGGATGGAGTGGTTGGATCTCCTTGCAGTCCAAGGGACTCTCAACAGTCTTTTCCAACACCACAGTTCAAAAGAATAAATTCTTTGGTGCTCAGCTTTCTTTATAGTCCAACTCTCTCATCCATACATGACCACTGGAAAAACCATAGCCTTGACTAAACAGACCTTTGTTGGCAAAGTAATGTCTCTGCTTTTTAATATGCTGTCTAGGTTGGTTATAACTTTCCTTCCAAGGATATATAACTTAAAATTTTCTAATTTCCACTCTGAGAAATATTTTTAAGTGAAATTAATTTAATAATATATTTTATTAACTAAACATTCTTATCATTTCAATCAGATCAGATCAGATCAGATCAGTCGCTCAGTCGTGTCCGACTCTTTGCGACCCCATGAACTGCAGCACGCCAGGCCTCCCTGTCCATCATTTCAATAAGCACCACTAACCACATTTTAAGTGCTGAGTAGCCACAGGTGAAAAGTGATTAGCATATTAGACAGGGCAGCTCTGGACCCACTGTGAACTCAGTTGGCAATTAAAATATGTGTCTACAAGAGGATATGTTATAAGTTCACATTAGCAGTAACTACATATAACATTTGCTTGACATCCTCTTGAGATCTCCTGATGAATATGTTGGGCTAGTAGTTCAGTAGTATGTGGGGGTCAGAGAGAGACAAAATATCAGGTACAGTGGAGGACCGATATCATTCATATAGAAATTTGCTTTCAAGGCCACCAGGAGAAGGCAACATGGATAGACTGGTTAATTACTCCTGACACACATAGTGAAAGAAGATGTCATGTGATGATGACGATGATGGTGGTAGTGGTGTCTGTGGTGCATTCATTTTATGTGGTTTTACCAGAACATTGGTTTTATGCAGCTTTACAGATAGTGATATGCCTGGAAATAAAGTCTGTCGTGCAGGTCAGGGCTGTGGGCAAGCTCTTGCCGTGGCTTCACGTGCTTGGGTCAGCGGTCAAGAGAGATGACATGTCATCACCATGCCCAAAGATGCTCTTATCTTAGATGGTCACAGTGTTTATGGGGAGCTTTTCCCATGCAGGCTTCTTCTCTGAGACACTTCTACCACAGCAGGATCAAACAGGAGTTTCACACTTGTGCTTCTGGTCTGGTGTTAGTGATGAATGGGAAATGAAATATTAGCAAGGAGAGAAAATCTGCTATAAAAGAGTCCAGTGGCTCCAGAGTAAGAACTAGTAGGTATTAGGGGATGCGATGGTGTCCTGGCGGTCAAGGGAAGACAGGAATCAGAGGTAGAAGAAGCCTGATCTTCTAGCTGCTTTCTGGCCTCAGGGAGGTAGAAACAAGTCTGTCTCTCCCAGGGAGAAGAACCTGCTTTTCTTGCTTCCCTGGACTAGTGGGTCTGCCACCTCCTGCCTCATGCGTGAGTCAGACATTGATTTTTCTTGGCTGGTTTAGACACTGATCTGATCCGTGGTTCACCAGGTAGGATCGATAATAGTGTTTAAAGAGCTGCTCTTCCTGAGATGAAGGGATAGTGGCTTCTCAGCATTTGTTTAGCTTCCTAAATGGCTGTCTTCTCTGGGACTCAGACATCAGGTGCAACTGTGTGGAATCTTTCTCACTCTTGCTCTCTTGCACACTCTACCGTACGTGCTTCACACGAGCACACATACGTGTGATAAACCACACCACTGACAACGATCAATACCCTTTAGGTACCGGCGAATCGTGTCCAACAACTGCACAGACGGCCTGAGGGAGAAGTATACCGCCAAGGCCCAGATATGCCCTGGAAAGGCCCCGCATGGCCTCCACGTGGTGACGACCGATGGGCGTCTGGTGGCAGAGCAGGGGCACAATGCAACCTTCATCATCCTCATGGAGGAGGTAGGGGAGCCCCTCCTGGGCCTCTGAGGTCAGAACTCACAAATGGTCATGTCCCACGTCCAGATGGGAAGAGAAGAAGGAGCTCGTGTCCCCACTAGTCCTTAAAACAAAGTCAATGGTGAGAAGCACCACTTGTGTGATAAGGTGGAAAGGGTGAAAGAGGGCTTGGGATGTTTAGGGACCCTGTTCCCTTCATCCCATAATACAGACCTAGGCCAAAGGGGTCCCCTGTGTCTGAGCAGGCGCAGATCTGAATATATTCTTTGAGGTACCCCTTTAGGGTCTGCATCGTTAAAGGACTCTTAATTATCATTAGACTGTATACTATAAACATTGCCAGAATGGAATTCACATTTTTTCCTGTTTGTTCCAGGATCCTTATTTTTTTCTTTTACCCTTAACTCCACTAATTAGAAAAGTCCACAAGACTTCTAGAGAGTCTTGAAAGTATGAGTGCTTGAAAGTGTGAGGATGGTGTAGGGTGATCCCAATCCTCTAAACTTATTTTTCTAAAGAATGTCAAAGAATGTCATATGAGTTGACTTTCCATCAGCTGCCTGCTCCATTAGTTCACTTTTTAGGTCATTTGCAGTCTGGGGAGTAAAACCAGACCAGATTAATTCATTCTGGATAGAATAGCTCTGCTGTACGCTTCTTTGCTTCCTATATGAGTTGTTTCATCTGTTTCCAAACCAGGGAAGTTTTCAGGCACTCCTTGCTGAGGCGCTGGGGCAGGGAAGTTTGCCTGATTTACAAAGCCATCTACATTTGAATGCAAATTACTGTGTGCTCTTGAGATCTTGGAAAGAGACCAAAGCAGGCCAGGAGTGTGTCCACGCGCCCCGCACCTCCCCCCTACCCCGCCCTGCCTCCGCCCAACTGTGAATACTTTAGAAATCTTTAAAGTCTGGCCCACACTGGACAGGAGAGTGAGGGCTCCTTATCCTGGGTTGGCAGATTCTTTAGCCTTCATCCACACTGGGTGCTTAAATTAAAGAACTTTAATATTCAGAGGAGGTCATTATTGCATTCCCACTAGGGAGTTTCCAGGATCAGCTCTATTAAAACCTTCTCTTGAATGGATGTGAAGAGCCATGATCTTATCCATTTGAATTGCCTTCAGTTCATTTCCACTTTAATTTATATTCATAAACTCAAGAGTAGTTGACATTGTGTTGGGGGCAAGGTAGCACCTATCAATATTTTACTCACATCTGGGTTGCCATGGGGGGATAGACAATGAAACTGTGATGAATACACAGTCACTGGGCAGGAGAATTGGCTCATAATTCCAAAATGATGTATTTCTCTTCTTTCTTCTCCATCAACAATCTTTGTAAATAAGCAGAGAAACCTGATTCTTCTTTTTCATCCAGAACCCTTATCTTATGGTTAGGTTCAGATGAATTTATCCAAACTGTCAGCCCAATAAAGTGGGATGAAGTACAAGAAAGTTCAAGTACAATGTACAAGTACAATGAAGTACAAGAAAGGATGGGGGTCAGTATCAGCTCTTAGGAAGCTAAGGATCGACTTGGGATGGTAAGATGCACTCAACTAAACCACTGACATCACCTCCTCAGGTGGGCCCAGGTGGCTCTTGGTATCCCTTGAGGCAGAAATACCTGTGAGCTGAGATGGTCAAAAAATGCTTCAGGGAAGAAGGGGCTTAGGCAAGTTTAGGGAAAGCCAAGATCAACAGAGCACAGGTATATTTTCAGCAGGTATGCAGTATTTATCTGTAGAATGGAAATAATTATCCTATCTCACAGAGTTATTTTGAAGGTGGTATTATATAATATGTGTTAAGCGATTAGCATCATGCATGGAACCTAATGATAAATACTAAATAATAGAAAAATTTTAATAATAGCATGGTGGTTGAGAGTACTGACACCAGACTACTTGGGTTCGAAACTTGGCTCTTCCACTATTGGCTACAGAGACTTTGGTCTAATTCCTTTATTTGTGTCCTCATTTCTAAAATGGGAACAATAATACTTTCTACATTTTAGAGTTATGAGGGGACTAATTCCTTGGAACTGAAAAGAAGCTTTATCAGTGTTAGCTGTTACTACTACTATTATTACTATCATGAAACAAGAGAGGAACAATTAATGTGCATGAGAGATCAAGGGAGGCCCTTGGCTTCCACACTTCAGAGCTTCATAGAGGCTCTACCTTCTCCATAATTGCTAATATCAGCCACATCAGGCTACCTTAGTTTGGGCATACAAGGGCAATAGACCCATAGTACCTGTTCGCAGTGCCCAGTAGCTATCAGACAGGAATCTGATGATGGTGTTGAGAGTGTTTCAGGAGGGTGTTTGGGGGAGATTCAGACCTCTAGGGGTGATGCTGAAGGCAGAGGACCAAGCATCAGAAAGGAGTCGGGCTGGACCATGCAAATGGGCCCAGGCCAGCTGCTATTCCCCTTTGCAGGGTGATCTCCAAAGGACTAACATCCAGCTTGACTTTGGGGATGGGATTGCAGTGTCCTACGCTAATTTCAGCCCCATTGAGGACGGCATCAAGCACGTGTACAAGAGCGCAGGCATCTTCCAGGTGACGGCCTATGCGGAGAACAACCTAGGCTCGGACACAGCGGTCCTCTTCCTGCACGTGGTCTGTAAGTAGCTTGAACCACCCCTCCTTTACTCTGCTTCCGGTTGAATACCTCTTCTGTTCAGACTTCCTGAGATCCCTCGCTAAGCTGGAGTTGGTATGACTACTACCACAAATGATAAACCCAGTCAAAAGACAGATGTGAGTTCATCTATGTTGGTGTTTCATGATGCTAAAGTAGACGGATTATTTTGAAAGTTTGAAAAATGTTACCACCTAGTCTCTCCTTTGCAGCTCCACTCTGTTCTGATGTAAGTGTGCACATGCAAACACATATTCAGGTAAAAGTCCCTTGCATTGGAGGCTGCTAAAATAGAGGGAGAGAGGAGTCATCTGGTTCACAGCCACAGGCTCATTTTCAAGTTACTCTGAGTGAAGGCGGCACAAATCAAAGTAAATTGTTCTTTCCACTGAAGGAGCCAAAGAAGGATTAAAGAAACACATGCCCAAATTGTTTTATATGCAGAACTGAACACATAAAGTAACTTATTTCTTACACCCAAGATTACTTCAAGTTTATCCCAGATGTAAATAATTCTAAGAACTCCCCAACAGTTTTGTTGTCCTAGAATTTGTTTCATGGCTGTTGGCCGTTGCTTGCAAAGTGAAAGTGTTAGTCACTCAGTCATATCTGACTCTTTGTCACCCCAGGGACTGTAGCCCATCAGGCTCTCTGTCCATGAAATTTTCCAGGCAAGAATGCTGGAGTGGGTAGCCATTCCTCTCTTCAGGGGATCTTCCCGACCCAGGGGTTGAACCCCAGTCTCCCACATCACAGGCAGATTCTTTACTGTCTGAGTCACCAGGGAACAAACCAAACAGTTGACGTTCCAAAGTAGTGTGTTAGTCCTGGATGTATTTTGTGTCTTTGATATCCTGGAACTTGACTTAGATAAATTGAAACCTAAATATGATTTAAAATGTTCGGTTAAGGAAATGCTGTTTTGGGACTGTTATTGGTTTCCTACACTTTATAGTGATAATCGTGGGTCTAAGGACTACTGTAGTTTTTACTTATATACCCCACAATAGTTTAGAGGCTGTGCTATATCTGATGGTCTTCCCAGGTGGCTCAGTGGTAAAGAATCCGCCCGCCAATGGAGGAGTCACAGGAGATGCAGTTTCCATCTCTGGGTTGGGAAGATCACCTGGAGGGGGAAATTGCAACAAAACTCCAGTGTTCTTGCCAGAATAATCCTATGGACAGAGGAGGCTGGCGGACTGCAGTCCATGGGCTCTCAAAGTTTCTGACATGACCGAGCGATTGATGTATGTCACTCATACATGCTATATATGGTGAAAATTAAATGCTTAAAAGAACCTAGGTAGACATAAGAGACACTTTTTCTATTAACAACTCAGTAAAAATAAAAAACCTACACTTAAAAAGTCCCTGGCAAACAGTGACCTAGCTGGTCTCCTAGCATTCTGGTTACACTAATAGTGTAAGGACCAGCAGCGATGAGGGAAGTGCATGGAGAAAGACCTGGATGATATATCCTTAAAGACACCAAGCTACTGGACCATGGGGTAAATGATTTCTTCTCTGAATCTTCTGAACTTCAGTTTTAAAATGGCTGAATTCTAACTGGACCTTGCTCCATAGGTCTCTTGCAACAATAGTAAATAGGAATTACAAATGACATCCAGTCATTCACTATTTTATTCAATGACTATTTGTTGAGTTCTTAATATATTGCTAGATACTGGGGACGCAGTAATAGAAAGATGGCCGCGCCCTTGCAGAGTTGACATTCTGGTGAGGGAGGAAAAGCACTGCTAGAAATGGGCCATCAATAGCTCAGTGGTGATAATCACACCACATCATCTATAATCTTTCTGTGCCAGCAACACCAGGTCAGAAACCCAGGTGGGTGGTGTGCAGGGTGTTTACAAGCCAAGTTTAGAGCAAAAAAGATCTGTATTTGAATACTGATCATATCCTTTTTTGAAATGTTTAATATCTGTCAACTTTCTTAGTCTTTACAAACTTCTGATCCCTCTCCTGTAAAATTTAGATCATAATGAGGCTCTGAGAATCAAATTGGATTATGTGTATGTCTCAGGGTCCCCAAGATATCCTCTCCCAGGTTTAGTGATTTGCTGGAAGGACATGCAGGTCTCAGCATATAGTCATACTTCAGACTTTGATTCATTACACTGATCAGCAGAGCGAGATCAACAAAGATAAAAGGCCTGTGGGACAAAGTCTGTAGGAAACGACGTGCAAACTTCCAAGAGTCCTCTCCCGTGGAGTCCCACAGAACATACATAATTCCCCTAGCAATGCGTTAGAGCAATACGTATAAAGGGCTGTTTACCAGAAAAGTTCATTGCAAACTCAGTGGCCATGGCTTCTACTGGGGACTGATCAAATAGCCATCCTCTGCCTAGTGTGCACAAAATTTCCAAACTTCCTGAGGAAAATACTTTTTTCAGAATAAACCATGTATGTGTGTGTGCCTAGTCTCTCAGTCATATCTGACTCTTTGCTACTCCATGGACTATAGTCTACCAGCTCCTCTGTCCACAGAATTCTCCAGGCAAAAATACTGGTATGAATAGCTATTCCCTTCTCCAGGGGATCTTCCTGACCCAGGGATCGAACCCAGGTCTCCTGCATTGCAGGCAGATTCTTTACCATGTGAATCACCTATTGCTTAAAAAAAGAAAAAAAATTCTAGGCAAAGTGAAGCAGTCCCATCAGCTAACTGTTGACTGGAAACACACTGAGAGCCAAGTTCCCTTAAGCCAGAAAAGGGCCAGTCTTACACACAGGTCTTTTTAAAAACAAATTTACTTTCCTCTGTTCCAATGACCTGCCCCACCCATGTTCCTAATTCTCCCAAGAGTGCACCTTGTCTGCTGGGCACAAAGACCAGTGTACTTCAGTGGCAAAAACAACAACAATGAGGAACAGGTTTATATTGTGGGTTATGTGCGTGAAGGAGGAAATGTTCCTTGAAACTTTTATCGGGCTCTTAATTCCCTCCAAATCAATCATGGCTGCATTTACCAGACAGTTATTATAGTGGAAACTGCTCTTGGCCTCACCTTGGGCCATTAGCTAAGAAAAGTAGCTGTTAGCCGCCCATAATAACCAATCTCACACAGATTATTAGATTTTTATTAAAAAGAACACTCTTTGACAGTGAGGATTTTAGGAGTTTCCTGTATTCCCTTCTGAATCCTCCCAGCTCTCTTCTTTCCAATACACGGTTTATCTGTAGGTGGAAGCCTGGAGCTTCTGGCTCAGGTTCTTTGGTCTAAAAAGCTGTTTAGTGTTGTTCCTTGAGATGATGTTTACTTGTCCTGAAACTAGCATATATGTGGCTGTGCTTGATGGTGTTCCAATTCATGGAGGCTCCACCCCTTTTGTGTTTGGCATGAATTTGGTGAGAAGAGGGCTTCCCAGGTGACACTAGTGGTAAACAACTCACCCGGCAATGCAGGAAACGTAAGAGATGTAGGTTCAATCCCTGGATCCGGAAGATCCCCTGGAGTAGGAAATGGCACCCCACTCCCGTATTCTTGCCTGGAAGATTCCATGGGCAGAGGAGCCTGGCAGGCTATAGTCCATAAGGTCACAAGGAGTCAAATATTAAGACTGAGAGATTGAGCACAGTAGGGAGAAGGTCCCATTTTATATTTGGGGGCATCAAAATGCCCAACAATGTAAGTCTTAAATGAGTGGAGATGTCTGAGTAACATAAAACTGAGAAGCCTGTCCAGTGCTGTGAATCATAGCAATGTGGAAAAAGCGTAGGGTTCTCATGAGCTGGCCAGCAGGATGGGCTCTGCACATTTTGAAGGAGAGAGCTAAGAATAGGAGCATTATCTAAAAAATCGTACAAATGAACTTATTTACAAGACAAAAACAGATTCACAGACATAGGAAACAAACTTATGGTTACCAAAGGGGAATAGGGTTGGGGTAAATTAGAAGTATATGATGACAGATGCACACTATCGTATATAAGATAAATAAGCAACAAGGATTTACTGTACAACACAGGAATTCTATTCAATAACTTATAATAACCTAGAATAGAAAAGAGAATATATGTATGTATGTAGGTATGTATGTGTAAATCACTTTGCCATACACCTGGAGCTGATGCAATATTGTAAATCAACTAGACTTCAATTAAAAAACAAAACAGAAGCATTGACCTTGAGGATAGAGTGAGAAATCTGAATGTGGGCACAAAGAAGGACTCAGAGGTGTTAAAGTAAGACCCAGGTTTCTCATCTCCCTCCCAGGACACGGCCTGGTCAGGGACCCCTTCCTATTGCCGTATTCTCTTCCACAAAGATCAATAAAACACACACAGCAAAGAGAGTTTAACCAGATGAACTCCTAAAATTGAGTAAAGAAATGAAAACTAGCCAGTATTTTCTCACACCTGTATTTTTTAAATTCTAGCCCACAATCAAATCATACAAAAATAATTAAACAGGCTCACTAGTTGAAAATAATTAAGCCTTTAGCCAAATGTGTACCTGAAGTGACAGGTTTGAAACTATTTGTTGGAAGAAATCTTGAAATGCTGTATGCCTGGGGTCAGCTGAGAGAGCTGTAGGCAGAGAGTGTCTTCACACTGTAGATACACAGATTCTTGAATACTTTGTTGATTGTTCAGAAAAATACCATCTGGACAGTGGCAAGCAGGTCTGGCTGATCTCCTCATCTGATCTCAGTTCCTGTCCAAACACCTTTTATCCCAATATAAATTTACCTAAGACACAGGAGGTACGAATGAGATTCACAATAATGCCCACTCTTGTAAGAGAGACTTTAACCCAGTGATAAACAGGAGCCATGATGGTGTGGTAGTGGTGGAAATAGTGTCAGCCCATAACTAATTATATGATACTTTTAATATCCCCAGATCACCTTCATATGTTCTTATTACTGTAAGGAAGGCAAAGGACAGTGTAACAGCCTGTATAGGGTCAAAGTTATGTAAAATAGAAGGAAAGGTCATACAGCCAAAATTAAATAGGAGCAGAAGTAAAAACTATCTTTCTGCCTTTTTCCCTTTAAACTGAGCCATCTCCAAAATAACCAAGGATGTCATTAGTGAAGGCCTGGTGGCCTGGAAAATGCCCCACTCATGACACGAACTCAAGGTTCCAAGGATAAAGAGATGTCCTTGCTACAGCTGTGACCTTTAGTTACTTAAGCTCATCAACATTATCATGTTGGAAACCAGAAAATGTGTTCCAGCAAAGTGTGGGCAGATAACGAGAACATTTTAGTTGGATCTGGTGAAGTAGAAAGGATGTAAGAAAGGGAAAAGTGGAGGAAGGGAGCAAAGGGAGGAAAGGAAGTGGGTAGGGAAAAAAAAAAAAAAAGAAAAGGAAAAAGAAAGGGGTAAGGGTTGGGGAGAAAATCCCACGGAATTAAAAAATAACATATCTGCCCCACAAATGCAGTGCTGACTCATTAACATTTTTCTTCAACGTTTTCCCCCTCTCATGTTATTTTGAAAATGAATTAAATTAAAATTCTCACTTATTATGCATAGAATGGATTCCAGTCTATTCTCTTACTTGCTAGTTTAGAACTTGAGACTGCTTACATCAGTTTTCTGAAGAGCAAAAAAGAAAAGTTTGGTCATCTTTTAGCAAACAGCTTTTAAAATTATTATTATTTTAGCAAACAGCTTTTAAAATTATTATTATTTGTGAACCTGGCATTTATTTCTCTTCAATTTAAGGAGACAGGCTTTTACATTTTCATAATACAGCCCTGCCAGCTTCTGAGTGACACCCACTGAGTGTTGCAGATGACAGGCACAATGGCTGATTGTTGAACAAGATGGAACCAATTAACAATTGAGGATAATGGCAGAGCCCTCCATACAATGCACCGACCCCCAATCACAATACAGGCTAATCGGCAGATATGCAAGAGATCGCTCTTTATCTTCCTATTTTTTGGCTAAGTGTCCAATAAACTAGCTTTGTCCTTAGATTTTAGGTTCATAAGCATTTGTGGTGGGATCATCAGATGGAAGTTAAGTTCAGATGTCACTCAATCTGAAGCCCAAATTGAGTTCCCTATTGTTTGCAGTGCTTCATTTCAAGCACACACACACACACACACACACACACACATCTCAACATCTGTGAGTTTGCGATTGTTGTTTTATTATAGGTGATAGTAAAGATAAAGAATCTGGGAATGTGAGCTTTTGTTTATTTCGGGAATAGAAACACTGACATTGTTTTCCTTGTTCCCTTAGGTCCTGTGGAGCATGTTCATCTCCGAGTTCCATTTGTTGCCATAAGAAATAAGGAGGTCAACATCAGTGCAGTTGTGTGGCCCAGCCAACTGGGGACTCTTACGTATTTCTGGTGGTTCGGCAATAGTACAAAGGTTTGGCCCTTATCGATTAGTATCTGCTTAGATTTGACCCTTTCTGATTGGTATCTGCTTAGATGATCCCATGTTCTAACTTCTGTTTGATGCTGGGAGCACAGGGGGATGTGGGCAATAACAGATACTCAATGAAGCTTGGAATTCATGTCAATGAGTATGACATACCTTCCCACACCAAGTTCATTGCTATAATAGGGGAACTTCAAATATCCTAAGGAAGAAAAGATTATACAAACCTGGTTTTTCTTGGTCTTCTCATCAATTTTTCTAATATTCCTTTTGTTCTGTTTTGTTTTAATCTTAGCCTTTCTACTCATTAGGTGTATAATATCAAGAAAGTCATTTAATGGTAAATAATCAGCCTGAAATTCCAGGTGACCCTGGTTCAATCCCTGGGTTGGGAAGATCCTCTGGAGGAGGGCATGGAAACACATTCCTGCATTCTTGCCTGGAGAATCCCATGCAGAGAGGAACCTGGAGGCTACAGTCCATGGGTTGCAAAGAGTTGAACATGACTGAGCAACTAACACACACACACACACACACACACACATCGAGAAAGTCACTTCGGTTCAGTTCAGTCGCTCTGTTGTGTCTGACTTTGTGACCCCATAGACTGCAGCACACCAGGCCTCCCTGTCCATTGCCAACTCCCGGAGTTTACTCAAACTCATATCCACTGAGTCAGTGATGCCATCCAACTATCTCATCCTTGGTCATCCCCTTCTCCTCCTGCCTTCAATCTTTCCCAGCATCAGGGTCTTTTCAAATAAGTCAGTTCTTCGCATCAGGTGGTCAAAGTATTGGAGTTTCAGCTTCAGCATCAGTCCTTCCAATGAATATTCAGGACTGATTTCCTTTGGGATGAACTGGTTGGATCTCCTTGTAGTCCAAGGAACTCTTAAGAGTCTTCTCCAACACCACAGTTCAAAAGCATCAATACTTTGGTGCTCAGCTTTCTTTACAGTCCAACTCTCTCATCCATATGTGACTACTGGAAAAACTATAGCTTTGACTAGATGGACCTTTGTTGGCAATGTAATGTCTCTGCTTTTTAATATGGTGTCTAAGTTGGTCATAGCTTTTCTTCCAAGGAGCAAGTGTCTTTTAATTTCATGGCTACAGTCACCATCTGCAGTGATTTTGGAGTCCCCCCAAAATAAAGTCTGTCACTGTTTCCACTGTTTCCCCATGTATTTACCATGAAGTGATTATGATCTTAGTTTTCTGAATGTTGAGTTTTAAGCCAACTTTTTCACTCTCTTTCACTTTTATCAAGAGGTTCTTTTTCACTTTCTGCCATCAGGGTGGTGTCATCTGCATATCTGAGGTTATTGATATTTCTCCTGAAAATCTTGATTCCAGCTTGTGCTTCATCCAGCCTGGCATTTTGCATGATGTACTCTGCATATAAGTTAAATAAGCTGGGTGACAATATACAGCCTTGACGTATTCCTTTTCCTATTTGGAACCAGTCTGTAGTTCCATGTCCAGTTCTAACTGTTGCTTGTCGACCTGCGTACAGATTTCTCAGGAGGCAGGTCAGGTGTTCTGGTATTCCAATCTCTTTAAAAATTTTCCACAATTTGTTATGATCCACCCAGTCAAAGGCTTTGGCATAATGAATAAGATGCACAAAGGCAAAATGGTTGTCTAAGGAGGCCTTACAAATAGCTGTGAAAAGAAGAGAAGCAAAAAAGAAAAGAGAAAAGGAAAGTACCCACTTGAATGCAGAGTTCCAAACAATAGCAAGGAGAGATAAAAAAGCCTTCCTCAGTGATCAGTGCAAAGAAATAAAGGAAAACAATAGAATGGGAAAGACTAGAAATCTCTTCAAGAAAATTAGAGATACCAAGGGAACATTTCATGCAAAGATGGGCTCGATAAAAGACAGAAATGGTATGGACCTAAGAGAAGCAGAAGATATTAAGAAGAGGTGACAAGAATACAGAAAAGAACTGTACAAAAAATAAATATTTGCCATGTAATAATTCCTTTTTAAATGGAATGAAACAATGCCAGTTTTGTTTGTTTGTTTGAGATGAACAAACAGAACTTCAGCTCTTGTACGATAAGAGTAGGATATTCATTTCTGCTCTTATTTTCAAGTAAAAAATGTTTTTTATTGAAGTAGAGTTGATTTATAGTACTCTGAATCCTGCTTTTGTTTAGGGAAGCAGCATTATATGGTGCTAAGTAAAATGAAGTACCATATAATGGTGCTTAGTAAGAAAACTAAGATTGTCGAAAAAGCAAGAGAGTTCCAGGGAAACATCTACTTCTGCTTTATTGACTACTCTAAAGCCTAGGCTGTGTGAATCACAACAAACTTGGAAAATTTTTCAAGAGATGGAAATACAAGACCAGCTTACCTGCCTCCTGAGAAATCTGTATGCAGGTCAGAAAGCAACAGAACTGGACATGAAACAACAGACTGGTTCCAAATAGGGAAAGGAGTACCCTGCTTATTTATCTTATATGCAGAATATATCATGTGAAATGCCAACCTGGATAAAGCATAAGCTGGAATCAAGATTACTGGGAGAAATATCAGTAAGTTCAGATATACAGATGACACCACCCTTATGGCAGAAAGAAAAGAACTAAAGAGCCTCTTGATGAAAGTGAAAGAGGAGAGTGAAAAGGTTGGCTTAAAACTCAACATTCAGAAAATGGCATCTGGTCCTATCACTTCATGGCAAATATAAGCAGAAACAATGGAAACAGTGAGGAACTTCACTTTTGGGGGCTCCAAAATCACTGCAGATGGTAATTGCAGCCATGAAATTAAAAGATTCTTGCTCCTTGGAAGAAAAGTTATAACCAACCTAGATAGCATATTAAAGAGCAGAGACATTACTTTGCCAACAAAGGTCAATCAATAAAAGCTATGGTTTTTCCAGTAGTCATGTATGGATGTTAGAGTTGGACTATAAAGAAAGCTGAGAGCCAAAGAATTGATGCTTTTGATCTGTGGTGTTGGAGAAGACTCTTGAGAGTCCCTTGGACTGCAAGGAGATCCAACAGTCCATCCTAAAGGAAATCAGTCCTGAATGTACATTGGAAGGACTGATATTGAAGTTGAAACCACAATACTTTGGCTACCTGATGCGAAGAGCTGACTCATTGGAAAAGCCCCTGATGCTGGGAAAGATTGAAGGCAGGAGGAGAAGGAGATGACAGAGAATAAGATGGTTGGATGGTATCACTGACTCAATGGACAAGAGTTTGAGTAAACTCTGGGAGTTGGTGATGGACAGAAAGTCCTGGCGTGCTGCAGTCCATGGGATTGCAAAGATTAGGACATGACTGAGTGACTGAACTAATTATATGGTGGAGAGAATATGTACTGTGGGTTCAGAAAGAAAAGGGTTAGGTTTCTAGCATTGCTGCACGTTGTTTGTGTGAGCTTGATCAACTGGTTCAACCTAACATTTAATGCACTCAACTGAAAACTGAGAGATAATGCCTATGTCATCTTGATTTTTGTGAAAACTAAGTAAAATAATCTGTTTCCCTGGCATAGATGAGGTACTCACTAAATGATGCTCTCTTTTTGGGTATAAAATATGGCAGTTAGGATGGGTTTATAGAAGTCAGCCATGAAATTAAAAGATTCTTACTCCTTGGAAGGAAAGTTATGACCAACCTAGATAGCATATTCAAAAGCAGAGACATTCAGATCAGATCAGATCAGTCGCTCAGTCGTGTCCGACTCTTTGCGACCCCATGAATCGCAGCACACCAGGCCTCCCTGTCCATTACCGACTCCCGGAGTTCACCCAGACTCATATCCATCGAGTTAGTGATGCCATCCAGCCATCTCATCCTCTGTCGTCCCCTTCTCCTCTTGCCCCCAATGCCTCCCAGGATCAGAATCTTTTCCAATGAGTCAACTCTTTGCATGAGGTGGCCAAAGTACTGGAGTTTCAGCTTTACCATCATTCCTTCCAAAGAAATCCCAGGGCTGATCTCCTTCAGAATGGACTGGTTGGATTTCCTTGCAGTCCAAGGGACTCTCAAGAGTCTTCTCCAACACCACAGTTCAAAAGCATCAATTCTTCGGCACTCAGCCTTCTTCACAGTCCAGCTCTCACATCCATACATGACCACAGGAAAAACCATAACCTTGACTAGATGGACCTTTGTTGCCAAAGTAATGTCTCTGCTTTTGAATATGCTATCTAGGTTGGTCATAACTTTCCTTCCAAGAAGGAAGCATCTTTTAATTTCATGGCTAGAGCCACCATCTGCAGTGATTTTGGAGCCCAGAAAAATAAAGTCTGACACTTTTTCCTCTGTTTCCCCATCTATTTCCCATGAAGTGATGAGACAAGATGCCATGATCTTCGTTTTCTGAATGTTGAGCTTTAAGTCAACTTTTTCACTCTCCACTTTCACTTTCATCAAGAGGCTTTTGAGTTCCTCTTCACTTTCTGCCATAAGGGTGGTGTCATCTGCATATCTGAGGTTATTGATATTTCTCCCAGCAATCTTGATTCCAGTTTGTGCTTCTTCCAGCTCAGCGTTTCTCATGATGTACTCTGCATAGAAGTTAAATAAACAGGTTGACAATATACAGCCTTGATGAACTCCTTTTCCTATTTGGAACCAGTCTGTTGTTCCATGTCTAATTCTAACTGTTGCTTTCTGACCTGCATACAAATTTCTCAAGAGGCAGATCAGGTGGTCTGGTATTCCCATCTCTTTCAGAACTTTCCACAGTTTATTGTGATCCACACAGTCAAAGGCTTTGGCATAGTCAATAAAGCAGAAATAGATGCTTTTCTGGAACTCTCTTGCTTTTTTCATGATCCAGCGGATATTGGCAATTTGATCTCTGGTTCCTCTGCCTTTTCTAAAACCAGCTTGAACATCAGGAAGTTCACGGTTCACATATTGCTAAAGCCTGGCTTGGAGAATTTTGAGCATTACTTTACTAGCGTGTGAGATGAGTGCAATTGTGTGGTAGTTTGAGCATTCTTTGGCATTGCCTTTCTTTGGGACTGGAACTTTGCCAACAAAGATTCGTCAACTGATGCTTTTGAACTGTGGTGTTGAAGACTCTTGAGAGTCCCTTGGATTGCAAGGAGATCCAACCAGTCCATTCTGAAGGAGATCAGCCCTGGGATTTCTTTGGAAGGAATGATGCTAAAGCTAAAACTTCAGTACTTTGGCCACCTCATGTGAAGAGTTGACTCATTGGAAAAGACTGATGGTGGGAGGCATTGGGGGCAGGAGGAGAAGGGGACGACAGAGGATGAGCTGGCTGGATGGCATCACTGACTCGATGGATGTGAGCCTGTGTGAACTCTGGGAGTTGATGATGGACAGGAAGGCCTGGCATACTGTGATTCATGGGGTCGCAAAGAGTCAGACACCACTGAGTGACTGAACTGAACTGAACTGAAGGACAGTTTTCTGTTTGTATCCTTTGTGCTATGTACTTTTAATTTCTTAGTATAGGCTATGATGCTTTTGCATTTCTAGTGTTATTGTTCACTCGGACAATAGTTAAGGAGGTTAGTTAATAAGATGCCCATTTGGTACATTAGAGTCTTGAAGCTCCCTATGTGAAATGAGCATTCTAAGGGCAAACATCTGGTTCACCCTTGAGCCAGAACCCAGGTGTCCTCACTCCCATCTATACCAGTACCATTCCCAGCCCCAGGATGCTTTCTTTGCATCACTCAGTTTGTCTCTGGGAGCTCATGAAGTGAAGTGAAGTGAAAGTTACTCAGTCATGTCCAACTCTTTGCAACCCCATGGACTATACAGTCCATGGAATTCTCCAGGCCAGAATACTGGAATGGGTAGCCATTCCCTTCTCCAGGGGATCCTCCCCACCCAGGGATCGAACCCAGGTCTCCCAAATTGCCGGCAGATTCTTTACCAGCTGAGACACAAGGGACACCCAAGAGGTCATAGACCCTAAAATTCTGTTTCAAACACTAGCAGACATAAACATGGTGAAAGACAAAGAAAAAGTTTTATGGGAGGAGAACATCTGAAAGAGAAGGATTTTAAGTTCATTTCACCTCAGAGGATGTGAGGTTTGGGCTGTCCAGCCAGGGAGCTCTTTTCTCATAGTGTTTGTTCACCTGTGGACTTTCCAGGGAGATGACTGTGTACAGAGGGCAGTTCTTGGCCATCATAAACACAGTGATTTACTCAACTGCCCACAAGGAACTGAGGACAGTGCTTCTCTGTGGCATCAATTTTTTTCTTTGTGTGTTGATTCTGTGACCTGAAATACCAGACAGTGTCTAATAAATATTTGATCAATGGAGAAGTGGACAGTGTGATTGGAGAGTCATTTCTATTTCTCAGATAATCATCTGTGTTAGTTTGAAGCTCAATGTACTTTTCTCTAAGTCAAGGATAATAACATCTAATCCATAAACATCACTGAGTTATTATTTGAAATTATCTGCCTCTCTAATTTATATTGTGCCATATTATGAGGGGGAAATTTTTAAATTGAAGAATGCCACTATAGTTTTATTTTTTTTTTAATGACAAAGACCTGAAGTATTCCTTTGGTTAAGAATTCTACTTATAATGAGCATAAAGTGTTGTAAAAAAATACTTAGATATCAAAGATTCTACTGGTTGGTTTTTGTTTCCAAAGAACCAAGAGAATGAGAGTACATTAGAGGCATTCAAACAGAGTGGTATTGAAATGAGACAAGTCTTTATACAGGTTCTTCTTTGTTCTATGTCTTTGATCAAATCAGGTAATTTCTCTGTGCCTCAGTTTTGTTCATTGTAATGTCAGAGTAAGGCTAGCAGAGACTATATTCTAGTATTGCTTTGAAGATTAATAAGGAAAGGTACTTAAGTACTTAGAACATATCTAAGCACTTGAATATATCAGTCACTGTTGTGCTTATCCTTTGTATCAATGGGATATACCTCTTGGGGGGCAAATCTGTCATGGTTCCACAGATTTCTCTCCCACCTCTAAGAATGGTTATTCTGCCTCATTAAAAAAGGTGTATTTTCATTGCTTTTGCCAGCATCAAGACAGAAAAACATTAAGGTGGCCATAGTGTTCAGAAGTTGATCCAGTGAGAATTTTCCTGGCAAATGAGTTTCTTTGGGTGGTTGTTGAGTGCTCTGAGTGTCAAGCTAGTTGGCTGCCCTTGATAAACAAATTGATCTGTGAAAGGAGCAGATATTAATTTTGAGCATTTATTTCTACTATTGTCTTTATATACATTATTGTATTTAGTCATCAGAATATCACTCATGAGAGAGAAATTGGCTAATGTGTGTTTATCTGTGTGTTGTGACCAGGTGAATTGGACAGTTTCACCCCAGTGGTTGAATTAAGTCAACTTCCCAGTAAGAATCAGTTGAGGGGCTTCCCTCATGGTTCAGTGGCTAAAACTCCTCTTTTTCAATGCAGAGAACCTGGGTTCGATCCCTGGTTGGGAAACTAGATCCCTTATGTACAACTAAGAGTTCACATGCCACAACTAAGACCTGGTGCAGGCCAAATAAATAAATAAATAACCATGTATTTAAAAAAGAATCAATTGCTGCTGCTGCTGTCGCTTCAGTCATGTCCGACTCTGTGCGACCCCACAGATGGCAGCCCACCAGGCTCCCCCGTCCCTGGGGTTCTCCAGGCAAGAAAACTGGAGTGGGTTGCCATTTCCTTCTCCAATGCATGAAATTGAAAAGTGAAAGTGAAGTCGCTCAGTCATGTCCGACCCTCAGCAACCCCATGGACTGCAGCCTTCCAGGCTCCTCCATCCATGGGATTTTTCAGGCAAGAGTACTGGAGTGGGGACTTCCCCCCAAATATTTATAGTCAACCCTCTGTTTGGTACCCTTAGGAATAGAAGAGTGCTTTGTCTCTACTTTCTGACAGAATGTGGTCCACTGGAGAAGGGAATGGCAAACCACTTCAGTATTCTTGCCTTGAGAACCCCATGAACAGTATGAAAAGGCAAAATGATAGGAAACTGAAAGAGGAACTCCCCAGGTCAGTAGGTGCCCAATATGCTACTAGAGATCAGTGGAGAAATAACTCCAGAAAGAATGAAGGGATGGAGTCAAAGCAAAAACATTACCCAGCTGTGGATGTGACTGGTGATAGAAGCAAGGTCCAATGGTGTAAAGAGCAATATTGCATAGGAACCTGGAATGTCAGGTCCATGAATCAAGGCAAATTGAAAGTGGTCAAACAAGAGATGACCAGAGTGAATGTTGACATTCTAGGAATCAGCGAACTAAAATGGACTGGAATGGGTGAATTTAACTCAGAGGACCATTATATCTACTACTGTGGGCAGGAATCCCTCAGAAGAAATGGAGTACCCATCATGGTCAACAAACGAGTCTGAAATGCAGTACTTGGATGCAATCTCAAAAACAACAGAATGATTTCTGTTCGTTTCCAAGGCAAACTATTCAATATCACAGTAATCCAAGTCTATGCCCCAACCAGTAATGCGGAAGAAGCTGAAGTTGAACGGTTCTATGAAGACCTACCAGACCTTTTAGAACTAACACCCCAAAAAAGATGTCCTTTTCATTCTAGGGGACTGGAATGCAAAAGTAGGAAGTCAAGAAACACCTGGAGTAACAGGCAAATTTGGCCTTGGAATATGGAATGAAGCAGGGCAAAGACTAATAGAGTTTTGCCAAGAGAACGCACTGGTCATAGCAAACACACTCTTGCAACAACACAAGAGAAGACTCTACACATGGACATCACCACATGGTCAACAGTGAAATCAGATTGATTATATTCTTTGCAGCCAAAGATGGAGAAGCTCTATACAGTCAGCAAAAACAAGATGATGAGCTGACTGTGGCTCAGATCATGAACTCCTTATTACCAAATTCAGAATTAAATTGAAGAAAGTAGGCAAAACCATTAGACCATTCAGGTATGACCTAAATCAAATCCCTTATGATTATACAGTGGAAGTGAGAAATAGATTTAAGGGCCTAGATCTGATAAAGTGCCTGATGAACTATGGAATGAGGTTCATGATATTGTACAGGAGACAGGGATCAAGACCATCCCCATGGAAAAGAAATGCAAAAAAGCAAAATGGCTGTCTGGGGAGGCCTTACAAATAGCTGTGAAAAGAAGAGAAGTAAAAAGCAAAGGAGAGAAGGAAAGATATAAGCATCTGAATGCAGGCTTCCAAAGAATAGCGAGAAGAGATAAGAAAGCCTTCCTCAGTGATCAATGCAAAGAAATAGAGGAAAACAACAGAATGGGAAAGACTAGAGATCTCTTGAAGAAAATTAGAGATACTAATGGGACATTTCATGCAAAGATGGGCTCGATAAAGGACAGAAATGGTATGGACCTAACAGAAGCAGAAGATATTAAGAAGAGGTGGCAAGAATACACAGAAGAACTGTACAAAAAAGATCGTCAGGACCCAGATAATCACGATGGTGTGATCACTCATCTAGAGCCTGACGTCCTGGAATGTGAAATCAAGTGGGCCTTAGAAAGCATCACTACGAACAAAGCTAGTGGAAGTGATGGAATTCCAGTGGAGCTATTCCAAATCCTGAAAGATGATGCTGTGCAAGTGCTACACTCACTATGCCAGCAAATTTGGAAAACTCAGCAGTGGCCACAGGCCTGGAAAAGGTCCGTTTTCATTCCAATCCCAAAGAAAGGCAATGCCAAAGAATGCTCAAACTACCACACAATTGCACTCATCTCACACGCTAGTAAAGTAATGCTCAAAATTCTCCAAGCCAGGCTTCAGCAATATGTGAACCGTGAACTTCCTGATGTTCAAGCTGGTTTTAGAAAAGGCAGAGGAACCAGAGATCAAATTGCTAATATCTGCTGGATCATGAAAAAAGCAAGAAAGTTCCAGAAAAAACATCTATTTCTGCTTTATTGACTATGCCAAAGCCTTTGACTGTGTGGATCTCAATAAACTGTGGAAAATTCTGAAAGAGATGGGAATTCCAGTCCACCTGACCTGCCTCTTGAGAAATCTGTATGCAGGTCAGGAAGCAACAGTTAGAACTGGTCATGGAACAACAGACGGGTTCCAAATAGGAAAAGGAGTACGTCAAGGCTGTATATTGTCACCCTGCTTATTTAACTTCTATGCAGAGTACATCATGAGAAACGCTGGACTGGAAGAAACATAAGCTGGAATCAAAATTGCTGGAAGAAATATTGATAACCTCAGATATGCAGATGACACCACCCTTATGGCAGAAAGTGAAGAGGAACTAAAAAGCCTCTTAATGAAAGTGAAAGTGGAGAGTGAAAAAGTTGACTTAAAACTCAACATTCAGAAAACGAAGATCACGGCCTCTGGTCCCATTAGTCATGGGAAATAGATGGGGAAACTGTGGAAACAGTGTCAGACTTTTATTTTTCTGGGCTCCAAAATCACTACAGATGGTGACTGCAGCCATGGAATTAAAAGATGCTTACTCCTTGGAAGGAAAGTTATGACCAACCTAGATAGCATATTCAAAAGCAGAGACATTACTTTGCCAACAAAGGTCCATCTAGTCAAGGTTATGGTTTTTCCAGTAGTCATGTATGGATGTGAGAACTGGACTGTGAAGAAGGCTGAGTGCCAAAGAATTGATGCTTTTGAACTGTGGTGTTGGAGAAGACTCTTGAGAGTCCCTTGGACTGCAAGGAGATCCAGCCAGTCCATTCTGGAGGAGATCAGCCCTGGGATTTCTTTGAAAGGAATGATGGTAAAGTTGAAACTCCAGTACTTTGGCCACCTCATGCAAAGAGTTGACTCATTGGAAAAGACTCTGATGCTGGGAGGGATTAGGGGTAGGAGGAGAAGGGGACGACAGAAGATGAGATGGCTGGATGGCATCACTGACTTGATGGATGTGAGTCTGTGTAAACTCTGGGAGTTGGTGATGGACCGGGAGGCCTGGCATGCTGGGATTCATGGGGTCGCAAAGAGTCAGACACAACTGAGCGACTGAACTGAAGTTGTCTCTACCTTCAAGGAAATTACATTTCTGATACGAAGGCACAATGAATACACACACAATTATTGGTGATCATGTATGATGTTTTCGTAAACGGAAGAGATCAAGTGTTCCTAAAATCCAACTGTAGGCCCGTATACCTTCCAACCTATTAGCAGATGTGAAATTATATCAGTAGTTTCATGAATCTTTCTCAAGAACTTGTATTTTGTGCTAGCTGTTATGAGGAACAGAAAAACAGTATAAATTTCATTTGTTCCCCTTAGTGAGTGAAGTTGCTCAGTCGTGTTCGACTCTTTGTGACCCCATGGCCTGTAGCCTACCAGGCTCCTCTGTCCATGGGATTTTACAGGCAAGAATACTGGAGTGGTGCCATTTCCTTCTCCAGGAGATCTTCCTGACCTAGGGATCAGACCCAGGTCTCCCGCTTTACCGTCTGAACCACCAGGGAAGTCCTCTATTTGAGAATATGAGGTTAACATCCAAGAATAGATACTATAAGCTATGGTAATAGGAATATAACATTATTGTCCCAGCCAAGCAGCTTAGGAGGTGATGGATGCAGGGCTTCTTGGTCTTAGAGCAAGTCATGTATGGAGCTGGTCCTAAGCTGGCATTGAAGGAGCAGAATTGGGGCAGAAAGGAGGGAAGGGATTTTTATGCAGTGGTAAGGCTTTGGGTATGTTTTTGTTCTGTGTAGATTGATTCTACCAAAGTGGGATTCATTTGGGATGAATTGTATAACAACTAAAATTGGAGTGGATAGGTGACCAATGTTTTTAAATGACATAAATGAATACATTTTATTTTGTCATAGAAATTCATATTTAGAAGAGGATATTGTAAGATAGTGGGCTTTCCAGGTGGCTTAGTGGTGAAGAACCCATCTGCCAGTACAGGAGATTTAAGAAATGTGGGTTTGATCCCTGGGTTGGAAAGATCCAGTGGAGGAGGGCATGGCAACCCACTCCAGAATTCTTCCCTGGAGAATTCCATGGACAGAGGACCCCAGCCAGCTGCAGTCCATAGAATTGCACAAAGTCAGACCTGACTGAAGCAACTGAACATACATGCACATGTTATTGTGGGATCTGCTAAAACTTTTAAGGGAGATAAGCATAGTGATTGCATAGTCTGTCTAATTTGGGAATGGCAAGTTTTTATCAGGGTATACATTTAAACTGTGGACATTTGATAATACTCTATATTTACTGTGTTTGGGAAAATGGTGTAGGCTGCATCCACACATTTCCGTGAAGTTCCTTGATCCATTATTCAGGGGGATATCTTCTAACTATGTAGTTGCTCAAGAGTTTTGCTGATGTCTTGCTGGATTTACTGGATAGGATGTGACCTGTTGCACATAAGGGACTCTTTGTGGGCAGGGATGTAACCCACTGCCTACGCAGGCCATGAGACTTGCTGTGGGCTATCCGTGCAGCTTGGACAAAACACAGAGAAGTCAATTGGCCGCATGTTGGATTTGTGGGGCTCTAAAAGGCCAATTTGCTGGGATTAACAGAGGTCTGGCTTAATAAATGTGTCTGCTTGCCTAATAGATTTAGTAAATGAACCTTAAAATACTTGATTTAATTTACTGTTGTGCACTAGACATGGGTGGCCAGTGAAGAACTCAAGAATTCCGTGGAGTGTTCCAGCTTTGCAAGGGAGGTGAAATCAGCCATGATGCCATAATAGCTGATGAAAAACAAAAGCAATTTGAAAAACAAAATTAGCTTCTGCCATCTCTCTAGCATGGAAGCCTGTGGTCTGCTACCCTGGAGGCCAAGTGTGCTCATTTAACACAATTTGCTGTGGCTCAGAGCCCTGACTGGCTGGTGGGATGGCATGCTCCCTCCCACCTCAGCTGGCATTTCCTTGCTTGGTTTCTGGATCTGCTAGGAAAGCAGCCAGAGGGGAGAAAGTCAGATCTGCTGGAGCAGGAAGAACCCCTCCCCCTTCAGGTTGTCCAGCCCAGTCACCTAAGTCTAAGACAAGAAGAGTGTGCAGAGAAAGGAGATCTCGTGGGGACCACGTAGACCCCTGAGTGCTAAGGATGATGTGGGAGTAATGCAGGTTTAGAAACATGTATATCATATATGAAACGAGTCGCCAGTCCAGGTTTGACGCACGATACTGGATGCTTGGGGCTGGTGCACTGGGACGACCCAGAGGGATGGTATGGGGAAGGAGGAGGGTTCAGGATGGGGAATACATGTATACCTGCGGCAGATTCATTTTGATGTATGGCAAAACCAATACAATATTGTAAAGTTAAAAAATAAAAAAAGAAAAAAAAAAAACAAAAAAGTGAAAGTAGCTCGGTCGTATCTGACCCTTTGTGACCCCATAGACTATACACTCCATGGAATTCTCCAGGCCGGAATACTGGGGTGGGTAGCCAGATTCCTTGAAGAGACCACCATTGGGGGAGAAAGGATCCTGATGGTGAGAGGTGGGAAGAGATTAGAGATAGCTAAGGACAGTAACCAAAATAGAAGGGTAACGTGATATAGTTATGGTCAGAGAGAGCAATTTATGGAAGCAAGAAAAACTAAAAACACATCAGTTATTTCTTTTCTGTTTTGTTTCTCTCCCAACATTTTATTATTAAAAACTTCAAACACAAATTAAAAAGTAAAATAATTTTACAGTGAATATCTGTATACCTACCACCTGTAGTCTATCATTGGAGGAGGGCATGGCAACCCACTCCAGTATTCTTGCCTGGAGACTCCCATGGACAATATAGTCTGTATTAACATCTGCTCTGCTTGTTTTATCATGTCTATTTATCTGTCCATCCTTCTATCTAGACATAAACTGATATTAATTTTTTTAAATTCATTTCAGGATAAATTTCAGACAGCTATATGCTTTATCCTAAATGCTTCAGGCTGCGAATCATTAGCTTGAGTTCTTTACTTGTTTACACTTTTTCCTCCATGGAGGTATGAAATATATCAATCATGAAATGGACAGATCTGAAGTCTGTACTTTCTGAGTTCTGAGAAATACACATACCTATAACCCAAACTCCTATCAAGATATATATTATTAGCATTGCTTCCAAAAGTTCTCCATACCCCTTCTCAGTAAATTCCCACCCCAAACCCCAGAACCAACCACTATTTTTTCCCATCATGAATTAGATCTATCTTTTCTATTAATAGAACTTCATATTCATACCATATGAATTCTTTTATATAAGGTTTCTTTAATTTCTTATGGTTTTGAGACTCATCCATACTGTTATGTATATCAATATTTGCTTTTTTATTTTGTTGAATGCATCCACTTTGGCTTGTTTATTCATTTTCCTATTGATAAACTCTTCTAGGTTCGTTCAGTTTTTGACTACTATGAATGTAACTGCTATGAACATTTTCTTCTCTTTGTGTAAATACATGTTTTCTTTTATCTTGACTAGATTTCCCAGACTGCAATTGCTAAGCTATAAATATAAAATAGCATAATTATCTTGGAAAAATTATTACAATTTCTTATAAAAGTGAACTTTTCCCTACACAGTCGCACCATTGTACAGCCCATCAAAAATGTATGAGAGTTCTAGTTGCTCCACATCCTCAACAATATTTGTTATTATTTTTAAAGAAAATTTTGCCATTCTGTTGGGTATACAGATGTATTTCATTTTCCTTCCAAAGCATATGACTAAGGTAACGAAACAGTTGAAGGCATTCTGACAGACAAGCCGTAATGGGTTGACTAGTAGGAACTAGAAAATTAGCCTAAAGCCCTAATTCTGTGTGTTCTTATTGCTGAATAAGTTCTTACAATTTTAAGCTAAGGCCCACAGTGGGGACAGACTTTTCCCAAGGTCATTCATTAAAATAGTAACAGAGCCATTCTTGTTACACCAACGATGGCCACTCAGTGGCACACAGTTTTCCTTTATTCCATGTCCATGGCCAATATTGCCATGTTAAGCCTGACTTGACTTCTCAACACAGGACACTAGACAGACCACCATTGATCTGTTGGGGTTGATGGCCATCACAGAACCTACTTGTACCTCATTTGTGGTTTAATTACTGAGCTCACATCCTTGCGCGTATCATCACAGAACCATAAGTATGAGGAAGCATGCTTGGACTCTGGGCTTACCCTTAATTAATAAAAAAGAGTATGACTCCACACCCACTTCCTTCTTTCATTTAGCAAACAGAGAAGAAAGGGTGTCAGGAAGCTTAGGGCAATTTAATCCTGTCCGACTCCAGCCATCAGCTTGGTCATAAAATTGAGCAATAGAATTTTAAAGCCAAGAAATCAAATTATTGTTTCAGAGGCCCAGGTGAAAATTCTGAGCTAGAAAGGGATTTCAGTTTTGGCAGAAGGGACGCTGTAGTCTGAATGCTGCATCTCTGAGCCTCTGCAGCATCCAGGTACACAGATGTGCTGTGTGAACACTGGCTGATATCCACATTCTTAAAAGGCAAGTCTGTGCCTCCTTACAACTGGTAACATCACTGCTCTATCCTATTGTCATCCTAACCCACAGAGAGGAGACGGGGTCTGCTCATCTGCACTTGTGACATCTATTCATGAGCTGCCTTAGCAAAGCCTCTTACGAGAGAGCCTTACCTTGCAAACACCAGATAGCTTGAGAGGACATAGGCCTTAAGATAACCACTGAATAATGACACTTTAATCTCAGAATCTGCATTCTCTTCTCTCCAATAAGCCCTTGCTTCTACTGAGATCCTAATTTCTAAGGGAAAGCATGTGCTTATTATCTTTCTCTCTTTATCTTTGGCAAGTTCCTATCTGTTATGATCAGGGAAAGAAAACAGAAAAAAAAAAAAAGATTAAAAAGTGAGCACAGATATGCATGTTTATCTGTTTCCCAACTTATTTAAATTGTTAGAAATGTCTTGCAATGGAACACACAGATATGATAAAACAAAATGTCAATAATATGACTGTATATACAACTTATATATGGATTCTGCTAGATGTAAGACAACATGCCAAAGGCAGGTAGGTGATTCAGAAATAAATAAAATATGGTCACTTCTCTGAAAAATCTTGCAGCCTAATGGAATACATGATGAAAATATAAGTCACACAAAATATTAGAGGAGAAGAGAAAGTGATCACCTATTCCCAGAGTCACTAGGAGTAGATTACAAAAGGTGCCTCTACTCTGCTCCAGGAGAAGTAACAGAATGATGGACAAAATCCATGGTGCCCAGTCTTATCTTCATCTCTTTAAAATGTAAAATTAGCATTTTACAGTACATTTCAAGTATATTAATATGCTTCCTGGATACTAGCTATATAATTTAGAAAGCTGTGCAGTTTTTTTTTTTTTCTTCTTCAAGTTAGGATCCCTTGGGGATATGCAAATGATATGCAGATTGGTGACAGTCTGAGATTTACAGGAAAGGAGGGAATCTGATATTCCCATAAAGGACTAAGTAAGTTTCGGCTTCTCTCTTTTAGCCCCTCATCACCTTGGACAGCAGCATTTCCTTCACATTCCTAGCAGAGGGAACTAATACCATCACTGTCCAGGTGGCTGCTGGAAATGCCCTCATCCAGGACACAAAAGATATCGCTGTTCACGGTAAGTCCTGTGATGCCCCTTTCTGCCCAGTGATCCCCTCCAGCCACCCGAGTGGCAGTCACTGACTGCTTTGGAAATTGCCCAGACCGTGGGAAAATTATGTAGGTCCACAAAAGGTATCTAAAGGTACTTCTTTACTTGTCCTTGAACAGATACTGAGATTGTTAGAGAAGTAGGTACAGATAAGCATTGTTTGTCTTCCGTGGTATGTCTACATCACAACCTGATGGTCTCATTAGACAGGGATAAATCATAAGTTGAAGAGATGCTGAGCTAAAAAGACTATCATTGAAGCATCTTGATCTGTTGAACCGCCAAGGTATCTATAACACACATGTAGCATCCATTCTTTATAAGGTGTGAACCAGTGATTTCAAAAGCTGGAGGAGTTACAGTACCTGCTCTTGAGGAACTCATAGCTTAAGTACTGAGATGAACTATACATAACCGATGTGTTTTGTTTGTTGTTGGAGACTCTAACATCTTTCACTGCAAAGGATAAGAATAAGGCTAAAACTATAAGGATAAAACAAGGCAGGAGAGTGATAAACAGAATTACCATTCAGTTCTCTATCCTGGAGGACCATTATTAATTATTAAGTTAATTTTCAATCAAACTGCTTTTATCACCATTCAGTGAACCTCCCTCAGACTCTAAAAACAGCCACTATAGAAAAAAAGCAAGCCAAAAGAAAACCCTAAAAAACGGGATTTTCTGGAAAGTTATACCAAGGTTTGTGATCCTTTGACTCAGTTTATATCTTCCACTTCACCCCAGATGAGTGCCTTTTCCTACAACTCTGCAAACTTGAGGTTCAGGCTCTCTCCCTGGGCACCTGGAAGACTTTAAACATTTTTATTGGAGTGCAACTGGGAGTTTGGGGTTTGTAGATGTAAACTATTACATTTTGAAGGGATAGACAATAAGGTCCTACTGTATAGCATGGGTAACTATATCAAGTCTCCTAGGATAAACCATAATGGAAAAGAATATAGAAAAGAATGTATATATGTATAAAACTGGGTCACCTTGCTGTATAGCATACATGAGCACAACATTGTAAATCAACCATACTTCAATTGAAAAATTAAAATACAGAGAAGTACACAGATCGTGTTTCAGCTTCATGAATTACCACAAAGTGGACAGACCTGTGTCTCTACCAATCAGATCAAGAAACCAAATATTTCCCACAACCTAGATACAGCATTTTTACCTATTTTTTAACCCCCTGAGGCAGTTTCTGGCAGTATCGATGGGACAAAGGGAAACATAAGAAAAAGCTCCATTCTAATCTAGCTCAATTTATTAATGCTTAATTGTTACCTCTGCATGATACTACCTGTAGCAGCAAAAGTCTCCTTTTCCTCGAGTTTCACAATTATCTTGCATTTTGGATGTTTATTTACAAGAAGAAATTATCAAGATTTAAAAAAAAAAAAAAAGTGGTAGGAGCACAAACCTACCTCCAGTAGGTGACTTCCAGTCACCAAATCCCACTTCATTTAGAAGCCGAGAGACAGGCTGAAAAGACAGAATTAGAGATAAGGCCGCGTGGAAGCCCTTTTCCTAAAGCACAAAGATGGAGGAGTCTCTCTACCTTATCACAGCCTCTCTCAGCCTCACTCACACATGCTCTCTCCTTGCAGAATACTTCCAGTCCCAGCTCTTATCTTTCTCTCCTAATCTGGATTACCACAATCCTGACATTCCAGAGTGGAGGCAAGATATTGCCAATGTGATCAAGCGGGCTCTGGTGAAAGTAAGTTGACTCTATCTTTGCTTAAATCTTCTTGAATAAAGAACCAGATGGTGTGGTCCCAGAGGCATTTTCATGGGTTCAGACCACCATTCTACAGTTAAATAAAGATTATTGCTCTGTAAAAAGAGAGAGAAGGATAGAGAAAATGAAGGATGGAAAAGAAAGATGGAGCGATTCAGGAGAGATAAAGACAGAGAATCAATCCCATGTTTGAGGATGAGAAATTGGCACCATCTTTCTCCTACATTTTTCTAAGACAGGAGATTGAGTCCTTTAATAAAATGATTGATGGACCACTGCTTAAGTATATACTAATGTCATTCACTCGTTTGGCCCACAAAAGTTTAGAGAGTTTTTGTTTGTTTGTTGTTTTTAAAAAATTAATTTGTTTTTTAATTGAAGGATAATTGCTTTACAGACTTTTGTTGTTTTCTGTCAAAGCTCAGTATGACTCAGCTGTAGGTATATATATATCCCCTCCCTTTTGTTGTTGTTTTTTAACCAGACAGTCGGACTTCAAGATTTCCATTGACCATGGAAGGTGACAAGCTAGGAATTAGAGCATGCCAGCAGACTCTAGGGTGATAGTGAGCACCAAGCCTGGCATTCTGCAGTCTGTGGGGTCACAAAGAGTCAGACATGACTTGGCAACTGAATGACAACAGCGTATTTTCCTTAGAGCAAATTGAAATGGTTTTGTTAACCATTTGCTCAGACCTAGGCACTAGAGTTCATCAGGCACTCTATCTATCAGATCTAGGCCCTTAAATCTATTTCTCACTTCCACTGTATAATCATAAGGCATTTGATTTAGGTCATACCTGAATGGTCTAGTAGTTTTCCCTACTTTTTTCAATTTTAGTCTGAATTTGGCAATAAGGAGTTCATGGTCTGAGCCACAGTCAGCTCCTGGTCTTGTTTTTGCTGATTGGATAGAGCTTCTCCATCTTTGGCTGCAAAGAATATAATCGATCTGATTTCGGTGTTGACCATCTGGTGATGTCCATGTATAGAGTCTTCTCTTGTGTTGTTGGAAGAGGGTATTTGCTATGACCAGTGCATTTTCTTGGCAAAACTCTGTTAGTCTTTGCCCTGCTTCATTCCGTGTTCCAAGGCCAAATTTGCCTGTTACTCCAGGTGTTTCTTGACTTCCTACTTTTGCATTCCAGTCCCCTATAATGAAAAGGACATCTTTTTTGGGTGTTAGTTCTAAAAGGTCTTGTAGGTCTTCATAGAACCGTTCAATTTCAGCTTCTTCAGCGTTACTGGTTGGGGCATAGATTTGGATTACTGTGACATTGAATGGTTTGCCTTGGAAACGAACAGAAATCATTCTGTCATTTTTGAGATTGCATCCAAGTACTGCATTTTGGACTCTTTTGTTGACCATGATGGCCACTCCATTTCTTCTGAGGGATTCTTGCCCACAGTAGTAGATATAATGGTCATCTGAGTTAAATTCACCCATTCCAGTCCATTTTAGTTTGCTAATTCCTAGAATGTCGACATTCACTCTTGCCATCTCTTGTTTGACCACTTCCAATTTGCCTTGATTCATGGACCTGACATTCCAGGTTCCTATGCAATATTGCTCTTTACAGCATTGGACCTTGCTTCTATCACCAGACACATCCACAGCTGGGTATTCTTTTTGCTTTGGCTCCATTCCTTCATTCTTTCTGGAGTTATTTCTCCACTGATCTCCAGTAGCATATTGGGCCCCTACTGACCTGGGGAGTTTCTCTTTCAGTATCCTATCATTTTGCCTTTTCATACTGTTCATGGGGTTCTCAAGGCAAGAATACTGAAGTGGTTTGCCATTGCCTTCTCCAGCGGACCACACCCTGTCATATCTCTCCACCATGACCCGCCCATCCCGGGTTGCCCCTCGGGCATGGCTTAATTTCATTGAGTTAGACAAGGGTGTGGTCCTGGTGTGATTAGATTGACCAGTTTTCTGTGAGAATGGTTTTAGTGTATTTGCCCTCTGATGCCCTCTTGCAAGACCTACCATCTTACTTGGGTTTCTCTTACCTTGGGTGTGGCGTATCTCGTCCCGGCTGCTCCTGGCTGCTCCCGGCCAGCGAAGCACAGCCATCGCACCTTACCTTGGATGAGGGGTCTCTCCTCACCGCCGCCCTTCCTGACCTCGATCGTGCTTAGTGCGCTGGCCCTCACCGCCGTCCTTCCTCGGTCGTGGGGTAGCTCCTCTCGGCCGCGCTTAGTGCGCGGCGCAGCTGGAGGGGCGCTCTTAGTCTGCCAGTTGCGGGAAGGCGAGGCGCTCTTAATTGTGCACCGGTCTCGGGAAGGCGAGGCTCTCTTAATTGTGCGCCGGTCGCGGGAAGGCGAGGCTCTCTTAATTGTGCGCCGGTCGCGGGAAGGCGAGGCGCTCTTAGTCGGACACGACTGAGCGACTGATCTGATCTGATCTGATCTGAGGCACTAGAGTATAATGACTGATAAAACATGGTCAGTTCAAATTTAAGTCTAATGTGCAACTAGTTCTATGAGAGAGGCATGGCCAGCATTTCAAAGGAGCATGGAGAAAAGTGCAGTTCACTCTATCCAGAAAAGTTCAGGCTTGACACGTATTTGTGATTCAGTAAATACTTGTGAACTAGTGGAATAGTCTTTGGAGGGAATACTTGAACTCTGTTTTATAGGATAAACGGTAGTTAACAGAGACAGGATGATGTCTCTCAGGTACAATGAAGGCATGTGCAAAGCCATGGTCTATGGTAAGTACAGCATATTTGATAAATGGCAGTTTATTTTAGCCAATCTGTAAGTTATAAGGGCAGGTGTGACTGATGTTATGCTGGGATGGATTGATCGTTTTGTGAAAGGTCTGAGCAGCTAAAAGGGGTTTTGACATACATCCTGTAGGTTCTGGGAAGTGTGAAATGTGTTCTTTCTTTATTATTTAGGTTAAAAAAATACTTTATTTATTTTGCTAACAAAGCGAGAGATTTTATTGGGAAGTGGTGCCTGGGTGGTGAGCAGTAGGGTAAGGGAACTCAGGAGAACTGCTCTGCCACATGGCTCTCAGTCTCAGGCTTTATCGTGATGGGATTAGTGGCTTTATATTTCAGACACAATCTTGTGGTAGTACAGAGGATGGTCTCTAGAGGTGGGAAGTGAATAGGGTAGGGGATGATTTCACAGGAGATGACCTGTTAAAAGACTACTGCACTTGTCTAAACCAGATGTCATAATAAAATCCTGAAAAGGAAAGATCCAAAGGCTAACTTAACCTGTTGAAAAAGAGAACTGGTGACTAATAAAATGTAATGTGAATGAGAGGAAGGAGAAGCTTTCTGATTATAAGAGTAGGAAGGAGAGGATTTTCCTTGCCATTGATCAAGATGGCAACTGTGTAGGAGAAACATACTTGGGGAACAATGATGATTTGGTCTTTTATATGAGTCTGGAGTATCTGAGAAACAACTGGGTAAAGATAACCAAGAGAGTTAAATATATGACTGGAGATCAAGTGAGGTTTCTGTAGGAAGTAGTAAGGCTGGAACTGAGGCCATGGAGGTATTTAAGTCTGCCCCCTCCCCCCAGCCATCCTGAAAGGGAGACCGGACAGAGCAGAGATGGATGCTGATGCTCTCCAAGGTAAAGGAGAAAGATCCAGGGAAGGACACGGAAAAGAAGCTGACAGAGAGGAAAAACAGATAAAAGGTAGTAATATAAGAGCATTCCTGTGAGGAGCTGTCTATAAGAACCATACTTCATATCTGTTTACAAAAACTTGTTCCAAGAGAGGGATGAAAATGAAATTGATCTTGTATGCCTTTGACTATGAGACATCTAGGATCGTCCTGGATTTGTATGATTGGAGTTAGGTCCTTCCACATTCCCTAACTGAGTGATGCACCCTGGGACCACTCTTCCCTGGGACACGGGGTCACACCTGCCAGGAGACTCCTGGACATATCCCATTTTCTCCATTGGGTGATTATCTGACCTCAGTCTCTTCTCTGAGAGTTACTTCCCCTGCCTAGTTAAAATAAATCCATCTTGCCTCCCAGCAGGGAACTGAGGCATCTGGTAAAACCTCCTGGAGCTCCCTGGAGATGCTTCCCTTCTTTGGGGGGCTTTCCAGGCTTCTGACTGCCACTCACTAGTTCTCTGCAGGTTGGCACTCTCTCTTTCCTTCATCACATCCCTGAGAGTTAACACCAGTCTCTAGTTCCAAATAAGAATCGGAGCTGAACTAATGAGAGACAGCCCCTCCACTTATATTCAGTCCAGTGTCTATTTATTCTTTCCTCACTGTCAGGCATCATTTGGAACAGTGAGGCAGCCATAGAGACCATCCCCCCCGCTGAATATCTGGACAGACATACAATAAGAACCTATTAGAGAAAAGACTGTAGCAGATAGGCATAACTTACTGTGGGTGTGATCTGAACTCCTTTCATGGAAATCTGAAGTGCTAGGAGCAAGAGGCTGACATGGAACAGGTCACTGAAGGTGAGATAGTCAGGGGAGACTTCTAGGAGGAGATGGGTATTTCTGCCAAATCAAAAACTGTATTTATATATGTGTAGGAATGAGGTTCGTGACATTGTACAGGAGACAGGGATCAAGACCATCCCCATGGAAAAGAAATGCAAAAAAAGCAAAATGGCTGTCTGGGGAGGCCTTACAAATAGCTGTGAAAAGAAGAGAAGCGAAAAGCAAAGGAGAAAAGGAAAGATATAAACATCTGAATGCAGAGTTCCAAAGAATAGCAAGAAGAGATAAGAAAGCCTTCTTCAGCGATCAATGCAAAGAAATAGAGGAAAATAACAGAATGGGAAAGACTAGGGATATCTTCAAGAAAATCAGAGATACCAGAGGAACATTTCATGCAAAGATGGGCTCGATAAAGGACAGAAATGGTATGGACCTAACAGAAGCAGAAGATACTAAGAAGAGGTCGCAAGAATACACAGAAGAACTGTACAAAAAAGAGCTTCACGACCCAGATAATCATGATGGTGTGATCACTGACCTGGAGCCAGACATCCTGGAATGTGAAGTCAAGTGGGCCTTAGAAAGCATCACTACGAACAAAGCTAGTGGAGGTGATGGAATTCCAGTGGAGCTATTCCAAATCCTGAAAGATGATGCTGTGAAAGTGCTGCACTCAATATGCCAGCAAATTTGGAAAACTCAGCAGTGGCCACAAGATTGGAAAAGGTCAGTTTTCATCCCAATCCCAAAGAAAGGCAATGCCAAAAAATGCTCAAACTACCGCACAATTGCACTCATCTCACACGCTAGTAAAGTAATGCTCAAAATTCTCCAAGCCAGGATTGAGCAATATGTGAACCGTGAACTTCCTGATGTTCAAGCTGGTTTTAGAAAAGGCAGAGGAACCAGAGATCAAATTGCCAACATCCACTGGATCATGGAAAAAGCAAGAGAGTTCCAGAAAAACATCTATTTCTGCTTTATTGACTATGCCAAAGCCTTTGACTGTGTAGATTACAATAAACTGTGGAAAATTCTGAGAGAGATGGGAATACCAGACCACCTGATCTGCCTCTTGAGAAATCTGTATGCAGGTCAGGAAGCAACAGTTAGAACTGATCATGGAACAACAGATTGGTTCCAAATAGGAAAAGGAGTATGTCAAGGCTGTATATTGTCACCATGTTTATTTAACTTATATGCAGAGTACATCATGAGAAACGCTGGACTGGAAGAAACACAAGTTGGAATCAAGATTGCTGGGAGAAATATCAATAACCTCAGATATGCAGATGACACCACCCTTATGGCAGAAAGTGAAGAGGAACTAAAAAGCCTCTTGATGAAAGTGAAAGTGGAGAGTGAAAAGGTTGGCTTAAAGCTCAACATTCAAAAAACGAAGATCATGGCATCTGGTCCCATCACTACATGGGAAATAGATGGAGAAACAGTGGAAACAATGTCAGACTTTGTTTTTCTGGGCTCCAAAATCACTGCAGATGGTGACTGTAGCCATGAAATTAAAAGACGCTTACTCCTTGGAAGGAAAGTTATGACCAACCTAAATAGCATATTCAAAAGCAGAGACATCACTTTGCCAACAAAGGTTCGCCTAGTCAAGACTATGGTCTTTCCTGTGGTCATGTATGGATGTGAGAGCTGGACTGTGATGAAGGCTGAGTGCCGAAGAATTGATGCTTTTGAACTGTGGTGTTGGAGAAGACTCTTGAGAGTCCCTTGGACTGCGAGGAGATCCAACCAGTCCATTCTGAAAGAGATCAGCCCTGGGATTTCTTTGGAAGGAATGATGCTAAAGCTGAAACTCCAGTATTTTGGCCACCTCATGCGAAGAGTCAACTCATTGGAGAAGACTCTGATGCTGGGAGGGATTGGGGACAGGAGGAGAAGGGGACGACAGAGGATGAGATGGCTGGATGGCATCACTGACTCCATGGATGTGAGTCTGAGTGAACTCTGGGAGTTGGTGATGGACAGGGAGGCCTGGCGTGCTACAGTTCATGGGGTCACAAAGAGTTGGACACGACTGAGCGACTGATCTCATCTGATCTGATATCATATTTGAATTGACAAAAGAGTAGTTCTGGATAAAAGACTTTCAGGAGACACATAGGAAAGAATAGGGAGTACTCTTTACAGGGAAGAATTCAAAGTTTTATTTTCCTGAGGATTTTACCTTCAGATGGAAGCTTACGTTTAGTTTTATCAAAAAGCAATATAATCCTTTTACTAAACCCTCAGGAATAGAAAAATTCTTTAAAATTTCAGCATCTTAACTCAACTTTTAGTGTCTTGTTTTATTTGTCATGTGTATACATTTTTATTTTTATAGAGTTGTAGCCAAGGAAATGTAAAGAACTAGATCAGAATACAGCTCTCATTAAGAGTTTTTCCATGTTGTCTCACTGTGCTAATTATCATCTTTATGGTAGCATAACCATTATTTACTTAACTTTTTTGAATATTTAATATTTTCCCATTTATTTGATATTACAAGTAATGTTATGAGTGTTTCTTCCTCCAAATGGCTTTTCCTATATTTTGGATTATTTTTTTAGGACAAACACTCCAAGTTACAGTTTCTGAATGAAGGGTCTGAATATGTTTATGACTTTACAGTAAGCCTTTTAAAAAATAAATTGGCAACATGTATCAATTTTTAGTGTTGCCAGCAACAGTTGAGGAAACCTCTTAATTGAAGCTGCACCAGTATTAGCTATTTTAACTTAATAAAAAACCCTGCTTTAGTAAGTGAAAACAAGAACTGCTTTGCTCTTTTTTTAATTTCCGTTTCCCCATGTTTGTTTATAACTTCTTATTCTTCATTTGCAGCCAGTCTGTTCATGTTTTAGCCAGAAGCTCTAGTCTTCTTACTGTAGAAAAATGGAAAATATGGGAGAAGCTTTTGCCAATGTTGCCAGCAAACAATACTTTGCAGATCATTCTTAGTAGTATTTTAGTTTCATGAAAGGTGTATGTAAGAGCAGGGGAGGTAGAGAAACAAATTCTCTGCTTAGCAGTTGTAGGGAAAGCAAAAGGAAAGGCCTGAATGTATATTGGAAACTGTGCCTTAAATGCTGTATTAAATATGCATAGTCAATATCCGTGTTATTGACTTGGGGAAGGCTGGATCCTCCAGGACCCCACTCTTCAGTCAAAATGTCTTTGCAGGTAACCAGTGTCCCAGAAGACCAGATCCTCGTTGCTGTGTTCCCTGGCCTCCCCACTTCTGCAGAGCTCTTCATCCTTCCCCCCAAGAACTTGACGGAGAGGAGGAAAGGCAATGAAGGGGACCTGGAACAAGTAAGTGAAAGAAAACTTGGCTAGGACACTCTCCTGCACCGCCCTCTAAGGGAACATAAAACATTTCTAGCCCCAAAGGTAGACTGAACCCTTTCCTATTTGTCCACCAACCTGTCACTCATTGTCTGGCACCAGGGCTTTGGAGAGCAATCAGCTTTACCCAGAATAAACACAGATGCACAAACACTGGCACATTTAGCCACACAGGAAAGAAAAGCACTCCTGAAATCATTCATTCCGACAGTTGCCATTCTTGCAACTTGCTCATGTCTCAACTCATTAAGTTGTCCTGGCGAAAAGAGATGGGGGGTGGGGGATGAAGAGAGGAATTTGAGTTTTCCTGTCTATTTCTCAAAAATGTGCTTCCTGTCTTGAAAGAGCCTGGTCAACAGACGTTCTGCTTCTAGGAAGAAAATGAACTGCTTTTAAACGTGTGTCTTTGGAGAGAGATGGATTGCCTCATCTTGCTTTGACTAAGGAAGCAGCGGTCCCCAAAGGGATCATGATTTACTGCCTTTATCAAATGGCATGTAGCTCTTATGATCTGCATACCTGCCTAGAATGAAGGTGGCAGTGGTCCCATGTCTTCCTCTCTCTCTCACTCCCTGCTCTTGCTGGGGTCTTACTTGACTGGGCTTTGCTTTACCTTCCCATGCCTTCCTGTGATGAGTTAGAAATAAGTGAGAAAGGAGCTGCTAAAATCCAGCAGGAATCAAACACATTTGCTCCCTTTCGAATTAATCAAGGTACAGACATCTTCCAAGTCCCTCTGCCACTCACCTAGCTGTCACCCCATCCCACGTTGGGCACAGTCCACCAAGGGCTGCACAGATGCCATCGTGGTCAGTTGCTCTGGAAATGAAGTGGATCCTTGCATTACAGGGCTGCATATTGAAATCAGCCAGATATAAATTCAGCTTCTCAATGCATACATCACTTTTACAAGACCTCTTTATTCTGAAATAGCAAGTGGCATGTGTGAACTATATTTGGAAGCTACAATATCCATCCATTTAGATAAATAGGTAATTATGGTGATGAATAGCAGCTGTGATATTAAGGCACGTACAGTGAGATAAGAGTTAGGGACAACAGCCTCAGTCTGCCTCAGCTTTCATGTGGGAATTACACAGTGATTAAATCGATGTTATGTGTTCTGAGACTTGCTGGGGAAAAGTAAAAAGGAAAAAATTATCCCATAAAAAGGAGGCAGCTTCTGCTTTGATGTTTGCCTCCCATTGTCTCTAACAGAGAAACAGCAGAGGAGTGGGCTGTGGTGTACATGCCTGCTTTAATCCTGGCAGGGGCCTCTATCCTGTGTGCGTTGCTTGTTCACATTAAAGAAAGAATGGTGGGTTGACTTTCTTTCATTGGGACCCATAACACGTCTCTCTATGGAAAGTTATACAGGCTTGGATGAAAAGACACTGAACTGGGAGTTGAATGAAGCATCTATGTCTGTTGTCAACTCAAATTCCCTAGGTGACTGTGGACACACCTCTGTCTCACTCTCCAATAATAGCAAATAATACCCACTTGTCCTTGGCTTCATAGGGCTCTAGGGGCTGGGAGAACCAAATGGATAAAAATGTTCCAATATCCTGTCCTCTCATTGAATACGTTATTTTTTTGCCTGTTGACCCTGGTTTCTTTCTCCATGAGGGGACACCATCACATGACATTACTTCCCATGCAGCTTCTCTCTCTCTCTCTTTTTTTTTTCTCCAGATTGTAGAGACTCTGTTTAATGCTCTAAACCAAAACTTGGTCCAGTTTGAGCTGAAGCCAGGGGTTCAAGTCATTGTGTATGTCACACAGCTGACCTTGGGTAAGTGCCTGAAGGCATATGGGGTGGGGAGATGGGTATGGTGATCTGATATCCTGGAGGTAAAACAGAGGAGATGGTTACCAAACACTTTCCAATAAATGCTCATAAATGGCATTGTGTAGTGATGGCAAAGAAAGATTAATTACATCTTTCTTGAGGCCTCCTGTTAGGATGGCAAGAAGACATCTTTTAGAAGTGGCTTTGCTATTGAATTCCTGGATGATCTTCAGGAAAACCTACAATTTCTTTGGGCCTTGACCTTATTATGTTTCTTATGTATAACAGTTTCTTATCTATAATGTAGTTCTCAATCTCCCTTAATTTCTACAGTTATCTGATTCAATGAATCTTGATTGGGAGACCAGATCAAATAACTTTAAAACTCTCTTAAATTTATAATGTTTAAATCTAAGTGAAAAGAGGGACTAGCTCTGGGTGGTTGATTTATGAAAGAAATTCTAAAAAGGCATGTCCCATTGGACACCCACCTTTGGCTCTCTGGAAAAGCCTATTTGCTAACTGTTTCTAATTAATGAAAGCTTTTCAGGTGTAGAGGTTCTGCACGTGCCCATCCAGCCATGTTTTACCAGAATCGACTAGAGGAAGAAACAGAAACACTCTTTCACCTATAATCACATTGGCAAGCACTCAGGTGTCTAAGAAAAAGAGCATTCATACCTTATTCCTGCTCCCCTTAGCTGAGTACAATTTACAGTAGGAACAGCAAGCTTCCCCAGGCAGAGCGAGGAGTTTACTTTCCCTAAGAAGCTGTGATCAGGGTACCATCATCACTGAAGCCAAGCTTCTTCTGCCCAGATAGCATGCAGGGCAATCGGAGGCTGTATATAAGGTTGGAGACCAGCTGACCTCATTCTCCAATGGATACCCTCCTCAGCTAATAGCTTCCGAATGAGCAAGTCTTTCCTTTCCTCCTAGCTCCGCTGGTGGATGCTGGTGCTGGGCACAGCAGCTCAGCCATGCTTATGCTCTTGTCAGTAGTGTTTGTCGGCCTGGCTGTGTTTTTGATCTACAAGTTTAAAAGGTATGTGCTGCAATCATCACTCAATTTTAGGCATGGGGCTAGGTTCCTGGGGGCTGATTCTTCCTGTAACTTACATTGCTAAACTCATCCCAAATATGTGATATTAACTTTCCCTGAAGCTGTATTTGGCATTGGGAAAGAACAGGAAATGTTTTAGGGTCAGAGAGTAAATGGACTTAATATGAATCTCTCCAGTTTATAATTATGTTGAATTGGGAAAATGAAGTGGCTTAGATGCTAAAGAATCTGCCTGCAATGGGGGAGACCTGGATTTGATCCCTGGGTCAGAAAGATACCTTGGATAAGGGAATGGCAACCCACTTCAGTAATTTTGCCTGGAGAATTCCATGGACAGAGGAGCCTGGCAGGCATTGTCCATGGGATCACAAAGAGTCGGACATGACTGAGTGACTAACACAACACTAGGAAAATGAGGGGCAGCCTATGAAGTCAGTTTATTTTCTTGGAGAGAAGTTTGAGGGGTTTTCAGACTTCATTTAAGTTTCTACAGTAGGGTCTCAAATATTTAGGAGATCTTTTTCTACAGCTTACCACTCATTTAAGGTGACTAAGTAGAGAAATGCATGTGTGTGTTCAGTCATATCAGACTCTTATCTACCCCAAGGACTGTAACCTGCCAGGCTGCTCTATCCATGGAATTTTCCAGCAAGAATATTGGAGTGGGTTGTATTTTCTCAGTTCAGTTCAGTTCAGTCACTCAGTCGTGTCCAACTCTTTGAGACCCCATGGACTGCAGTAGGACAGGCCTCCCTGTCCATCACCAACTCTAGGAGCTTACTCAAACTCATGTCCATTGAGTCAGTGATGCCATCCAACATTCTCATCCTCTGCCATCCCCTTCTCCTCCTGCCCTCAATCTTTCCCAGAATCAGGGTCTTTTCAAATGAATCAGCTCATCAGGTAGCCGAAGTATTGGAGTTTCAGCTTCAACATCAGTCCTTCCAATGAATATTTAGGACTGATTTCCTTTAGGATGGACTGGTTGGATCTCCTTGCAGTCCAAGGGACTCTCAAGAGTCTTCTTCAACACCACAGTTCAAAAGCATCAATTTTTCGGCACTCAGCTTTCTTTATAGTCCAACTCTCACATCCATACATGACTACTACTGGAAAAACCATAGCCTTGACTAGATAATATCTCTGCCTTTTAATATGCTGTCTAGGTTGGTCATAACTTTTCTTCCAAGGAGCAAGTGTGTTTTAATTTCATGGCTTCAATCACCATCTGCAAGTGATTTTGGAGCCCCCCAAAATAAAGTCAGCCACTGTTTCCACTGTTTCCTCATCTATTTGCCATGAAGTGATGGGACTGGATGCCATGATCATAGTTTTCTGAATGTTGAACTTTCAGCCAACTTTTCCACTCTCCTCTTCACTTTCATCAAGAGGCTTTTTAGTTCCTCTTCACTTTCTGCCATAAGCGTGGTGTCATCTGCATATCTGAGGTTATTATTTCTCCCAGCAATCTTGATTCCAGCTTGTGCTTCTTCCAGCCCAGCATTTCTCATGATGTACTCTGCATAGAAGTTAAATAAGTAGGGGGACAATATGCAGCCTTGACGTACTCCTTTTCCTATTTGGAACCCGTCTGTTGTTCCATGTCCAGTTCTAACTGTTGCTTCCTGACCTGAATACAGATTTCTCAAGACCCAGGTCAGGTGGTCTGATATCCCCATCTCTTTCAGAATTTTCCAGTTTATTGTGATCTACACAGTCAAGGCTTTGATATAGTCAATAAAGCAGATATAGATGTTTTTCTTGAATTCTCTTGCTTTCTTGATGATCCAGCGGATGTTGGTAATTTGATCTCTGGTTCTTCTGCCTTTTCTAAATCCAGCTTGAACATCTAGAAGTTCATGGTTCATGTATTGTTGAAGCCTGGCTTGGAGAATTTTGAGCAGTACTTTACTAGTGTGTGAGATGAGTGCAATTGTGCGGTAGTTTGAGCATTCTTTGGCATTGCCTTTCTTAGGGATTGGAATAAAAATTGACCTTTTCCAGTCCTGTGGCCACTGCTGAGTTTTCCAAATTTGCTGGCATATTGACTGCAGCACTTGCACAGCATCATCTTTTAGGATTTGAAATAGCTCTACTGGAATTCCATCGTCTCCACTAGCTTTGTTCATAGTGATGCTTTCTAAGGCCCACTTGACTTCACATTCCAGGATATCTGGCTCTAGGTGAGTGATCACACCATGGTGATTATCTGGGTCATGAACATCTTTTTTTGTATAGTTCTTCTGTGTATTCTTGCCACCTCTTCTTATTATCTTCTGCTTCTGTTAGGTCCATATCATTTCTGTCCTTTATTGAGCCCATCTTGGCATGAAATGTTCCCTTGGTATCTCTGTCTCTAGTCTTTCCCATTCTATTGTTTTCTTCTGTTTCTTTGCACTGGTCACTAAGGAAGGCTTTCTTATCTCTCCTTGATATTCTTTGGAACTCTGCATTCAGTGGGTATATCTTTCCTTTTCTCCTTTGCTTTTTGCTTCTCTTCTTTTCACAGCTATTTGTAAGGTCTCCTCAGACAGCCATTTTGCTTTTTTGCATTTCTTTTTCTTGGGGATGGTCTTGCTCCCTGTCTTCTGTACAATGTCATGAACCTCCATCCACACTCCAGGGCATCTTCCTGGCCCAGGGATCGAACCCATGTTTCTTACGTCTCCTGCATTGGCAGGTGGATTCTTTTTCACTGCCCCACTTCAGTTGTTAAATAGAGAAAATATAGCTGAAATCTGGTTACACACATACACATACATACTTGTATAGTGGTTATTCCAGTATCTCTGTATAAATTTGCATGCAGAAGTATACATTTTTAAATCCTCCTCCCTATTTTTCCTGTTTCTAAAGGTAAATAGATCAGAAAAACCAAACCCCACATGTATTCAAAATTTATTTTTGAAGACCAGAGGAGGGGTGATATAATAGGATACTCATTAAAAACATGAAATTGAAATCAATAATTCTGTACCATTATTTACATAATGTAATGCATCTACAAAGCATATACTGGTTAAGAGCATGAACTCAAAAATCAGACAGACTTGGTTTTATTTTGGCGCTTGCAGCCTTAGGCAGTTGAATCTGCCTCTCTAACTAAGCCTTCATTTCCTCATGTGTAAAATGGAAAAGCAATAATATTTTACAGGTTTGCTACATGTTTTCAAGGCAAAAATATCTATATCTAGTACATAATAATAATAAAAAAAAACATGAAAGCTAAGCTATTTTGACTAACAGCATGCCTCTGGAAGGTGCCTCCTATATCACAAACTGGCACTTCGTAGGCTCATATGTATCAGTGGCATAGATAGGTGCTTCACAGGAAGTCTGTGTAAAGTAGAAGTATCATTATTTATTGTCAGATGAATGTTGAAAGGATAGCTTTGGAATTTTTCTCAATTCCGAAGGTAATGCTTTTAGATTTTGGAGGAGATCATTGGTAAACATGCTTCACTCTACCTTCCCTTCCCCCAGCCCCTGTCAGCTCCCTGCTAGTAGATTTCTCAGGTTTAAAAAAAAAAGTTTTACTCAATGTACGTCTAAGCACTGGCCAGACAGAGGGATCCTTCAACACTCTTCACTAGAAGAACAAAGTGGGGTTTACCGTCCTTCTCAGTATGTAGACTAATGCTTGAGTCCATGTCCTCTTGGATCATGATGTGTCAACCCACCATCGTGTTCCCTTTGAAGAAGGGAAAATCCTTCATATCCAATTAGCAAAGATTCAATATATTAATAGAAATGGCCTGGTCAGAGCAATACCCATTTGTGGAGATACTTCAGTTACATACAAAGCACATTTTTATTCATTCAAGGATTTGGTTCTGGGGATGCCTGGTGGTTGCTGAGGCTTGAAGATCAGCTAAACCAAATTTATCACCTTCTGGGTCCTAGAACTCCATGTTTGCTGAGACCAGGGGCCAGTAGAAGTCCTGCAAAGAGGTGTTTGTGTCAAGTGTCTCTAAATCAAGGCCTGAGGTATCCTATGACTTAAGAAAACTTTCTCTTCTCTTGTGAGTGAAGTGAAGTCGTGTCCGAGTCTTTGTGACCCCATGGACTGTAGCCCACCAGGCTCCTCCTTCCATGGGATTTTCCAGGCAAGAGTACTGGAGTGGGGTGCCATTTCCTTCTCCAGGGGATCTTCCCGACCCAGGGATCAAACCCGGGTCTCCCGCATTATAGGCAAACTCTTTACCATCTGAGCTACCAGACAGTCAACTTATTCATGTAGCTATCTCTTAATGTGTAGACTTTAATACTTGAATCTATGCCAGGTAATGGCATTTCTGAATTATTCTACCTCTGTAGAATAATTAAATACCAGCCAACCCTTTCTTAAATACCAGTCAGCCCTTTCTATGTCCCTGACACTGAATTAGGATACAGGAAACAAATACTAGTTAAAATGGATAAACAATTTGAGTCAGTTAAGAGTAACCAATCATCAGTTAACTTTTCTTTTCTAGTCACTTTTTCTGGAAGCTTTTCTTCCAGTGCCCAAGCCTGTTGGCTGAGGTCCTGTTGGATCTCCCTTTATATCTTTGTTCTCCTTTCCCTCTCACTATCTACCTGGAACTCCAATGATGGCTATATGGAGGGTACCTGGCCTGTCTGCAAGTAAAGGTCAGGTTCTTATCCATGGTTCCCAGAGTCTCCTTTGCTTCTTTCATTTCTGTCCAATAGAACTTTCTGCAATGATGAAAATTCTTTATGATCTCTACTGCCCAATACAGTAGCCACCGGTATGGTAAAAAAATGGAATTTTCAGTTTTATTTTACTTTAATTCATTTAACGTTAAATAGCTATAGCTGCAGAGAAGGCAATGGCACCCCACTCCAGTACTCTTGCCTGGAAAATCCCACGGACAAAGGAGCCTGGTAGGCTTGCAGTGCATGGGGTCACTAAGAGTCAGACATGACTGAGAGACTTCACTTTCTCTTTTCACTTTCATGCACTGGAGAAGGAAATGGCAACCCACCCCAGTGTTCTTGCCTGGAGAATCCCAAGGATGAGGAGGCCTGGTAGGTTGCCGTCTATGGGGACACACAGAGTCGGACACGACTTAAGTGACTTAGCATAGCATAGCATAGCTATAGCTGCGGAGAAGGCAATGGCACCCCACTCCAGTACTCTTCCCTGGAAAATCTCATGGATGGAGGAGCCTGGTGGGTTGCAGTCCATGGGGTGACCAGAGTTGGACACGACTGAGTGACTTCACTTTCACTTTTCACTTTCATGCACTAGAGAAGGAAGTGGCAACCCACTCCAGTGTTCTTGCCTGGAGAATCCCAGGGACGGGGGAGCCTGGTGGGCTGCCATCTGTGGGGTCACACAGAGTCGGACATGACTGAAGTGACTTAGCAACAGCAGCAGCAGCAGTTATAGCTGACTAGCAAACACCTGGACAGCAAAGGCTAGGGGAAGTGTCATTCTCTTTCTGTTTCTAGATCACTCACCAGGCTCTGTTTTCAGACCCCAAATTTTCTCTCTGCCATCTCCAACATTAATTCATTGAGCCAGTAATTCATTCAGCAAACATTTATTGAGTGCCTGCTCTGTGCCAGGCATTGTCGACAATCTCAGCATTCTAAGTGGTCACTTAATAGAAGGAGAATCGAATGATTTAAAGGAATCTTGGAGATCAAAGTAACTCTTTTCTCCTTCCTCTGTTAAGGGACTATATTTGATCTTATTCTTGGATAGTGACTGTTATTTTGTGATATCTTAGGCAATATAATAAAAAATCATTTTGTGATGGCTTTTATTTTCTGAAAATTCTGCCTAATAACACCTTCTTTCTAGATTGTAGATTTGTTTTTTTTTCTTATTGTTCAAGAAAACTTTTGAGTCGTTTTATTTTCTAGTCTTTTTTTTCCAGTAAGGCTTTCATGATAGTGTAAAGCCTACTATGCTTCCTCTAAATTCTTCTCACAAGCTTGTAACACTTAATCATAGTTGGAACAAACAAATAAAAGCTGAAATTTATATAGATGATTTGGATTGATCCATATTACTCCTCTTATTAAAACTTATATGAATGTATAGCTCAGGACGTGCCTTAAACTTCATTTCCCACCTTTTTTTTCCTGCAAAGTGGGGTTTAGTTTCGACTTATAGTCTCAAAAGTCTTACAGATGGATGTGTTGAAAAATGAACAGCAATTTGAAAAAAAAAATTTAAATGCTGCCAATTGTGACATAAAATTCATTCTCTTCCAACCATCTATTAAAAACATTGAAAAAAAAAGTGTGTTTTCAGAGATGCAAATAAGGTGAACAATCCTTATAAGGGCAAGTATATCCAAATTCTCACAGGTATCAATCATTAAAAGAGCAGGAAGTGGGAGACAGTGATCTCTGGCTGAAGCTCTGAAGTACCCAGACTTGTGTGATCAGGAGGGGTTTGACTGCCTCAGCACCTAATAAATATTACAGTTGATCCCAACATTCATGAGTAATATGTACTTTTATGATTAGAAGAAATCTAAGTCAGTAGGCTGCCTTTCTATTTAGATGAGAAAAAAGTAAGGGCTAGCATGAAATTTTAATTACTCACATTTAGAGAGCCTGTGGCTTGCTGCCTCACACATAATCTATTCATTTAAGGTTCTTGTAAATTATGTTAAGGAGTCAAGGGACACCTCCCTTAATGTATGGAAAGCAGCCATTAAAAACATGAAAATCGGATGTCAATGAAAGGTAGAAACTGTCCATGTTTCAAACATATTTTGAGGGCTTTGCAAATTAGCTACAGAAGACCTTATTAAATGCCCACATTCTACCTGGTTGTGGGGTTGAAGCAGGGAAGGGAATGTAGATGCTTAAAAATACTACTGGTGGGCACTAGGGCAACAGAGTGATTCTGCTTCACACTTTCCAGAATGTTCTGTATTGGGATGGGTGTCATATGTCTTGAGTTTTAATAACATCTACGCCAGTAATCAACTTCATGAAATGTCTGAACTTCAGGCCAATTTCCCCACCATTTACTGAGATAAGACAGGGCTCTTCTACCTGTAAAATTCTAAGATAGAAGTGTGGTCTTTTTGTTTGAGGGCATAATAAATGAAAACAGAGCATTAGCTTTGAGGTCATTTATCTATTTATTCAACAAATACTTACTGAATATAAACCATGTACCAAGCACTATGTTAAGTATATAGCATTGAAAATGGAAAATGTTGACCTTGTAGACATGGGGCTTTAGTGGGAGAAAAAGACAGAAAACAAGTCCACACACATGGCCTATTCCATCACCCTAAACCAACAGCCTATTCATTTCTTTTATATCTGTTATATATACAGATATATATCTGGACATCATCCTGTTATTACACATTTATGGTGGGAGAATTTGAGTGGTCAGGAGAAGCCTCTCAGAGTGGCCTATAAGCCAAATTCTGAAGGACAAGAAAGACACTATCACAAAAAGAATAGAAGGTGTGTTACAGAGGGAACAGTTTATTCAAGGTCCCCAAGGTGGGGACGAGCCTTGATGTATTAGAATCTTGAAACTCAAAGATTGGGTTTCAGACTAGCGGCATCAGCACCAGCTGGGAACTAGGCAGAAATGTAGAATTTCAACCCATCCTGTTCAGACCTTTAGAGCAACAAATGCATTTTAATAGGAACCTGGTGAGGCATAAGCACATTGAAGTTTAAAGAATGTGCGATTAGAAGAAATCAAAGGAGGCTACAGAAGCTGGTGCACAGTGGGTCAGGAAATAACAGAGATGAGTCAGGAGATAAGTACTGTAAGATTTCAGTCTTAACCTGCCTGCTTCTTCATCCTCAAGTCTGTCTGCCTTGTTTACAAACCTACTACTTTGGTGTCTTTGAAGGAAGTTACTTCTCTTAATCCTTCCCTTAGATAGCATCACTGACTCAATGGACATGACTTTGAGTGAACTCTGGGAGATAGTGAAGGACAGGGAACCCTGGCATGCTGCAGTCCATAGGGTTGCAAAGAGTTGGACATGACTTAGTGACTGAACAGAGAACAGCAATCCTTGCCTTAATCCTCTCCACAATCCTAAGAGAAAGCTATTGTTATTCCTGTTGAACAGATGAGGAAACTGACTATGGAAGTATTTACAATATTTGGTCCATGGATGGTGTACTGAAAATGTTAGCAGTGGCTCTAAGTCTTTTATCTCCTCTCCTATTTATAAAGGAAACCAATGTGAGTTAATTAAACTGATGTAAACTTATCCAGTGCTATCACTTCATGGGAAATAGATGGGGAAACAGTGGAAACAGTGTCAGACTTAATTTTTTTCGGCTCCAAAATCACTGCAGATGGTGACTTCAGCCATGAAATCAAAAGACGCTTATTCCTTGGAAGGAAAGTTATGACCAACCTAGATAGCATATTCAAAAGCAGAGACATTACTTTGCCAACAAAGGTTGGTCTAGTCAAGGCTATGGTCTTTCCTGTGGTCATGTATGGATGTGAGAGCTGGACTGTGAAGAGGGCTGAGCGCCTAAGAATTGATGCTTTTGAACTGTGGTGTTGGAGAAGACTCTTGAGAGTCCCTTGGACTGCAGGGAGATCCAACCAGTCCATTCTGAAGGAGATCAGCCCTGGGATTTCTTTGGAAGGAATGATTCTAAAGCTGAAACTCCAGTACTTTGGCCACCTCATGCGAAGAGTTGGAAAAGACTCTGATGCTGGGAGGGATTGGGGGCAGGAGGAGAAGGGGACGACAGAGGATGAGATGGCTGGATGGCATCACTGATTCGATGGATGTGAGTCTAAGTGAACTCCAGGAGTTGGTGATGGACAGGGAGGCCTGGTGTGCTGTGATTCATGGGGTCGCAAAGATTTGGACACGACTGAGCAACTGAACTGAACTGAATTGAAACTTAGAAAAAGCTGTCTTTTCACTATGATGCCACCTCATAGTCTCAAAGTTCAGCTCCTTTATAAATTTAGTAACTGGCAAATATTTTAAGGGATAGTATTGCCCTTCTCTTTACATTTGCTGGTTTTGCCCCAGAAAAAGGTGAATTCCTTGGGGAGTTCTGTGGTTTACAACTCCCCTGGGCATCTCGGTCCCTCCTTGTGTTCTTTGACCTTGTGAAGACAGTATCTGAGTGCTCAGCCCTTTTCCCTGACTGATCCTATAGCTTCCTCCTCCCCATTATCACCCAGGATTTCCAATTACCTCAGTGTGGCACGCCCTGTGATTATAATCTGATTTTGTTCATGTCCCATGTAGGAAAATACCCTGGATTAACATCTATGCTCAAGTCCAACATGACAAGGAGCAGGAGATGATTGGGTCAGTGAGCCAAAGTGAAAACGCCCCCAAAATCACACTCAGTGACTTCACTGAGCCCGAGGAACTGCTGGACAAAGAGCTAGACACCCGGGTCATAGGTATGTGTGCTGGAATCCCCAAGCTTCTGATTCCTCTGTCTTCCAGACAGTGAGTGAGCCAGCCCACGTGGCCTGTCCTTCAGGTAGAGCTAGTCTGGAGGGTGGGGAAAACAAACAGTTGCCTCAGTGACATAAAACCTGACATAATCAGGTATTAAAGTGTCTGCCTCCTCTGACCACATGAAATTGGCAGAACTTTTTCTCTTAAAAGTTGATCAAGATCCAAAGTGCTGGAGTCTGAGTGGGAGAGAGCTGAGGCCAACTATCTATTACTATTGGACTTTTTTTTTCCCTTTAAAGCAAAAACATTATACATCCTAATAATCACACAAATAGGGACTTTGCCATCAGAGAGCCCTGGATCCATTTTCTTGCTCTGTCAATCTGCTAGTTCTGTGGTCTCTCTGTGCCTCATATTCCTCATCTGTGAAATGGGAATAACATTACCTGCCTTGTAAGATTGTTGTGATCATAAGTGTTCAATTCCTATTGGCTAGTTTCATTGCGATCACAAGAGTATAAGATGGCAAAGTATTGATGCCAGTTGTGTGCTGGCATGGGAGAGGGCAAACATTAAACGTAGATTGGATAAGGCAGTGAACTGATAGGATAGACTACCCAGCTGCCCTGTTTGATAAACACACAACAAGGTGGCTTGGTATTTAGCAATAAACAAAGCAAAGATCCATCCGCCTGTGACATGCACATCTTACCTTCCTTTGTCTTCTCTCCCCTGCAGGAGGCATTGCCACCATTGCAAACAGCGAAAGCACAAAGGAGATCCCCAACTGCACTAGTGTTTAATACCGACAAGCCGCGTGGTCAACCATCTTTCTGACTTTTTATTTTTGATGATTCCTATTACTCTTATTATGAAAAAATGAAAGTGTCTTTTTTACCTATTGTTTACCAAGGGCCCCATGAATAGTAGGCAGATGCTTAGCTTTGGGAGGCAAAGCATACTTAGCTGATTATAAGCCACGAAGAATAAATGGCTGTTTTTGTGCTAAGGGCAAAGGATGTGTCTTCCCATGGCTTTCTTACTTCATTCTGCCATTTATAGTGCAAGAAATCTTGTTTCCCCTGTGGTCTGTCTTTTTATTTTTTAAGTTGGATTGGTTTTCCACTAACCTCCCATCCTCTCCCTGCCCTGTACAACACCAAACCACCAGTACCCAGCTCCTCCCTCCCAGCACACCCACCTAAAACAGAAACCATTTCCCAGTTAGATCTGCAGAAGGTAGGTTGGTGGGGAGTAAGGGTGGCTGCAGAAAGTACACACCTGTCAGAAGAGACCCTGCCTCATGCATGTCCATTGCGAGGCTGCAGATGGCTTATTGTATATAATTACAATGTAAATAGCTTTTTATTTCCTAAGAAATAATTTAATGTTTAGTAAAAAAGAAAACTGAAAAAAGAAAGATGCGTCTGTTGGCTTATGCACTCAGCTTTGGAGCTGACCCACCCCCAGGCCTGCTTGATGTGTTGGGTTCTGGATGTTCCCGTTGTCTGTCGCACTTAACTCTTGCATCTCTGCGTCCCTGCCATCACTGGTTTCTATTTCTGTATATAAAGTGGGGAGGGGGAGTACTTTGAAACAAACGACTGGTAAAGGGAGGACAAGAGTGACATCATAGAACGCGTGAGTTTTTGGTCCCATCCGTGATGTGGAAGAAGTTGCAAGATGAAGTCCACTAGAGACTTCAAACTAAAACCCAGATGGGCAAACAAGGCTTCCCCTCCAGAAGAATGAGGTTGAGGATAGTTATCAGTCTGAGGTTTTCTCTAAAGGAGCCAGGCAATGGATCTAAAAAAAATGGCACCCTGCTTTCTGGTTGGATTCCATGGAATTGTATAATGCTATAGGGAATTCTCTGGCTATTCATAACTCAGAAAAGTCCCTTGGGCACTAGGTTAAGTCCAGTGAGTGCCTCAGCCTGGGAGAAGTTAGAGGCGGGAAGGGAGCCAGCACTAGTGGAATCATGTGACCATGCCAACCCTGCAGGCTAAATAGGGGTCTAGCCTTTAATGATCTTAGTCAAAGTTGATTTTAGCAAAGCTGTGCTACTTGCTTGTCAGATGTACACAACTTCCTTAAAGTCAAATGTCTGCCTTCAGTTCTCTTAAGATAGTTCTTGCATCTGGGGCGAGTAACTTTCAAAGCCAGTGTTCTCCCGCATCCCAGCCCCTTCACACATTTCACATGTCAATTCTTTTTAGGAGAGTTGCTTGAAACCATGCTGTAGCATTGTTTTATTTTGGACTCAGCTTGAGCACACTTGTTTTAAAGAAAAGGTATACTGTATATATATATGGGAGGAGAGGCTAAATTTTGTACCTGTCCATCTTTGTGGGATGTTGTTCACATCCTTCTCTGTGAGACATTGAGAGAATGTGACCTCGAGAAACTGGACTGGCTACAGCATAGAATTAGAACTATTTCTAAAGATCCTGCTTTTTCATTTCAAGGGTTAAATGGGGCAGACAATTGCAATACTTGTACTAAACACTGGAATACAAATGCATGAGTCATATCTATATATACAGTATATGTACATATACTGTTCTTGGTTTTATTGTTCCATTTGAATATTTCTACTGTAAAAAAAAAAAGACAGTGGTTTTGAAATTGTTGAAAATAAATGTATTTTTGTACATCAAAGCTATATACCTGGCTGAGAGTTCTCTCTTTGGGCAGTTGTCTTTATCTATTGTATCATTCAACTATTGTTGCAATAATTCTCCATGGGTAAAAGAATCTGACAAGTATATAAGAACAGATATTGATGTTTTGCTTGTGAGTCTTCAGGTTGGCTGTGATTTGGCTGAGCTCACTTGGAGTTGACCAGGCTCTCCTGAATGCACCCTTCAGTTGGTTCAAGTCTGCTTATCATTCTGAGACCAGCAGTCCCCCAGTATGTTATTTTCCCGGTAGATCACAGAATTCCAAGTGAGAGCAGCAGCATACGCTATCCTCCAAGGCCTTGGCTCAAAATGGCCCCTCTATTACTGTCACCGACCTTCCATTAATTAAAGAAAACCATACAGCCATGTTCAATATTAAGGGGCTAGGGAAATAAATAGACACTGGTGCGAGGCATTACTGAATTACATGACAAAAGGTGTGGATATATAATTCCAATCTAGGGAGGGTAAGAAGAATTGAGAACAATAGTTCAATTTAGTCCACCTGTTCATTTTCTGTGACCCCATGGGGAGCTTTCATTAGATGGCCCATTTGAATCAGGAGCCAAGTTTCCCATCCCAAATATTTGTGGCCAGGACTTTTGAGCAGAAGTCTTTTTTTTTTTTAATTTTTTAACTTTATAATATTGTATTGGTTTTGTGGAAATAGAACTGCCTTATGACCCAGCAATCCCAGTGCTGGGCATACACACTGAGAAAACCAGAATTGAAAGAGACATGTGTACCCCAATGTTCATCACAGCACTGTTTATAATAGCCAGGACATGGAAGCAACCTAGACATCCATCAGCAGATGAATGGATAAGAAAGCAGCGGTACATATACACAATGGTGTATTACTGAGCAGAAGTCTTATAATCCCAAGGCCTTTGAGTCTGACACAAGCTCCCAGTAAGTAGTAGAGGTGGGACTCCACCTCAGGTCTGAAAGATTTCAGCAAGAGTAAAGAAAAGAGGAGAGGAAACCAACAAGATATATATCCTTTTTATTTTTTAATTTTTTAAAAAAATTGGAGTATAGTTGCTTTACGATGTTGTACAACAGAATAAATTAGCTATGTATGTCTATATCTATCCCCTCCCTCTTGGCCCTCCCACCCACCCATCTAGGTCACCACAGAACACAGGCATCTGTGTTCACTGCAGCAGTATTTATAACAGCCAGGACATGGAAGCAACCTAAATATCCATCAGCAGATGAGTGGATAAAGAAGATGTGGTGCATATATACAATGGAATATTATTCAGCCATAAAAAGAATGAAATTGGGTCATTTGTAGATATGTGGATGGATCTAGAGTCTGTTATATAGAATGAAGTAAGTCGTATATCCCTTATTAAAACCTTGTGTATTCTGATTGAGGCATCAAACTAGCAACAAATCTCTTTCCCATGCTGAGTGAGGAATTGGAATTTGGAAGGTGGAATGAGTGGCTCTCCTGCATATCAGGTAGTAAGGAGTGAACCAAAACCTAGAATAAAGGCTATAGTTAAATGTTTTAATATTTTAGTATTCAAAATATGTGATAAATTTCCATGGACCCAAGAAACCAGAAGTTTTGGTCAATAGTATCCCATATTTTGGATATAAGTGACTATCCTGGAATTGTATTTTCTGAACTCACTTGAAGATGTAGGATAAAACAATGATGGTTTTATTTTGCTCTGTGAATGCATTTTAAAATTATGTATTATTCTTGCTGTAACTTTTCTTGAGTTATACACACCTTTAAAAAATTAATATTGAGAATGTCATTTATGGTACCTCTGAAGAAGTGGTGGTTTTGGGTCTAACTTCAGTGGTTCATAACATAAAGTGGCCCTCATCTTTAAGGGATTTTTAATGGTTTTGAACTTCTCCAATAATGTAGGGTGTCTCATAGTCCTATCCTAAGTCAAAGGAGAATTTCCTAAATGAATTGGCTTTTGCTTTCCATGAGATCTGAGTTCTTCCCATGTTAATTTTATGTCCTGGTTGATGAAATCACCTCACCAAATTAAAGAGGATGAAAATGAAATACAGTGGTAAAATGGAATGAGCCAATTGGTTCATTTGAGCAAAGTCATGCTAAGAATATAGCCTCCATACCCACCACCAGCATGGGCCTGGCAGATTGCTTGGTGGTAGACAGAGAAAGGCAGACGGCAGAGAGTGTGACTGGCTTTGCAGAGAGTTCTATGCAGGATCTCTCACTGGTGGTGAGGGTTCTCTGTGTGTGGGAATCGTCTTCTCTAAGGCAATTCTAGACCAGAGAAGTAAGTCTACAGAAGCCTTCTGGAGCAGAGCCCCAGAATCAGCACCATAAAGAGATTCTCTGAGGATCCTCATGTGCACTGAACTTCGAGAATCACTGCTCTGTCTACCACTAAAATAGCTTAGTGAGAATAAGAGTCACTGGGGTAAAAGTCACCTCCCCTAGCCCCTGTTACCATGATACAAGGCATCTTGGCCTACAGAAGTGAGAACAGTTTCCAAATTTGCTCCTGGGCAACAGCTGCAACTCTGGGCAAGTTCCCGGATTGAGTTACCTAAAGCAAATCACACTGTGAGTCAGGGTGGTGATGAATTGTGCCCTGTAACAAACAGTAAGCCAGGAATTAGAAGGGCTCTGACCATCAGCAAGTCATTCTAGACCACAATTTCTACATTTGTAAAAGGAAAACACCTTATGGTCTGCCTCACTGGCTAGTTTTGATTTCCACAGATGTGAAAAACACACTGCCAATTCTACAGTTATCAAAGGACCGGTGCTCAGGAGTGCTTAGGTGAACTCTCTTCTTCTGTAGAGGGGTAAACTGAGACTCAGAGAGGAAAGTGACTTCTCTAAGTCTACACTACAGATTTGTGCAGAGCTGAAGATAGAATCCATATCCTCCGTATTGTAGGGCAGTATTATTTCTATCATGTACCTCCTCAGCAAATGCAGAACTGATCCAACTGCCCTTGTTGAGAGTCAGCAGAGAGTCTGATTGGGTATGCAGTATGGCCCCTGAATTCATAATGTACAGGATGCTTTCGAATCTGACTTCCCAGGTGGGCTCATCATTCAAGGGCTCATCTCCACTTGCCATTTCCCTGCTGACCCACCTGTTTAGCAGACTATGGCCTGATGTCCTTGCTTCCCTCACTGGACTGAAGTAAGGCTGTTCAACAGACAGCTACCAGGCTCCAGCTTCACACACCCTGCTGCTTGCCTTTCAAAGCATTTGGCTTTGTTCAGATGGCCAGAGAGCAAACATAAGCAGTGAGAATGCCTCATCCTGACACACCTACCAGATCCTGCCAAATTCTCTTGTCCGGTCCAATGTTACAGCCGAAGGGGACCAGATGTGGAACAATTACCTCCCAAAGTACCTGCATCACCAGGTCCTTAAGCTTAGCTTCTTTACCATTAACTTGACAGTAGCAGAGTTAAATTGCTCTTTGCTTCTGTGTTTTCAAACCATATTATCATTATGAAATATCAGTTCATTCAAAGAGAAACCAATGGGACATTGTATACAAAACAGGAGAGTCTCTGCCAGTGTTCAATTTATTCAGAGACTCAAAATCTCAAAACAAAAAACTTGACAGCACTGCTTTTAAATTATCTCAGACCTGGAGGGGTACAATGACATCATTGGAGTCTGGTTTCCCTATCTATAAATTGACAATAATGACATCTACCTCGAAGTGCTGGAACAGTGATCAAATAGAATGATTGGAGTGCTCATACAGAGTCGTTAAGTCATGTCTGACTCTTTACAAACCCCATGAACTGTAGCCCTCCAGGCTCATCTGTCCATAGGATCCTCCAGCAAGAATACTGGAGTAGGTTTCTTCAGGGGATCTTACTGACCCAGGGATCAAACCTACGTCTCCTGTTTGACAGCAGGGTTCTTTACCACTGAGCCATCAGGGAACCAATAATTGGAGTAAACCCACCTGAAATAACTGGACCTTAGCAGAAAATAATTGAATCTGAAAAGCTCTAGTTGTATTGTGCTAGATCCTTCTCCTCTGTCCTTCCTGGCCTCAAGTTATAAAAGTTAATGACCAGTCTCTTGCCAAGAGCCATTCTGCTAGAGAAAGAATTCGGAATTACTTCACATGTCATCATCCCCAGCTGAAAGGAAGAGATTTTTGTTAAAATCCACTGTTTACACCTTGATCCCTAAAGTCACTGCTTATTTTATTGCTTTTTGTTATTGCTGTTAATATAACTGATCTAATTTTACTTGGACTATATGGTGGGGACAAGAAATGGACATTTCCAATCAGGACTGCCAGAAATGCCTCATAAAACTGAAGACTGGAGGTTTTCAGGTCCTAAGCCCTGCTTAGACTTGCAGAATGCGATGATGCCCTGGAGAGCGCCACTCTACTGGAGATAAGCCATTTGGCCATGCTTGTTTATGGTTTTGACTCCAACCTTTATAACATAACTTGCTTCTTATTTACATTCTCTTCTTATACAAAGCATTTGTGATCTACATTTCTAGGTCCTGGTGTCCCTCGAAGCCTCTCTGAGGGTCACTGACTGAGTTTATCTCCATGCATTGAAAAATAATCAGATAAAACAATTACCTGTAAAAAACATACCTTTTATATAAATGGAGGTACCAAAGAAGTGGTTTCTTGCCTTTGACTCTGGTCACAGCTTAAGAAGAGCTCTTTCAGAGAGTGAGCACAAGAGGCAGATTCTTCCCAAAATGTCAGCAAAGACAGAAGAAAATAGATCATGACAGGCACACATGCCATCTGTCATTATGGCTTAGTCTCTGGGGAATGGTGCTGTTTGCAGCCATTGGAAATGAGCTAGAGAAAGTGGGGCCTCCAGTGACCTGCTCCTGAGAAAGCATGTGATCCAGTCGGTGAAGAACAGAAACTTCGGCTGAAATGTCTGTGGCAGAGTGTCCTGTGTGCTGAAGGATGCTGGACTCCAGGGATTTCACCGCACCAAGAAAGCCCTGCTTATCCTCCTAAAGCCTCTCTAGAAGCCTCTTCTTACACAACAGGGTCTTTTCTTGCATAGTCTCTTTTGCAAAGGGTTGTCGGCTATTAATTGGCACTTGCCCTGGGTGCTTGCCATTTACCTCTACAAGGATTAAATCATGTGCTGCTGCAGCTGCTGACCTACAACACCCTCTGAAAGGAGCTCAGGATGGAGAGCAGAAATGAGCTTGTCTGTGCTCTGGGAAAACCTTGCGGAACAGGTCTTCAGATAGTTAGATATTTTCAGAAGCTGATTTTGTGAGCCCAATTCTTATATTGCCTCATATCTAGAAAAGCACTAAAATCCTTCATAGTGATGACTGATCCTTGTGATGAGCAGAAAACCCCTGCAGAAAAAAAAAAAAAAAAAATGTATGCTTGCATGTCCTCCCCCTTTGCCAAAGTCATGCACATACTAAACTTCCCCTGTCTCTTTGGAGAAGTTTCTCAGAGGTATCTGAGATGCTGTCTCCCAGGCTAACAGCCTCATTTTACCCCAAATAAAACTTAACTTACAGCTTCCATGTTGTGATTTTTTTTTTTTTTTTTTAAGTTGTAGGGTTGTCACGGCTCATGGTCCAGGATGGCTGCCGTTAAGAGTGTGTTCAAGTATGGTGGGTATGAAGAGAAAGCAGGCCATGCAGAGGAAGCAGAAACAGAACAGAATTGTTTTTCTTGTCCCTAATCTGTCTTTCTTGGTTTCCAGGTACAATCACCTGGGCAGCACATAATTGTCTCCATAAACAACACACCTGGTCCTTGGTACGCCAGAATGGTTTTCTTACGCTGACCTTCCAAAATCTTATGGTTCAATTAGAGAATCTCTGGGCTTCTTCCATTGGCAGCTGGGATATTCTGAGGGTGGGGTGCCAAGAGAAGAGGAGAGAGATGAGGTGAGAGAAATAAAGTTAATCTTTGTCAATTACAAAGCTCTCCTTGACACATTCTCATTTCAACCTGTCAATTTCAGATTCTCCTCTGTGAGGGGAGAATACAGATGCTCCCCGGATTTCTAATCTATTTATAATGGTAACAAGACAACTCTAGGCAGCATGTGCTCATCACGAGCTAATCATCCTCTGCTACGCCTCATGCCTCCTAATTAGTGGCATGTTGGTTGCCTACTGATCAAGTCAGAGCCTCATTCAGGCAATAGGGAGGGCAGGTAGGGGGAGGAAAAGCTTCAAGTCCGGTGGAACTCAGATCTTGGTAGGCTTTTTAACAACAGGAGGGCTTCATACCTTCCCTCAAATGCATCCCTTTGAAAGAGGCAGCCATCACTTCCATGGGTGCTAACAGGTCTCCAAACCCATGTCTCCTTACATTCTTGTAAGTATTCAATTTTATATAGCACTTTTTCACAGGACAAAATGCTCTGATAATTTAGAGAGAGTTAATAGAGTGATGGAGAAGGGTAATCCTGCCATCCGGAGGAAAAATGGTGGTAAAAACTGAGAAACAGTTAGCAAAGTAAATGGTATTTACACTAGGCATTAAATATGTTGGTCTTTGTTCACATTTTTCTGTATGTAGCTTTTTCCTTTCTTTCTCTAGCAAAGTGATAGAGCTCTAAAAGTTGAGGAAGTAACAGAACAGGAGGATGAATGGGGGAATGGTAGGAAATTGGCTAGAAAAACAACTAGGAAATAACAAAAAAGTCAGAAGTTTAGAAAAATGTTGACCTTATTTGCACAGGATAGTTTGTATTTTCTATATGAACTTCAAATGTTTTTGATAAGTGTATGTTCAGTTCATAACTTAAAAAAATAAAGAAATGCAAATCACATTAAATGCTTATAGAAGTTTTCAAGATCTAGTAAAATTCCAGGTATTTCACTAGAGTCCTTTTTAAAACACTTTTTAAAAAATCATAAGAGATTGTTCTTCAATACTGATTATTAAGCATAATTAAAGTAAGAACATTTATAGGTCAAAGATGCACAATAATTTCAAGAGACTTGTGGTAGCATAATATCTATGAGAGAATGGTTTATTGGTCTTTATAAGTGGAAAAAGAAACAAATTACTTAGGTCTTTCACAATGAGTATTAAAAAGATACAGGAAATCATTACTCAAGACTCTTGGCAAAAAAAATGGGCTCTTAGGTGGCTCTGTGCTACTCTTTTGTCTTATTCCTTTCACAAAAGTAAAAAAAAAAAAACTTTTGTTGAGCAATTTTGCTGGCACCATCCCATCGGTAAGTAATTTGCCATTGTTAACAAATGTTGGAACCAAACAACACCAATTAAGGTTTTAAGTGGCTATCAAACAGGGTGAGAGATTCTGCGTGAACTGTGAGGTGAAGATCTCAGCTTGAGGGAGGCATTGCCTAGTGCTAGAAGACATTTTGAAAAGAAGGGAAACTTGGAGCAAATTTCTTCCTTGAGATTTAGCACACAGCTGACCATCTGATACAAGGGTGACAGCTAGAGGTTCAGAATTGAAGCTATAGAAGCCATGGACCTGGATGCGGTGACCCACAGGAGACATCAGATGGAAGGTAAGCACATTCAAACTAGCCCCAGCAGTCTTGGAAGATAGACTGCTCTTTAAACAATTTTTCATTTATAGTATATGCTTTTTATTTATCAGTGTATCACATAACTTCCATTTGTTAAAATGAAGTGAAAGTCACATCAAATGTTTATAATGGTGTTCCAAATCTAGTGGATTTCTGAATTCTGAGCTCTCAGAATTCAGAGATCGTGTCCCACCACAGACATGGCTAGGGCATTGCCTCCACATCTGGGGGCAGACTCATGATGCTATCAGAAGGATTTAGCCTTTGAAGGGCTTACATGTTGGTTCAATTCCAGCTTCTGCCTTTCCTCCTTGTGTGGTCTTGGGTGAGATGCTTATCTTCCCAAGCCTCAATTTTCTCCTTTGTCTTATGAAGAAAATGAAATAGAACACATCTAGAGGGGCCTAAGTGAGCATACCCTCTGCCCTCACCCTTCTGTGCTTTCCTAGGACACATGGCATCTGGTCCCCTCACTTCATGGCAAATAGATGGGGAAACTGTGGAAACAGTGACAGACTTTATTTTCTTAGGCTCCAAAATCACTGCAGATGGTGACTGCAGTATTGGAATTAAAAGATGTTTGCTCCTTGGAAGAAAAGTTATGACCAACCTAGACAGCATATTAAAAAGCAGAGACATTACTTTGCCAACAAAGGTCTGTCTAGTCAAGGCTATGGTTTTTCCTGTGGTCATGTATGGATGTGAGAGTTGGACTGTGAAGAAAGCTGAGCGCCAAAGAATTGATGCTTTTGAACTGTGGTGTTGGAGGAGACTCTTGAGAGTCCCTTGGACTGCAAGGAGATCCAACCGGTCCATTCTGAAGGAGATTAGTGCTGAATATTCACTGGGAGGACTGATGCTGAAGCTGAAACTCCAATACTTTGGCCACTTGATGCGAAGAACTGACTCATTTGAAAAGACCCTGATGCTGGGAAAGACTGAAGGCGGGAGGAGAAAGGGACGACACAGGATGAGATGGTTGGATGGCATCACCGACTCAATGGACATGAGTTTGAATAAACTTCGGGAGCTGGCAATGGACAGAGAGGCCTGGCGTGCTGCAGTCCATGGGGTTGCAAAGAGTTGGACACGACTGAGCGACTGAACTGAGGAAACTTGCATGTCAGGGAGCAAGGGGCTCCTTGCTAAGGTAGAAGCAGCAGTACAGGAAGGCTCAGACCCCCAAGGAGTGTTCCTCAGTCTCCTCGGCCACTGGGTCCCTGCTGCAGCCCATTCTTCAACCCAGAGCTGCCTCTCCTCCCTAGTGTAGGAAACAATGGAAAACAATTAGAAAAGACAGACACTGACCCCACACCCAACTTGTTCTTTTGTCCAGTCTCAAAAAAGAGCCAAGATAGCAATAATTTTGTAGAGGCAAACCGAGGGCTGGGACAGTGAAGGAGACAAGCCGCCCTGCCAGTGAGGAGGCTGGTGGGCTTTTGGAGGATGAATGCTGCATTTCAAATAACAGCCCTGCCTGCCAGCTGAACAGCTCCTTCTCTCTATAAAAAATCTGAGACCAAGCGAGGGCCTTCCAGGAGCCTATCATTAACTTTGTTATTATGGTTATTATCAACAATGTGCCAATTTTCCTACATCTTTTAGGATCTTTCAATTATGGCATGCTGAGTTTGTTCCCTCCCCTTCTTTCTCCTGGCCTCTCCCCTCCCCCTCCGCCCTCCCTCCCTCCCTCTTCCCCAAATGCCAAGGTTTCTTTTCTTTCCTCCTCCTAAATTGTTCTCCTTAGAAAAGAATGGCCGTGACAGGGCTGAAAATTCAGCAGGATTTGGCATCTCTCTGACTGTGAAGAAAGAAATATTTGTATATTATTCAACGTCCTCCAAGTTATTCATCAGAAGTTTCATTTTTCACTAAAGTCTTTTCCTTATCTTAAAGCCACTGACATGAATATATATCATGAAGTTAAAAAGATTGAATTACACTTCGCTGGCTACTGCTAAGATTCATGGGCGCTCCAAGCCCCAGCTAGTCCCTGGGTGTACCAAGCTGCTGCATTTTACATCTGCCCTTTTTTTTTTTTTTTTTTTACTTGCTCAGCGAACACACACTAACAAGGTTTGTCTCTTCACTGTGGTATGAGAATGATGGAAAATACACTCAGCATTGCTTGATGAAAGACCTTTGCCAAAAAGGAGAATGTCTCTGTCATTTGAGTATATTTCCCAGGGGCCCTGAGAAGTGCTTGAGCTGGGTTTAATGGGATATTTTGGAGCCCCAGGGCTGCCTGGGGGCCAAAGCCAGAGTCTTGTGTGTGGGGCGGCTGGCCCTAGAGGAACTATGGAAGCCCCCCATTTTGATGTAGGTTACAGTGCTGATTGGTAAGCTTGTTTTCCGATGGCTGGGACACCTGAGCAAGTAGCATCCTGGCGGTCCATCCATCCACCCACACCACTGTTACTAAGGATATTCCCACGGAACATCACCCAACTGGCTGTATTCCTGTCCTTAGGGCTGCTCTAAGGGTTATCATATCCCGGGTAACCGAGGACAATGGAAATGGCTTCCCTCACGGTTCTAGGACCAGAAGTCCAAAATCAGAGTGTGGCAAAGTTTGGGCTCTTTCTGGAAACCCTGAAGAGAACTTCATCTCCTGTTTCTCTCCTGGATTCTGCTGCTGCTGGAAATTCTTGGAATTCTTTCGCTTGTACCTGTATCTCACCAGTCTCTTCCTCCATCTTCACATGACTCATTTGTGTGTTCTCCCTTCTGTCTCATAAGGACATCTGCCTTTGGATTTAGGGTCTATCTGATTAATCTAGGGTGATTAATCTCATCCAGAGATCCTTAATTGTATCTGCAAAGATCCCTTTTCCAGCTAAGAAACCTGTCACATTTGCAGGTTCTGCATGGTTATGTCTTTTGGAGGGTCACCATTTCAACTCACTACAAGACCCATTCCTAAAAATAAAGATGAACGGTGGTGTAGGTAGAAGGATGAAAGTTGGGATAGGCAGAATATCTGTGTAGAAACTCCTAGCACCCAATACCAGACCCTGTGATCTACTTCTTTCCTCTAATGCTTCCTTCCCCATCAAAACTTACCATGCCAGGGTCCCTTTGGCTTTCTAACATGAATCCAGGCTGTCCACTTGGGTTTGTTTTTCTGATCTGCATGTTGTGAACTATTATAATCACCTGGTGTCTTAGCTTAGCCTAGTGGTTTCTCATTGACAGAAACTTCCCCTTGATACCCCTGTCCCTGCTGCTGCTGCTGCTAAGTTGCTTCAGTCGTGTCTGACTCTCTGCGACTCCGTAGACGGCAGCCCATCCCATCAGGCTCCCCTGTCTCTGGGATTCTCCAGGCAAGAACATTGGAGTGGGTTGCCATTTCCTTCTCCAATGCATGAAAGTGAAAAGTGAAAGTGAAGTCATTCAGTCGTGTCTGACTCTTCGTGACCCCATGGACTGCAGCACACCAGGCTCCTCCGTCCATGGGATTTTCCAGGCAAGAGTATTGGAGTGGGGTGCCATTGCCTTCTCCACCCCTGTCCCTACTTCTCTTCAAAGAAGGAGAGAAAGTGGTCTGATTTTTCAGATTCTAGAACACAGGTTGGTTGAACTTCCTTGGTTAATTTTTGGGGTCACTGTGCTGCTACGAGGTGGCTGGTCCTCAGCAAAAAGTTTTCTTTTGTATGCATACTTGTAGTTTTCTATATTTTCATAAAATAGATTGAGCCATTATATCCTGTGATTTCACTGGTGCTTATAGGAAAGGTTGATAGGCTTCATAAATATCAAGGCTATGTCACAGGTATCACTCAGGTTTCTTAAAACATGCTGCATTTAGAGTTTGTGGCCCAGGTGTTAGGTACAAGAAACTAGTAATTGGTTTCCCTTTGTCTTTTCCCGTGAGACTCTTGGGAATCTCTCAGGTAGGAGTGTTTGAGACAAGAGTAGGGCATTTTTGACACACTGTCCTGTTTTACACCATCTTATTTCTATAAAATTCTGCCATTGCTCCATAGCATCTGCATCTTGAGTTGAAAGAACTTTATTCATCTTCATCTGGTGGAGGAAAGCAATTTCATGCAACTCTCCACCATGTGGGACCAATTATTCAAGAGTTAATGCAACCAGAAACTACAGCTGAATTTAGAAGCTAGAAAAGGGCATGCCGTGGGTACATAGATAAGTGAGAGGAAAGATGAGCTGCACCACTCTTCCCAACACATACACACAGCTGAACGATGTTTCTGCAAATCTAGCCCTTCTCCAGAATGATCCACATGCCATACCTCAGATGTACCCAGGATTGTTACAGTCTCTGGACTACCTGAGTCTGAGAAGCTCTCAGACTCTCTCTATCCATCTAAATCCAGCCCGGTTGTGACTCCCTCAGCAAGCCTTCCTAGCAAGTCCATCTCAATTTTCCTCCACTTTCCCTGTTTCCCATGTGTTTGCTCTGCAACCTGGAACTGTACTATCGCCACTTCTCTCTCCCCATTCACCATGAGAGGGGCAAGAGACAGAGGCAGCAGAAATGGACAAGGAACTGAGGTCAGATGTCCTAGATTCTAGTTCCAAGTCTTCTCAAACTCTTTGGTTGTCTTTGGCTAGTTATTCTATTCTATCTGGGCATATTTCCTTTTCTATAAAAAAAAAAAAAAAAAAGGATTCAGTTTTTGAAGAGAAATGATGTCTGCCCTTTCTGTCTTATCAGGCCATTGTTTGTACCAAATGAGACACCCCATCCTGTAATGAATTTAATATCCTAGCTGAGAGCTGCTACAGCAGTGAGCTGAGTATGAAAGCAATTTCCTGGCTTTTCCCTGGGCCTGTTTGCACTTCTTTGACCACAGCAGTGCACCCAGCACCAGCCTCTGTGAGTGTTGGCTGCTAATGCCTCACTGTTGTTCCTGCCCCAGAGGGGTCACCGTCTCTCTCTAACACCCCAGCCTCCTCCTGGATGGGGCACATCTGTGGTGTAATGGCCTATCACAGCAACAACCCTGCCTCTGCTAGGAGTTTTCTTCTGTGGCTGCTAAGCCCTCAATCTCAAGAATGATTACTGACCACACAAGATGAGCTTTCTTGAAAGTGATTGTTTACTGGGAACATCTGGTGTGTGAATGGACCGCTTATATTTTTCCCTCCCTCCCTCTAGTCAACACTAAGTGATACTTTCAAAGGCTGCCTTGCTTCTCTCCCAAGGATTGGAGATCTGCTTTATTATTTAACTACAGATTTTCATCACTGCACGAACTGTTTTTGTGGAGCCCTTGTCTGGAGAGAGGAGGTATGGCCCACAACTTGAGAGGTTTTCTTGCTAATTAAGTTTCCAACATCTCTGTTTGCCAAAGAAAACACTCTCATCTTACCTTGTTCAATTACTGCTAAGTAGGACCAGATCATTGTTCCTGACAATAATTGTTACAAGACCTGTGAATTTCTCTATTTTTGCATCAGTAGGTCTGAATATATATTCACACATACATACACACACAGACTCATATATTTTTACATATATATGTGGAAGATATTACCTGGGACCCTTGTGTTATAAAGAAATTATCTACTCATACATTATCTTTGGAAATGTTCCTTTGGTATCTCTGATTTTCTTGAAGAGATCCCTAGTCTTTCCCATTCTGTTGTTTTCCTCTATTTCTTTGCATTGATCGCTGAAGAAGGCTTTCTTATCTCTTCTTGCTATTCTTTGGAACTCTGCATTCAGATGTTTATATCTTTCCTTTTCTCCTTTGCTTTTCCCTTCTCTTCTTTTCACAGCTATTTGTAAGGCCTCCCCAGACAGCCATTTTGCTTTTTTGCATTTCTTTTCCATGGGGATGGTCTTGATCCCTGTCTCCTGTACAATGTCACGAACCTCATTCCATAGTTCATCAGGCACTCTATCTATCAGATCTAGGCCCTTAAATCTATTTCTCACTTCCACTGTATAATCATAAGGGATTTGATTTAGGTCATACCTGAATGGTCTAGTAGTTTTCCCTACTTTCTTCAATTTAAGTCTGAATTTGGCAATAAGGAGTTCACGGTCTGAGCCACAGTCAGTTCCTGGTCTTGTTTTTGCTGACTGTATAGATATTGTCCATCTTTGGCTGCAAAGAATATAATCGATCTGATTTCGGTGTTGACCATCTGGTGATGTCCATGTATAGAGTCTTCTCTTGTGTTGTTGGAAGAGGGTATTTGCTATGACCAGTGCATTTTCTTGGCAAAACTGTTAGTCTTTGCCATGCTTTATTCTGTATTCCAAGGCCAAATTTGCCTGTTACTCCAGGTGTTTCTTGACTTCCTACTTTTGCATTCCAGTCCTCTGGAATGAAAAGGACATCTTTTTTGGGTGTTAGTTCTAAAAGGTCTTGTAGGTCTTCATAGAACCATTCAACTTCAGCTTCTTCAGCGTTACTGGTTGGGCATAGACTTGGATTACTGTGACATTGAATGGTTTGCCTTGGAAATGAACAGAGATCATTCTGTCGTTTTTGAGATTGCATCCAAGTACTGCATTTTGGACTCTTTTGTTGACCATGATGGCCACTCCATTTCTTCTGAGGGATTCCTGCCCGCAGTAGTAGATATAATGGTCCTCTGAATTAAATTCATCCATTCCAGTCCATTTTAGTTCGCTAATTCCTAGAATGTCGACATTCACTCTTGCCATCTCTTGTTTGACCACTTCCAATTTGCCTTGATTCATGGACCTGACATTCCAGGTTCCTATGCAATATTGCTCTTTAAAATCACTGCAGATGGTGACTGCAGCCATGAAATTAAAAGACGCTTACTCCTTGGAAGGAAAGTTATGACCAACCTAGATAGCATATTCAAAAGCAGAGACATTACTTTGCCAACAAAAGTTTGCCTAGTCAAGGCTATGGTCTTTCCTGTGGTCATGTATGGATGTGAGAGCTGGACTGTGAAGAGGGCTGAGCGCTGAAGAATTGATGCTTTTGAACTGTGGTATTGGAGAAGACTCTTGAGAGTGACTTGGCCTGCAAGGAGACCCAACCAGTCCATTCTGAAGGAGATCAGCCCTGGGATTTCTTTGGAAGGAATGATGCCAAAGCTGAAACTCCAGTATTTTGGCCACCTCATGCGAAGAGTCGACTCATTGGAAAAGATTCTGATGCTGGGAAGGATTGGGGGCAGCAGGAGAAGGGGACGACAGAGGATGAGATGGCTGGTGGCATCACTGACTCGATGGATGTGAGTCTCAGTGACCTCCGGGAGTTGGTGATAGACAGGGAGGCCTGGTGTGCTGCGATTCATGGGGTTGCAAAGAGTCGGACACGACTGAGCGACTGATCTGATCTGATCTGACATTATCTTTTACTTAATTAAATCCAGGCTTTTCTAGGTTTTTGTTTGCAACTGTTCTCCCCAAAGCCCATAACTACTAAGAGTGTAATTGCTGAATATGTAACTTTAACTATTGATTGCCTTGTTCTTGCTAACAGTCTGGTTCAGTTTGGGTGGGTGAGGGGGTCTTCTGTATTATGTCTCTCCTTGATATAATGATGAAGACCACAGAAATAGAACTGGGTCTTATCTGTCACCTTTGGCTGGTGACTTTGGCAAGTGAATTCACATTACTAAGCCTTAATTTCTTTTCATGTCAAAGTGTAAATAATAATAATAGTAGGTGTTCCTTGGTACGACTTGAGGATTATATGAGAGAATTATTGTACCCTACTTAGCTCCCACTTGAGAGAATTATTGTACCCTACTTAGCTCCCACTTATCAAATACTAATCTGAGTGCCTCTGGTCTGTACATTATTCTTGTGACTTGGTTTTGAACTCTCAATGAAGAAAAATATATTTACATTTTATAGAAATTATTTAGACCAAATCAGTATATCCCCCTAGTTACAACCCAGAGATAGTGGACAGACTATGGCTCTGTAGCGGAGATAGAAACCAGCCTTCCTGGCTTACTTCACTCTGTATAACAGGCTCCAGTTTCATTAAAACATGTATAATATCATATAAGAAACGAATTGCCAGTCCACGTTCGATGCAGGATACAGGAAGCTTGGGGCTGATGCACTGGGATGACCCAGAGGGATGGTATGGGGAGGGAGGTGGGAGGGGAATTCAGGATGGGAACACGTGTACACCCGTGGCGGAGGCATGTTGATGTATGGCAAAACTAATACAATACTGTAAAGTAAAAAAAAAAAAAAAGAAGAAGAAACCAGCGTTTCAAGTGGGCTCAAATATGTGCACTGCCTATAGTGATGAACCAATGATTGGAAACAGAGGTACACTGCAAGCACCCTGTGGTCATCTATGGGAGTCCAAGCCGCCCTTGGTTTGCTGACAGAAAATCAGGCTGCCCTTTGATTATGGCAGAAATGCTCTACCCACAAACTATGACTTTAGCTGCTGTTTCTAATTCTCCTTTTCTCCCATTTGCAATGAACCCTTAACACAAGTTTCTCTCTTCTTTTTCCCACTCAGAATTATTTGGGAACAGTGAAAATAGGGTCTTAATCTCTATCATCTTACATCTCTGACTTCCTCTGCCTGCTCTTAGCCCTCTCTATTTTCACTTGCTTTTCCAGTGCATGCTCCTCCAACCGTAAGGGTCCTAGAAGAAAGTTTCTAGCTCCTGCAAGCTAAGGTCTTAGAAAAAGTTTCAGATAAGGGAATCTTGTTATTGCAGTTTGTTTTTTTGAACCAGCCAGGTACTGTCTTTGTGCAGATTTTGAGTGATTGTCCAACTCTAGCCCCATCAGCTGACACCTGGCTAGTGGAATATTGTGATGCAGAGATGAACATTCCTCCTGGTGTACATAGAGATGAGGCAGTTCCTCTGAGAAGGTAGTGGGATGGCTACTGCTAGACAGACCTCTTATTCCTCCCTGCCCCAAGCCTGCTGCATCTTTTATGAGTTAAAAATGAAGAGAGAAAATATTCTCTCTTTAAGCATATGTTCATGGGTAAGGGCAAGGTACTCCCTAAGCATGAAATTTAGATTCCCTTCCAAGCCAAGAGCTAGAAAAAAGTCAACATGCAGGAAATGAAATTATCCATCTGTAGAAAAACCTACCCTAAATGATAAGCATTTGAACTTCCAGGTTCAATGATTTGGGCCTCACCCATCTCAGGAGAGTATGGTTGCTTAGCAGAGCTAAAGTTGATGCTTTCTGCATCCTCCATGTAAAGATGGAGTGTGCTAACAGAGGGCAGTTTCTGCATGAAGACAAGGGAATGAGAGTACAAGCGGTGTCTTGGAAGAAGACTATCCAGCTCTTGCCTTTCCAGAAGGGAAGGGCTTCTCATCAGACTTGAACTCTCTGGTTCGTTACCCTTGCTATTTGTACTTCCACCTCCATCAACTTTTGACTTTTATGCATCTAACTTTGTTCCCCATTACTCTTTGAAAGTGCTTTGTCCAAGTGTATCAGTGATTCACCTCATCCCAGGAACCAAAAAACCTGGACACTTTCTAAACTAAACAATAATTTTAATAACAAAGCAAAGTAAAACTCTTTATTCTGTATTCTATTAACCTGGAAACTTCACTACAGGCTCTAGAATGCTAGAAAGTCACAGCCTCTCTCTGGTCTGTGTATCCATCCTCTGCTCCTCTATTCAGTGATGCACCAGTAAATCTTTACCAACCAGCTCTTATGGGGAGAGGAAAGACACGCTCCAATGTGAAGTCTGCCAATTTCCATGACATAAATATACTGATCATGGTTGATTTTTAGCTACCAACTGACATCAACCAGCTCACAAAATGACTGAAAATTAAACAATTGGCTCTCAACTGTTAGACATCTCAAACGCTACCTAGTCAAAGCTAAATGTCCTGTGGCCTGTGTGACTGTTTTCCTCCCAAGTAGCAACCTGGATTATCAGAAGTGACACTGTAACCGCCATGACAGCAGTCCCTTAGCTGCTCATATTTTCTGTTTTATCCCCACCGTCTAGAACCACTCTGGCACCTAGTACACGATAAATGTCTGTGGAATGGATTGGTCAGCATAGCCAACATTCCTCTCTGTTTTTTGGGTTTACTTAGCTTTTAAAATAATGAATTAGAATGCTTACTCATACATCAGATTCCTGTGCACTTAGAAAATTATTTTCTAATGAAGGATAAAATTGAGTTCTGAACCTAAAGGCTGAGAACATAAAACTGGACCGTGGGAATTCCCTGAAGGCCTGTGCAACCAGATGTCACCTTAGTGTCCCAATAAATGTCCTAGAGAAAATAACATGAACTTGTTTACAGAAATTCTATAAATCAGGAAGCATCACCATGTAAAAATCACTTGAAAGACACTGACAGAGGTGCCTGATAGAGTAGAAACTGCATGGATTTGAGATATTTCTAAATTTGTGTCAAATTATTAAACTGAGAATTTGGATGAATTCCTTAACCTTTGTTTTGCCAACTGTAAAATGCTTATTATAATACCTATCTTGCATTATGAGGGAGCAAATCATTGTAACACAGCTGGTGCATGAAAGTGTTTCAAAGATGGCAGGTTATAATCTTAATGATGTAAAGAAATCATTGTTCCAATTTCTAGCACATCTAGATTTTAATTTTGTTCCCTACCAATCATTCCTGAGTGACCTATACAAAGTAGGTATCCATTAACCATTTATTGAATAAATGAATGTGAAAATGATGGGGAAAATGATGAAGTGAGAGGTTAATGAGTTATCCTACTTCAGAGGCAATGAGTTGCTTTTTCTGGAGACTAAGGATTTCTTGAGGCAAACAGGAACAATGTCACATGAGGACCCTTATCTGAGGTACCTGCTGATCTGGCTGCCAAAGACAGAGAAGAGATTAAGTCCTCTTGTTTTCCCAGCTGGTACTGCTTCTGTTAGTGGAGGAAGGATCAACATCTCTGCAGCTGGCTGTTCTCTGCACCAGGGCTGAAGCACATTGCAGGAAGGACGGAGACTGGTCTGCCTTGATCTGCTGCGATGCTTCTATCAAGGGGAGGCAAATTCTCCCTGGCACTGAGGGTTCCTCAGTTTCTGTTCAGCAATCAGCTATGCCTTCATGGGACCCCTGAGCTGAGAAATTATCCCTGCCAGGCAGAAACAGCAGATACAAAGCCCTCTAAGTAGGCTCTGGCATAAAAAATTCAAAAGATGTGATGAGAGCAATTTTCTTTCTTTCCCAGATGTGATAAAGCCCTCTTGTTGCTCTGGGGCTGGCTAGAAAATTCCTCAGGGAATTGCCTTTATCTTTTAAACCGAGGGAGTCCCTGAAATGTGACTCTAGCTAATTCTGTCAGCCACCACTAACAAACTCAAAGGCAATGCTTAATAACAGCAGGGGCCCAGATATAGTTTTCTAGAATCCTAAGGACTAAGTCCTGTACTTGAGAAATCCCCTTGACTTGGCAGCACCCGGTGCTGATTAAGATTCAGTGGCTCAGGACAAAGTGGGTCGAGGGAATCAGCCAGAGCAAACAGTTTTTTAGGAGGCTAATTTTTCTTGTTACCTATAGAGATGGGGAAGAGGAGATCCCTCTTTTCCCACATGCTTCTCAGAGGTATCCCAACTTGGATCACTCTGCGACAAAATCCTAATTATCTCAGTGTCCTTCTGACTTTTATCATGTTCTGAGAATTTAAACTACTGGACCACAGCCAGGCCTCTCTGGCTGGAAGATGTGCTTTGTGGGCCATATAATTGTTTAAACTGCTTTATGGAGACATAATTGAAGTACAATAATTGCAAATGTTTAAAGTATACAGTTTGATAAAGTTTGACATATGTATATATGTGTTAAACCATCATCACAATTAAGGTAATAAATATTTCCATCACTCTAACATTCCTCACGCTGTTTTATCATCCTTCTCTTTCTTCATCCCCATGCTCAGACAAGCACTGGCCTGCTTCTGTCACTATAGATCTGTTTGCATATCATAGAATTTCATGTAAATACAATCTGACATGATGTACTTTTGGAGAAGGTCTGGCTTTCTTTACGTAACATCACCCTTTTGAGAGTAATCCATTTTGTTGTGTATATCAATAGTCTATTACCTTTTAATTGCTGAGTAGTACTCCATTGTATAGCTATACCTTTATTTCAGATTTAAAATCCATTTACCTGTCAATGGGCATTTGGATTTTTCCCCTAGTTTTGATTATTACCAACAAATCTTTCATATATGTTTGCAAACAAGTTTTTGCATGAACATTTGCATGTTTTCAATTGCCTTTGGCGAGTATCTGAGAATGAAATAGCAGGATGGTAGTTCTCTCTAGTGCTTTCTTCTTTTCCACTAGTAATGTATACCTATGCCACTTCTATCATGATCTCCAATCCATGGTATGGCTAGTCTTTTAAACTGTAGTCATTTTAATGCATATTCAGCAATACCTCAGCATGTGTTTGATATGAATCTTTTTTTTAAATTAAATTTAATTTAATTTTTTAACTTTACAATATTGTATTGCTTTTGCCATATATCAAAATGAATCCGCCACAGGTATATATGTATTCCCCATCCTGAACTTTTCTCCCACCTCCCTCCTCATACCATCCCTCTGGGTCGTCCCAGCACACCAGCCCCAAGCATCAAGTATTGTGCATCGAACCTGGACTGGCAACTCGTTTCATATATGATATTATACATGTTTCAATGTGATTCTCGCAAATCATCCCACGCTCTCCCTCTCCCACAGAGTCCAAAAGACTGATCTATACATCTGTGTCTCTTTTGCTGTCTCAAGATCAAATTGCCAGCATCCGCTGGATCATTGAAAAAGCAAGAGAGTTCCAGAAAAACATCTATTTCTGCTTTATTGACTATGCCAAAGCCTTTGACTGTGTAGATCACAATAAACTGTGGAAAATTCTGAAAGAGATGGGAATACCAGACCACCTGATCTGCCTCTTGAGAAATCTATATGCAGGTCAGGAAGCAACAGTTAGAACTGGACATGGAACAACAGACTGGTTCCAAATAGGAAAAGGAGTACATCAAGGCTGTATATTGTCACCATGTTTATTTAACTTATATGCAGAGTACATCATGAGAAATGCTGGACTGGAAGAAACACAAGTTGGAATCAAGATTGCTGGGAGAAATATCAATAACCTCAGATATGCAGATGACACCACCCTTATGGCAGAAAGTGAAAAAGAACTAAAAAGCCTCTTGATGAAAGTGAAAGTGGAGAGTGAAAAGGTTGGCTTAAAGCTCAACATTCAGAAAACGAAGATCATGGCATCTGGTCCCATCACTACATGGGAAATAGATGGGGAAACAGTGGAAACAGTGTCAGACTTTATTTTTCTGGGCTCCAAAATCACTGCAGATGGTGACTGCAGCCATGAAATTAAAAGACGCTTACTCCTTGGAAGGAAAGTTATGACCAACCTAGATAGCATATTCAAAAGCAGAGACATCACTTTGCCAACATAGATTCGCCTAGTCAAGGCTATGGTCTTTCCTGTGCTCATGTATGGATGTGAGAGCTGGACTGTGAAGAAGGCTGAGTGCCGAAGAATTGATGCTTTTGAACTGTGGTGTTGGAGAAGACTGTTGAGAGTCCCTTGGACTGCAAGGAGATCCAACCAGTCCATTCTGAAGATCAGCCCTGGGATTTCTTTGGAAGGAATGATGCTAAAGCTGAAACTCCAGTATTTTGGCCACCTCATGCGAAGAGTTGACTCATTGGAGAAGACTCTGATGCTGGGGGGATTGGGGGCAGGAGGAGAAGGGGACAACAGAGGATGAGATGGCTGGATGGCATCACTGACTCGATGTATGTGAGTCTGAGTGACTTCCGGGAGTTGGTGATGGACAGGGAGGCCTGGCGTGCTGCGATTCATGGGGTCACAAAGAGTCGGACACGACTGAGCAACTGATCTGATCTGATCTGATCTGATACAGGGTTATTGTTACCATGTTTCTAAATTCCATATAGTATACAGTTAGTATACTGTATTGGTGTTTTTCTTTCTGGCTTACTTCACTCTGTATAATAGGCTCCAGTTTCATCCACCTTATTAGAACTGACTCAAATGCATTCTTTTTAATGGCTAATACTCCATTGTGTATATGTACAGCTTTCTTATCCATTCATCTGCTGATGGACATCTAGGTTGCTTCCATGTCCTGGCTATTATAAACAGGCTGCGATGAACATTGGGGTACACGTGTCTCTCAATTCTGGTTTTCTCAGTGTATTTCTCAGAAATACACTGCTGTGTATGCCCAGCAGTGGGATTGCTGGATCATAAGGCAGTTCTATTTCCAGTTTTTTAAGGACTCTCCACACTGTTCTCCATAGTGGCTGTGCTAGTTTGCATTCCCACCAACAGTGTAAGAGGGTTCCCTTTTCTCCACACCCTCTCCAGCATTTATTGCTTGTAGACTTTTGGATCACAGCCATTCTGACTGGCGTGAAATGGTACCTCATAGTGGTTTTGGTTTGCATTTCTCTGATAATGAGTGATGTTGAGCATCTTTTCATGTGTTTGTTAGCCATCTGTATGTCTTCTTTGGAGAAATGTCTATTTAGTTCTTTGGTCCATTTTTTGATTGGGTCGTTTATTTTTCTGGAATTGAGCTGTAGGAGTTGCTTGTATATTTTTGAGATTCGTTGTTTGTCAGTTGCTTCATTTGCTATTATTTTCTCCCATTCTGAAGGCTGTCTTTTCACCTTGCTTATAGTTTCCTTTGTTGTGCAGAAGCTTTTTAAGTTTAATTAGGTCCCATTTGTTTATTTTTGCTTTCATTTCCAATATTCTGGGAGGTGGGTCATAGAGGATCCTGCTGTGATGTATGTCGGAGAGTGTTTTGCCTATGTTCTCCTCTAGGAGTTTTAGAGTTTCTGGTCTTACATTTAGGTCTTTAATCCATTTTGAGTTTATTTTTGTGTATGGTGTTAGAAAATGCTCTAGTTTCATTCTTCTACAAGTGGTTGGCCAGTTTTCCCAGCTGCTGCTGCTGCTGCTAAGTCGCTTCTGTCATGTCCGACTCTGTGCGACCCCATAGACGGCAGCCCACCAGGCTCCCCCATCCCTGGGATTCTCCAGGCAAGAATACTGGAGTGGGTTGCCATTTCCTTCTCCAATGCATGAAAGTGAAAAGTGAAAGTGAAGTCGCTCAGTCGTGTCTGACTCTCAGCGACCCCATGGACTGGAGCCTACCAGGATCCTCCGTCCATGGGATTCTCCAGGCATAAGTACTGGGGTGGGGTGCCATTGCCTTCCCCGAGTTTTCCCAGCACCACTTGTTAATATATAGATCAATGGAACAAAATAGAAAGCCCAGAGATAAATCCATGCACATATGGACACCTTATCTTTGACAAAGGAGGCAAGAATATACAATGGATAAAAGACAGTCTCTTTAACAAGTGGTGCTGGGAAAGAGACTGTCTTTTATCCATTGTGTATTCTTGCCTCCTTTGTCAAAGATAAGGTGTCCATATGTGCATGGATTTATCTCTGGGCTTTCTATTTTGTTCCATTGATCTATATTTCTGTCTTTGCACCAGTACCATACTGTCCTGATGACTGTGGCTTTGTAGTAGAGCCTGAAGTCAGGCAGGTTGATTCCTCCAGTTCCATTCTTCTTTCTCAAGATAGCTTTGGCTATTCGAGGTTTTTTGTATTTCCATACAAATTGAGAAATTATTTGTTCTAGCTCTGTGAAGAATACCGTTGGTAGCTTGATAGGAATTGCATTGAATCTGTAAATTGTCTTGGGTAGTATACTCATTTTCACTATATTGATTCTGCCAATCCATGAACATGGTATATTTCTCCATCTATTTGTGTCCTCTTTGATTTCTTTCACCAGTGTTTTATAGTTTTCTATATATAGGTCTTTAGTTTCTTTAGGTAGATGTATTCCTAAGTATTTTATTCTTTTTGTTGCAATGCTGAATGGAATTGTTTCCTTAATTTCTCTTTCTATTTTCTCATTATTAGTGTATCGGAATGCAAGGGATTTCTGTGTGTTGAGTTTATATCCTGCAACTTTACTATATTCTTTGATTAGTTCTAGTAATTTTCTGGTGGAGTCTTTAGGGTTTTCTATGTAGAGGATCATGTCATCTGCAAACAGTGAGAGTTTGACTTCTTCTTTTCCAATTTGGATTCCTTTTATTTCTTTTTCTGCTCTGATTGCTGTGGCCAAAACTTTGAAAACTATGTTGAATAGTAATGGTGAAAGTGGGTACCCTTGTCTTTTTCACCATTGAGGATAATGTTTGCTGTGGGCTTGTCATATATAGCTTTTATTATGTTGAGGTATGTTCCTTCTATTTCTGCTTTCTGGAGAGTTTTTATCATAAATGAATGTTGAATTTTGTCAAAGGCTTTCTCTGCCTCTATTGAGATAATCATATGGTTTTTATTTTTCAATTTGTTAATGTGGTTTATTACATTGATTGATTTGCAGATATTGAAGAAACCTTGCATCCCTGGGATAAAGCCCACTTGATCATGGTGTATGATCTTTTTAATGTGTTGTTGGATTCTGATTGCTAGAATTTTGTTAAGGATTTTTGCATCTATATTCATCAGTGGTATTGGCCTTTAGTTTTCTTTTTTTGTGGCATCTTTGTCAGGTTTTGGTATTAGGGTGATGGTGGCCTCATAGAATGAGTTTGGAAGTTTACCTTCCTCTGCAATTTTCTGGAACAGTTTGAGTAGGACAGGTGTGTTAGCTCTTCTCTAAATTTTTGGTAGAATTCAGCTGTGAAGCCGTCTGGATCTGGGCTTTTGTTTGCTGGAAGATTTCTGGTTACAGTTTCAATTTCCATGCTTGTGATGGGTCTGTTAAGATTTTCTATTTCATCCTGATCCAGTTTTGGAAAGTTGTACTTTTCTAAGGATTTGTCCATTTCTTCCACGTTTTCCATTTTATTGGCATGTAATTGCTGATAGTAGTCTCTTATGATCCTTTGTATTTCTGTGTTGTCTGTTGTGACCTCTCCATTTTCATTTCTAATTTTATGGATTTGATTTTTTTCTCCCTTTGTTTCTTGATGAGTCTGGCTAATGGTGTGTCAATTTTATTTATCCTTTCAAAGAACCAAGTTTTGACTTTGTTGATTTTTGCTATGGTCTCTTTTGTTTCTTTTCATTTATTTCTGCCCTAATTTTTAAGATTTCTTTCCTTCTACTAACCCTGGGGTTCTTCATTTCTTCCTTTTCTAGTTGCTTTAGGTATGCTATGCTACATCACTTCAGTCGTGTCCGACTCTGTGTGACCCCATAGACGGCAGCCCACCAGGCTCCCCCGTCCCTGGGATTCTCCAGGCAAAAACACTGGAGTGGGTTGCCATTTTCTTCTCCAATGCATGAAAGTGAAAAGTGAAAGTGTACACAGTCGTGTCTGACTCCTAGCGACCCCATGGACCGCAGCCCACCAGGCTCCTCCGTCCATGGGATTCTCCAGGCAAGGACACTGGAGTGGGTTGCCACTTTCACTTTTTTCTTGTTTCTTGAGGTATGCCTGTATTGCTATGAACTTTCCCCTTAGGACTGCTTTTACAGTGTCCCACAGGTTTTGGGTTGTTATGTTTTCATTTTCATTCATTACTATGCAAATTTTGATTTCTTTTTTGATTTCTTCTGTGATTTGTTGGTTATTCAGCAGCGTGTTGTTCAGCCTCCATATGTTCGAATTTTTAATAGTTTTTCTCCTGTTATTGAGATCTAATCTTACTGCATTGTGGTCAGAAAAGATGCTTGGAATGATTTCGATTTTTCTGAATTTACCAAGGCTAGATTTATGGCCCAGGATGTGATCTGTCCTGGAGAAGGTTCCATGTGCACTTGAGAAGAAGGTGAAATTCATTGTTTGGGGATGAAATGTCCTATAGATATCAATTAGGTCTAACTAGTCTATTATATCGTTTAAAGTTTGTGTTTCCTTGTTAATTTTCTGTTTAGTTGATCTATCCATAGGTGTGAGTGGGGTATTAAAGTCTCCCACTATTACTGTGTTATTGTTAATTTCTCCTTTCATACTTGTTAGCATTTGTCTTACATATTGCGGTGCTCCTAAGTTGGGTGCATATGCTATGCTATGCTAAGTCACTTCAGTCGTGTCCGACTCTGTGTGACCCCACAGACGGCAGCCCACCAGGCTTCCCCGTCCCTGGGATTCTCCAGGCGAGAACACTGGAGCGGGTTGCCATTTCCTTCTCCAATGCATGAAAGTGAAAAGAGAAAGTGAAGTCGCTCAGTCATGTCCGACTCTTAGCGACCCCACGGACTGCAGCCTACCAGGCTCCTCCGTCCGTGGGATTTTCCAGGCAAAAGTACTGGAGTGGGGTGCCATCGCCTTCTCCGAGTTGGGTGCATATATATTTATAATTGTTATATCTTCTTCTTGGATTGATCCTTTGATCATTATGTAGTGACCTTCTTTGTCTCTTTTCACAGCCTTTGTTTTAAAGTCTATTTTATCTGATATGAGTATTGCTACTCCTGTTTTCTTTTGGTCTCTATTTGCATGGAAAATCTTTTTCCAGTCTTTCACTTTCAGCCTGTATGTGTCCCCTGTTTTGAGGTGGGTCGCTTGTAGACAACATATGTAGCGATCTTGTTTTTGTATCCATTCAGACAGTCATTGTCTTTTGGTTGGGGCATTCAACCCATTTACGTTTAAGGTAATTATTGATAAGTATGATCCCATTGCCATTAACTTTACTGTTTGGGATTCGAATTTATACACCCTTTTTGTGTTTCCTGTCTAGAGAATATCCTTTGGTATTTGTTGGAGAGCTAGTTTGGTGGTGCTGAATTCTCTCAGCTTTTGCTTGTCTGTAAAGCTTTTGATTTCTCCTTCATATTTGAATGAGATCCTTGCTGGGTACAATAATCTGGGCTGTAGGTTATTTTCTTTCATCACTTTAAGTATGTCTTGCCATTCCCTCCTGGCTTGGAGAGTTTCTATTGAAAGATCGGCTGTTATCCTTATGGGAATTCCCTTGTGTGTTATTTGTTGTTTTTCCCTTGCTGCTTTTAATATTTGTTCTTTGTGTCTGATCTTTGTTAATTTGATTAATACGTGTCTTGGGGTGTTTTGCCTTGGGTTTATCCTGTTTGGGACTCTCTGGGTTTCTTAGACTTGAGTGATTATTTGCTTCCCCATTTTAGGGAAGATTTCAACTATTATCTCCTCAAGTATTTTCTCATGGTCTTTTTTTTTTGTCGTCTTCTTCTGGGACTCCTATAATTTGAATGTTGTAGTGCTTAATATTGTCCTGGAGGTCTCTGAGATTGTCCTGATTTCTTTTAATTAGTTTTTTTCCTCTCTGATTCATTTATTTCTACCATTCTATCTTCTAATTCACTAATCCTATCTTCTGCCTCTGTTATTCTACTATTTTTTTGCCTCCAGAGTATTTTTGATCTCATTTATTGCATTTTTCAGTATATATTGACTCTTTTTTATTTCTTCTAGGTCCTTGTTAAACCTTTCTTGCATCTTCTCAGTCCTTGTCTCCAGGCTATTTATTTCTGATTTCATTTTGATTTCAAGATTTTGGATCAATTTCACTATCATTATTCAGAATTCTTTATCAGGTAGATTCCCTATCTCTTCCTCTTTTGTTTGGTTTGGTGGGCATTTATCCTGTTCCTTTACCTGCTGGATATTCCTCTGTCTCTTCATCTTGTTTATATTGCTGAGTTTGGGGTGTCCTTTCTGTATTCTGGCAGTTTGTGGAGTTCTCTTTATTGTGGCGTTTCCTCGCTGTGTGTGGGTTTGTACAGGTGGCTTGTCACGGTTTCTCGGTTAGGGAAGATTGTGTCGGTGTTCTGGTGGGTGGAGCTGGATTTCTTCTCTCTGGAGTGCAATGAAGCACGCAGTAATGAGTTATGAGATGTCTATGGTTTTGGGGTGACTTTGGGCAGCCTGTTTATTGAGCGCTCAAGGCTGTATTCCTGTGTTGCTAGAGAATTTGCTTGGTATGTCTTGCCCTGGAACTTGTTGGCCCTTGTGCGGTGCTTGGTTTCAGTGTAGGTATGGGGGCATTTGATGAGCTCCTGTCAATTACTGTTCCCTGGAGTCAGCAGTTCCCTGGAGTCAGGGTTTGGATTTAAGCCTCCTGCTTCCAGTTATGTGTCTTATTTTTACAGTAGTCTCAAAACGTCTCCTTCTATACAGAACCATTGATAAAACATCTAGGTTAAAGATGAAAAGTTTCTCCACCATGAGGTGGAGAGGTTCACAGTGTTACATGGAGAAGAGAAGAGGGAGGAGGGAGTTAGAGGTGACCCGAATGAGATGAGGTGGAATCAATAGAGGACAGAACAGGCTAACCAGTAATCACTGCCTTATGTGCACTCCACAACTGGGCCACTCAGAGCTGTTCATGGAGTTATACAGAGAAGAGAAGAGGGAGGAAGGAGACAGAGGTGGCCAATAGGGTAAAAGGAGGGAATGAAAAGGAGAGAGACAGATCCAGCCAGTAATCAGTTCCCTAAGTGTTCTCCACCATCTGGAACACACAGAAATTCACAGAGTTGGGTAGAGTAGAGAGGGGCTAGGGAGGAGACACAGGTGACCTGGTGGAGAAAGAGAGGAGTCTGGAGGGGGAGAGAGCAGTCAAGCCAGTAATCTCGCTCCCTAGTAAAAAGTTGGTACTGAAGATTGGGTTCTTAAAGGTACAAATTGTTAACAAATACCTAAAAGCAAAACTTAAAAATCTAGAGTAGAGTTTTGAATTTCAAAAATACAATGTTAAAGAAAAGAAGAAAAAGAAAAGGAAAAAAACAAGGTCACAAAAATTATATATATATATGAAGTTTGCTTTAAAAAATAGTATTTTTTTAAAGTAATAGGTTATAAAAGTGAAAATTAAAGGAGTAATAGAGGTCTTAAAATTTTTTTTTTAATTAAAAAAAAGGACGAATGATTTTAAAAATAGTAAAAATATATCTAGGACTTCCTCTGGTGTTATTGTGGGTATTGTGGGGTCAGTTAATTTTCAGCTAGTTTCTTGGTCCAGCTTATATTTCTCAAGATGTATAGGCCCCTTCCTATGTAGTCGGTACTAATTACAGGGTTTGATGCTAAAGCTGAAACTCCAGTATTTTGGCCACCTCATGCAAAGAGTTGACTCATTGGAAAAGACTCTGATGCTGGGAGGGTTTGGGGGCAGGAGGAGAAGGGGACGACAGAGGATGAGATGGCTGGATGGCATCACTGACTCGATGGATGTGAGTCTGAGTGACCTCTGGGAGTTGGTGATGGACAGGGAGGCCTGGCGTGCTGCGATTCATGGGGTTGCAGGGAGTCGGACACGACTGAGCGACTAATCTGATCTGATCTGAATCTATTACCTGTTGCTTCCAAGGTGGTTCCCTCTGTTATAGCGTCTTCTGTTTGCTGGTGTCTTCAGTGTCTGATTTCCGCCCTGATACAAACAGGGCGGTGGTGGACACTTTTTTTTTTTTTTTAGGTTCACTTGTTCAGTCATGCTGTGGGGAGGGAGGGACACTGCCAACAAATAACACTGGAGTGTGCTCACAGTGCCTCAGCCACACTGGGCCTGCCCCGGCTCACTGCACGTGTAGCCTCCCTGCTCACACTGCTCAGGCTTTAGGTTGCTCCACCTGGAACCATCCACGGCCGGCCCTGGGCTGCTTGCACCTCCCAGGTCTAAGCCGCTCAGGTTCAGGCACTCAGGTAGTCCTCAGAGGCACAGACTCGGTTGGGCCTGCGTTTTGTGCCCTTCCCAGGTCCAAGCAGCTCAGGTGATGAGGTGTTTCATGAGCGCGGTTGCTGTGACTTATCACCTCCCTGCCACTCGGTTTTCTGGGTATACAACTGGCACACCTTCTCAGGTGGATGTTGACCGTTCAGAGCCCCAAGAAGTCTTAGTTAGCAAAGAAACCTGCTTACAGTTTTGTAGATAATGTCTCTCTGGGGCTGCGATTGCCCCCTTCTGGCTCTGGCTGCCTGTCACCAGAGGGGGATGGTCTGCAGCCGGCTATCTCTGTTCAGTCCTTTGTTCTGGGCGCACGCCTGGCAGTGTCTTAGGTTAGGGCTGGCTTTCCTCATGGTAGCTATCCCACAGTCTGGTTTGCTAGCACAATTTATTTCACTCAGATAGTGCTTGGGGTATTCAGGCCAGATCCTTACTCTAAGTGATGCAGCCCTCGCCTCCCTGCCCAGCCCCTACTTGCTAATGGTGGGTGCTGGCATCTGCGCTGCTTCTCCACTGGGGGAGTTACCATCAGATCAGTCGCTCAGTCGTGTCCGACTCTTTGTGACCCCATGAACCACAGCACGCCAGGCCTCCCTGTCCATCACCAGCTCCCGGAGGTCACTCAGACTCGCATCCATCGAGTCAGTGATGCCATCCAGCCATCTCATCCTCTGTCGTCCCCTTCTCCTCCTGCCCTCAATCCCTCCCAGCATCAGAGTCTTCTCCAATGAGTCAACTCTTCGCATGAGGTGGCCAAAGTACTGGAGTTTCAGCTTTAGCATCATTCCTTCTAAAGAAATTCCAGGATTGATCTCCTTCAGAATGGACTGGTTGGATCTTCTTGCAGTCCAAGGGACTCTCAAGAGTCTTCTCCAACACCACAGTTCAAAAGCATCAATTCTTCGGCGCTCAGCCTTCTTCACACTCCAGCTCTCACATCCATACATGACCACAGGAAAGACCATAGCCTTGACTAGGTGAACCTTTGTTGGTAAAGTAATGTCTCTGCTTTTGAATATGCTATCTAGGTTGGTCATAACTTTCCTTCCAAGGAGCAAGCGTCTTTTAATTTCATGGCTGCAGTCACCATCTGCAGTGATTTTGGAGCCCAGAAAAACAAAGTCTGACACTGTTTCCACTGTTTCCCCATCTATTTCCCATGCAGTGATGGAACCAGATGCCATGATCTTCGTTTTCTGAATGTTGAGCTTTAAGCCAACCTTTTCACTCTCCACTTTCACTTTCATCAAGAGGCTTTTTAGCCCCTCTTCACTTTCTGCCATAAGAGTGGTGTCATCTGCATATCTGAGGTTATTGATATTTCTCCCAGCAATCTTGATTCCAACTTGTGTTTCTTCCAGTCCAGTATTTCTCATGATGTACTCTGCATATAAGTTAAATAAACATGGTGACAATATGCAGCCTTGACGTACTCCTTTTCCTATTTGGAACCAGTCTGTTGTTCCATGACCAGTTCTAACTGTTGCTTCCTGACCTGCATACAGATTTCTCAAGAGGCAGATCAGGTGGTCTGGTATTCCCATCTCTTTCAGAATTTTCCACAGTTTATTGTGATCCATACAGTGAAAAGCTTTGGCATAGTCAATAGAGCAGAAATAGATGTTTTCCTGGAACTCTCTTGCTTTTTCTATGATCCAGCGGATGTTGGCAATTTGATCTCTGGTTCCTCTGCCTTTTCTAAAACCAGCTTGAACATCAGGAAATTCACGGTTCACATATTGCTGAAGCCTGGCTTGGAGAATTTTGAGCATTACTTTACTAGCGTGTGAGATGAGTGCAACTGTTCGGTAGTTTGAGCACTCCTTGGCATTGCCTTTCTTTGGGATTGGGATGAAAACTGACCTTTTCCAATCTTGTGGCCACTGCTGAGTTTTCCAAATTTGCTGGCATATTGAGTGTAGCACTTTCACAGCATCATCATTCAGGACTTGGAATAGCTCCACTGGAATTCCATCACCTCCACTAGCTTTGTTCGTAGTGATGCTTTCTAAGGCCCATTTGACTTCACATTCCAAGATGTCTGGCTCTAGGTCAGTGATCACATCATCATGATTATCTGGGTCTTGAAGCTCTTTTTTGTACAGTTCTTCTGTGTATTCTGTGTATTCTTGAGTTACCATAGGGCTCATAATCTGTGGGTTTTAATTGTTTGTTTATTTTTCCTACCTATTATGTTGCCCTCTGTGCTTCCAAGGCTCGGCACAGACTCGGCAGTGAAGTGTTTCCTGGAGTTTGGAAACTTCTCTTTTTAAGACTCCCTTCCCTAGACAGAGCTCCGTCCCTCCCTCTTTTGTCTCTTTTTTTGTCTTTTATATTTTTTCCTACCTCCTTTTGAAGACAACAGGTTGCTTTTCTTGGTGCCTGATGTCCTCTGCCAGCATTCAGAAGTTGTTCCGTGGAATTTACTTGGCGTTTAAATGTTCTTTTGATGAATTTGTGGGGGAGAAAGTGGTCTTCCCATCCTAATCCTCTGCCATCTTAGCTCCTCCTCCAATATGAATCTTGATTCATGATGTTCAACATGTTTTCATGTTTTGTTGTTCATTTACATATTGTCTTTCATGAACTCTCTATAAAATATTCTGTTTCAGTTGCTTTTAAAATTTTTTATTTATTTTTGACTATGCTGGATCTTCATTGCTGCTTGGGGTTTTTCTCTAGTTGCAGTGATCAAGGGTTGCTCTCAAGTTGTGGTGCACAGATTTCTCATTACAGTTGCTCCTCTTGTTGCACAGTGTGAACTCTAGGGCACGTGGGCTTCAGTAGTTGTGGTTTGCAGTCTCTAGAGCACAGGCTCAATAGTTGTGGCACATAGGCTGAGTTGTTCTGCAGCATGTGGGATCTTCCCGGACCAGGTATCAAACCCACGTCTCCTGCATTGACTGCTACTGCTGCTAAGTCGCTTCAGTCGTGTCCAGCTCTGTGCGACCCCATAGATGGCAGCCCACCAGGCTCCCCCGTCCCTGGGATTCTCCAGGCAAGAACACTGGAGTGGGTTGCCATTTCCTTCTCCAATGCATGAAAGTGAAAGGTGAAAGTGAAGTCGCTCAGTCGTGCCCGACTCTTAGTGACTCCATGGACTGTAGCCAACCAGGCTCCTCCATCCATGGGATTTTCCAGGCAAGAGCACTGGAGTGGGGTGCCACCGCCTTTTCAGCCTGCACTGACAGGCAGATTCTTTACCCCTGAGCCAACAGGGAAGCCCAGTTCAAATTTTAAATCGTGTTGCTTGTTTTCTTACTAATTGCAGAAGTTCTGCATGTATTCTTGATACAGGTCTTTTATTCAATTTATGTCTTGCTAATATTTTCTTCCTCTCTGTGGTTTGTATTTTCACGTTCTTAATGGTGTCTGTATTAGTTTTCTATTGCTGTGTAGCAAATTTCCATAAACAGTGTGGCCTTAAACATAACCCATTTTTTAACTCTCAGATCTGTAGGTTATAAGTTTGGCGCTGTGTGACTGGATTCTCTACTAAGGGTCTGACAATACCAAAGTGTTGTCAAGGCTGTGTAGCTTTCCAGAAACCCTGGGGAAGAATCTGTTTCCAAGTTCACTAAGGTTATTAAAAGTCAGTTCCTTGTGGTTGTAGGACCGAGTTCCCTGTTTTTCCTTAACACATGGTCCTATCCGTATCTTTTGACCAGCAACATTAAATCATTCTTGTGCTTCAAACTTCTCTGATTTTCCTCTGCTTTTGTCTTCAGCTTTTAAGGGTTCCTGTGACTACACTTTGTCTATGCAGAAATTCAGGATAGTCTGCCTGTTTTAAGGGATGTTGATTGTTAACCTAATTTAGAAACTGCAATTTTCCCTTTGTCGTATAAGGTAGAATATTCACAATCATTCTGGGGATTTAGACATGGGATTTTTTGTTGGGGATTGGGGCATAATTCTGTCTGGCATTAATTATGATGAAGTTCAATCTAAAAGGATATTAATTATGATGAAGTTCAAACTACCAAAATTATTTTGTTTGTTCTTTTGTGTGCTTTGAAATCCTTGCCTACTTCTACGTTGCAAAGATTTTTCCTTATGTTTTCTTATAGAAGTTTCTTACAGATTTAGGTTTTGCATTTAGGTAGGTCTATGACTCCGGAGAAGGCACTGGCGACCCACTCCAGTACTCTTGCCTGGGAAAATCCCACGGGCAGAGGAGCCTGGTAGGCTGAAGTCCATGGGGTCGCTAAGAGTCAGACATGACTGAGTGACTTCACTTTCACTTTTCACTTTCATGCATTGGAGAAGGAAATGGCAACCCACTCCAGTGTTCTTGCCTGGAGAACCCCAGGGACGGGAGCCTTGTGGGCTGCCATCTATGGGGTCACACAGAGTCGGACATAAGTGAAGTGACTTAGCAGCAGCAGCAGCAGGTCTATGACTCACTTCAAGTTAATTTTTGCATGTGGTGTAATATGGCAGTCAATTTCCTCCCCTCCCCCATATAGATCTGTGGTTGTTTTGGCACTATTTGTTGAAAATACTCCCCTTTCCCACTTGATTGGAATTGGGTTGTTTGTTTACTATTGAATGGTGATAGTTCTTTACATGTACTTGAAATAGATGAGTTTTTTCAAATATTTTTATCCCAGTCTGTGGCTTATCTTCTAATTTTCTTCATAGTAACTTTCAAAGAGCTTTAATTTTACGATGTATAATATATGTTTTTTTCTCTTATGGTTTATGCTCTTTGTGTCTTATCTAAGAAATCTTGATCTAATACAAGGTAACAAAGATTGTCCTCTATGTTATTATGAAAAGTTTCATATTTAAAACTATAATTGACTTTGAGTTAAATTGTGTGTGTGAGCTGTGGACCCAGTTTATTTTCTTTCTCTCTTATTTATTTTAATATGGATTTCAAGTCATTCCAACATAATTTCTAAGCTGAATTTTCTTAACTCCTTTGTCAAAAATCAGTTGAACATACATGTATGGTTGTATTTCTGGACTCTTTTATGTTCATTTAATCTATGTCTTTATTACTGTAGCTTTGTAATAATCTTGAAACTGGATAGTATGAAACTTGCACCTTTGTCCTTCTTTATGGAAATTGTTTGGCCTATTTTAGTTCCTTTGCTATCCCATATAGATTTTAGCACATTCACTTCTAGGTGATTTCAATTACTTTAAATCTATTTATCAATTATGGAAAAATTGACATCTTAACAAAATTAACCTTCCAATCGATTATTGTTTAAGTATTCTTTGATTTGTCTTAATAATGTTTTATAGTTTTTAGAGTAAAAACATTATATGTATTTGGCATATTAACACCTAAGTGTGTATGTAAGTCACTTCAGTCATGTCTGACTCTTTGAGACTCTATGAATTGTAGCCTGGCAGGCTCCTCTGTCCATGGGATTCTCCAGGCAAGAATACTGGAGTTGGTCCCCTCCTCCAGGAGATCTTCCTGACCCAGGGATCAAACCCACATCTCTTATGTCTCCTACTTTTTATGCTTTTGTAAATATTACTCGCTTTAACTACTATTCCCTGATGTTTGCCACTATAAATGTATATATAGCTTTTGTGTAGATTCTTTGTAGCCATCTGAGCATAGCTCCCTCTTCCTTTCTGATAGCTCACACTGTATATTTCAGCCTTCTCCTCTCCCCCAAATTCTGATCTCTGCCTTTGTAGTTCAAAAGGACTGTGACAACCTGCTTTGACTTCAACCCTCTGTACATTGTCAGGAAATTATCCTCAGGTAGAAGGTTGGACAATTTGCTCCTCACCTTTTTAGTTTCCCTTGGCTTAGGAATCCCAAATTTATACAGTTCATTATCTAGTGCTCATGTATTTTATATATCCTTTTAATATTTATGTTTAGAGAGTTAGCTCATACCAGTTATTCCATCATGGCTGGAGGTAGATGTTCTTCCCATAGTTCGCTTAACCAGGTGCTATATATATATATGCACACACACACATATATGTGTGTATGTATGTGTGTATGTATATATGTGTATATATATATATATATATATAGTTTCCTACATTAATTTTACCTATGTGTCAATGAAGGTCTTATTTTGTACATATGTGAGTTTGTAAGATAAATACATAAGAATGGAATTGTCAAGAATACTTAATTTTTATTAGATATTGACAAATCACTATATGCATTTGTAATTCCACAATCGTCATAAGTGGGCACCCATTTCATAGCTCCCTGCAGAAATTTGTGGATCTTTGCTTAATGGAACAAACATACTCATAGAAAAAGAAATGCAACTGATTCTCCAACATTTGAAAGGTGATCTATCTCACCCACATATTTACATACTCTAAAGATACTATTTCTCACTTATATAAGATTAGTGATATCATGTGAAGCTTTCTTATAAAAAGAAACGTCTGCATGTAGATGTAGAAACAATAAGCAAAAAAAAAAAAAAAAAAAGCAAAGTCTAGACAGACAGGGGGAATGAAAGTTCCATTTTTCCTCTGCCATGTGCTGCTAAGAGTTATCTGAGAGGAACAGTAAACATAGCCAAAGTACCCCTAAATCCTCTCTAGGTTGCTGCCAATCCTTGGCTACCCATTCAGTACCGTTGTCCCTTACTGCATTCCAAGAACTGACTTGTGACACTGGCATTGCCAAGCGCAAATGATGGATTGCCTGAACTGCTTCCACCAACAAAAAACCTGCAGAGCAAAAACAGAACCACGTCCCAGGCCAAATTCTCAGCACACTTCTTAATTACCCCATTAAATCTTGTGCAGGGCTGTGGTGAACTCGCTCTGATCCTGGCAGCCGACTACTAGGAGGGAGAAAACCTTTTGGGGATTTAGAAATTGTGTCTTATTTTAGATAAGGGAATTTGGAGTCTTTCCACCTATTGGTTTTCAAGGTCCCTTTTTGCCATTAGACATGTTATGCTCAGTAGAACACAAAGAAGTTTAAACTCATGATCTGCGAGGTAGACGGTCCTTATCCTAAACATAATTATGCATTACCAAATATCTATTTAGATTAGAGTGTCCAGAAAATATTTTTTAACAAAAATATTAGCTTTTCTTCCTTCAGCCCTTAGTGGAAGATCTCTTATCTCATAGAAACTTGGGAACCAAGACTAGACAATCTAGATTTGGGAGACTAGATTCGTCATGCATACATCTGAATCTCAGCTCTATCCCTAATGGGTACATAAGCTTGGGTATTTATGTATCCTATGCCTCAGTTTCTTTATAAAAGAATATTGAATATTAATAAATATTAATAAGTAAATATAAACATCCAAGATACTGAATAGTAATAACTAATTTATTTGAAGTTATCATTATTTTTGTGATTATTAGTTATGCTTTGATAACTGTGAGTAGAGAAACCATGGAGAATGGCTCTAAGAACAGAGGGGCAGTGACTGCTTATATATTAGTAAGTTAGCCAAACATTCTGAATGGCAACTATATCCTCAGTACATTGCTAGTATATGATCCTCAGCTTTGTGTGTTGAGTGGTCCATTTAAAATACAGTGGCTAATATATGTGACGGAGAAGGCAATGGCAGCCCACTCCAGTACTCTTGCCTGGAAAATCCCATGGATGGAGGAGCCTGGTAGGCTGTAGTCCATGGGGTCGCTAGGAGTCGGACATGACTGAGTGACTTCACTTTCACTTTTCACTTTCATGCATTGGAGAAGGAAATGGCAACCCACTCCAGTGTCCTTGCCTGGAGAATCCCAGGGACGGGGGAGCCTGGTGGGCTGCCATCGTGACTGAGTATAGCATAGCATAGCAATATATGTGAAGATCTGATGAAAGGAGGATATCACAAAAATATCACTATTGTTATTAATATGTAATAATTCAAGAACCGCATTCTTAGAACAATCAACAAAGAAGTCAACAGTAGGTTTACACTGAGGTCTGTGTGTTACTTTGCTTTACTTGGACTGTTTCAGTAGACTCATAGTGTCCTTTGGAAGGAATTAAAAGACAAGGCTTAACTCATATCTTCAGCAAGATCCTACTCCAATCCATCCTCCTACTCAGGCTGACAGATGTGTCCTCTGAAATTCATGTTTAATCTTGTCAACTCACACTAAGTACCTTCAAAAACTTAGCAGTGACTATATGACTACATTTAAATTTCATGGCATATTTTGTGTTTGTCCTGCTGCATTCTTATACTTCATGCTCACCTACACCTTTCTCATGTAAACCAAACTACTCACTGTTCCCCTGGTAAGCTGGTGTCAAATGCCATAAATCTTACATCAGACAAAGTTATTTTGCTTCTATCTGAACTCTCATAGCTCCTTGCCACTACACATGACATTTAAAAGATAAAATGTGAGGAGGAGCTAAGACGGCAGAGGAGTAGGGTGGGGAGAATACATTCTTCCCCACAAATTCATCAAAAGAACATTTAAACCCTGAGTAAATTCCACAAAACAACTTCTGGATGCCAGCAAAGGACATCAGGCACCCAGAAAAGCAACCCATTGTCTTCGAAAGGAGGTAGGAAAAAATATAAAAGACAAAAAAAGAGACAAAAGAGGGAGGGATGGAACTCCGTCCCTGGAAGAGAGTCTTAAAAAGAGAGAAGTTTCCAAACACCAGGAAACATTCTCACTGCCGAGTCTGTGCTGAGACTTGGAAGCACAGAGGGCAACATAACAGGGAGGAAAAATAAATAAACAATTAAAACCCACAGATTACGAGCCCTACGGTAACTCCCCCAGCAGAGAAGCAGTGCAGATGCCTGCATCCGCCATTGGCAAGCGGGGGCTGGGCAGGGAGGCACAGCGCGGGCTGCATCACTTAGAGTAAGGATCTGGCTTGAATACCCCGAGCGCTACCTGAGCGAACTAATTTGGGCTAGCAAACCAGACTGTGGGATATCTACCACACGAAAAGCCAGCCCTAACCTAAGACACCACTAGGCCTGCGCACGGAACAAAGAACTGTACAGAGATAGCCGGCTGCAGACCATCCCCCTCCAGTGACAGGCAGCCAGAGCCAGAAGGGGGCAATCACAGCCCCAGAGAGACATTATCTACAAAAATGTAAGCAGGCTTCTTTGCTAACTGAAACTTCTTGGGGTTCTGAACAGTCAACATCCACCTGAGAAGGTGCACCAGTTGTACACCCAGATAACTGAGCGGCAGGGACGTGATAAGTCACAGCAGCTGTGCTCACTAAACACCTCATCACCTGAGCTGCTTGGATCTGGGAAGGGCACAAAATGCAGGCCCAACCGCGTCTGTGCCTCTGAAGACTACCCAAGTGCCTGATCCTGAGCGGCTTAGACCTGGAAGGTGCAAGCAGCCCAGGGCTGGCTGTGGATTGTTCCAGGCGGAGCAACCTAGAGCATGAGCAGTGTGGGCAGGCAGGCTACACGCACCGTGAGTGGGCGCAGGCCCAGTGTGGCTGAGGCACTGTGAGCACATGCCAGTGTTATTTGTTATTTATTTCCTCCTTCCCCACAGCATGACTGAACAAGTGAGCCTTAAAAAAAAAAAAAAAGGTGTCCACCACCGCCCCATTTATATCAGGGCAGAAATCAGACACGGAAGAGACTAGCAAACAGAAGAAGCTATAACAGAGGGAACCGCCTTGGAAGCGACAGGCAATAGATTAAAACCCCATGGTTAGTACTGACTACATAGGAAGGGGCCTATAGATCTTGAGAAATATAAGCTGGAACAAGGAACTAGCCAAAAATGAACTGAACCCACAATATGCACAACAACATCAGAGAAAGTCCTAGATATATTTTTACTATTTTTACGATCATTCTTTCTTTTTTTAAAAATTTTTTAAAAAATTTTAAGTCCTCTATTACTCCTTTAATTTTCACTTTTATAACCTACTATTACTTTGCAAAAAAAAAAAAAAAAAGAACCCTTTTTTTTTTTAAAAAGCAAACTTCACGTATATAATTTTTATAAATTTTGTGACCTTTTTTTTTCTTTTCCTCTTCTTTTTTTCTTCTTCTTCTTTTCTTTAACATTGTATTTTTGAAATTCCAAACTCTGCTCTAGATTTTTAATTTTAGCTTTTTGGTATTTGTTGTCAATTTTGTACCTATATATATATTATTTTATAAATTTGTGACTTTTTTCCCCTCTCTTTCTTTCTCTTCATCTTTTCTTTAATATTGTATTTGTGAAATTCCAAACTCTACTCTAGATTTTTAATTTATGCTTTGTGGTATTTGTTATCAATTTTGTACCTATATCTTCTTTATAATTTTTGTGACCTTGTTTTTTTTTTTTTTTTTCTCTTTTTCTTCTTTTCTTTAATATTGTATATTTGAAATTCCAAACTCTACTCTAGATTTTTAATTTATACTTTTTGGTATTTGTTATCAATATTGTTTCTTTATAATTTTTGTGACTTTTTTTTTTCTTTTTCTCTCTTTCTTTTCCTTCTTCTTTTCTTTAACATTGTATTTTTGAAATTCAAAACTCTACTCTAGATTTTTAAGTTTTGCTTTTAGGTATTTGTTACCAATTTTGTACCTTTAAGAACCCAATCTTCAGTACCCATTTTTAACTAGGGAGCGAGATTACTGACTTCACTTCTGTCTCCACCTTTGGACTCTCCTTTTTCTCCACCAGGTCGCCTGTGTCTCCTCCCTAGCCCCTCTCTACTCTACCCAACCAAGCTAGTGGAGGTGATGGAATTCCAGTGGAACTATTCCAAGTCCTGAAAGATGATGCTGTTAAAGTGCTGCACTCAATATGTCAGCAAATTTGGAAAACTCAGCAGTGGCCACAGGACTGGAAAAGATCAGTTTTCATCCCAATCCCAAAGAAAGGCAATGCCAAGGAGTGCTCAAACTACCGAACAATTGCACTCATCTCACACGCTAGTAAAGTAATGCTCAAAATTCTCCAAGCCAGGCTTCAGCAATATGTGAACCGTGAACTTCCTGATGTTCAAGCTGGTTTTAGAAAAGGCAGAGGAACCAGAGATCAAATTGCCAACATCTGCTGGATCATGGAAAAAGCAAGAGAGTTCCAGAAAAACATCTATTTCTGCTTTATTGACTATGCCAAAGCCTTTGACTGTGTGGATCACAATAAACTATGGAAAATTCTGAAAGAGATGGGAATACCAGACCACCTGATCTGCCTCTTAAGAAATCTGTATGCAGGTCAGGAAGCAACAGTTAGAACTGGTCATGGAACAACAGACTGGTTCCAAATAGGAAAAGGAGTACGTCAAGGCTGCATATTGTCACCATGTTTATTTAACTTATATGCAGAGTACATCATGAGAAATGCTGGACTGGAAGAAACACAAGTTGGAATCAAGATTGCCGGGAGAAATATCATAACCTCAGATATGCAGATGACACCACTCTTATGGCAGAAAGTGAAGAGGGGCTAAAAAGCCTCTTGATGAAAGTGAAAGTGGAGAGTGAAAGGGTTGGCTTAAAGCTCAACATTCAGAAAACGAAGATCATGGCATCTGGTCCCATCACTGCATGGGAAATAGATGGGGAAACAGTGGAAACAGTGTCAGACTTTGTTTTTCTGGGCTCCAAAATCACTGCAGATGGTGACTGCAGCCATGAAATTAAAAGACGCTTACTCCTTGGAAGGAAAGTTATGAGCAACCTAGATAGCATATTCAAAAGCAGAGACATTACTTTGGCAACAAAGGTTCGCCTAGTCAAGGCTATGGTCTTTCCTGTGGTCATGTATGGATGTGAGAGCTGGACTGTGAGGAAGGCTGAACGCCGAAGAATTGATGCTTTTGAACTGTGGTGTTGGAGAAGACTCTTGAGAGTCCCTTGGACTGCAAGAAGATCCAACCAGTCCATTCTGGAGGAGATCAATCCTGGAATTTCTTTGGAAGGAATGATGCTCAAGCTGAAACTCCAGTATTTTGGCCACCTCATGCGAAGAGTTGACTCATTGGAGAAGACTCTGATGCTGGGAGGGATTTAGGGCAGGGGGAGAAGGGGACGACAGAGGATGAGATGGCTGGATGGCATCACTGACTCGATGGATGCGAGTCTGAGTGACCTCCGGGAGCTGGTGATGGACAGGGAGGCCTGGCGTGCTGCGGTTCATGGGGTCGCAAAGAGTCGGACACGACTGAGCGACTGCTCTGATCTGACTCTACCCAACTCTGAATTTCTGTGTGTTCCAGATGGTGGAGAACACTTAGGGAACTGATTACTGGCTGGATCTGTCTCTCTCCTTTTCATTCCCTCCTTTTATCCTCCTGGTCAACTCTGTCTCCTTCATCCCTCTTCCCTTCTCTGTATAACTCCGTGAACATCTCTGAGCGGTCCAGTTGTGGAGTGCACATAAGGCAGTGATTACTGATTAGACCTCTCTCTCCTCTATTGATTCTACCTCATCTCATTCAGGTCACCTCTAACTCCCTCCTCCCTCCCTCTTTTCTTCTCCATGTAACGCTGTGAACCTCTCTGGGTGACCCTCATGGTGGAGAAACTTTTCATCTTTAACCTAGATGTTTTATCAATGGTGCTGTATAGAAGGAGACGTTTTGGGACTACTGTAAAAATAAGACCGATAACTGGAGGCAAGAGGCTTAAGTCCAAACCCTGACTCCAGGGAACTCATGACTCCAGGGAACATTAATTGACAGGAACTCATCAAACTCCCCCATACCTACACTGAAACCAAGCACCACACAAGGGCCAACAAATTCCAGGGCAAGACATACCAAGCAAATTCTCCAGCAACACAGGAACACAGCCTTGAGCTCCAATATACAGGCTACCCAAAGTCACCCCCAAACCATAGACATCTCATAACTCATTACTGCGCGCTTCATTGCACTCCAGAGAGAAGAAATCCAGCTCCACCCACCAGAACACCGACACAAACTTCCCTGACCAAGAAAACTTGACAAGCCACCTGTACAAACCCACACACAGTGGGGAAATACCACAATAAAGAGAATTCCACAAACTTCCAGAATACAGAAAAGACACTCCAAACTCAGCAATTTAAACAAGATGATGAGACAGAGGAATACCCAGCAGGTAAAGGAACAGGATAAATGCCCACCAAACCAAACAAAAGAGGAATAGATAGGGAATCTACCTGATAAAGAATTACGAATAATGATAGTGAAATTGATCCAAAATCTTGAAATCAAAATGGAATCACAGATAAATAGCCTGGAGACAAGGATTGAGAAGATGCAAGAAAGGTTTAACAAGGACCTTAGAAGAAATAAAAAAAGAGTCAATATATAATGCAATAAGTGAGATCAAAAATACTCTGGAGGCAACAAATAGTAGAATAACAGAGGCAGAAGATAGGATTAGTGAATTAGAAGATAGAATGGTAGAAATAAATGAATCAGAGAGGAAAAAAACGAATTAAAAGAAATCAGGACAATCTCAGAGACCTCCAGGACAATATTAAACACGCCAACATTCGAATCATAGGAGTCCCAGAAGAAGAAGACAAAAAGAAAGACCATGAGAAAATACTTGAGGAGATAATAGTTGAAAACTTCCCTAAAATGGGGAAGCAAATAATCACTCAAGTCCAAGAAACCCAGAGAGTCCCAAACAGGATAAACCCAAGGTGAAACACCCCAAGACACATATTAATCAAAATAACAAAGATCAGACACAAAGAACAAATATTAAAAGCAGCAAGGGAAAAACAACAAATAACACACAAGGGAATTCCCATAAGGATAACAGCCGATCTTTCAATAGAAACTCTCCAAGCCAGGAGGGAATGGCAAGACATACTTAAAGTGATGAAAGAAAATAACCTACAGCCCAGATTATTGTACCCAGCAAGGATCTCATTCAAATATGAAGGAGAAATCAAAAGCTTTACACAAAAGCAAAAGCTGAGAGAATTCAGCACCACCAAACCAGCTCTCCAACAAATACCAAAGGATATTCTCTAGATAGGAAACACAAAAAGGGTGTATACATTCTAACCCAAAACAATAAAGTTAATAGCAATGGGATCATACTTATCAATAATTACTTTAAATGTAAATGGGTTGAATGCCCCAACCAAAAGACAAAGACTGGTTGAATGGATACAAAAACAAGACCACTACCTATGTTGTTTACAAAAGACCCACCTCAAAACAAGGCACACATACAGATTGAAAGTGAAGGGCTGGAAAAAGATTTTCCATGCAAATAGGGACCAAAAGAAAGCGGGAGTAGCAATAGTCATATCAGATAAAATAGACTTTAAAACAAAGGCTGTGAAAAGAGACAAAGAAGGCCACTACATAATGATCAAAGGATCAATCCAAGAAGAAGATATAACAATTATATATGCACCCAACATAGGAGCACTGCAATATGTAAGACAAATACTAACAAGTATGAAAAGAGAAAGTAACAGTAACACAGTAATAGTGGGAGACTTTAATACCCTACTCACACCTATGGATAGATCAACTAAACAGAAAATTAACAAGGAAACAAAAACTTTAAATGATATAATAGACCAATTAGACCTAATTGATATCTATAGAACATTTCATCCCAAAACAATGAATTTCACCTTTTTCTCAAGTGCACATGGAACCTTCTCCAGGATAGATCACATTCTGGGCCATAAATCTAGCCTTGGTAAATTCAAAAAAATCGAAATCATTCCAAGCATCTTTTCTGACCACAATGCAATAAGATTAGATCTCAATAACAGGAAAAAAACTATTAAAAATTCCAACACATGCAAACACGCTGAACAACACGCTGCTGAATAACCAACAAATCACAGAAGAAATTAAAAAAATCGAAATTTGCATAGAAATGAATGAAAATGAAAACACGACAACCCAAAACCTGTGGGACACTGAAAAATCAGTCCTAAGGGGAAAGTTCATAGCAATACAGGCATACCTCAAGAAACAAGAAAAAAAAAGTCAAATAAATAACCTAACTCTACACCTAAAGCAACTAGAAAAGGAAGAAATGAAGAACCCCAGGGTTAGTAGAAGGAAAGAAATCTTAAAAATTAGGGCAGAAATAAATGCAAAAGAAACAAAAGAGACCATAGCAAAAATCAACAAAGCCAAAACTTGGTTCTTTGAAAGGATAAATAAAATTGACACACCATTAGCCAGACTCATCAAGAAACAAAGGGAGAAAAGTCAAATCCATAAAATTAGAAATGAAAATGGAGAGATCACAACAGACAACACAGAAATACAAAGGATCATAAGAGACTACTATCAGCAATTATATGCCAATAAAATGGACAAATTCTTAGAAAAGTACAACTTTCCAAAACTGGACCAGGAAGAAATAGAAAATCTTAACAGACCCATCACAAGCATGGAAATTGAAACTGTAACCAGAAACCTTCCAGCAAACAAAAGCCCAGATCCAGACGACTTCACAGCTGAATTCTACCAAAAATTTAGAGAAGAGCTAACACCTATCCTACTCAAACTCTTCCAGAAAATTGCAGAGGAAGGTAAACTTCCAAACTCATTCTATGAGGCCACCATCACCCTAATACTAAAACCTGACAAAGATGCCACAAAAAAAGAAAACTACAGGACAATATCACTGATGAACATAGATGCAAAAATCCTTAACAAAATTCTAGCAATCAGTATCCAAAAACACATTAAAAAGATCATATATCATGACCAAGTGGGCTTTATCCCAGGGATGCAAGGATTCTTCAATATCTGCAAATCAATCAATGTAACACACCACATTAACACATTGAAAAATAAAAACCATATGTTTATCTCAATAGATACAGAGAAAGCCTTTGACAAAATTCAACATCCATTTATGATAAAAACTCTCCAGAAAGCAGGAATAGAAGGAACATACCTCAACACAATAAAAGCTATATATGACAAACTCTCAGCAAACATTATCCTCAATGGTGAAAAATTGAAAGCATTTTCTCTAAAGTCAGGAACAAGACAAGGGTGCCCACTTTCACCTTTACTATTCAACATAGTTTTGGAAGTTTTGGCCACAGCAATCAGAGCAGAAAAAGAAATAAAAGGAATCCAAATTGGAAAAGAAGAAGTCAAACTCTCACTGTTTGCAGATGACATGATCCTCTACATAGAAAACCCTAAAGACTCCACCAGAAAATTACTAGAACTAATCAAAGAATATAGTAAAGTTGCAGGATATAAACTCAACACACAGAAATCCCTTGCATTCCGATACACTAATAATGAGAAAATAAAGAAATTAAGGAAACAATTCCATTCAGCGTTGCAACAAAAAGAATAAAATACTTAGGAATACATCTACCTAAAGAAACTAAAGACCTATATATAGAAAACTATAAAACACTGGTGAAAGAAATCAAAGAGGACACTAATAGATGGAGAAATATACCATGTTCATGAAATGGAAGAATCAATATAATGAAAATGAGTATACTACCCAAAGCAATTTATAGATTCAATGCAATCCCTATCAAGCTACCAATGGAATTCTTCACAGAGCTAGAACAAATAATTTCTCAATTTGTATGGAAATGCAAAAAACCTCGAATAGCCAAAGCTGTCTTGAGAAAGAAGAATGGAACTGGAGGAATCAACCTGCCTGACTTCAGGCTCTATTACAAAGCCACAGTCATCAAGACAGTATGGTACTGGTGCAAAGACAGAAATATAGATCAATGGAACAAAATAGAAAGCCCAGAGATAAATCCACACACATATGGACACCTTATCTTTGACAAAGGAGGCAAGAATATACAATGGATAAAAGACAATCTCTTTATCAAGTGGTGCTGTGAAAACTGGCCAACCACTTGTAAAAGAATGAAACTAGAACACTTTCTAACACCATGCACAAAAATAAACTCAAAATGGATTAAAGATCTAAACCTAAGACCAGAAACTCTAAAACTCCTAGAGGAGAACATAAGCAAAACACTCTCTGAAATACATCACAGCAGGATCCTCTATGACCCACCTCCCAGAATATTGGAAATGAAAGCAAAAATAAACAAATGGGACCTAATTAAACTTAAAAGCTTCTGCATAACAAAGGTAACCATAAGCAAGGTGAAAAGACAGCCTTCAGAATGGGAGAAAATAATAGCAAATGAAGCAACAGAAAAACAACGAATCTCAAAAATAAGCAACTCCTACAGCTCAATTCCAGAAAAATAAATGACCCAATCAAAAAATCGGCCAAAAAACTAAATAGACATTTCTCCAAAGAAGACATACAGATGGCTAACAAATACATGAAAAGATGCTCAACATCACTCATTATCAGAGAAATGCAAACCAAAACCACTATGAGGTACCATTTCACGCCAGTCAGAATGGCTGTGATCCAAAAGTCTACAAGCAATAAATGCTGGAGAGGGTGTGGAGAAAAGGGAACCCTCTTACACTGTTGGTGGGAATGCAAACTAGCACAGCCACTATGGAGAACAGTGTAGAGACTCCTTTAAAAACTGGGACTAGAACTGCCTTATGATCCAGCAATCCCCCTGCTGGGCATACACACCGAGGAAACCAGAATTGAAAGAGACATGTGTACCCCAATGTTTATCGCAGCACTGTTTATAATAGCCAGGACATGGAAGCAACCTAGATGTCCATCAGCAGATGAATGGATAAAGAAAGCTGTGGTACATATACACAATGGAGTATTACTCAGCTATTAAAAAGAATACATTTGAATCAGTTCTAATGAGGTGGATGAAACTGGAGCCTATTATACAGAGTGAAGTGAGCCAGAAAGAAAAACACCAATATAGTATACTAACACATATATATGGAATTTAGAAAGATGGTAACAATAACCCTGTATACGAGATAGCAAAGGAGACACTGATGTATAGAACAGTCTTTTGGACTCTGTGGGAGAGGGAGAGGGTGGGATGATTGCGGAGAATGGCATTGAAACATGTATAATATCATATATGAAATGAGTTACCAGTCCAGGTTCGATGCACGATACTGGATGCTTGGGGCTGGTACATAGGGAGACCCAGAGGGATGGTATGAGGAGGGAGGAGATTTCAGGATGGGGAATACATGTATACCTGTGGCAGATTCATTTTGATATATGGCAAAACCAATACAATATTATAAAGTTAAATAAAATTTTAAAAAAAGATAAAATGTCACCATACATTTTCCTGCATGACTGTATACACACATATACATGCACACGTAAGTGCCTGCATATAACACATTTCAAAATGTTATAACCTAATGGTCAAGGCTTTATTTCTGGAGTTAGTTCTGGATTTAAATCCTGTTTCTGTCACTTACTAGTAATGTCACGTTTAATGAGTGAAGGAAAGAATATGGTTGATTTCTGATAATACATGCTCCAGACTGTAAAGTTCTTTGAATTCAAGGAAAAGAGAGGAATGTGAATTGGAGGAATGTGGACTGAAGAAAAGGGAGAAGTCTTTCTAGAGCAGTTGAGAGAACAGAGTTGAGTGGATGAGAAACATTAGACAAAAGGGCAAGAATAATGGAGACAGTGTGTTTTGCTTATGAAGAGAAAACACCGAGGACTGGAACAGTCTTGAATCTTTGGCTGTGATTTGGCTAAATGAAGCAAACAACAACCTTTAACCATATAAGACTTGTATTCCACACTTGAAAAAGCAAACTAGCTGCAACAGCAGCTGTCGGTCCCAATTTAGATATTTCTCAATGAAAATGGGAATCTTAACTTGAGAATAACTTTGCTCCCTTGCAAAAGCATTGTCATTGCAGTGAAGTCAGAAACCTTGAACGTCATCTGGGATTTTTTAGGTTGCAAGTCAAATCTTAACAGGGTGAAAGGATTTGGAGTGAAGTAGATGGAGTCCTGGACAGAGTGGCTCATTATTCATTACCTGGAGACTTTTTAGCAAATTACCTACCTCTCTATTTCAAGTTCCTCAGCAAAATAAAAGGATAATATCTGACCTATTTTCACTGCAATTTTTTTGTGTGTGTGTGTGTGGTTTTTGTTTTTAGTATTTTAGCTGTAAATACACTTGATATAATTAAAACTGTTTGCAAGCTTATTTGAGGTGATAGTGTGGGGGAGTGGTACTATATCATTTAGAGAGCAGAAACAAAGTAGTGTGGTCAGCACCTCTTACAGATGCTAATGCTGAGGAAATACCTGCATTGGCTGTGTTTCCCAAGGTCTTTTCGGCCATTGTTAAAGCTAAGAGGTTGATATTGAGTTTATTCTTATATCTGAATGTCTATGTGTTTACTTGTAGAGGTGTCCCTTATTAAAAATTCATAACTCTTTGAAACCACTATGGAAAAGAATACTATTTATTAAAATGTATATGTATTAATATGTATATGTATTATTAAAATGTCAGTGTATTGGACTGAAGGTGCTCATACTTCATTCACATTCTTCTCATTAAGAGGTGAACCTATTTTTCTTTCCCTTGAATCTGACCTGGCTTTGTTTGCCCAATAAAGTACAATAAAATTAAAGTGATACCGAGCTTTTTCCAGGTGCAGCTTTTAAGAGAACTGCCAACTTCTGTCTCAGGCTTTTCAAGTCTGAGGTCTTCATGAAATAGCTGGACTCCCTGCTGGAGAGACCAATGAAGAGACCAGAGACTGAATGGAGGATGACTCAGCTGAGCCCAAACTTGTCAGGGTTAGATAACTCTGACTAAGCACTGAGCATGTTTAAAAAAAAAAACAAAAACAAAACATGGCTGTCTCAGATTTTCAGAGCCTTCCAAGCACCAGCTGACCCTATTCTGCATCACATGGAGCACAAGAATTTCCCAGTTGACTTATTACAAATTCCTGGTCAAAAAATCATAACATGTCGGGAGCCGGTTTGGATTAGCGCTCCGCCCATGACAAAGGTCATGAGGAAGGAGGTTCAGCACACGCAAGGGTGAGATCGAGCCTCAGGAGCCCCTTGGAGGTTCTCGAGCATCTACCCCCAAAAAAGCTGGAGTCTGCCTACTTTCTGTTTTGTGTTCTCACCTACACCTCTGACTTTACACGAGGCTGTCCCCCACTACCTTTCTCTGAAAAAAGAGCTAATTTACAGCTCCAGTTAATAATCCCTGGGTGTGACAGTGTTTCAGTCTACGAACTCCTTTTGGAAATCCTCTAGCCTGCCTGAATAGGTTTTTCTGGCCACATGTGACTGTTTAGAGCCTCCCAACTGTGAGAGGCATGAGATGTTCTAAACTGTCTAAACACAGATTCCTTTGAGCAGTTAAAAGATTGATTAGAAATTGTATTGGTAAAGGGTTCTTCACTTGTTGGGCCAATGTTTGCTGCTAAGTCTCCATATCCCTTACCTACTGTGTCCTTGGCAGTGTATTGATTGATATAATTGGTGTATAGAAATGTAATTAGTAGCCTCAATGTTTGTAACCTTGGACCCTTGAGTTAATTCTTTTCTTGATTGAGCCCACCACACCTTTGCCCTATAGAAATGCAACTCCAGTGCCTTTGGAGGGTGGCGCCTGACTTTAGAATAATCACCTTTAGAGAAAATAAGTTCCTTAAAATGTTAATAGGCCTCTGGGCCAGAAGATGATGTAACTCACCTAAACTTTTGTGTATGATAGGTTTGAAAGCCTGGCTCAGGGACTGCTGTCCCTGCATGACTCCACCCCTTCCTCCATTATCCTCTATGCGTAACTTAAGGGATAAAAACTACTTTGAAAAATAAAGTGCAGGGCCTTGTTCACCGAAGTTTGGTCTCCCCATGTCGTTCTTTCTCTTACCTTCTGGCTGAATTATTCAGCCTCCTCTCTCCACAAAATGTTCTCACTGAATTTCCCTCTCACTGAGCTATCATTTCATCCACTTTTCTTCACTGAATTTCCTCCTCACTGAGCTATCTTCATTTTCATCACTCTTTATATCTTTAATTAATATTTTAATAAGCAATTGTTTCCTGATCACCTATGCTGTCTCCCCTTCAAAATCCCTGGATCCACCGGGGCTGGACCCCGGCAATAAGATATGATAAAGTGATGGTGGTTAAAGCCACTAAATTTAGGGATAGTTTTTTCTTTTTTTAAATGAAGCCTTCTGTCACAGAAAGGCGCATGCAAAGAAACTCATATAGCAAAATTAGGAAGTAGGAAGTGACAGACCAAATAGATCAATACCCTTGTCATGTCTGTAATTAGTAATTGAACCATCAGTGAAAAGTTTATTAATGCAGTTTTAAGTGAAAAGTTTGCTTTGTTAATTCTGAAGATTCATTTAAAGTGATAAAAAGAGAGAACATATCATATAACTCAATCAATGTTGGTTTCTGACAATAGTTTTCTTGTTAAATTTACACCAGATAGTATCATAGTATAAGGAACGTATCATGCACAGATTCCACTTTGAGGCAAAGGTAAATGCAGAACTCTTTAAAAATGCTTAATAATTAACATCTACCATCTTTGCTCTAACTTGCCCCTCGGAAGGCAATGGCACCCCACCCCAGTACTTTTGCCTGGAAAATCCCATGGACGGAGGAGCCTGTAGGCTCCAGTCCATGGGGTCGCCAAGAGTCGGACACGACGGGCGACTTCACTTTCACTTTTCACTTTCACGCAATGGAGAAGGCAATGGCAACCCACTCCAGTGTTCTTGCCTGGAGAATCCCAGGGATAGGGGAGCCTGGTGAGCTTCCGTCTATGGGGTCACACAGAGTCGGACACGACTGAAGTGACTTAGCAGCAGCAGCAGCAGCCCCTCAGAAGCTGTGCACATCTAAATTAATTAAGCTTCAGAATGCCTCTGTGATGTGGAAAAGGAATAACAAGGAATCATTTTACCCAGCACTGAAACACAGTCACCTCTTGGGTTGAACACAACAGCTGTTTAGCAGCTGTAAGGGAATCCCGAACTATCATTCTGGGCAGCCATGCTAAGGAGGATAACGGATCTGATTGAAATTGCAAAGGAAATTTGAGTAGACAGGATGCAATTACCTGAACTGGAGCCTAGCCAGCTCACCAGGGCTAAGTGGCAGGTGACTGGAGCTGAAAGAGCATGTCTTCTGCATACTTCACCAGATTACCAGGACCATTCAGCGCCGTGTGGACAATAATCAGAGGCTGTGTAAGCCTGTGATCCTGAACCTGCATTACAGCCCCCCAAAACACAGTTCTTTCTAGAGCAATATGGCTATTCTGTTAAATCTATCTGGGAACCAAAGTTCATATGGGCACCGAACATAAATGTGGACAGCCAAAACTAAGCAATTGGATGTTAGACTGTTAAATCACTCATCGTAACACAGTTTGATGCACATAGTTTAAGGATCTGAAAAATAATAAAGTGGTTTCTATGCTGATATACTTACAAATATATCAATATTATTTTCATAAACCATAAGTATACAAGATAAATGACATTTGTGTTTAAATTCAAAGGCACTGAGAATCACATTTCCCTTTAAAAATTCAAAGAAAGACTAAAGATAAAGGAACTAACCATAAAATCCAGTTTTTACAGGAAAAACAATGGTTTTTAGATGATATACATTCAAATAACCTGCTCAACCTAAAATCTTATAAGTCTCCACATCTGAAGAGCAATTGCTGGCTTTTCTTTTTTTAATTTATTTTTTTATTTGGACATATATCTGATTTACAGTGTTGCGTTGGTTTCAGGTGTACAATCATGGTATTTAGTTATACATAAATATATGTTTTTTCAGTTTCTTTTTCCATGTAGGTTATTATAGAATATTAAGTACAGTTCCCTGTTCTGTACAGAAGGTCCTTGCTGCTTATCTGTTTTATATGTCAATTTCACCCTCCTATTTCATCCCTTCTTTCCACCTTCTCCCTGCCCCATTCAATTCTGTTCAGTTGGATGTCATGTCCGACTCTTTGCGACCCCATGAATCACAGCACACCAGGCCTCCCTGTCCATCACCAACTCCTGGAGTTCACTCAGACTCATGTCCATCAAGTCAGTGATGCCATCCAGCCATCTCCTCTTCTGTTGTCCCTTCTCCTCCTGCCCCCAATCCCTCCCAGCATCAAAGTCTTTTCCAATGAGTCAGCTCTTCGCATGAGGTGAACAAAGTACTTGAGTTTCAGCTTTAGCATCAGTCCTTCCAAGGAACACCCAGGACTGATCTCCTTTTGGATGGACTGGTTGGGTCTCCTTGCAGTCCAAGGGACTCTCAAGAGTCTTCTCTAACACCATAGTTCAAAAGCATCAATTCTTCGGCACTCAGCCTTCTTCGCAGTCCCACTCTCACATCCATACATGACCACAGGAAAAAACATAGCCTTGACTAGACGGACGTTTGTTGGCAAAGTAATGTCTCTGCTTTTCAATATACTATCTAGGTTGGTCATAACTTTCCTTCCAAGGAGTAAGTATCTTTTAATTTCATGGCTGCAGCCTGCCCCATTAACATACATTGTTACTTAAGTCTGTGTCCGTTTCTGTTTTGTAAATAACTTCATTTGTATCATTCTTTTTTTTTTAGTTTTCACATTTAAGTGATATCATATGATATGTCTCTTTGTATGACTTACTTCAGTTAGTATAATACCCAGGTCCACCCATGTTGCTACAAATGGCATTTTCATTATTTTTTTATGGCTGAGTAATATTCTATTATATATATGTACCACACCTGCTTTGGCCCATTCCTCTGCTGATGGGCATTTAGGTTGCTTCCATGTCTTGGCTATTGCAAATAATGCTGCAATGAGCATTGGGGTGCAGGCATCTTCTTGAAGGATGGTTTCTCCAGATACATGCCTAAGAATGGTATTGCTGGATCATATAGTAGCTCTAAAGGCTCTAGTCTGTGGGGTCACAAAGAGTCGGACACAATTGCCCACGTGCACACACACACACCATACACACACACACACAATAGCTCTAGTTTTAGTTTTATAAGGAATCTCCATACTGTTCTCCATAGTGGCTGGGTTTACTCTTGAGTAAAACAACTAATTTTCTGAAAGCATTTTTAAACAAAATCACTGATTAAATAGTATTAATGAATTAAAATTAATTTACCTAAAGAAAATGCTCAAAAAGTTTTTAAGCCAGCCAATTACAGAACCCTTATGCCAACATCAGAGAGCTGGGGTTGTGGAAGTCTATACTTGACTTCCTGTGTAATATAATGCACTAATACTCTAATGAAAAAGGCCCCCTGCTGCTGCTGCTGCTGCCACTGCTGCTAAGTTGCTTCAGTCCTGTCTGACTCTGTGTGACCCCATGGACCACAGCCTACCAGGCTCCTCCATCTATGGGATTTTCCAAGCAAGAGTACTGGAGTGGGGAAAGGCCCCCTACCAAGTGCTTAGAGAAAGTGAGATGAGAAAACAAACAAGAGGGTGGACTTAAAGGGTCATCCTGCTTAGTAAAGGTAAATCATATGTTCAATAAAATAATCTTGGAACTTTTCTCCTCCTTCCTGTAAAAGATGCAAAATCAAAAATGTTTTATTATATCTATTCAGCTTTCTCACATAAAGTTTGGATGCACTAAAGCATTTTTTACTCCAAATGTGGTCCACAGACCTGCAGCAGTGGTATCACATGGAAAATTCAGAATCCCAGGTCCCACCCAGACCTATGGAATCAGAATCCAGATTTTAACATGATCTACAAGCAATTCATAAGTACACGAAAGTTTGACATGCTCTGCTTTAGCATATTATGTTTTTGAAGACTCCTACACCCATATACATCATTTAACCTTGTTTGACTCAGTACTTGTCTTTGAATATCATCAAGGACCTAGACCTATATATACAATAATAATTTATCCCTCTTCATATTCAGTGGAGGCTTGCTTGGTGGCTCAGATGGTAAAGAATCTGCCTGCAATGCAAAAGACTCAGGTTTGATCCCTGGGTCAGGAAGATTCCCTGGAGAAGGGAATGGCTACCCACTTCAGTATTGTGTGCTGGAGAAGACTTTGAGAGTCCCTTGGACAACAACTGAGCTATCAGGGAAGCCTCAATATGCAGATGACACCACTCTTAAGGCAGAAAGTGAAGAAGAACTAAAGAGCCTCTTGAAAGTGAAAGAGGAGAGTGAAAAAGTTGGCTTAAAGCTCAACATTCAGAAAACAAAGATCATGGCATCTGGTCCCATCACTTCATGGGAAATAGATGGGGAAATGATGGAAACAATGACAGACTTTATTTTCTCGGACTCCAAAATCACTGCAGATAGTGACTGCAACCGTGAAATTAAAAGATGCTTGCTCCTTGGAAGAAAAGCTATGACCAACCTGGACAACACATTAAAAAGCAGAGACATTACTTTGCCAACAAAGGTCCATCTAGTCAAGGCTATAGTTTTTCCAGTAGTCATGTATGGATGTGAGAGTTGGACTATAAAGAAAGCTGAGTGCCAAAGAATTGATGCTTTTGAACTGTGGTGTTGGAGAAGACTCTTAAGAGTCCCTTGGGCTGCAAGAAGATCTAATCAGTCCTTCCTAAAGGAAATCAGTCCTAAACATTCACTGGAAGGACTGATGCTGAAGCTCCAATACTTTGGCCATCTAATGTGAAGAACTGGCTCATTTCAAAAGATCCTGATGCTGGGAAAGATTGAAGGTGGGAGGAGAAGGGGACAATAGAGGATGAGATGGTTGGATGGCATCACCAACTTGATGGACATGAGTTTGAGTAAACTCCAGGAGTTGGTGATGAACAGGCCAGCCTAGCATGCTGCAGCCCATGGGGTGGCAAAGAGTTGAACATGACTGAGTGACTGAACTGAGTGGTACAGCAAAGAGATCAAACCAATCAATCCTAAAGGAAATCAACCTTGAATATTCATTGGAAGGACTGTTGCTGAAGGTGAAACTAAAGCTCCAATACTTTGACCATCTGACTCGAAGAGCCTACTCATTGGAAAAGACCCTGATGCTGGGAAAGATTAATGGAAGGGGGTGAAGGGGGCAACTGGGGATGAGATGGTTGGATGTCATCACTGACTCAATGGACATGAGTTTGAGCAAGCTCCTGGAGATAGTGAAGGACAGGGAAGCCTGGTGTGCTGCAGCCCATGGGGTAGCAAAGAGTTGGACACAACTGAGCAACTAAACAACAAATATTCAATTAATATTTTCAACAATTATGTACTGTTCATTTTTTTCAGGTAAATATTGGAATAATTATTGTTGATTCTTTGGGGTGTTCTATTTAAAGATATATTCAAATTACAAGTAATAGCTTTGAAAACCAAAAATTCAATAAACTGAAGACCCTTTTTGCTCTGCTTTCAATTTTTCAACCACAGCAATTATTTCTCTTAGCATATTCAAAAGCAGAGACATTACTTTGCCAACAAAGGTTCGTCTGGTCAAGGCTATGATTTTTCCTGTGGTCATGTATGGATGTGAGAGTTGGACTGTGAAGAAGGCTGAGCGCTGAAGAATTGATGCTTTTGAACTGTGGTGTTGGAGAAGACTCTTGAGAGTCCCTTGGACTGCAAGGAGATCCAACCAGTCCATTCTGAAGGAGATCAGCCCTGGGCATTCTTTTGGAAGGAATGATGCTAAAGCTGAAACTCCAGTACTTTGGCCACCTCATGCAAAGAGCTGACTCATTGGAGAAGACTCTGATGCTGGGAGGGATTGGGGGCAGGAGGAGAAGGGACAACAGAGGATGAGATAGCTGGATGGCATCACTGACTTGATGGACATGAGTCTGAGTGAACTCCAGGAGTTGGTGATGGACAGGGAGGCCTGCTGTGCTGCGATTCATGGGGTCGCAAAGAGTCGGACACGACTGAGCGACTGATCTGATCTGAAAGGACTTATGTGTTTGTGATACATCACCATGTTATGTAGGCCTATAGTGGGTTGTAATTTTACATAAACTTATTCCATTTAGCTTAATAGTATTCATTTATAACTCAGTTTATAAAACACTCTTCACTTGAGAGTAATAAAATTGCATTTTGTTAACAAAACATCTGTAATTTGGTTTTGTTACTGAGTCATATTAACATCATTATTCAAAATTAGTGAGGCTTTACCATATAAGTCATGGCTGCAGACATCAGCCACAATTGTGTATATAATACAAACACTTTAAGATGTAGAATTTGTTTAGATGTGGCACTCTCTAGGAGTACACTAAGCATCCTTCTTCAAGCCCAAAGGACCTGATGAACTCTCTTGGAGCCACTGTGTCCAGAGTATAGAGTAAATCTGATTCAAACTCTTCTTTGGGCTGGGCTTCTGCATTAGCTGTCATTTTAAGAAAGCATTCTATGTGAAGAAGTTTGAAAGTTACTCATTTTTGTCTATCATCCACCAAGAACACGCCTTGGTGAGCAGAGACAGTGACTAATACAACTATCAGGAAAACTAAGATTATTCATCTTGAATTTGTGACAGACATGTTTTTAAAAAGAAATGTAATAAATATGTCACTCCAAGGAAAACAAGCTAGAATAGATGTTAAGAAAATTGAATCCGGAAAACTGTTTAAACCACCATGACCTAAAAGATTAACAAAAAATTTTAGGGCTTTTCTGATGAGATCTGTGGTGATATTATTGAATGGGATTCATTTGATACTTTTTAATGAAATGTGTCTATAGTTAGAATGTCTTCATTACCCAATGATCCAATATTTTCCATTCAAAGGTATAAAAGGAGCTACCAAAATGTATGGTAAACTAGTTAGCTGATTTTAATAGAGTAGTAAAAGTTCACTAACATAGAGTCAGATTCCACATTGTAACTAATTTTTTAATGTGTGTGTGCTCAGTAATGTCCAACTGTTTGTGGCCCCAGGGACTGTAACCTGCCAGGATCCCCTTTCTATGGAATTTTCTAGACAAGAATACTGGAGCAGATTGCCATTTCCTACTCCAGAGACTATTCCTGACCAGGGATCAAAGATGCTATTTTTTAAAAAAAATAAACTACTACTTCTATAGTTTTGATGTATCAGGAAATAATATCCACCATTAGCCAAAAGACTATTAAAATACTCCTCCCATAAATATGTGGCAATTTTTTCTTATATTTCAATCTAACAATATATATCACATCAGAAAAAAATGCAGAATCAGATATGAGTCTGGCTGTCTTCTGTTTAGCTGAACATTAAAGTGATTTGCAAACTTGTAAAAATGTCACTTGTCTTACTGCTTTTTGTTCTGTTTTGGAGACATATAAAAAGAGATATAGAAGGAAAAACAAAACAAAAACAAGTGTTGTTAGGTATCCTGGAAACGTCAGCTGCTACCCATTCCATGTTCCCATCTTTGGTTCAGGTCCTGAATGTTGTCAATTATGAGACTTCTCAGGGGAAGGGGTAGCCCCTGCTCAGAGATACTAAGAGATGGAACTAACTTTCCTGAGAGTACTGTGTTTTCCATCACTCAAGATGTCCAAGGGCCTGTGGGATGACTTAGACCACAGACCTTAAGAATCAGCTGGGGGTCATCTTAAAATGCAGATTCTGATTCAGTGATCTGCCCTGGTGCCTGAGGTTCTGAATTTCTAACAAGTCCCTAGATGCTGCTGCTTCTTCTAGTCCATGGAGTGCACCTGAGGGCTTTCAAGTAATTAGGAAAGATGAAACTGAAGCAAGCTTTCTAGGTTATAAGAATCACCTCACATCCTTGTTAATCCAGCTTTCTAGCTTCCTCCCCAGGAGACTTGACTTAGTTGATTTTGGTGGAAGTCTGGAAATTGTGTGCTTTAAAAGGAAATTCTTATAATCAGTTCAATTGGAGAACACTAAGTAGATGATCTTCCATGATCTTTCCACAGTGTAATTCTTCTGTATTTCCCATAGGGCTAGCCATTGATTTTATATCTACATTTTTTGTTAGTTTTTGCTTTTGTCTTTTTTTGTCTCAGAATCAATAAGATTTCTACTAGAGGGAATCATCCCCTTTTATCTTTAATAACCAAGCACAAGCTCTCTGTATGTGAACCTGCTCTCATGATTTGGTGGTTAAGTGATTTGGGTAAGTGATATAATTTTATTTGTATAACAACTCCATGAGTTTCGTATTATTTCCCTCATTTGTGTGGATTAAAAACTTGATAGAAGCCAAGTGACTTGCTCAAGGTCATACAGATGCAAGAAGTCGTGAAGTCAGGATTTGGCTCCCATCTCAGTCTGTAGCCTGGTTACTCAGACTCTAGACCCCTGATCACCCACAGGGCCATCTCCCTCTCTGTGCTTGCAAGTCACAGCGCCTGCGCACTGCTCACATCCCCTGCTCTCTCCTCACCACAATGTCTCCTTTTAATTTGGCTTTACTTCCGCTCCTCAGGACTTTATATTCTTATGTTAGTCTTTGCTCTCCCCAGTCTCCCAGCCCTGAATAAACACCAGCCCTGATTTTAGGGGTCAGGGTCTCTCTAGTCTCTCTCTCTGGTCTTTGTGAACATCCACATTCATTGGGGTCTGGACAAAAGGCCAATTGTGATGCAGTGAGGTTCTGGTGACAGGCTTCTCAAAACAGCAGTAAAATGCATTGTCTGAGCTCTTCTTCAGTTGGAACCAACTATCCTGCATAGAGCTATGTAGTGGGCTTGGTAGGATGGGGGAATTAGCCCTCATAGGTGGTTAATGGGGGAAGGCAATGGCACCCCACCCCAGTACTCTTGCCTGGAAAATCCCATGGATGGAGGAGTCTGGTGGGCTCCAGTCCATGGGGTCGCTAAGAGTCGGACATGACTGGGCAACTTCGCTTTCAATTTTCACTTTTCACTTTCATGCATTGGAGAAGGAAATGGCAACCCACTCCAGTATTCTTGCCTGGAGAATCCCAGAGACAGAGGAGCCTGGTGGGCTGCTGTCTATGGGATCGCACGGAGTCGAACACAACTGAAGCACTCAGCAGCAGCAGGTGGTTAATAGTGACTTTGGCTAATTTTCTTTTCTGGATCTTGGTGATAATTGATATAAATCATGGAGCTCTTTTTTTTTTTTTTTTTTTTTTAATTAACTTAATACAGATGCACTGAGCACCTACGATATGTCAGGCACCATCTGGTAGCTGGAGGTACAGTACTGTTCTAAAGAAGACAAGGATGCTGTGCTCACGAAGTGATGATCCAATGAGAGTCAGATTTTAAACAAATAATTACAATAATGACAGTATAATTACATGCCAGTAGCAGAACCATGAAGCAAAGGAATTCAGTTCCTTGAGTTACAACTGTGGAAATGGAGTTAATTTAAAGGCTGAGAAAATAATAATAGATAAACATAATAATAATAATAGATAAACCATAGTAAACCTAGTGCTTTACTATGTGTCCTACACTATGCAATTTATAAAGATTACTTTCCATTTGAAGTTTGGACTATATTCCCTATGTTGTTCAGTACATCCTGGAGTATCTTACTACACCCAATAGTTTGCACCTCTCACTCAACATTGAATATAAGTGATCTCAGTTCAGTTCAATCGTTCAGCCGTGTCTGACTCTTTGCGACCCCATAAATTGCAGCACACCAGGCCTCCCTGTCTATCACCAGCTCCTGGAGTTCACCCAAACTCATGTGCATCGAGTCGGTGATGCCATCCAGCCATCTCATCCTCTGTCGTCCCCTTCTTCTGCCCCCAATCTCTCCCAGAATCAGAGTCTTTTCCAATGAGTCAACTCTTTTGCAAGAGGTGGCCAAAGTACTGGAGTTTCAGCTTTAGCATCATTCCTTCCAATGAACACCCAGGACTGATCTCCTTTAGGATGGACTGGTTGGACCTCCCTGCAGTCCAAGGGACTCTCAAGAGTCTTCTCCAACACCACAGTTCAAAAGCATCCATTCTTCAGCACTCAGCTTTCTTCACAGTCCAACTTTCACATCCATACATGACCATTGGAAAAACCATAGCCTTGACTAGATGGACCTTTGTTGGCAAAGTAATGTCTCTGCTTTTGAATAAGTGATCTCAGGCTGTCCTATAAACAGCTATATGAGCAAGTTACCTCATATTATTGGTGAGAAAGCTGAGGCTCAACAGTAAATGCTTAATCTCAGTATGTGCTTCCACTGACCTCTAAAACTTCCTGCTGGCTACTCATTCCATCTGGTCAGAGCAGAGAGAAATCCTGCAGGATTTAGTGCAGAACAGACTGCTCAATCCTGCTCCCATTTGAGGTTCTCTGTCAGGGTTCCCAAGTGCTAGTTCTGCTCATTCTCCTTGAGGCTAAAGGTTGTTTATCTGAGATTTTTAAGGCAAGGTTTGCCTGGTTTGAAATTGTGTGTAGCAATTGCTACCTAGGAATTAAGAGGTCAGTAAGATTGAACCATTTTATGCAAAGGAAGTGGGAAAGGCAATGGGAGCTGGTCTCTAAATCAGTGAAGGCTAAGCCTTGAGGAAATTTAAATGCATACTGAAAATGTTTAGCACCTTGATCCCCAAATCCAAAAACAGTAGCACTACCACTGAACCAAATCACCCCACTTCAGTTTGTGGGGCTTGCTCTGCCGTTGTTCATTCTGAATCATCATAGGAAGATTACAAGTCCACTTAATACTAGGTACACTTATATCTTCCTAATTCTTTAGTTAGTTTTCATGAAATGCATAGCTTTTCATTTGTGTAAAACTTTGACGTTCTTCTCAGTGGGTTTGCATGCTTGCTCAGTAGCTCAGTGGTGTCCCACTCCTTGCTACTCCATGGACTGTAGCCTGCCAGGCTTCTCTGCCCATAGGATTGTTCAGGCCAGCATACTGGCCTGTGTTGCCATTTCCTCCTCTGGGGACTCGTCTCGAACCAGGGATCAAACCCTCATCTCCTGCACTGGCATCTGGTAAGCCCACTTCAATGGGTTTACTTAGGGTCAAATCTGATGCCCTGAGTCTTGTGATTATGACTGTACATATTGTAAATCTAAGCTGCTGAGGACTGAAAACAGTGGATCAAAATTCCCAAAACTCACATAGTCCATCAGTAACCTAGCTAGGATTGCCACAGACATTGGGAGTTTTGATCCTGTGTACTTCCTTACTAAATAAAAGATCATCATTCACTGTAAATCAATGAGACCATTTTATTACCCAGAACTAGCTTATGCTGTAGACTTGCTTGAAAATGCAATAATTGTATATAAGATTTTAGGTTATAAAATATCAACGGAATATGTAACAGAATGATCCATCATCAGATGGATTTCAATGTATGTCAGGGTAAGTTGTGTTCATTGATATAAACAACTGCTATTCATTGACCTTGAAATATCAGAATAGCCAATTTTCCTGTCCTATGAGTATTATAAAGTAGTATCATGCAGAATATTACCTTAAATATGTATGACAGTGTGCTTCTATACCATAAAGGTGCTATGTTTTAAAAAATAAGCACAGTTAGTGCAACAAAATTAACCATTAATTATTTCACTTTTAACTTAGATTTCTAGAATATCATGCAAGTGAATCATAGTCCCATTAATATCTCTGAAAACTCCCTGTGTCACATTTCTGCTGAACCACTCTCTGAAAAAACACAGCCCTCCTGCCTTTTCACCTAATTATCCACTATAGATATTGCAAGAATTGATCTGGGGCATCAGAGTTCCATCTCATATGGTGAAATTAGAAAGGTAAAGTCTAAGATCAAACAACCTAATTCAGGATAGGAAAATGGCTGGGATCAGTAAAGGCTGTTTGATTTTTTTTTTTTTTTTTTTACCATCCCAAGTATAATTCAGGTCTCCCTAAGCATAGTGCACGGCTTTGTCTCATGGACTCCAGGGATTCAGCATGTTGGATAGTGCTCTGGGTGAGAACTGAGGGAGAGTAGGTTGGCCAAGGAAACCCACTTGCATTCAAATTCAGAAACATCTAGAAATAGTGATGTTGAAGACCCTTCTCAATATTTCATAGCATTTGCAGCATATTTCTCCTGCCTTCATTCTTCACTCATTAATTCCCCAAGAATGGATTGCACTCTACAGTAGCTGAAGTTCCTTGTCAGATACTACTGGGGATGTCTTGAATAACTGTGTCTTACTCCTTGATGTCACTGCCCCAGTCAATAGATGGCCTGACCCTCTGTGTTTCCCACCGGTCTTCTTGTGGACACTTTACCAGTCCATGCTCACTAGATAGGCATGTGCTTTGAGTGGTCTCTTGCAGGAATTTAGTGTTTTCTGGATTACAAGTAGTTAGATTGTCTGTTTTCTGTTTTGTTTTTAAGCTGCCTCTTAATTTCTGTTTCTATCCTTGTGACCATTTTTTGATTTATTAGCATATGCTTATCAGAATTCCCAGAGGCAAATGCAGGTTACTGTTTAGAAATGCCACTGTTTAAGTTTCAAAGGATGCAGTTAAGCAACCAGCAAGAACCAAAGCACAGGGCTCTTGTTTGGTCAGAAGCCTGTGCCTGTGTGTGTGCTCAGTCATGTCTGACTTTTTGTGACCTTATGGACTGAGTCTGCCAGGCTCCTTTGTCCATGGGATTCTCCAGGCAAGAATACTAGAGTGGGTTGCCTTGCCCTCCTTCAGGGGATCTTCCCAACTCAGGGATTAAATTTGTGTCTCCTGCATTATATAGATGGATTCTTCACTGCTGAGCCACTGGGGAAGGCCTGGTTTGAAGTCTTTAAATCTCTGTAAATCAACTAACATGACTGACCGTTCTGGTTTGCCCTGGACTGGGCAAGGCAGAACAGGATTGGGGATGGATAGTCATTGCAGATTGAGGGACTTGCTGTGATAAAACTGGGACAATCCCAGGCAAACTGACTTGATTAGTCAAAATATAATTGGCTGCAGTTATCACAAAGGGCCCTAGGCTAAATTTGCCCCTGCATAGTTCTCATATTTCTGGGAAGAGGAAGTTGCTTTTTGAAATGTCCTGGTTCTGCTTCCTACTCTGGCATAGTCATTGCAGACCAGAGGGAATCTGCTGTTTAAAACTGTTGGGACTGTAATAGCGGTCCCTGCTCTTTGCTTATTGGTCCTGTGAAATTTACCATGTAGATTCTTATTTACACAGAGGAATCCATGAGAGAGAAAAATGCAGGTCAGCTCATGCACCAACTAGTCCAAGAAATCATAGTCCCTACTGCGGATTGCAGATCACTGTAGGGATGTTACTGGAAATCTCAGGGAGAGGTAAGCTCAACGGATCATAAAGCCCATTTTTCTCATCTTTTTAGACTTGAGATTGAGTGTGAGCCCTCCCTTCCCTAGACACAGAACAGATGTAGATCTCTAGCACCTAGATCACCGAATTTTCATCCTGACTCTGTCACTCCTTATGTAACTTGGAGCAAGTCACTTCTCTTGGGCCCCTGAGTCTTCATTCATCAGATGAGGATGTTAAAGTAGATCATTCTTAGTTTATGTCAACTCTGGACTTATAGTTAAGACTTTCGTGGGATCAGGATCCATCTCAGTACTTTATATGTTTTAATTCGTGTAATCCTTGCAACTGCTTTCAGAGGTAGGTACTATTATCATCCCAATTTGATAGATGAATATTTGTTTTCAGATCCACCCTCTATAATTTCCCATTCTGTTGGAATACTTGGAAGGCCAACTTCTGTGAATGCCATTCCTTCTTTCTGGCTTCTGTTTCAATTCTGCCACCAGGGAGCAGGAAATTGTAGGAAAGGGAAAGAGTGAGGTTGGAGTACTTATTCTCCAGCTCCCTCCCAGTGCGTCCCCTTTGGATGGATGCATATCTTGACTGAAACTTGCATCTTCTGCCAGCCAGCCATCCCCACACAGCTCTCCTCTCTCTGTGTGTTCCACCTTCTCCCTCTTCAGCCCTGGAGAGGGAGCAGATCCTGGCACTGTAACAGTTGAAAAACTCTATTATTAAACTCTCCTCAAATTCCCTAGTCTTTATCCTAAGTGGTTAAAGTAGGATTCAAAATTCAAGGATGGATTTCAGAACCCATGGGGGTAATGTCCATGTTCTGTTGCCCTATAAAGTCAGTGATTACTTGATGTATAACCAAGTTTAATTTATCTCTTAGTCTCTGAAACTGTTCTGACACTTTATGAAAAGTAACATTAACACTTATGGGGATTGTATTAGACCCCCCCTCCACTATATATGAATCTTGTACCATTAAGTAATTCATACAGAAAGTGATGAAGAAGGAAATGGCAACCAATTCTAGTATTCTTGCCTGGAAAATCCTATGGACAGAGGAGCCTGGAAGGCTGCTGTACAGTCTGTAGGGTTGCAAAGAGTTGGACACGATTGAACATGCACAGAAAGTGAAAAGTGCTATAGGCTTTGGAATTAGACAAACCTACATTCTAATCCCGCACTTACCTAAAGGTGAGGTCATGGTAATTTACCTAATGCAATTCAGCTTTTCTGCTCAAAAGATCTGCAGAGTTTAAACTCCTTTCTTAAACAAAAATATGATAATGTTGAAGCATCCAGTTCCACACCTTGGACAGGGTAGGGGTTCAGCAGACGTTCATTGCTCTTCTCTTCTCCTAAACTTTTATTCCTGAATTTCTTAGTAGGCCATCATTATGCCCCATTTGAGATTTTTGCTACTCTTCTTTTTGGGTTTCTGCGTTTTCCCATCTGAAAGCAAAGACTGAGACATTTCTCAAACTGCTTGCTGAATAAATACATAAATTAATTTTTACACAAGGCTTTTTTAATATTTGTTTCTTTATTTGTCTGCACTGGATCTTAGTTGTGGCATGTGGGATCTCTTTTACTTGAGGTGTGCAAACTCCTAGTTGTAGCATGTGCGATACAATTCCCTGACCAGGGGTCCACCTCAGACCTCCTGAATTGGGAACATGGAGTCCCAGTCATTGGCCCACCAGGGAAGTTCCTTGACAAGCTTTGCGATCAATATCTAGATCTCAAGATTTCCCAGGTCATCTTCTTTTCCAGAAGGGACTTTTTTGAAATGAAGATCACTGATACATTCGACCCTCCCCCCTCTGGATGTCTCTACTACAGCAGAGGAAGGAGAAAAAGTAATATGTTCTTACATATACAAAATAGTCATTTGAAATACAAACTTGTTTGCCTACTAATATACATTTCAACTGGCTTCCCTGACGGTTCAGTGGTAAAGAATCCGCCAGCCAGTGCAGGAGACAAAAGAAATGCAGGTTCAGTCCCTGGGTTGGGAAGATCCCTGTAGAAGAAAACGACAACCCACTCCAGTATTCTTGCCTGGGAAATCCCATGGACAGAAGAGCCTGGCAGGCTGCAGTCCATGGGGTTGCAAAAGAGTCGGACACAACTGAGTAACTAAACAACAAAAACACATGTTTCTACAAACCACTATTTCATACCCTGAGGCTGATAAGAGAGAATGAGACAAATGTCAAGTCAGGTCATCTGGGTGGCTGCCATTTTTCATCTTATCTAGGAAAGGCCTCTGCTGCCAAGTCGCTTCAGTCGCGTCTGACTCTGTGTGATCCCATAGACGGCAGCCTACCAGGCTCCCCCGTCCCTGGGATTCTCCAGGCAAGAATACTGGAGTGGGTCGCCATTTCCTTCTCCAATGCACAAAAGCGAAAAGTGAAAGTGAAGTCGCTCAGTCGTCTCCGACTCTTAGCGACCCCATGGACTGGAGCCTACCAGGCTCCTCTGTCCATGGGATTTTCCAGGCAAGAATACTGGGGTGGGGTGCCATTGCCTTCCCCGAGGAAAGGCCTCTAGAAGGTTGCAATTTGGTGGGGAACTTTTTCATCTCATATTTGTTGGTATGCTGATGAGAAACCCTTCAAAATCCTTGGCCTTTCCATAACTATTGTCATAAATGGGGATTGCACATCTTGTTTTGTTTCTAAGTAGATTAAATTATTTCAAGAATCAGTGGTTGTATACTCCTAATTTACTCTGTTCATAAATTCCCCAAATTTGGGGTGTTATAAAGGCAAACTGAATTAAAGAAAATATAAAATTGAAAAAAAAAAAGTAACTTGTGGGTGAATCAGTGTATCACTTGTCTCTTTATGGTGACTATGGAATTTATGGAGAACGAAAGTATAAAGAAAATCTCTCCCAATTTACCTACAGTTTGATAATGTGTGAACTGAGTTACCCTGTTAGAGTGTCAGTTTCACTTTATAAAATGCAGGAGTTGCATTGAATGGTCTATAGCATTGTCCTCAACTCCCATTTGGAGAGCAGATGATTCTTTGAGATGCTGCCCTGAGCGAATTGTTAGAGGACCATTAAATAAGCACAATGAAGGCCCCCTACCAACTGGCTCTGTAGATTAAAAGAGCCTCAGCAGTAACTTTCCTTGAAAAATGTTAAACATTTAAAATAACCACCCTTGTGAGGAGAGTTGTGTGGCTGTGTGATTAGAGGCTGGAGGGAAGAAATCAGACCCCCTACAAGCATGAAACTGCTCTCTGCAAGAGAAAACCAATGGTTGTTAACCATTACTGTGATCTTTTCTTGTAAGGCACACTTTTGAGTATTGAGGCAAGGTTAGGATTTTTAAAGAAACCTTTACTTATTCTTCTTAGGCTTCTTCTCTCCCAACCCCCCCCCCCCCATCTCAAAGCATCTCATACTCGAGCTTCTAATGAGAAAGTTAATGTTTTTGCAAGCTGGTGGCATCTGACATGTAAAGGTTCCACTGAGGATGTATTTCCAAATCCTTTACGACCTTAGGGAGTGGTGTGTAATTGTTGCTATAAAGTAAGGTGTGACAGTAACCTTGGGGATTTAAAATCACTACAGGAAATTGAAGAGTAAATTCCTCTTAATAAAGCAGTGCACAGCAAGATGCCAGGGAGCAAGAAATTAACTCACATGGCAGCTGTTGCTTAGGAGGCAAGAGAGAGTTCTACTACCAGGACCCATCCTGGGAGGCTCAAGATACTTTTTCTACCAACAGCCCCCTGCCCTGTTCCAGAAGTGACCTTATGACATTCCGGATGAAAAATGCTGAAAGCAAAATGATTCCTCTGGCATAAGTGTCAGAGGCAGTAATCTGGGGAGGTGGGTATGGGGGCAGCAGGGGAGAACAGCCTTGAGAAGCAGAATCTTAGTTTAGGGCTTTCCTCTATGACTTGGTCTTTGATGTTGAGGACTCAAATCATATCCCACCAGCCTCAACTTCCCCAGGACTAAGTCTAACATTAGAAAGCATGGTGACCTTTATTTCCCCAGCACCTGGAGAGAAAGATAATGTTTGTTGCCTTGAACATTGAGAAGTCTACAAGAAAGAAAATATGAGAAGCTTGGGCAGGGAGGCAGGACATCAATACAAATTACAGTATCAGTATGGTAGCCCTGCTGTTTGAAGCACTTTGCATCGTGTTAGTTGTTAATGATTTCTTTTCATTAAAAACTCATAGGTTGAATGTAGACAACCTATCAAGGCAAAAGACAGTGAAAACACCACTCAAGTCGAGTGATATTGACCTGAAAGGACAGAGATGTGAGGTCCTGATGGATACAGGACCTTTGTCAAAACACTTGATGTGGTGTAAGACCCAAACTCTGGCAAGGTTGATATTAGCTGGAGTTGGTTGTAGCCATCGCTTTCCAGGGACTGTCTCTCTCTTGATTATTTTAGTAACCCATGATTACTCATATTATCACTCCCCATCCAGACCCCTGCAAATTCTCCCCAATATCTTACTAGAGTCTGCTAATTGCTCCCCAAGATCCAACACCTCTCTTTTCCTAGCCCTGCTGTCCCTTGACGTCCTGCTCCAACCTCTTGCTTTTCTCCTGTTCTAAACTGTATTAGAAGTAACAAAGGGTTGGGTATTCGTATAGCCTCTGTAGTCTGACCAGATATGGCCGAGTCACAATTCTGCTTTGTATAAGCAAGTTACTTCACCTCCTCCAGCCTCAATCTTCTCATCTTTCAAATGGAAAATCAGAGCTATGCATTTTTACCTATTATTATTTTTGTTGCCAAGTACTTTTTGTACTGACTCTTGAATTGTTTTTTGACATTCTCCCTAAAAAGTTTACCTACTTTATTCTCTGTCTCTCTTGATTTATCCAGCATGTCCTTAACTCAGACTAAAGCTACTGAAACTTTCTTGACCTCTGTTTTCTCATCTGTAAAATGGAGACTAACAGTTATTCTCTCATGGTTTTGTCTTCCTGTGCCCAGAGGTCTCATCAACAACCCCCATCCGAACCCCCAACTTGATATCATGCCACCTCTTTCAGGAGAATCCAAATGCTACAGACAGCTCATCAATTTCTTTGAGTCATATCTGCCCTAGAGTAAACAACCTAGTTTTATTTATTCATTTGAGTTTTAACTGCTCCTCATATGACATTATTTCCTAGCTTTTAGCATTCTGGCTTTTCTCTTTTAAATGATATGATTGGTTCATATGTAACCAAAGACCTGTGGAATACATTATTCCATAAATGGTCAGCTCGGATAAAGCAATGCTGTCTCTGATAGCCTTTATTTTTCACATTTTTTCCTAAACTTTGCACATCTCAGAGTAAAGCACAGATCTCATGAAAGTTTTTACATGTCACCTTCTATTGTTTCCTCATCTTGAGTATCCTACGCACAAAAGCTGATATCCCTAACTCACAAGGCAAGACCTCACTTACATTTGCATTAAATATCACATTTAATGTGAGGCACATTTAATGAGATGCAGACCTTCATTTCAGTTGGTGGGAATTTTTGTGAATACTAATTTTGTCAATCAACATATTAACTCCCAGCATTTTTTCATCCATAAATGTAATGAACCCTCACCTTTCATATGTTAACCTAGATCCAGTGATAAAATATTTTAGGGCCAAGATATTATAGGTGGCACTAGTGGTAAAGAACCTGCCTGCCAATGCAGGAGACATAAGAGATGCAGATTCAATCCCTGGGTCAAGAAGATCCCCTGGAGGAGGGCATGACAACCCACTCCAGTATTCTTGCCTGGAGAATCCCATGGACAGAGGAGCCTGGCAGACTACAGTCTACATGGTCGCAAAGAGTCAGACATCACTGAAGCAACTTAGCCTGCACACAAGATATTACAAACCTTCTTCCTATTTGTTAACCATCAAAAAAAGAAAAAAATCATCTTTGGTTCTGTTTTCAACCAATGATTCATCTACTTAATTGTTCTTGTATCTTGTCATAATCTCTCCATTGTGGGTCCAATTACTATATGACACAACTTTTTACTGTTCTACTGGCTCTCAATACACCACATCATCATGTTTCCTTAAGGCAGTAACTAATCCACAGTTGTTTATAAACTTGAGCACTGGAGTCAGACTCCTGTTGAATTCAGCACCTACTCTTACTAGCTGTATGACTGTGGGCAGGTTATGTAAGCATTATGTCCAAAAGTCACAAAGGAAGAAACTGAAGTGAGCAGGGAATGCCCTATTTGTAGGGCTAATATGTTATATGTTTGGATATAATATGATAAAGCATATCAAGTATTTATAAGAAGCTACTTGCATACAATAAGGACTCTATAATTGTTAGCTCTTTTTACATCTATAAACGTTACAACTTCACTAAAGAGGATAAATAAAAAATGAGGTTAGATCAGATCTTTAGATTATCAGAGATCTGAGATTATCAGATCTTTAGATTAATCTTTAGATCAGATCTGATCTGATCAGATCTTTGATGATTTCTACCATGTTTGTAGACTTTATGTCTATATTCCTTTCCTTATTAGCCCTGGTCTCTATTTGTAATCAGCGGCTTCCCTGGTGGCTTAGAGGATAAAGTGTCTGCCTGAAATGCAGGAGACCTGGGTTCGATCCCTGGGTTGGGAAGATCCCCTGGAGAAGGAAATGGCAATCCACTCCAGTATTATTGCCTGGAGAATCCCATGGACAGAAGAGCCTGGTGGGCTACAGTCCATGGGGTTGCAAGAGTCGGACACGACTGAGTGACTTCACTTTCTCTCATTTTCTATTTGTAATCACACATGGGTTGTTTTGATTAATTATTAGGCTGTTCCTGGCTCAGTTGTAGCATGCAGGATCTTTAGTTGTGGCATGTGGGGCTAGTTCCCTGACCAGGGATTGAATCCTGGGCTCCTGTATCTGGAGCCTGGAGTCATACCCACTGGACCACCAGGGAAGTTCCTATTGTGTTTATTTAATTACAATTATCTTCCTCCATGTCAGCTGGGCTCATCCCTGTATTTCCAAGTACCTTGTACAGTGTCAGGCAGGTGTTCAGTGTATATCTGTTAAATGAATGATCACTGTGTAATTTGTACTAATGATGATTGAGGTACAGAGAAGAATCAGCAATAGTCATCATTAACCACCTATGAGGGCTAATTTCCCCATCCACTAAGCCTACCACATGACTGTGCAGGATAGCTGGTTCTGATTAAAGAATAGCTCAGACAATGCATTTTACTGCTGTTTTGAGGAGCCTGTCATCAGAACCTCACTGCATCACAATTTGGCTTTTTGTCCAAACCTCATGAATGTGGATGTTCACAAATACCAGAGAGAGAGATTAGAAAGAGTGAATCTGACCCCCAGAATCAAGGCTGGTCTTTATTTAGAGCTGGGAGACCTGGGGAGAGCAGAGGCAAAGATAGGAACATAAAGTCCTGACAAGGAGACATAAGCCAAGGTAAAGGGAGACATTATATTAAGGAGAGAAGAGCAGAGGATATGAACAGTGCAGGCGCTGTTCATTGCTAACAGGCAGAGGGAGATTGGCATTGAGTGTGATTAGGTATCTAGTGTCTGAGTGTAACCAGCTTCAGACTGAAGTGAGAGCCAAATCTTGACCTCACGAGATCCTACATCTGTATGATCTTGAGTAAGTCATTTGGTTTCTATCAATTTTTAAATCAACACAAGAGAAATAATATAAACCTCAGTTCAGTTCAGTTTAGTCGCTTAGTCGTGTCCGACTCTTTGCAACCCTATGAATCGCAGCATTCCAGGCCTCCCTGTCCATCACCAACTCCCAGAGTTCACTCAGACTCACGTCCATCGAGTCAGTGATGCCATCCAGCCATCTCATCCTCTGTTGTCCCCTTCTCCTCCTGCCCGCAATTCCTCCCAGCATCAGGGTCTTTTCCAATGAGTCAACTCTTCGCATGAGGTGGCCAAAGTATTGGAGTTTCAGCTTTAGCATCATTGCTTCCAAAGAAATCCCAGGGCTGATCTCTTTCAGAATGGATTGGTTGGATCTCCTTGCATTCCAAGGGAAACTCTCCAGAGTCTTCTCCAACACCACAGTTCAAAAGCATCAATTCTTCGGTGCTCAGCTTTCTTCACAGTCCAACTCTCACATCCATACATGACCATAGGAAAAACCATAGCCTTGACTAGATGGATCTCACATCTACACAAATAAAATTATATCACTGAATGAAATAGCTTACCCATCAAATGATGAAAGTGGATTCACATATTGGTTGCTTATTTTGGTTATTAAAAATAAAAGGTGATGATCCTTCTTATAGAAATGTGAAGGTCCCTGAAACAGCACATTGAGAGAAAGATGGAGCTAGGTATCAACTGAAAACTAGTCTAGAGCTAACCCTACGAGGAACATAGAGAAGCAGGATCAGGGAAAGTCACTGTTGAAACCTGTCTTAAAGATTATTTAGTTATTATTTCCCCCAATTTGCTGATTATAACAATCACAAAGCTGAAACAAAAATTCCAGACTTCTCATAAAGAACAAGTAAGGCATCATCCCCAGGGCAGGAGCCTAGATATTGATGTTAATAAGAGTACCAGGTGATTCTTATGATAAGATGAACTTGGTAAACCCTACCTTTGATAATTATTTGAATTTCTTTAAGCTTTCTCTAGTCAAGGTGTGGCCCTTAAATCAGCAGCATCAGCATCGCCTGAAGAGTGTAGAGCTTTGTAGAATCTCAGATCCCACCCAGACATACTTCATAGAGATTTACAGTTTAACAAGCCTCCAGGTGGGTTGTACGCGTGTTAAATTGTGGCTGCACCTGCCTAAGATACCTCCACCTCCTCTTGGACCCAGTCAGGAGCAGGGGGATCTCTTTGCCAGGAAGGTTTTTGCAACCTCCTGGCACTTCTGTTTAAAATATAGCAGCCACAACCTCCCTACAGAGTCAACATCATTGAGAGTGATTTGAGGTCTGAGACAAAGGTTGCACCATGGGCTGATAAAAGCTGACAATTCCAGACACCTAAAATAGGTAGGTAGTAACTCTCTCCTACAATATTAATCCTTAGATCAAAAAGGTGTTTGTGTTTCCGGTTTGGCAGGGATTTTAAAAATATGGTAAAAACGTATAATGCAAATTTGCCATCTTAACCAATTTTAAGAATACAGTTGAGTAGTGTTAACTCTGCACATTGTCATGCAACAGAGCTCTAGAACTCTTTGCACCTTGCAAAATTGAAATGCTAAGCTCTTTGAACAGTACTTCCCTTTCCTGCCTCCCCTAGTCCTTTGCTATCTTTGGATGAGTTGTCCTATCGTGACAGGGGCTGTGACAGGCCACCTGACAATGAACTGCAGGTATCTTCCAAAGGCATACAGCCCAGCAACACCTTGATGGCAGTCTTGGGGGGCCCCATGTTGTATATTGTGTGCCATTTTAAGATACTAGTTTTTTGGGAATTCTCCGGTGTTTCAGTGGTTAGAACGTGGCACTTTCACTGCTGAGGCTTTGGGCTCAGTCTCTTGTAGGGGAACTAAGATTCTGCAAGCTGCATGGTGCAGCAGAAAAAAAAAAAATGTGGTTATTTGTTATGCAACAACGTAAATCAAGTACATCTGTGGAGTGTTTGCTTTTTGGAGTAATACTTAAAAACTGTGTAAAGGTCCCATTCTCTAATTTTTTACCTAATGATTTTATTATCTTATTTACATGAATGTTGAAAAAATTATTCTTTCTTTTTGGTTTAATTTTGTTGTCGTTGATTTACAATATGTTAGTTTCAGGTGTGAGTAAGTGAATCAGTTATATATATTCAGAATATTTTCCATTATAGTTTATTATAAGATATTGAATATAGTTCCCTGTGCTATATAGCAAATACCTGTTGTTTATCTACTGTATGTACAGAAGTTTGTATCTATTAATCCAAGACTCTCAATCTATCCCTCACCCCTTTCCCCTTTGGTAACCATACATTTGTTTTCTATGTCTCTGAGTCTGTCTTTGTGTTTGATATAGATTTATTTGTATTATTTTTAGATTCTACATGTAAGTGATAACATATGTCTTTCTCTGCTGACTTAATTCATTAAGTATAATATTCTCCAGGTCCATTCACAGTGCTGGAAATGACAATATTTCATTATTTTTATGGCTGAGTAATATTCCATGGAAATCCACTCCAGTATTCTTGCCTGGAAATCCCATGGACAAAAGAGTCTGATGGGCTACAGTCCATGGGGTCACAAGAGTTGGACATGACTTAGTGACTCAACAACAAAAACATTCCATCATATATGTATGTATATATATGTATACATATATACCACATACACACACACACATATATATGTATACATATATACCACATCCTCTTAGCCAATTTTCTCTTGATGAGTTTTATCTTCTCTGTACCACAATCATTATTACAAATTGCATGGTGATCATTGAGGTCTCAAGGCTCTATTTCCCTTGAGTTCATGCCCTGCCCCAAAGGAGGTGATTCCAGAAGCAAGTGAGGCCCTTGCCATCACAGGGAACCTGTGTAGGGGTCCACAGTTCAGCCTAGAAGCAGCCCAAGATTGCATCCCTTTCTCTGTTGTGTTCATTCCAGATCTAGTGTAAGCCTGTGGTGTGGAGTAGATGGGGGCTGGGGTGCTGTGGCTGCAAGAATTGAGGTGGCTGTGCTGTCCCCTGGGATCAGGGCTCTCTCTGCCACAGACTTCTCCCAGGACCTGTCTGCCCCAGGTCCAGCATCAAGCTGTGGTGTGGAGTGGGTGGCTCCAGGGTGCTCTCATTAGGAAAGGGATTGCTGAGTACTGCCCACGGCCTGTCTGCACTTAGTCCCTGTGCATCCCTGTGGTGCTGTGTTGGTGAGCACACTGCCAGTGTCTCCCACAGCTGGACTCACTGCCACCCTGCCTGCGTGCATTGACAGCGGGCTCCGGCCCTCCCTGATCACACCCCAGGCCCTCTGGGTTGTCTCTGAGGAGCTGGACTGAGTCCTCTCCTAGGGCCTGTCTGCTTGTGACTCAGCGTTTGGCCACTCTGGGTTCTGTGGTGCCGCTTGCCTGGCGTTCACACTGACAGTGTCTCCCCTGCCTGACTTGCTGCCCCCGTGTGTGTGCTAACCATGGTCTCCATGATTCCACCTGGATCACACTACAGGTGTCCCTGTCCATCTCTATGCAGCTGAACCAAATCTTTCCCCTGATCTCCCTCCAGGCTGTGATGTGGAATGAGCAGGCTGGGATGTTTGCCTGTTTGGATTTAGAAGTATGGTGAAGAGGCAGCTTCTAGTGCAAGGCTTTTTCTGCCCTTGTTGTTGGCAAGCCAGCATGGGGACACTCCTTGCAAGTAGAGTCTAGGCTTCTCCAGCCCTTCTGCTGGTCTCACTGGATTTCCCAGCAGGCAAGCGGGCTTGCCTTTTCTGTACAGATCCCCGGACTGGGATGCCCAGACTATGGGTCTCTTTGCTCCCTCCCCGAGGTAGGGGTCCACCTGTGGGTATCTTCTGTTTCTTACAGATCCCTGCCAAGGGTGCCAGCCCTGACCTGATGCCTTTTTCGCTATCCTACCTAGTTATGTGAAGGTTATTCTTTTAGCCTTGGTTGCATAGGGGATCTTCTGCCAGGTTCCAGTTAGTTTTATGGGAGAATTGTTCTATATGTACATGTACTTTTGATGTATTTGGTGGGGGAGGTAAACTCCATGCCCTCCTACTCTACTATCTTGACCCCCTCTCCTAGTCTATGTTCTTAATTGCCCATTTTCAGTGTGGAATTGGTTGGTAGTCATCTCCAATGGCAGTAACTGGCTATTTCCTTTTATGGTTACTACGGACTCATGGGTTTTTAATCCACTAAATATATTGCAAATAGTCATTCTTTTTGCTTCACATAGCTTTTGAAGCATCTTAATTTACATGATACATTTATTTAAAGAAAATTGTAATTGTGCATTTTGTAAATGAAGCCAAAGGTCTTGTACTAATTTCTCATCTTAGAAGAGAATAATGCACATTTTCTATTATTTAGGAACTCCAAGATTCTGGGCTCTGTTTGACCTTCCCAAACTCCTCTAAATACAGGCAGACTTTTGGCTGATTTAGACATGAATCTGGCTATTTTGCATTTGGTAATGCAATCCTTAGTGTTGCCTTTTGAGGAATGTGAATAACTGTGATCAGATCATCTATAGCAAATCTACAGGCTAGACATTCTTTCAACACTTGTTTCTTACAGCAAAAATATTCCTACCTAGATTTATGAAGCATGGCTTCACTTTCAAACACACAGTAAGTTGAGGATTGATTCCCGGAGTACTGAACTTTCCAGTGTTTTCTTTCATAAGAGCCTCATTCTCAAGCCCTGTGTGGGCACATGTTTTCTGAAGGATGTTCCTTAGACTCTTAGAAACTGCCTTTCTTAATACACTGCCTTCCTTAAATATACTCTCACCTGCTCTTTCATGAAACTGATGAACCCTTTGTTTTTGTGCGTTCTGTCCAAGGAAGTCCTCCGTGCTGGAAAAGGGAGAAACTGGAAAACAGAAAACTCAGCATTTGCAAATAGACTAGAAAACATCATGAATCATCAGTGCTCAAAATGCAGTAGGCAATTTTGCACCAAACACAATTACCACGTGCCTTGGGAAGCAAGCCTATTCTATTGTTAAACTAAGAAAGCATTCACTTCTAGTTTCTATGGCAGTAAAAAGTAAACACTCTACAGGCTCAGAAGAGAGAAGTTTCCAAAGAGATCTGAGAAATGCTTAGAGAATAGAGAGAGAGAGAGAGAGAGAAAAAAAAAAAAAAAAAATATATATATATATATATATATATACACACACACACACATGCTATCTTCACAAAATGTGAAGTCATTAAGAAAATGGAAAAGGACATTCTTGTGACATTTAAGAGATTTGTACTTTCTTTTTTCTCTGAAGTGCACAGAAGTTTGGAGACCCAAAGAGCTCAGCAGCGCTCCCACTGTTGACTAACTCTTCTAAGAAAGAGTAGAAATGGTAGAAGTTATCCTGGGCTGTGATCTAGGGATCTTAGTCTGAGCCTTGGATTCCTATCTCTAGCTTTGTATTCCTCTTTTTATAGAACAAGATTATCCTTTCTTCCCTGTTCATTTTCATAAACCCACATGGAAATTATTTTGATACACCTGTCAAAATAGTAAAGCAAACAGAATTTACTGTGGAATAATAAAGCATTAGAACTAGAAGAATTCTAATAAATCCATGAATCAAATACTTGATTGCTATTGGTGTTTTAATAAAAAATGAGTGAAGCAGCTTGGTTTATTTTATGGTGGTCACTTAAATTATATTACTTCATTGCCTACCTACACATAAGAAAGTGTTCTTTATTTCAGAGACATGCTGAATCTGACTTTTCTTGAAACATATGGTCACTCAGACCTGCTTTAATTTTCTTTCTTTGAATTGACTTCTGGGAAAAGAGCCAAAATAGCTTACTTTGTATTAAATGGCCATTGGTGTGCACCCTCAGAGTCTAGGAGACAAGACACAAGATATGAGAAACCTAGAACACAGGAAAAGTAAAGGGAACAACAGCCTCTTCTTAATTCAGAAAATTATAAAAATAGAGCCATAAATCCAATATGAATATAAGAAGGCCAGATTTTAAAATGTTGACAAGTATCTCACTTTTTAAAGACACTGGATAGGCTAATACTGCTCAAACTGCATCCCATCCAAGGGCAGTTTACTAGTCATCTGATTTAATTTGTAGGTTATTGTCCCATTTCTGAAAAGGAAATGTCCTAAACCAGTTAACTACAAAATTTAAAGCAGAACCTGCTTCTCCAAACTCTTCCTGCAGGAAACTATGTGAATACAAATGCCCCATCAAAGGAACCAAAGTAAACTGCATCCCCCTGGACTCTAAATTTTGCTGGTGATTTGTTCGTCCACTTTCATTGTTGTTCTGAGAGATAATCTGGTCAACCATGGAGCAGAGCTTTTATTCTGTTTTTAAACTTTAATGTTGGTTAAAAAATAATAATGCATCTTTAAGGCATGTGTTATAGTGGTAAATATTTAAAGTTTCATAAATCCACCATGATGGAGATTCCCAAGTCAATAAAAATGAAGAGCAACACTGAAATGTGCATATTACCTTTGAAAGGTTATCTGAGAATGGAATGTACTCTCTCCAAGTCCTCCTTTCCCTTTGCCTTAGTTCAGAATTCCTCATTTTTCTAGGTAGAAGCAATTTTGAATGTTCATAAGAAAGCCTCCTGCCATTTAAAATTGTCCCCAATTTATGGATTTTTTTTTTCATGATGAAACATGGTAGGTAAGGCATCTGAAATATAATCCACAGGAAAGATTGATAGTCATCAATTGCATTTCCCCTTATCCTTTTCATCTGGATTGAAGGACACTCAAAAAACCTTTCTGCCTCTTTTCAAAACATTGATCTATATATAAGTTATGGTTTACTTCCATTATATCTTCGCTTAAGTTAAAATGAATATCAGTCGCTCAGTTGTGTCCAACTCTTTGCCACCCCATGAACCACAGCACGCCAGGCCTCCCTGTCCATCACCAACTCCTGGAGTTCACCCAAACTCATGTCCATCGAATTGGTGATGCTATCCAGCCATCTTGTCCACTGTTGTCCCCCTCTCCTCCTGCCCCCAGTCCGTCCCAGCATCAGAGTCTTTTCCAGTGAGTCAAAGTGGCCAAAGTATTGGAGTTTCAGCCTCAACATCAGTCCTTCCAGTGAACACCCAGGACTGGTCCCCTTTAGGAAGGACTGGTTGGATCTCCTTGCAGTCCAAGGGACTCACAACAGTCATCTCCAGTACCACAGTTCAAAAGCATCAATTCTTTGGTGCTCAGCTTTCTTTACAGTCCAACTCTCACAGCCATACATGACCATAGGAAAAACCAAAGCCTTGACTAGACGGACCTCTGTTGGCAAAGTAATGTCTCTGCTTTTCAATATGCTATCTAGGTTGGTCATAACTTTCCTTCCAAGGAGGAAGCATCTTTTAATTTCATGGCTGCAGTCACCATCTGCAGTGATTTTGGAGCCCCCAAAAATAAAGTCTGACACTGTTTCCACTGTTTCCCCATCTATTTCCCATGAAGTGATGGGACCAGATGCCATGATCTTAGTTTTCTGAATGTTGAACTTTAAGCCAACTTTTTCACTCTCCTCCTTCACTTTCATCAAAAGGCTTTTTAGTTCCTCTTCACTTTCTGTCATAAGGGTGGTGTAATCTGCATATCTGAGGTTATTGATATTTCTCCTATCAATGTTGATTCCAGCTAGTGTTTCTTCTAGCCCAGAGTTTCTCATGATGTACTCTGCATATAAGTTAAATAAGCAGGGTGACAATATACAGCCTTGATGTACTCCTTTTCCTATTTGGAACCAGTCTGTTGTTCTATGTCCAGTTCTAACTGTTGCTTCCTGACCTGCATACAAATTTCTCAAGAGGTAGGTATGGTGGTGGTATGGTATTCCCATCTCTTTCAGAATTTTCAGTTTATTGTGATCCACACAGTCAAAGGTTTTGGCATAGTCAATAAAGCAGAAATAGATGTTTTTCTGGAACTCTCTTGCTTTTTTGATGATCCAGCAGATGTTGGCAATTTGATCTCTGGTTCCTCTGCCTTTCCTAAAATCAGCTTGAACATCTGGAAGTTCACGGTTCACATATTGTTGAAGCCTGGCTTGGAGAATTTTGAGCATTACTTTACTAGCATGTGAGATGAGTGTAATTGTGCAGTAGGTTGAGCATTGTTTGGCATTGCCTTTCTTTGGAATTGGAATGAAAACTAACCTTGTCAGTCCTGTGGCCACTGCTGAGTTTTCCAAATTTGCTGGCATGTTGAGTGCAGCACTTGCACAGCATCATCTTCCAGGATTTTAAATAGCTCAACTGGAATTTCATCACCTCCAAGCTTTGTTCGTAGTGATACTTTCTAAAGCCCACTTGACTTCACATTCCAGGGTGTCTGGCTCTAAGTCAGTGATCACACCATGATGATTATCTGGGTCATGTAGATCTTTTTTGTACAGTTCCTCTTTGTATTCTTGCCACCTTTTCTTGATATTTTCTGCTTCTGTTAGGTCCATACCATTTCTGTCTTTTATTGAGCCCATCTTTGCATGAAATGTTCCCTTGGTATCTCTAATTTCCTTGAAGAGATCTCTAGTCTTTCCCATTCTGTTGTTTTCCTCTATTTCTTTGCATTGATCACTGAATAAAGCTTTCTTATCTCTCCTTGCTATTCTTTGGAACTCTGCATTCAGATGCTTATATCTTTCCTTTTCTCCTTTGCTTTTCACTTCTCTTCTTTTCACAGCTATATTAAGGCCTTCTCAGACAGCCATTTTGCTTTTTTGCATTTCTTTCCTGTAGGGATGGTCTTGATCCCTGTCTCCTGTATAATGTCACGAGCCTCCGTCCACAGTTCATCAGGCACACTATCTATCAGATCTAGGCCCTTAAATCTATTTCTCACTTCCACTGTATAACCATAAGGGATTCGATTAGGTCATACCTGAATGGTCTAGTGGTTTTCCTTACTTTCTTCAATATAAGTCTGAATTTGGCATAAGGAGTTCATGGTCTGAGCCACAGCCATCTCCTGGTCTTGTTTTTGCTGACTGTATAGATATTGTCCATCTTTGGCTGCAAAGAATATAATTAATCTGATTTCGTTGTTGACCATCTGGTGATGTCCATGTGTAGAGTCTTCTCTTGTGTTGTTGGAAGAGGGTGTTTTCTATGACCAGTGCATTCTCTTGGCAAAACTGTTAGCCTTTGCCCTGCTTCATTCCATGCTCCAAGGCCAAATTTGCCTGTTACTCCAGTGTTTCTTGACTTCATACTTTTGCATTCCAGACTCCTACAATGAAAAGGACTTTTTTTGGGTGTTAGTTCTAAAAGTTTTGTAGGTCTTCATAGAACCGTTCAACTTCAGCTTCTTCAGCATTACTGGTTGGGGCATAGACTTGGATTGCTGTGATATTGAATGGTTTGCCTTGGAAACGAAGAGATCATTCTGTCATTTTTGAGATTGCATCCAAGTACTACATTTTGGACTCTTTTGTTGACCATGATGGCTACTTCATTTCTTCTGAGGGATTCCTTCCTACAGTAGTAGATATAACAGTCATCTGAGTTAAATTCACCCATTCCAATCCATTTTAGTTCACTGATTCCTACAATGTAGACATTCACTCTTGCCATCTCTTGTTTGACCACTTCCAATTTGCCTTGATTCATGGACCTAACATTCCAGGTTCCTATGCAATATTGCTCTTTACAGCATTGGACCTTGCTCCTATCACCAGTCACATCCACAACTGGGTATTGTTTTTGCTTTGGCTCCATCCCTTCATTCTCTCTGGAGTTATCTCTCCACTGATTTCCAGTAGCATATTGGGCACCTACTGACTTGGGGAGTTCCTCTTTCAGTATCCTATCATTTTGCCTTTTCATACTGTTCATGGGGTTCTCAAGGCAAAGAATACTGAAGTGGTTTTCCATTCCCTTCTCCAGTGGACCATATTCTGTCAGACCTCTCCACCATGACCCGTCTGTCTTGGGTGGCCCCACAGGGCATGGCTTAGTTTCATTGAGTTAGACAAGGTCCATGTGATTGGGTTGGCTAATTTTCTGTGATTACGGTTTCAGTGTGTTTGCCGTCTCGCAACACCTACCGTCTCACTTTGATTTCTGTTACCTTGGAGGTGGGGTGTGGGGTATCTCTTCATGGCTGCTCCAGCAAAGCACAGCTGCTGCTCCTTACCTTGGACAAGGTCACTTCTCCTGACCTTGAACATGGAGTAGCTCCTCTCAGCCCTCCTGCACCCACACAGCCACTGCTTATTATATAAACATACAAATATGATATATATATATATATATCTAGCGTATACACTTGCATATGTTATTTGTAAACATATGAGATACTTAATAAAAATGTATATATTTTGCTCTGGTTTTCCTGTATAGAGTGCATGCTGTGTGTCTTTTGCAGCATTTCTTCAGTACCAGTGTGAACTGTAGTGATTGTGTCCTCTGTTCATGGGGATTCTCCAGGCAAGAATACTGGATTTGGTTGCATGCCTTCCTACAGGGGACCTTCCCAACCCAGGGATCGAACCCAGGTCTCCCACATTGGAGGCAGATTCTTTACCAACCAAGCCTTCATGGAAGCCCAAGAATACTGGAGTGGGTAGCTTATCCCTTCTCCAGGGGATCTTACCAACTCAGGAATCAAACTGGGGTCTCCTGAATTGTAGGTGGGTTCCTTACCAACTGAGCTACCAGGGAAGCCCAAACATACGAGATATTTAATATATATTTATATATTTTTTTCTCTAGTTTACCTGTATGGAGTGCATGTCCTTATGTCTTTTGTAGTATTTCTTCAGTACCAGTGTGAATTGTGATGATTATGGGGTACACTTAAGGAAGGGATATTCCTTTCTGGCTTATTAACGTTTATACATGGTTCTGTACATACTTAGAATGTTCTTGGAAGGTAAATTTATTAGAAAATATAACAGAAGGAAATATAGTTGTTGCAGACAACTTTTGAGATATCTGTGAAGCTTATAGAAACCATCTTCTTAGAAAAACAGTCCTACCACACCCTGAGCCCCCTCATCTACCAACAGGGATGAACAGGTGCAGCCATATACGTTGGCCATGAGTGGATATTGAACCAAGCTGTTAGAGAATTTGTCACTTTGGAATTCTGAAGTGTGCTTACTTCAATAGTAACTATATTCTTGGGATCTGTACAGCATTATTCTCCAGCATGGTACTGGAGGAGAGAGAATAACAAAGCAGGCACACACAAGCACAGGCCAGAGACCCCGATGTAAAGCTGAGAAGCTGCTCCAGCTTGGTTTATGATATCTTTTCCATTCCACGTTTTAGTTATTTGCTTAGGCCAGCAGTATTCTTTGTCCTTGGGCTTTGTGAGATAATCCCTTTATCTTTAACACATATGCACAAAGTCTATTTATTTGCTTAAACTTCCTTGAAACCACTTCTTCATTTGCAACCAAAATTCATTAGGCAGAAATTATTGTATATACTATATTTTACTTTTTAGGCCATGAAGACCATAGACTGTCATTGTAGGTATTCATGTCTGAATTTGAAAAATATTCAGAACCTTGCCCTTTCAAAGATGAAATGAGTTTAAAGAAGAGGTGAAAATATGCTGGGAAAGAACATGATATCAATTTAATATTTATATCCTAATGTGTGGCTTAAAATAAAAAAACTGTTTAACTCTTGATATCAATAACCTTGATATCAATAAGATATGCAGATGACACCACCCTTATGGCAGAAAGTGAAGAGGAACTAAAAAGCCTCTTGATGAAAGTGAAAGTGGAGAGTGAAAAGTTGGCTTAAAGCTCAACATTCAGAAAACTAAGATCATGGCATCTGGTCCCATCACTTCATGGGAAATAGATGGAGAAACAGTGGAAACAGTGTCAGACTTTATTTTGGGGGCTCCAAAATCACTGCAGATGGTGATTGCAGCCATGAAATTAAAAGACACTTACTCCTTGGAAGGAAAGTTATGACCAACCTAGATAGCATATTGAAAAGCAGAGATATTACTTTGCCAACAAAGGTCCATCTAGTCAAGGCTATGGTTTTTCCAGTGGTCATGTTTGGATGTGAAAGTTGGACTGTGAAGAAAGCTGAGCACCAAAGAATTGATGCTTTTGAACTGTGGTGTTGGAGAAGACTTTTGAGAGTACCATGGACTGCAAGGAGATCCAACAAGTCCATTCTAAAGGAGATCAGTCCTGGGTGTTCTTTGGAAGGACTGATGCTAAAGCTGAAACTCCAATACTTTGGCCACCTCATGTGAAGAGTTGACTCATTGGAAAAGAGTCTGATGCTGGGAGGGATTGGGGGCAGGAGGAGAAGGGGGCGACAGAGGATGAGATGGCTGGATGGCATCACCAACTCGATGGACATGAGTCTGGGTGAACTCTGGGAGTTGGAGATGGACAGGGAGGCCTGGCGTGCTGCAATTCATTGGGTTGCAAAGAGTTGGACACAACTGAGTGACTGAACTGAAGTCTCCATTCTAACTTTTAAGTGTTCAAAATAGTTATTTCCATTATATAGTGGAGAACATTATGGCTCAAGGATGTTATGTGAATCCCACTGCATCATAGCTGCCTCTGCACAGGGTCTGATACAGAGAGAGGGTCAATGTACACTGAGCAAATATCTAGCAAGCACTCTGTATATTAGGTAGTTTATTGCCTTTTTCCAGGGCTGGGGACGGTCAGAGGTAAGATGATGTTACTCAATGGTTTTATTGGCAGAGAGTCAGTTGGATGCAAGAAATAGACAAAGTAGCAAAGAAAGATTTTTCTAAAAAATCCTGTAGTGCATATCTATCTGTAAATCAATAACTAATCAAATAATTAAATAAAATGTAAAAACTTGTTTTTCAATTACTTGGTACAAGGTCCTGTGTGCAGAAAACCACTTTAATAGTCTCAACAAATAGTAAAACATACATGGCAGCATAGGTTAAACAACAGAGCTGAAGACAGAACCCGGGAGTTGGTGATGGACAGGGAGGCCTGGTGTGCTGCGATTCATGGGGTCGCAAAGAGTCGGACATGACTGAACGACTGAACTGAACTGACTGAAGACAGGAGTAAAAATTTACCCTACTTCAGATATACATATATCTTTCAGTGCATAGCGTTGTAAGTGTAAATTCAGGTCTTTTCAAAATAGTGTTAAGTCTGTCCATTGCATATGCTTAGATTTGGAAATGGCAACCCAGTCCAGTGTTCTTGCCTGGAGAATCACAGGGATGAGTGGGCTGCCATCTCTGGGGTTGCACAGAGTCGGACACGACTGAAGTGACTTAGCAGCAGCAGCAGCAGCAGTCCTTACTCAGAATTTGCTGGGAAATCCAGTGTTCATGTATCTTCTTTATTGTAAGTGTTAAGGGATAAATTAACAACTGTGTGCATGTGAATGAGGATGGGCCGTTTCTGGCAGTGTGGCTTTGGCTCTGAGAATCCATGTAAGCTTTTTGAAAGTCTCCTTTTTGATGTGTGGACTCCATGGGCTTCAGCCAGCCAGCCATTCATTTCTCTGAAAATAAGACAAAATACGGAAAGTACCTGGTTATGTTTGAACAGTGTGGAAAATACAGTGGGCACTTAAGTATTCAGTAAGAGCAGGTTTAATCCAAAAGTAATAGGAAAAACAGAAGGAAAGCAAAATGACAAAAATTAAAAAAAAAAAGCCCAAAGCACAAGAAGGAATGAGTGAGGGGATATTATATAATCTATGTTATCTTCCAAATAGTAGACACCAACTGAGAGTCCAGGAGTTTGAATTAATGATCTCTGTTTCCCACCCACACACACACACACACACACACACACACACACACACACACCTCCTAAGAACTCAGTGTGTGTATGAGTGTGTGTGTGTGTTCTTTGAAATATGGCTAACTTATAAATTGCAGGGGCTCTGATTGTGGGAGATACATGGTAGTAGGAATAAAGGTAGGACTAATGCCCAAGGATCCCATCAAGTTGACTGGATACGGCTTAGAAAGGGAGTAGGGCAGAAAATGAAGAGTGAGAAAAACCTCCATTTCCTGGGCAAACGTAGATTCTCTTACATGGTGGAGAGTCTCAGTTGGAAATTGATGTCTTTGAAGATATTTTTCTAAAACCAAGCCCTCTACCTATTTGAAGTTGAGAGATTAATGGACTCTAGCAAATAAAGTTAAGGATCCCATTAGATGAAATGATATAGCTTGACAATAAAACATCTCTCAGTCAGGATTAATCTTGTCCCATAGGTTTGTGGTACTTTGCACTTATGTTATAAAATTTATCATAATCTGCCATGTATTATGAGAAGGAAACGGCAACCCACTCCAGTATTCTTGCCTAGAGAATCCTGGTGGGGTCACACAGAGTTGGACACATCTAAAGCAACTTTGCATGCATGCATGCATTGGAGAAGGAAATGGCAACCCACTCCAGTATTCTTGCCTGGAGAATCCCAGGGACGGGAGAGCCTGGTGGGCTGCCATCTATGGGGTCACAGAGAGTCGGATGTGACTTAAGTGATATAGCAGCAGCAGCAGTCATGTATTATATACAAAAATAGAACTGTTATTTGTTTGAGAGACCATGATATATCCTGCACTTTCTTATATTGTCTCATTTATAAGTGACTCATAATACAGGATATCCTGTTTTATAATTTGTATTTTACAGAGAAAGAAATTGAAGTGTGAAAGGTTAAATAATTTAATTAGTAAGATTTCCTTCCAAACTTTAATTTGGATGTGTCCATTCCCACTATTCTGCATATGCATACCTATCTAGAGAGAGACAATTCACATCTTTGTCAGCTTAAGTGAATTATTGTGCAAAGTAAATGCTCAATAAGTCTTGTGAAACTGACTCCAGTGAACACACAGCAACTAAGTGTGCCATTTTTCAAGCTCAAGACTCAAATTATAACCTTTAGAAGCCTTATTCAAATTGTAATGCAGCAATGAACATCAAATTAGGATCAGTTCATTTTTGAAGAATAGAAAAATTTCTGAAAGTTCGCAAGAGAAATAATTATTCACAATTTCTCAATATTTAAATCAAGAATGATCTTGCCTTATAGATTAACAGGTGGAATATGTTTCCTAGTCACTCTGATCTTTGGAACGTTTATCTGTCTCAAATTCCCTTTATCTCTGACCCTAACACCAGTGGAATGCCTAACATTTCAACTGTTGGAGCTAATGCCTTATGTAAAATTATAGTCATCCAATGACTTCAATTAAATTGCTCATTTGCACTAGGAATAAATAAAACTTAAGCCTCCATTTTTTTTCAGGCAAGGATACTGGAGTGGGTTGCCATTTCCTTCTCCAGGGGATCTTCCTTATCCAGGGATTGAATCTGTGTCTCTTGCATTACAAGTGGATTCTTTGCTGTCTGAGTCACCAGGGAAGCTCCACAGTAACACACATATACATAAATCAAAAGATTAATCTACATTAAATTATCCGCCTATGTCCAGATTGTGCAGTTCGGAATGAGCGAGAAGCTGGGCCAGGTGTCCTTCGCTCTCCCGCGGCCAGGCGAAGCGCTGGTGGAGAAACCGTTCAGCAAGGCCACGGCCCAGCTCGTAGACAAGGAGGTGTGGCGGCTGATCGGCTCCACGCATGCGCGCACCCTGGACCTGCTCACACGCTGCCACGAACAGGTGGACAAAGTAGGCAGGCAGCTGCTGGAGAAGGAGGTGCTGGAGCGGGCCGACATGGTGGACCTGCTCGGGCCGCGGCTGTTCGCCTAGAAGATCACCTATGAGGAGCTCGTGGAGGCCACGGGCAGCCTGGAGGAGGACACTGCCCTTCTAGAAGGTCTTCAGGGCTGGCGTGGGGGACCTGCTGCAGGAGAGCCCAGCCTAGCGCCTCCGCCTGGAAAGCAGCCTCTGGGACCCCCAGGAAGCAAATTAAAGCGCATGTAACCCGAAGCAATAGCACCCCACTCCAGTACTCTTGCCTGGAAAATCCCACGGACGGAGGAGCCTGGTGGGCTGCAGTCCATGGGGTCGCTAAGAGTCGGACACGACTGAGCTCTCACTTTTCACTTTCACACATTGGAGAAGGAAATGGCAACCCACTTCAGTGTTCTTGCCTGGAGAATCCCAGGGATGAGGGAGCCTGGTGGGCTGCCATCTATGGAGTCCCATAGAGTCGGACACAACTGAAGTGATTTAACAGTAGCAAAGAAGATCCAAGGATCAAAGGAATTCTACATGCAGATTTGGAGGGGAAAAGAGTGAAAGGGTTAGATGCCAAAGAGAAACTTCTGAACCTCATGTTGTTGCCCAAGCCTGGTTATGAATTAGAAGTACGTTTACTATGTCTGAATGATGTAACTAAATAGAATCTAAACCAATATGACTAACATAAATGGTGTTCTGTGCCTCCTTTGTAATATAATCAGTGTGCTATGCCAGGCGTGTCTCAGGGCTGGAAGACCTGTTGGGTTCCTGAGTCATCTTTGGGCTGGAGAATCTACTGAGAAATAAAGCTTTGGAGGTTAGTAAGAACTGGGACCCTCAATGTTTCAGTATTCAGCAAGTCTGCTTTGCAACTGATATCCTAGCAAAGGTCATAAACAAAGAAAAAAACTTGAAAGTTGTGAGAGAGGAAATAAAGGGAGAGAAGAGAATAGCCCTGAATTTGAGACATAATCTAATTTGAAACAGACAAAGAGTGAATGAGAAGTGTAAAAAATATCGGGACAGCACCTTACAATTGCAGAATTCTTTTATGTTTCTTCATTGGATGTTTGAAAGAACCTCAAGAGAAAACTATTGTTATGGCAGAAAACTAGATCCAGAGAAGTCAAATTCACCCAAGACAAACAGCTAGAAATTGGTAACCCAAAATACGCTTTCCCCTCCTGGGTCTACATCCCATACTTCCGGTGGCTCATGCTTGCTGCTGCATAGGAATGAAGAAAACAGAACATTCTGTAATGTAGGTGCTCATTCTGTCATGTGGAACATGGAAAGGACTAGAGCAGTCAAGACTGTCTACCAGGAAAAAGTGAGATTTGAGTTGACTTGTGTGGAAACTGGGGTCAGAGGAGGGGATGGTTGAGAGTGGGGCTTTAAAACTACCCTGCTTGAATTTTCAACTTCACCACTGCCAATTTGCAGCTGTATGAACTTGGCAGATTAATTAACTTCTTTGTACCTCAGATTTCTCATCTGTAAAGTGTGGATAACTACTGTTTGCAAAAATGGCTTAAGATTGGTAAGTGTATAGATTAGTTTCTGACATTGCACACACTCCAGAAATGATAGCATCGTTGCTGATCTCTAAAGAGAGAGGCAACTCCTGAAGGAAAGTGTTTGTTTATCCACCCACCCAATTGTATAGTATTTATTGAGAGTCCCCCTGAAGGATTTTCCAAGTGGTGCTAGTGGTAAAGAACCCACCTGCCAATGCAGAAGACATAAGAGATGCAGGTTCTATCCCTTGATCAGGAAGATCCCCTGGAGGAGAGCATGGCAACCTACTCTAGTGTTCTTGCCTGGAGAATCCCATGGACAGAGGAGCCTGGTGGGCTACAGTCCATAGGGTGTCAAACAGTCAGACACAACTGAAGAGACTTAGCGTGCATGCACGCATGCGCTTGAAGGGTAAAAAAGCACTGTCCATGGTACTTTACTTAATCTAGGTAGGTTTAGGATTGTGTTGCATGCATGTTCAGCCATGTCTGACTCTGCGATCCCATGAACTGTATCCCATAGAGTGTGTATTGGTCTCACAATTTGGAAACCCGAGGCACAAGATAATTCAAAAACTTGCCTAAGATCAAACAGCTAATAAGTGAAAATCTAGGACTCAAACCCACGTTGTCTTGTTCCATAAACTGCACTCCCTGTCACTAGATTGCCACGGCCAAAGACCACCTCTTGGATGTGGTACTAGCTCATAATCAGGCTACCTATTATAGTATGATTTAAATCTCGATTTTAGTCTTTGGTTTTCTAGCTAGACTGCTCCCCATCCCTGCCCTCACGAGTATTCACTGTAGGACATTTCACTATCTAGGACAAGGCAGAGCATGGGTGAGCAACATCATAATGGATAAACCAAATTTCATTTCTTTAGTAGTCTGAGAGAAGACACAACAGTCACAAGTGTAAAACCTTGGAATGTCAGGGTGAAAGTGCACTCAGGTGATATATAGTCCGTCGTCTTCTTTTAACGTGAGAACTAAGTTCCTAATAGGCAAAGGAACTTATTCAAGATTATGTGGCAAGCTAATGATACAGATTTGGTGAGAGCCCATGTTTTTTGACTTGTGTACCAAGACATTTCCCCACAGGGCAGAGTCAGATATCCTAGATACTAGTTTAATCCTTAATCCTAAATTTCACTGTTAAAGAAAAAAGAACCGTATCATCCATCAATTTCACTTCTGGGTATGTATTCAAAAGAATTGAAAGCAAGGTCTCAAAGGGATATTTGTTATATCTATTTTTTATAGCAGTGTTATTTTCAATAACTGAAAGGTAGAAGCCTGGTTTGGAGAATTTTGAGCATTACTTTACTAGCGTGTGAGATGAGTGCAATTGTTCGGTAGTTTGAGCACTCCTTGGCATTGCCTTTCTTTGGGATTGGGATGAAAACTGACCTTTTCCAGTCCTGTGGCCACTGCTGAGTTTTCCAAATTTGCTGGCATATTGAGTGCAGCACTTTCACAGCATCATCTTTCAGGACTTGGAATAGTTCCACTAGAATTCCATCACCTCCACTAGCTTTGTTCGTAGTGATGCTTTCTAAGGCCCACTTGACTTCACATTCCAAGATGTCTGGCTCTAGGTCAGTGATCACATCATCATGATTGTCTAGGTCTTTAAGCTCTTTTTTGTACAGTTCTTCTGTGTATTCTTGCCACCTCTTCTTAATATCTTCTGCTTCTGTTAGGTCCACACCATCTCTGTCCTTTATCGTGCCCATCTTTGCATGAAATGTTCCTTTGGTATCTCTGATTTTCTTGAAGAGATCCCTAGTCTTTCCCATTCTGTTGTTTTCCTCTATTTCTTTGCATTGATCACTGAAGAAGGCTTTCTTATCTCTTCTTGCTATTCTTTGGAACTCTGCATTTAGATGTTTATATCTTTCCTTTTCTCCTTTGCTTTTTGCTTCTCTTCTTTTCACAGCTATTTGTAAGGCCTCCCCAGACAGCCATTTTGCTTTTTTGCATTTCTTTTCCATGGGGATGGTCTTGATCCCTGTCTCCTGTACAATGTCAAGGCAGAGGAACCAGAGATCAAATTGCCAACATCCGCTGGATCATGGAAAAAGCAAGAGAGTTCCAGAAAAACATCTATTTCTGCTTTATTGACTATGCCAAAGCCTTTGACTGTGTGGATCACAATAAACTATGGAAAATTCTTAAAGAGATGGGAATACCAGACCACCTGATCTGCCTCTTAAGAAATCTGTATGCAGGTCAGGAAGCAACAGTTAGAACTGGTCATGGAACAACAGACTGGTTCCAAATAGGAAAAGGAGTACGTCAAGGCTATATATTGTCACCATGTTTATTTAACTTATATGCAGAGTACATCATGAGAAATGCTGGACTGGAAGAAACACAAGTTGGAATCAAGATTGCCGGGAGAAATATCAATAACCTCAGATATGCAGATGACACCACTCTTATGGCAGAAAGTGAAGAGGGGCTAAAAAGCCTCTTGATGAAAGTGAAAGTGGAGAGTGAAAGGGTTGGCTTAAAGCTCAACATTCAGAAAACGAAGATCATGGCATCTGGTCCCATCACTGCATGGGAAATAGATGGGGAAACTGTGGAAACAGTGTCAGACTTTGTTTTTCTGAGCTCCAAAATCACTGCAGATGGTGACTGCAGCCATGAAATTAAAAGACGCTTACTCCTTGGAGGGAAAGTTATGACCAACCTAGATAGCATATTCAAAAGCAGAGACATTACTTTACCAACAAAGGTTCGCCTAGTCAAGGCTATGGTCTTTCCTGTGGTCATGTATGGATGTGAGAGTTGGACTGTGAGGAAGGCTGAGCGCCGAAGAATTGATGCTTTTGAACTGTGGTGTTGGAGAAGACTCTTGAGAGTCCCTTGGACTGCAAGAAGATCCAACCAGTCCATTCTGAAGGAGATCAATCCTGGAATTTCTTTGGAAGGAATGATGCTAAAGCTGAAACTCCAGTATTTTGGCCACCTCATGCGAAGAGTTGACTCATTGGAGAAGACTCTGATGCTGGGAGGGATTGAGGGCAGGAGGAGAAGGGGACGACAGAGGATGAGATGGCTGGATGGCATCACTGACTCGATGGATGCGAGTCTGAGTGACCTCCGGGAGCTGGTGATGGACAGGGAGGCCTGGTGTGCTGCGGTTCATGGGGTCACAAAGAGTCGGACACGACTGAGCGACTGATCTGATCTGATCTGATCTGAAAGGTAGAAGCAGTGCAAATACCCATGGATGTGTGATGGAAAAACAAAATGTGGTGTGTACATAAATGGGAGGAAATTCTGACATGTGCAACACGGATGAACTCTGAAGGTATTATGCTACGCCAAAGAAGTCAGTCAGAGAAGGACAAATATGCGATTCCATTTATATGAGGTACTTGCTGCTGCTGCTGCTGCTAAGTCACTTCAGTCATGTCCGACTCTGTGCGACCCCATAGACGGCAGCCCACCAGGCTCCTCCCTCCCTGGGATTCTCCAGGTAAGAATACTGGAGTGGGTTGCCATGAGGTACTTAAAAGTAGTCAAATTCATAGAGACAGAAAGAATCGTGGTTTCCAGGGACATGAGTAAAGAGGTAATGGGAAGTTACTGTTTAAAAGATAGAGTTTAAGTTTTACAAAATGCAAAGTGTTCAGTGGATAGATGTTGGTAAAGCTTGCACAACAATGTGGCTATACTTAATGCCACAGGACTGTGTATTTAAATAGGACTGGGATGGTAAGTTTTATGTTACATGTATTTTGCCACAATTTAAAAAAAGAAACATACAAGACTAGGAACTTCAAAAATGTTAAGGCAGCGTAAAGTTAATCCGTTTCAAGAGTGTAACCATAGTCAACAATAAGAATTCTGGCTTTGTCCTGTTATCTTACCTTGATTACATTCAATTGCATCACAGAAACAAAGATTCTATGTTGAAAGAACTATGAAAAGTGATTCAACATCTGTAGAATACATCCGCCTTTGGTCATCTCTAGCCTGAAAGCTAATATGTTACCTTTTAACAAATATCTACAGGCTTTCAAAGGTAATTTTTTCCATTAACTGGAAGTCACCCCTTCTCTTTTGAAATGCACTCTTGGGAAGAGCATACAAACAGACATACAAAACCATATTGTCTGTTCAAAACCCTCAAAATGCTACTTAAAGCCTTCTGAATCTTTTCTGAGAAACTAGAAACCTTCACGATTACTTGCCCCAGAACAGGGCACTCTCAGCCTGCCCTCTGCCTGCATTAATCTTTTAATTTATTATCAGCATGTTTGCTTCAATAATTACACTGTGTGCTCTCTCAAAGTAGGTACTATCTTTCATGTCTGTATCTCTTGCATTTAGAATGTTATACCTCATAGAATTAGTCTTAGCAAATTCATTGAGTGACTGTATGAAGGAAAATAAATTCTGAGGCTGGGCATTGCATGTCTCCTTAATGTCTGGCACTCACAGCGCTTTAGAAGCTCTTGTCCCTTGAATCAACCCACTCATGTCAGTTGAAATTGTCTTTGACATCTAATAAACCCAGCATCCTGCCCTGGGCTTACTCAGTGCTGCCTTCAAATATGTAAAAATGTCACAAAAGATGGCTTGCTCTTCTGGAAGAGGATAGTTAAGTGCATAATTAAAAATTGATGCATTTTTTTTCTTTGATGCAACAGTATTTTGCTGTTTCTCTCTCTGTAACATATAAATGGAGTTGAACACAGAAAATTGATTGGTTCCCAATTGTTGGCATCCTCTTCCCTCCTTATCTGTGCTGGAGGTAACAGAGACCTTGATTTCTATCTCTTCACTTTTGGAACGAACCCCGCAGTTACTGGTTTGCAAGATCTCTGCTAAAGCACAGGCTTATTCTGTACATGTGTCATGAGATGTGAGGTTTCTAGACAAGCATTATGTTATTGACAAGCCTCAAAGATATGGACAAGCTTCTCAATGGGCAAGGTAGAAAAAGTATAGTTTTCTGTCCAGGTAGCCCTAATTTTTTGCAAATAGGTGTTTTTTATAGCTTAAAACTGGTCAATTAAATGATGGAAATGGAAATCCCAATCATATAAAAATGTAGTAAAGGTGAGATCATTTAGGCACAGACATTGTTATTAAGGGGTTTCCCAGGTGGCAGTAGTGATAAGTCACATTCCTTCTGATTACCACCTATGTCTTCTTCTTCAAGACAAAGTTTTTACCTACCAAATTCTTTTTAAAAAGAATATTTTTGGCTCTTGGAATACTCTAAACTAGGTAGGCAGGGAGATGGAAAATAAGGGGTGGGACCCAATAAATCATTACAATGAAAAAGTAATATTGGGATTAATTGCAGAGGTTGGAACCTGGCCCATGGGATTCCGCCAGTGAGCTTTACATTAGTTGGCAGCATGGGGTTTCCTTCCTGTCTGCCTGTCTTCCTCCTTTTCCTCCTTCCCTTCCTTCCTTCCTTCCTTTCACCTTTTCTCTTGATCACATTTTGTTTTTTTTTTTTTTGATCTATGTGTGTTTTAAATATCCTTCAGGCATGAATTATCCTAGTTCATCTCATGCTGTTTGTATAAGAAACTAAATTAAACACATAAAATAATAGAAAAATAGAGTTGGACTTTAAGACTGATAACTCCAAATCTGGACAGATTTTATAGGACTCCAGAAAAATGTATGGAACCCTTTTAAGCCTCATTTTCCTTCCATGCCAACTGTTGAATTCCATCTTCCTTGCACACATGATGGGTTTTGGTGATAGTCTCGGTCCGTGCTTACTCCTTGGAAGAAAAGTTATGACCAGCCTACATAGCATGTTGAAAAGCAGACATTGCTTTGCCAACAAAGGTCTGTCTAGTCAAGGCCATGGCTTATCCAGTGGTCATGTATGGATGTGAGAGTTGGACTGTGAAGAAAGCTAAGTGCCGAAGAATTAATGCTTTTGAACTGTGGTGTTGGAGAAGACTCTTGAGAGTCCCTTGGACTGCAAGGAGATCCAACCAGTCCATTCTGAAGGAGATCAGCCCTGGGATTTCTTTGGAAGGAATGATGGTAAAGCTGAAACTCCAGTACTTTGGCCACCTCATGCAAAGAATTGACTCATTGGAAAAGATTCTGATGCTGGGAGGGATTGAGGGCAGGAGGAGAAGGGGACGACAGAGGATGAGATGGCTGGATGGCATCACCGACTCGATGGACATGAGTTTGAGTGAACTCCGGGAGATGGTGATGGACAGGGAGGCCTGGCATGCTGCGATTCATGGGGTCACAAAGAGTCGGACAGGACTGAGCGACTGAATTGAACTGAGAACACAGATTCCATGGAAGCTGTGTTCAGGTGGCTGTGGCAGAGGAAGGGGCAGCTCTTGCAGGTGGGAACCTCAGGAAATGCTTCACAGGGAGACCAGCAGGGGAACTGGGCTTTCTGTTAGCAGGGGGGAGGGGGTGGTCAGCTTAACAGAGGTGAAGGTAAGATAGGGGAGCACACTTCAGAAGAGTAACTTAGGATACTGAAAGTAGGCAATCTAGGAGGATGTTTGAGAAAAGGTTTTTAAAAAATTCAGAAAAGGATGCTATACATATTTGCATGCCAATTTCTCATCTATTAAAAAAAAACTCACTGTAGCTATGAAAGAATGTTATTAGTTCAGTGTATAGGAGGAAAGAAAGAATGCAATTAATTTGTCAATAGAGCCCTCCCTACATTTGGCCTTTCAATATATCCCTCCTAGGGCCGCCTCCCTTGGCAGCATTGATTGGGTATTGTTAACCTTTATCTATCTCTTGTTTACATTTCTTTATTAGAGCCAAACATCAATAGAAAGCTTTTAGAGAGGACAGCTGCAACCAACAAAGAGACATTGGGAAAAGGTCAAAATCTTGGAGATGAGGTTGGCTGTTCTCAGCCAGGCCTGGGAAAACACGCTCAGGCTGAGAGAGCAAGATCAGGGCTCAGGAGTCGGCAGTGCTTTTGGGAAGAAGTACTACAGGCAGTAATTATTAAGGCCTTCTCCATCGGGGCAGGTATCAGAAGCAAATGCCCAGCCTAAAGAAGAGGGCAAGGCAAAGAGGATTCACGACAGTGAATGGATGTGAAGGCAATGAGAGCCCTGGATGGGGACTCAGGACTGGGGAGGCGCAGCGGGTGAGCTGTGCCTTCCACTGCCTGTTGCTTTACCTCTGCCCCCCTTCAGCCCCCACCCAGGCTCTGTTCTGCAATGCTGGAATGCCAGTTGTCATTTCAAACAGGAGGAAACTAAGGCCACGAGAGATTAGGAGACTCATGTAGGCTCAATGGCAACAATGCTACACTTAGGTTTCTATTTTGAGAACAGACATCTGCATCTGAGAAACACAAGAAACACCTCCCCTTCTGCAAAATCTGGTCTATGCAGTGTCTCCTCAGAACTATCTTTGCCTTATGCAACTTTTATTGCTGTTCAGTTGCTAAATCATGTCCAACTCTTTGAGATTCCGTGACCATATGGACTGAAGCTCCCCAGGCTTCCCTGTCCTTCACCATCTCCCAATGTTTGCTCAAACTCATGTCCATTGAGTTAGTGATGCCATCCAACCATCTCATCCTCTGTCGCCCCTTTCTCCTTCTGTCCTCAAATATTCAAGCTTATTAGGGGCAAAAGCATCCCTTTGTTACATGGCCTTTGCTGAGATGTTTGCTGCCATGGGACCATGCCCTTGTCTGCTAAGCCTTCCTGTGTAGCTAACAGCACACAGCCAGACTTGTCTGTCCAGAGTCTAATCTGGTCAGATAAAGGCAGCTTCTTTATCTACACAGAGGTACAGGAGAATCCCATGTCCAAGCCTCTCCAGTAAAGTCTAGATTTCAACTATCCTGCTCCTGTGTCCCATAAACCCGCTACTTGCCAGAGGCATGGACTGATTCTGAGTTTGTCTACATTCATGGTTGCAGTGATGGCACTTCCTGGTAGGTGGCCTGGGTCATCAGAGGACCAAGTGTTTGGTTACTGAAAAAAAAAAAGAAAAATTGATCAAGAAGAGCTTTCCCTCCAGCCCTCACTTTTTATGGACAAATTTCCAAATACATCTCATAGGTGTATATTTCAAGTAGACAGGGGTGTGCTACAGCTTGGTAACTGGCTTCTTGATCCAAGAAGTAATAAAAGAGACTGCTTATAGGCTTTTTATGAATGTTCTGACTTATAAATTATTTTATCCTTAAATGTCTTGAGGATAGGTAGGGTTATGACTGCTTCATAGTCTAGAAAGATACAGCTTATAAATGCTGAACCCTGAAAAGCCACCTTCATATACCCATTTTTTTTGGCTAAGGCACTGATTAAAATGCAAATATCTTTAAATGGAAAAATGTAATAAACTGTGCTGGTCATTAGCAATTTAATGCTAATGCGGCTGTGAGATTGCCTTTTCCTTTCCTTACCTAGACAGCCAGCTGCCATTAGGTTTCTATTAGGAATAAGACATATATCAGGTCTGATGACTGTGAGGAAGAGAAAGTGAGAGACCAGAAATTCAGCCCTGACTGAGGAGCTCTGTCATGAGCATATTGATAGAGTATCCTGAGACAATATTAGAAGGAAGGACATTCATGTTATTCATGTTTTTATCCAGATTATATTGGTGCTAAAAAATGTACTGGTCTCTCTGTCATCCATCTCTACATTCAATATGTATTTTTTTTAGTATTCTTAGTTACTATGTTGGTCATAATGCATTACTTCATTTAACCTTCACACTAGTTCTATATGGTAAATTTTTAACCTTTTTTTTTTTTTTTTTTTTTAACAAATAAGGATATCCAGGCCCAGCTAGCATCCATAGTTATAATACAAAAAACTTTCATTCTTTAATTACCAGACCCATACTGTGTATCAGTGAGATTCCTAAAATTACAAGGCCAATAAGAGAGAAAGTCTAACTTTGAATTAATGATATACTTGCCTCTAAATGAATATTTGATCCTCTCAATCTCTACTTTGAAGAGGACAGTGAAAGAGGATTAGAGAAAGGAGAGGAGGCTGAACCAGAAAGAAGAGGGGTCATCTAAGGTCATCATCATTCTTTAGTCCTAATGATAATCTTAATGAAAAACATGGACAAAGAGGACTTATCACTACTCATCTTGGTGCAGTGTCTCTTAAACAAAGAACACGGCAAGATCACATTTTCAAAATGTCACTGATTCCCTAACCACCCTCCCTCTGGCAAGAGCTTTGCTATTTTCCTTCATTTGGAAAGCTAATTTCCTGATTGGGACTGGTTCCCCTGCTCCTTCATCTTCTCAGCTAAAAGGGCCAGGGGAACTGCCCTTTTAAAGTCCTTGAGATAAGGATTGGAAGGAGGTATCATTTCTGTCCTTGACACAAAAGACATTGATGCAGTAAAGGGTTCGAGAGTGTTCACCTGCCCCATGGACTACCCCAGGCCAGGCACAGGAGGCTCTATATTGAAGAGGTTTTGCTGAGATCTGCCCAGACATCTTAGGGATACAATTTCTCTCTAGGTTGTCAAGAATCAAGGGTTAGAAGAACAAATAACACAGAATTGCTCTAAGAGGATTTGGGAATCCTAAGGGAAGGAAGACAATGGCACCCCACCCCAGTACTCTTGCCTGGAAAATCCCATGGACAGAGGTCCCTGGTGGGCCGTTGTCCATGGGGTCGCTAAGAGTCGGACCTGACTGAGCAACTTCACTTTCACTTTTCACTTTCATGCATTGGAGAAGGAAATGGCAACCCACTCCAGTGTTCTTGCCTGGAGAATCCCAGGGATGGGGAGGCCTGGTTGGCTGCCGTCTATGGGGTCACACAGAGTTGGACACGACTGAAGCGACTTAGCAGCAGCAGCAGCAAGGGAAGGAAACCTGACCTCCCTTCTCTCTCAACTCAAAGGAAGCCCCATCCTTGTAAATAGCCCTGTCTTAATGGCTACTGATGAAGGAAATGGGATCATTAAATCAATTCTTGCTGACAGAGGTGGGATGGCAATCCCAGTCTGTATGTGACTTACTGGCTAGTTTCTGCTATGTGCTTCCTCCCCAAACCAGCAGTTTGCCAAGGGTGCAGTTTTGCAAATCACAAGTAAATAAACACAAGACTTTTATCCAGGAGGCTGAACAAATGGAGCTTGAGGATGGTGACACAGGTGACTGTGGACTTGGAGAGCTCGGTCCTGCCGTCTTCATCACGGGCAGAGATCAGGTTCCAGGTAGGAATACGGGGGAAGCTCAGCTCTCACCCCCCACCCACCTCCCACCCCCGCCTCACTGTTGCTCTATTGTTCTGTACTGCAAAAAGTCATGAAACGGGGCCAGAAGCTTGTTTTCATCTTCCTTGAGCCTGACAAAATCACCTTGATTGTAAACACATCTAATAATTGTTTTAAATCATGAGAAGTCGGTCTGACAATTGCAAAAACAATTAAATATCAGGGTTGAGGCATCTTCATGAAATTATGGAAAGCAGCTTTGTGCTACCCCAGGCTGCTGGACATACTTAGGAAGGATGTCATGCTCAGCCTGGTGCTTTCATTAATGATAACAGACAACATCAAATACAATACAGGAGCCTACAAAAAGGGATCAGTGTGCAGGGGTCTTGAGGCAAATGGCTAGACGGATATTGCTCTCTTTGATTTTCTGAGTACCATACTTCGCTCTTTATTTCCAAATCCAAAATCCAATTAACAGAGAGGCAGAGGCAGCTGTTGGGTGGAAATAATGGAAGAGGCAAGAGCAGTAACTAAGATATACATAGTTACTTTCTGACGTCATGAAGAGGTGGGGCTATGTCCGCCTGAGATGAGAGAAAACATGCAAAGATAGATGATTTGGTAAAAGAGAAAGGGGTTGACTATTGAGAAGATCAGAGAAGGCAATGACACCCCACTCCAGTACTCTTGCCTGGAAAATCCCATGGATGGAGGAGCCTGGTAGGCTGTAGTCCATGGGGTTGCTAAGAGTCAGACACGACTGAGTGACTTCACTTTCACTTTTCATTTTCATGCATTGGAGAAGGAAATGGCAACCCACTCCAGTGTTCTTGCCTGGAGAATCCCAGGGACGGGGGAGCCTGGTGGGCTTCCGTCTATGGGGTCGCACAGAGTTGGACATGACTGAATCGGCGCAGCAGCAGCAGCAGCAGCATTGAGAAGATAAACCATGAAAGAAGGCTGCTTGCCTCTGGTTTCTCCTGATCAAACAAAAACATCTTGCTAACAGGGTTAATACTAGATTTCTCTCCTAGTGCAGAATTAGAGAACAGGAAGTTTTTCAGGCTAAGTAAATGTTTGCAAAAGTCATGAATATAAACACAATCAGATTCATAATGCATTGAATATATATAGCCCTTTTATTTTGAGGTGCTGTAAAAAGTCACAGAGAGTGTCTCCTTAATCCTTCCTTCTCTCTTTTGTGAGATGAGGTGATTAGCAGACATGGGGCACTGAATTGAGGATCAAGCCAGTGTAAGTGTCAGAGGAGGAATCATCACTGCCCCCACCTACATGGCAAAAACAACTAGATAAGTGGTTATTCTGGGTTTTGCACTTTTGCCAACATAGGAAGCACTTGTATTCATGCCTCAAAATAAATGCATTTGCAGACATATTTCTCCTGTCCTATCATATTTTCGTCAAACTGTAGAAAATGGAATAAACATATTGCCTTATAAACTATAAAATTCTAGCATTTCATGAATAGGTTCTTAAATATATGCAGTGTTTCTACAATAACCAAGGAAAATAGTCCCTAAGTATTTCTTGCCATAGGAGAATGACAAATGTACACCTTTCAAAGCTTGGAGGCTTTCTTCCCACCACTTCCTAAAAGAATGTTTCTAAACAAAATATGTGAACCGTGAACTTCCTGATGTTCAAGCTAGTTTTAGAAAAGGCAGAGGAACCAGAGATCAAATTGCCAACATCTGCTGGATCATGGAAAAAGCAAGAGAGTTCCAGAAAAACGTCTATTTCTGCTTTATTGACTATGCCAAAGCCTTTGACTGTGTGGATCACAATAAACTATGGAAAATTCTGAAAGAGATGGGAATACCAGACCACCTGATCTGCCTCTTGAGAAATCTGTATGCAGGTCAGGAAGCAACAGTTAGAACTGGTCATGGAACAACAGACTGGTTCCAAATAGGAAAAGGAGTACGTCAAGGCTGCATATTGTCACCATGTTTATTTAACTTATATGCAGAGTACATCATGAGAAATGCTGGACTGGAAGAAACACAAGTTGGAATCAAGATTGCCGGGAGTAATATCAATAACCTCAGATATGCAGATGACACCACTCTTATGGCAGAAAGTGAAGAGGGGCTAAAAAGCCTCTTGATGAAAGTGAAAGTGGAGAGTGAAAGGGTTGGCTTAAAGCTCAACATTCAGAAAACGAAGATCATGGCATCTGGTCCCATCACTACCTGGGAAATAGATGGAGAAACAGTGGAAACAGTGTCAGACTTTGTTTTTCTGGGCTCCAAAATCACTGCAGATGGTGACTGCAGCCATGAAATTAAAAGACGCTTACTCCTTGGAAGGAAAGTTATGACCAACCTAGATAGCATATTCAAAAGCAGAGACATTACTTTACCAACAAAGGTTCGCCTAGTCAAGGCTATGGTCTTTCCTGTGGTCATGTATGGATGTGAGAGCTGGACTGTGAGGAAGGCTGAGCGCCGAAGAATTGATGCTTTTGAACTGTGGTGTTGGAGAAGACTCTTGAGAGTCCCTTGGACTGCAAGAAGATCCAACCAGTCCATTCTGAAGGAGATCAATCCTGGAATTTCTTTGGAAGGAATGATGCTAAAGCTGAAACTCCAGTATTTTGGCCACCTCATGCGAAGAGTTGACTCATTGGAGAAGACTCTGATGCTGGGAGGGATTGAGGGCAGGAGGAGAAGCGGACGACAGAGGATGAGATGGCTGGATGGCATCACTGACTTGATGGATGCGAGTCTGAGTGACCTCCGGGAGCTGGTGATGGACAGGGAGGCCTGGCGTGCTGCGGTTCATGGGGTCTCAAAGAGTCGGACACGACTGAGCGACTGATCTGATCTGATCTGATATCCTGAGAGTCAAGATAAAAAGAGATAAGATTACTTGACACAAGGGAAAAAAAGATAGGAGAAATGTTATAGTGTCGATCTTATGCAGAGAAAGATCTTACGCAGAGAAAGATCTTACAGGATTAATAGTAATCAGGAATCCTTTATCCTAAAGGGACAAGGAGAAACATTTTTTCCGTAACAGTACAAAAGACTCAAATAGCAATGAGTTTTACCACTGTGGTTATTAACGTTAAGACTGTCCATTTTGTCCATCACCATTGAGACATCCTGAAGTTCGAACCACCACCATTGCTCTCCTGGATTGCATTAACCTGATAACTGGCCACTAGATTTTCCGTTTTTTCCTTTTCCAAGTCAGTTCACTCATTCAGTCATGTCTGACTCTTTGCGACCCCATGGACTGTAGCATGCCAGGCTTCCCTGTCCATCACCAACTCCCTGAGCTTGTTCAAACTCATGTCCATTGAGTTGGTGATAAATAGCAACTTGAGTTGTCCTTTGAAAACACAGTTCTAATGATTTTCTTTTTCTTAAAATCCTTTAAGTATTCAATTATTTTCAGTGCTTGGGCCAACTTGTTGAGTTACAAATGGCCTGTAAGATCTGATCTGTGCCAGCATCCTCTCCATATGAACCTAGCACTTTCCTCTACCCTTCTCTGTGCTCTAACCAGATTGTGTTTCAGTTCCTCAAGTATATCATGCACCTTCCTTTTTCAACTGCTTTTCATATGTTGTTCCTTCTTCATATAATTCTCTCCTATTTTTCAACTGACCCACTGCTGCTCACCCTTCATAATCCAGATAGACTTGATATTCCCATCATATGCTCCCATTATATCTCTCCATAGTATCCTGCCTGTATCTTGTCTAACATTTATCATACTTGTAATTACCTGTCCAATTAAGTAGAAGTGACTTGAGGGTGTAATTGTCTTATTTGCCCCTATATAGCCTTAGAATTTTGGTTGGTGTCTTGTTTCAGAATATGATTTTAATCATTATTTAATGAATCAAAAGGTGAGTCTTTTATTGATTTATTGGAAATCAAAAGGTGCCCAATAAATATTTCTGAAATGAGTGAATGAATTAAAAAGTGAGATTAGCAGAGAGACTCACAAAAAATCAGGTCAATTGGATATCCTCCAAATATGTGAACTTGAGGTCATTCTATATAGTTCTTATATATTTCTATCCCAAATTCTGCAAATGGGATTCAACATAGGCTTATTACTGGGTATAATACATAATTGAAAAGTAAATTGGCAGTAAAGCTATATTTACATCCAAGTACTGCATTTCGAACTCTTTTGTTGACCATGATGGCTACTCCATTTCTTCTAATAGATTCCTGCCCACAGTAGTAGATATAATGGTCATCTGAGTTAAATTCATCCATTCCAGTCCATCTTACTTCACTGATTCCTAGAATGTCAACATTCACTCTTGCCATCTCCTGTTTGACCACTTCCAATTTGCTTTGATTCATGGACCTAACATTCCAGGTTCCTATGCAATATTGCTCTTTATAGCATCGGACCTTGCTTCTAGCACCAGTCACATCCACAACTGGGTATTGTTCTTGCTTTGGCTCCATCTTTTCATTCTTTCTGGAGTTATTTCTCCACTGATCTCCAGTAGCATATTGGGCACCTACTGACCTGGGGAGTTCCTCTTTCAGTATCCTATCATTTTGCTTTTTCATACTGTTCATGGGGTTCTCAAGGCAAGAATACTAAAGTGGTTTGCCATTCCCTTCTCCAGGGGACCACATTGTGTCAGACCTCTCCACCTGACCCGTCCGTCTTCGGTGGCCCCACAGGGCATGACTTAGTTTCACTGAGATAGACAAGGCTGTGGTCCATGTGATCAGATTGGCTAGTTTTCTGTGAGTATGGTTTCAGCGTCTTTGCCCTGTGATGCCCTCTCGCAACACCTACCATCTTACTTGGGTTTCTCTTACCTTGGAGGTGGAATATCTCTTCATGGCTGCTCCAGCAAAGCGCAACCACTGCTCCTTACCTTGGATGAGGTCGCCCCTCCTGACCTTGAACGTGGAATAGCTCCACTAGGCCCTCCTGTGCCCATGCAGCCACCGCTCCTTGGATGTGGGGTTGATCCTCTCGGCTGGTGCCCCTGACCTCGGGCATGGGATAGCTACTCATAGCCACTGCCCCTGACCTTGGATGTGGAGTAGCTCCTTTCAGCTGCCCTTCTGCAAAGTCCGTTGCAGTGGGCACACTTCTGCCAGGACGGTCACATAGAAGAGTCCGAAATGCAGTACTTAGATGCAGTCTCAAAAATGACAGAATGATCTCTGTTCATTTCCAAGGCAAACCATTCAATATCACGGTGATCCAAGCCTATGCTCCAAACAGTGGCACTGAAGAAGCTGAAGTTGAATGGTTCTATGAAGACCTACAAGACCTTTTAGAACTAACACCTAAAAAAGGTATCGTTTTCATTATAGGGGACTATAATGCAAAAGTAGGAAATCAAGAAAGACCTGGCTGCTGCTGCTGCTGCTAAGTCGCTTCAGTCGTGTCTGACTCTGTGCGACCCCACAGACAGAAGCCAACCGGGCTCCCCCTGTCCCTGGGATTCTCCAGGCAAGAACACTGGAGTGGGTTGCCATTTCCTTCTCCAGTGCATGAAAGTGAAAAAGTGAAAGTGAAGTCGCTCAGTTGTGTCTGACTCTCAGCGACCCCATGGACTACAGCCTACCAGGCTCCTCCATCCATGTGATTTTCCAGGCAAGAGTACTGGAGTGGGGTGTCACTGCCTTCTCTGAAGAAAGACCTGGAGTAACAGGCAAATTTGGCCTTGGAATATGGAATGGAGCAAGGCAAAGGCTAATAGAGTTTTGCCAAGAGAATACACTGATCATAGCAAACACCCTCTTGCAACAACACAAGAGACAACTCTGCACGTGGACATCACCAGATGGTCAACAGCGAAATCAGATTGATTATATTTTTTTCAGCCAAAGATGGAGAAGCTCTATACAGTCAGCAAAAACAAGACTGGGAGCTGACTGTGGCTCAGATCATGAACTCCTTATTGCCAAAGTCAGACTGAAATTGAATAAAGTAGGGAAAACCACTAGACCGTTCAGGTATGACCTAAATCAAATCCCTTATGATTATACAGTGAAAGTGAGAAATAGATTTAAGGGACTAGATCTTTTAAACAGAGTGCCTGATGAACTATGGACGGAGGTTCTTGACACTGCACAGGAGTCAGGGATCAAGACCATCCCCATGGAAAAGAAATGCAAAAAAGCAAAATGACTGTCTGAGGAGGCCTTAAAATAGCTGTGAAAAGAAGACAAGTGAAAAGCGAAGGACAGATATAAGTATCTGAATGCAGAGTTCCAAAGAATAGCAAAGAGAGAGAAAAAAGCCTTCCTCAGTGATCTGTGCAAAGAAATAGAGGAAAACAACAGAATGGGAAAGACTAGAGATCTCTTCAAGAAAATTAGAGATACCAAGGGAATATTTCATGCAAAGATGGGCTCAATAAAGGACAGAAATTCTATGGACCTAACAGAAGCAGAAGATATTAAGAAGAGGTAGCAAGAATACACAGAAGAACTGTACAAAAAAGATCGTCACAACCCAGATAATCATGATGCTGTGATCACTCAACTAGGGCCAGACATCCTGGAATGTGAAGTCAAGTGGGCCTTAGGAAGCATCACTATGAACAAAGCTAGTGGAGGTGATGGAATTCCAGTTGAGCTATTTCAAATCCTGAAAGATGATGCTGTGAAAGTGCTGCACTCAATATGCCAGCAAATTTGAAAAACTCAGCAGTGGCCACAGGACTGGAAAAGGTCAGTTTTCATTCCAATCCTAAAGAAAGGCAATGCCAAAGAGTGCTCAAACTACCGCACAATTGCACTCATCTCACACGCTAGTAAAGTAATGCTCAAAATTCTCCAAGCCAGGCTTCAGTAATATGTGAACCGTGAACTTCCAGATGTTCAAGCTGGTTTTAGAAAAGGCAGAGGAACCAGAGATCAAATTGCCAACATCTGCTGGATCATGGAAAAAGCAAGAGAGTTCCAGAAAAACATCTACTTCTGCTTTATTGACTATGCCAAAACCTTTGACTGTGTGGATCACAATAAACTGGAAAATTCTGAAAGAGATGGGAATACCAGACCACCTGACCTGCCTCTTGAGAAATCTGTATTCAAATCAGGAGGCAACAGTTAGAACTGGATATGGAACAACAGACTGGTTCCAAATAGGACAAAGAGTATGTCAATGCTGTATATTGTCACCCTGCTTATTTAACTTCTATGCAGAGTACATTATGAGAAACGCTGGGCTGGAAGAAGCACAAGTTGGAATCAAGATTGCTGGGAGAAATATCAATAACCTCCGATATGCAGATGACACCACCCTTATGGCAGAAAGTGAAGAGGAGCTAAAGAGCCTCTTGATGAAAGTGAAAGAGGAGAGTGAAAAAGTTGGCTTAAATCTCAACATTCTGAAAACTAAGATCACGGCATCCGGTCCCATCACTTCATGGGAAATAGATAGGGAAACAGTGGGAACAGTGTCAGAGTTTATTTTTTTGGAGCTCCAAAATCACCTCAGATGGTGACTGCAGCCATGAAATTAAAAGACGCTTACTCATTGAAAGGAGAGTTATGACCAACCTAGATAGCAAATTAAAAAGCAGAGATATTACTTTGTCAAAAAAGGTCCATCTAATCAAGGCTATTGTTTTTCCAGTGGTCATGTATGGATGTGAGAGCTGGACTGTGAAGAAAGGTGAGTGCTGAAGAATTGATGTTTTTGAACTGTGGTGCTGGAGAAGACTCTTGAGGGTCCCTTGAACTGCAAGGAGATCCAACCAGTCCATTCTGAAGGAGATCAGCCCTGGGATTTCTTTGGAGGGAATGATGTTAAAGCTGAAACTCCAGTACTTTGGCCACCTCATGCAAAGGGTTGACTCATTGGAAAAGACTGTGACGCTGGGAGGGATTGAGGGCAGGAGGAGAAGGGGACGGCAGAGAATGAGATGGCTGGATGGCATCATTGACTTGATGCACATGAGTCTGGGTGAACTACAGGAGTTGGTGAAGGAAAAGGAGGCCTGGTGTGCTGCGATTCTTTGGGTTGCAGAGTTGGACGTGACTGAGCGACTGATCTGAACTGAAAGCTACATTAATTTCAAATTAGCTAGTTCAAATTTTGTGATGATCTAAGCCTTTTCAACATTTGTAAAAGGAAATTTTCCTGGAGGGTTTCATGGACTGTAGCCCACTAGGCTCCTCTGTCTGTGGAATTTTCCAAGCAAGAATACTGTTGTAGGTTGACATTTCCTTCTCCATGGGATCTTCCCAACCCAGGTATCAAATCTGAGTTCCCTGTGTCTCTTGCATTGCAGGTGGGTTCTTTACTGCTGAGCCACTGGGGAATCCCAAGAGTTTCATTAATCAAGCCCTTTAATAAACTGCTGTTGGGAATTTGGATTAGGGATATCAACAAGATTAAAGATGTAGAACCTGATAACCCTATTTTGAGGAAGCTTTCCTAGTAAATATCATAATAATAAAAATATAGATAAAGATTTTCACATTATTGTGCTCAATGTAACCATTTTTACAATGACAAAAATGTTGAAACCACTGAAATGTCAAAGAATAGTGGGCTGTTTGAGTAAATTATGGCACACCCACACTGTGACTCTCAGTAAAATAATGTGTTTAAGTAATTTTCAAAGATAGGGAATGTTTATGATACAAATATTAAGTGAAATAAGAATGCAGCATTATAATCAGAAAGACTTTGACACTGCAAAAATTATATTTGCAATCATATAAAATATTTGCAAGGAGTTGTACCAAAATGCTTATATTTGCGTGGGAGTGTTTATGGGTGCTTTTGACTTCTTGCTTTTAGATTTTCCTGTCTCCACTTGTCAACTCCCACACCAGCCATTTTCTGACAACAGAAATTTGACAAACGAATACCCTGTGTCTGACACTGATGGAAAACCATCTGTGTTAATTTACCTCATCCTGACCACACGCAGCCTGGCGCATACTAAGTGCTCAAAACACAAGTGTTGAACAACATATTAGAATATTATCCTTCCTTTAAAAATGAGGAAACTAAGTAGAGTTTAGATTAATGACATACAGCAAATGATGAATTTGGAGCTCATAGCCAAGCAGTCATATTTAAGAGCCTACTCTTAGAAAAATGTGGTGGTTAAAGAAGTTATTAATACAGAGGTGAGTATCATTTGGCGAGCTTTTTACTACTGCAGATTCAGGGGTCTGCACAGGGGTTCTGATGAATGGGTCTAGAATGGAGTGTGATAATTTGTATATTAACTAGTCCCTTCAAGTGACTGAGAATCAGCCAATCTGTAGGACTAACATCTGAAACCAAGAGCACTGGTTTGGGACTTAGATGCAGGTTTAAGGCCCAGATACTCACAGGGTGAGGGGGAAGATTGCATAAATTTTCTAATTTTAGATTTCTCACCTGTAAAATGGTGACAGTAACAAACTCTCCTAGAGAGTGTGAGGAGTCAATGAAAATAATATGTTGCTTACTTAGCACAGTACCTTGCCAGTAGCAGTAAATAAATGAATTATCATAGAAATAGTTGCCATACTTATTAAAATTTGTATTGTTAATACTGATAAATTATGGTTTGTTTAGGTATAGTTAATATGCTATATGTTATACAACATGGTGGTTTACAATTTTTAAAGGTTATATGTCATTTATAGTTATTATAAATTTTGGCTATAATCCCCGTGTTGTATATCATTGTAGCTTATTTTATACTTAATAGTTTGTACCTCTTAATCCAATACGTGTGTCCTGCCCCTCCCCCTCTCCTCTACCCACTGATAACCACTAGTTTTTTCACTGTATCTATGAATCTCTTTTTTGTTATATTCATTAGTTTATTGTTTTAGATTTTACATATAAGTGGTATCATGCAGTATTTGTCTTTCTCTGTATGACTTAATCCACTTAGCAAGATACCTTTCAAATCCATTCATGTCGTTGCATATGGCAAAATCTCACTCTGTTTTGTGGCTGGGTAATATTCCATTTTGTGTATGTGTGTCTTCTGCATCCACTCATCTGTCGATGGACACTTCCATCACCTGTTGCCTCTGTATCTTGGCAACTGTAGGCAATGATGCCACAAACATTGAGATGTGTATGTCTTTTTGAATTAGTGTTTTTGTTTTGTTTTTCTTTTTCAAATATACACCCAGGAGTGGAATTACTGGATCATATGGAAGTTCTATTCTTAGTTTTTTGAGAATCCTCCACATTGCCTTCCACAGTGGCCATACTGATCAGCATTCCCACCAACAAGGTATGCAAGTTTCCTTTTCTTCATATCCTCACCAACACCTGATGGTTAGCGACGTTGATCATTTTTGCATGTGCCTATCAACTATCACATGTCTGCCCTCGAAAAACGTCCATCCATGTCCTCTGCTCATTCCTTAATCAAGCTCTCTGTCTTCTTGCCCTTGAGTTGTATGAACTTACATACTTTTAATAGCAATGCTTTCTCAGTCATATAATTTGCACTTATTTTCTCCCATTCGGTAGGCTGCTTTTTCACATTGTCAGTGGTTTCCTCTGCTGTACAAAAGTTTTCAAGTTTAATTAGGTCCCATTGGTTTGTTTTTCTTTTATTTGCTTTAGGAGACAGATCCAAAAAATATCACTATGATTTATGATAAAGCGTGTTCTACCTATGTTTTTTCCTAGGAGCTTAGGGTTTCTGGTCTTACATTTAGGTCTTTAATACCTTTTTGAGTTTATTTTTGTATACCGTGTTAGAGAATGTTTAATGTTCTTTTACATGTAGCTGTCCAGTTTTCCCCAACATCACTTATTGAAGAAACTGTCTTTTCTCCATTGTATATTATCTCATCCTTGTGTTAGATTAATTGACCATAAGTGGATGGCTTTATTTCTGGGCTGTCTATTCTGCTTTATTGATCTACATGTCTGTGTTTGTGCCAATACCATGCTGTTTTGATTGTTGCAGCTTGTAATATAAGCTGAAGTTAGGGAATATGATTCCTCCAGTTCTGTTCTTTCTTAAATTTATGTTGGCTATTTGGAGTCTTTTGCATTTAAACATTTTTTTAATTAAAAAGTTAATTTTAAATTATAAATTAAAATCAAAGTACATACTTTAATAATAAAAATCTATTTCTAAAAATTGTCAAAACAAGTAGTAACAAAGATTGCTGATCACAGATCACCATAACAAATATCATAATAATGAATGAGCTTGAAATATCATGAGAATTACCAAAATGTGACAATTTAAAAATTATTGTAAATGTAATTTACAGTAATGTAATTTTAAAATATACCAATTTTAAAATTACTCGTTCTAATTCCTTTAAAAATGCCCTTGGTATTTTGACAGGGATTGCATTGAGTCTGTAGATGGCCTTGGGTAGTATGGTTATTGTAACAATACTGATTCTACCAATCCGTGAACACAGTATATCTTTCCATCTGCTTGTGTCACCTTCAACTTCTTTCATTAGAGTCTTATAATTTTCCAAGCACAGGTCTTTTACCTTCTTAAGTAGATTTACTAATGATTAATTATTAATCAATATTAATTAACATTATTAGTAATAAAATCTCATTTACTATGGACATACCTCATTTGTTGCTCTTCATTTAATTGTACTTCTAGATATTGAGTTTATTATGAATTGGAGGTGTGGCTTTCTGTGCTGAGCATGTCCGTCAGAGTCATTTTTCCAACAGCACGCGTTTGCTCTGTGTCTCTGTGTCACGTTTTGCTAATTCTCATGATATTTCAAGCTTGTTCATTACTATGATGTTTGTTATGGTGATCTGTGATCAGTGATCTTTGTTACTACTTGTTTTGACAATTTTTAGAAAGAGATTTTTATTATTAAAGTACGTACTTTTTTTTAGACAAAAGACTATTGCACACTAAATAGACTACAGTATGGTATAAACATAACTTTTATATACACTGGGAAATTAAAAATGCTGTGCAATATTTGCTTTAGGTCAACAAAAGAGTCCGAAATGCAGTACTTGGATGCAATCTCAAAAATGACAGAATGATTTCTGTTCGTTTCCAAGGCAAACCATTCAATGTCACAGTAATCCAAATCTATGCCCCAACCAGTAACGCCGAAGAAGCTGAAGTTGAAAGGTTCTATGAAGACCTACAAGACCTTTTAGAACTAACACCCAAAAAAGATGTCCTTTTCATTATAGGGGACTGGAATGCAAAAGTAGGAAGTCAAGAAACACCTGGAGTAACAGGCAAATTTGGCCTTGGAATACGGAATGAAGCAGGGCAAAGACTAATAGAGTTTTGCCAAGAAAATGCACTGGTCATAGCAAATACCCTCTTCCAACAACACAAGAGAAGACTCTATACATGGACATCACCAGATGGTCAACACCGAAATCAGATCGATTATATTCTTTGCAGCCAAAGATGGAGAAGCTCTATACAATCAGCAAAAACAAGACCAGGAGCTGACTGTGGCTCGGACCATCAACTCCTTATTGCCAAATTCAGACTGAAATTGAAGAGAGTAGAGAAAACTACTAGACCATTCAGGTATGACCTAAATCAAATCCCTTATGATTATACAGTGGAAGTGAGAAATAGATTTAAGGGCCTAGATCTGAGAGACAGAGTGCCTGATGAACTATGGAATGAGGTTCGTGACATTGTACAGGAGACAGGGATCAAGACCATCCCCATGGAAAAGAAATGCAAAAAAGCAAAATGGCTGTCTGGGGAGGCCTTACAAATAGCTGTGAAAAGAAGCGAAGCGAAAAGCAAAGGAGAAAAGGAAAGATATAAACATCTAAATGCAGAGTTCCAAAGAATAGCAAGAAGAGATAAGAAAGCCTTCTTCAGTGATCAATGCAAAGAAATAGAGGAAAACAACAGAATGGGAAAGACTAGGGATCTCTTCAAGAAAATCAGAGATACCAAAGGAACATTTCATGCAAAGATGGGCACAATAAAGGACAGAGATGGTGTGGACCTAACAGAAGCAGAAGATATTAAGAAGAGGTGGCAAGAATACACAGAAGAACTGTACAAAAAAGAGCTTCAAGACCTAGATAATCATGATGATGTGATCACTGACCTAGAGCCAGACATCTTGGAATGTGAAGTCAAATGGGCCTTAGAAAGCATCACTACGAACAAAGCTAGTGGAGGTGATGGAATTCCAGTGGAGCTATTCCAAGTCCTGAATGATGATGCTGTGAAAGTGCTACACTCAATATGCCAGCAAATTTGGAAAACTCAGCAGTGGCCACAAGATTGGAAAAGGTCAGTTTTCATCCCAATCCCAAAGAAAGGCAATGCCAAGGAGTGCTCAAACTACCGAACAATTGCACTCATCTCACACGCTAGTAAAGTAATGCTCAAAATTCTCCAAGCCAGGCTTCAGCAATATGTGAACCGTGAACTTCCTGATGTTCAAACTGGTTTTAGAAAAGGCAGAGGAACCAGAGATCAAATTGCCAACATCCGCTGGATCATGGAAAAAGCAAGAGAGTTCCAGAAAAATATCTATTTCTGCTTTATTGACTATGCCAAAGCCTTTGACTGTGTGGATCACAATAAACTATGGAAAATTCTGAAAGAGATGGGAATACCAGACCACCTGATCTGCCTCTTAAGAAATCTGTATGCAGGTCAGGAAGCAACAGTTAGAACTGGTCATGGAACAACAGACTGGTTCCAAATAGGAAAAGGAGTACGTCAAGGCTGCATATTGTCACCATGTTTATTTAACTTATATGCAGAGTACATCATGAGAAATGCTGGACTGGAAGAAACACAAGTTGGAATCAAGATTGCCGGGAGAAATATCAATAACCTCAGATATGCAGATGACACCACTCTTATGGCAGAAAGTGAGGAGGGGCTAAAAAGCCTCTTGATGAAAGTGAAAGTGGAGAGTGAAAAGGTTGGCTTAAAGCTCAACATTCAGAAAACGAAGATCATGGCATCTGGTCCCATCACTACCTGGGAAATAGATGGAGAAACAGTGGAAACAGTGTCAGACTTTATTTTTCTGGGCTCCAAAATCACTGCAGATGGTGACTGCAGCCATGAAATTAAAAGACGCTTGCTCCTTGGAAGGAAAGTTATGACCAACCTAGATAGCATATTCAAAAGCAGAGACATTACTTTACCAACAAAGGTTCGCCTAGTCAAGGCTATGGTCTTTCCTGTGGTCATGTATGGATGTGAGAGTTGGACTGTGAAGAAGGCTGAGCGCCGAAGAATTGATGCTTTTGAACTGTGGTGTTGGAGAAGACTCTTGAGAGTCCCTTGGACTGCAAGAAGATCCAACCAGTCCATTCTGAAGGAGATCAATCCTGGAATTTCTTTAGAAGGAATGATGCTAAAGCTGAAACTCCAATATTTTGGCCACCTCATGCGAAGAGTTGACTCATTGGAGAAGACTCTGATGCTAGGAGGGATTGAGGGCAGGAGGAGAAGGGGACGACAGAGGATGAGATGGCTGGATGGCATCACTGACTCGATGGATGCGAGTCTGAGTGACCTCCGGGAGCTGGTGATGGACAGGGAGGCCTGGCGTGCTGCAGTTCATGGGGTCGCAAAGAGTCGGACACGACTGAGCGACTGATCTGATCTGATCTGATCTGATCTGATGGTCTGCAATGGATCCCAGAGTCTCTGAGGTCTGCCGATATGTTAATTTATCATTATGATTAAGGTCATTTTTACCTTTGTGAAAGCCAGCTATTGGCTCCAAGTGTCTGTGGAACAGGATTCTTATAACAGTGTCCTGACCTAGCTTAAGTCCCAAGGAGCACTCCAGAAAATTCAGTCTGCAGCAAAAATAACAGAAGAAGCTCTCACTTGTTTACTTACAGCCCGTGTAGCAGGCTGCCAGCACAACCTCACCATTATCAATATGGATTTTGAAATCACCCAAGGCTAATAGCCCAAATTAATAGCCCTGGGGTGGCTCCAGAGCAATTGAGAAAGAAAATCCATAACTTCACTAAAGACGCCAGCAGCTGTTCAGGGAGAGAGGTCTATATTAATTAAGAGCTATGAACAGTGTAAAAAGTGGTACATTCATGAGAGAGAGACAGACAGTTATAATTAACCAAACACAAGAATCCCACAAGCCATCCAGGTTAGGAAGCAGAGGGAGCCTCCACTAGAGAGCCTGGGCTGGAGGCAGCCCTGCCACACGTGGCAAGAAATTCCCCCAGGGAATTAGATGCTTTCTCCTATTAGTCTTGCATCCCATTGCTCACAGCAACCTCTAGGGTAGGCCTGTCCTTCTAGCATCAGCAATAAACTTTAGGAACATTCAACTTTGGGATGTGTGTAAAACTCTTTGGTCCTTTCTTTCCGCAACAAAATCATTCAGCTGCAATTGCCTCCTTTCTTGAGGTCCCTCCTGGGTACTTTGCAAGGCGGGAGACTTGGTGTGGAAGGAAATGGCTGAGGATGTTAGAGCAATGATCCTTATTCTTCAGCAGCCTCTCTCAGATTCTTTGCACACAGAGGGATTAGTACCTAAGAACACTCCCAACTCAGGTGAGAAAATTACACACACTGAAGAGAAGCTGGGGTGTCCAGAGCACAGAGTGATCAATGTATTTACACTGGAGGAGTGTGGTCTGAAAGCAGGTGTCTTGGATTTAAGACTCATCTTGTCATTTCCTACTTGAATTAACTTAGATAAGTCACTTGACCTTCCTGCATTTCTCATTTGTAAAATGAGATGCATATCACTTGCTTTGCAGAGATAATGTAAGATTCCTTAAGCTAATGTATATTAAATACATTATTCACATTTTAATTATATTTTCTTTCGAAGTACATTTCCCCCATGGAATCTTACTTTGTGATAGCTTTAAACACTATTAGTGTTCTAAAGAAAAGACATTTTAATTTCTTGCCAGGACCACTCTCCTAAAAGGCAGACTATAAATAACCTTGTCTATTCAACACCTCCTTTTTGATATCTGATAAGCATATTGAATTTAACACGTCCAAAACTGGGCTCTCAAATTCCATTCCCCAGCATGGATGGCTCAGGCCAAAAACTCGGATGATCTTGTTTCTCCCCCTTTTCACAGCCAGTCCACCAGCAAATCCTATCATCTGTCTTCAAAATATGTCGAGAGCTGACTCCTTTTTACCACCTCCATCTCCACCCCTCTGGGTGGATCATTACCATCACTCGTTAACCAGATACCTTGCTTTCTGCCTCTGTCCCACCCAGTTTGGTAGTTTCTTCTCAGCACAGAGACCATGCTGAGCCTATTGAAATGTTAGATTCTGTGACCACACTGTTCAAAACTTTCTGGTGGTTTCCCAAATGTAGAGGCTTTGACTACAGAGCCTCAGGTGATCTGCCTGCTTCCCATGCTATCGCCTCTTTGGCCTCATTTTCTCTTACCTGTTCTCTCTGCCTTCTTCATCTTCCTTGCACAGGATAAATAAGCTTCAGCCTCAGGGCTTTTGCACTTGCTGAAATAGTAATACCTCCTGGAATGTTTTTTTCTTCAGATAAGTATATAGGTTAGCCTTTTGTTGCTTTCAAATTTCTGCCTAAATATATCAGAGAGATAGGCTTTTCCTGACCCCCTGTTAAAATAGCACTTTGCTGGTCTCTCCTACATTTCTTTTCGCACTTACTTGTTTGCTTTTCTCCATGGCATTTATCATCATTAGCCATATAATTAATTATTGACTCAGGGATTGAACCTGGGTCTCCCACATTGCAGGCAGATTCTTTACCATCTGAGCCACCAGGGAAGCCAATTAATTATCTTGTCACCTCCCAACTAGAATATGAGATCCAGGAAAGTGCTACATTTACTGTCTTGTTAACCCCACTGTAATCCCCCACACCCAGAGCAGGCTCTGGTCCCTGAATGATAAACAATCAGAACATAATTCAAAATCAATGAATGCAGGAATGAATGACTCTTATCATTTGAATTGATTTATCCATGAAGTCTTTTGGGAAGTTCTTACAAGTCCAGAAGTACTGAGGATGCGCATTATGTGTATGTGTTTTATATGTTTTGTGTTTATTTTTGCTTGTTTACCTGCTCACATAGTGGGGGGTCAAGATGAGGGGAGAGAAGCACAAGGCATCTTGTCAGTGTACTGGAGTGAGGAACCTCAGCACAACTCTTGATAGTCATATCCTACTCATTCAGAGTAAGGACGGAAGCCAGCAGTTTTTTGGGCAGGCCTTGGCTTGTTGAGGATGGAGAAGCCAGCTATACCATTCACCAGGAGACTTGCTCTGGACCCAGAGGACTTTCTGAGCAGTGTCCGACTCAGACACCCTCAGTCCTCACAAGGTGACCTGGGAAGAGGGACTCCACTTCACGCCCCTGTGAATTGTACACACAGGCTTCATTTCTGCAAATGAAGCTGTGTTACCTCTGGCAAATTATTATACCTAACTCTTTAGGACTTAAGCTTTTATATGTCAAATGGAGGTAATGCTGCTGCTAAGTCGCTTCAGTCGTGTCCGACTCTGTGCGACCCCATAGATGGCAGCCCACCAGGCTCTGCTGTCCCTGGGATTCTCCAGGCAAGAACACTGGAGTGGGTTGCTATTTCCTTCTCCAAATTATAATTAAGTTAGTTATAAATGGAGATCATGCATAGGGTCTAGTTTTAGGTCAGTCACATAATAACATGCTCAATGTGTTTATTTCTGATCTGATCATTTCCATTAAAAAGATCCCCAAAGTCCTTGATATCTGAATTGACTCCCAGAACTTCCTTGTGAGGCATAATTTAGATTAATAACTCAATATAATGCCCTTTTTTTTTCTTGAAATGCTGACCTATAAAAAGATAAGTGATAGAGTTACGATTCTAAATTATTTCACAAGAAAAACTTACAATATATATGTGTATATATATGCATATCCATATCAGTTCAGTTCAGTTGCTCAGTCGTGTCCGACTCTTGGTGACCCCATGAATCACAGCACGCCAGGCCTCCCTGTCCATCACCAACTCCCGGAGTTCACTCAGACTCACATCCATCGAGTTAGTGATGCCATCCACTCATCTCACGTGCTAGTAAAGTAATACTCAAAATCCTCCAAGCCAGGCTTCAGCAATATGTGAATCGTGAACTTCCAGATGTTCAAGCTGGTTTTAGAAAAGGCAGAGGAACCAGAGATCAAATTGCCAACATCTGCTGGATCATGGAAAAAGCAAGAGAGTTCCAGAAAAACATCTATTTCTGCTTTATTGACTATGCCAAAGCCTTTGACTGTGTGGATCACAATAAACTGAAAATTCTGAGAGAGATGGGAATACCAGACCACCTGACCTGCCTCTTGAGAAGTCTATATGCAGGTCAGGAAGCAACAGTTAGAACTGGACATGGAACAACAGACTGGTTCCAAATAGGAAAAGGAGTATGTCAAGGTTGCACATTGTCACCCTGCTCATTTAACTTATATGCATATACATATATACATACATATTTCTGCCATAACATCTTTACTAGTTGCCTCAATAGCACCCTAAATAAATAGATCCCAAATGCCATTCTTTCTAAAACAAGGAGTTGCACATGGTGATTAAGAGCCTAGGCTCTGAGAGCTTAAATAACTTGCCCTGTGTCACATCACTAGCTGCACAAAATTTAATTTCCATGTCTGGAAAATGTGGTAACAATAATGGGCAGGACGGAACTTAGTGCAAAATTAATTCAGGGCCCCTTGTTAAAAAAGTAGGATAAACCCTTAAAGATCAGATCAGATCATGAGGGTCAGGACTGAGGGTCGCTCAGTCATGTCCGACTCTTTGCGACCCCATGAACCGCAGCACGCCAGGCCTCCCTGTCCATCACCAGCTCCCGGAGGTCACTAAGACTCACACCCATCAAGTCAGTGATGCCATCCAGCCATCTCATCCTCTGTCATCCCCTTCTCCTCCTGCCCTCAATCCCTCCCAGCATCAGAGTCTTCTCCAATGAGTCAACTCTTCGCATGAGGTGGCCAAAATACTGAGTTTCAGCTTTAGCATCATTCCTTCCAAAGAAATTCCAGGATTGATCTCCTTCAGAATGGACTGGTTGGATCTTCTTGTAGTCCAAGGGACTCTCAAGAGTCTTCTCCAACACCACAGTTCAAAAGTATCAATTCTTCTGCGCTCAGCCTCTTCACAGTCCAGCTCTCACATCCATACATGACCACAGGAAAGACCATAGCCTTGACTAGGCGAACCTGTTGTAAATAATGTCTTCATGCTATCTAGTTGTCATAACTTTCCTTCCAAGGAGTAGCGTCTTTAATTTCATGGCTACAGTCACCATCTGCAGTGATTTGGGAGCCCAGAAAAATAAAGTCGGACACTTTTCACTGTTTCCCCATCATTTCCCGAGGATGGACCAGATGCCATGATCTCGTTTCGGTGAGCGCCAACCTTTTCACTCTCCACTTTCACTTTCACAAGAGGTTTAGCCCCTCTCACTTTCGCCATAGAGTCTGTCATCTGCGATCTGAGGTTGATTTCTCCCGCAATCTGATTCCAACTTGTGTTTCTCCAGTCAGCATTCCATGATGTACGCATATAGTTAAATAAACATGGTGACAATATGCAGCCTTGACGTACTCCTTTCCTATTTGGAACCAGTCTCTTGTTCCATGACCAGTTCAACTGTGCTCCGACCTGCATATTTGCCCAACAGATCAGATCAGATCAGTCGCTCAGTCGTGTCCGACTCGCGACCCCATGAACCGCAGCACGCCAGGCCTCCCTGTCCATCACCAGCTCCCGGAGGTCACCCAGACTCGCATCCATCGAGTCAGTGATGCCATCCAGCCATCTCATCCTCTGTCGTCCCCTTCTCCTCCTGCCCTCAATCCCTCCCAGCATCAGAGTCTTCTCCAATGAGTCAACTCTTCGCATGAGATGGCCAAAATACTGGAGTTTCAGCTTTAGCATCATTCCTTCTAAAGAAATTCCAGGATTGATCTCCTTCAGAATGGACTGGTTGGATCTTCTTGCAGTCCAAGGGACTCTCAAGAGTCTTCTCCAACACCACAGTTCAAAAGCATCAATTCTTCGGCGCTCAGCCTTCTTCACAGTCCAGCTCTCACATCCATACATGACCACAGGAAAGACCATAGCCTTGACTAGGCGAACCTTTGTTGGTAAAGTAATGTCTCTGCTTTTGAATATGCTATCTAGGTTGGTCATAACTTTCCTTCCAAGGAGCAAGCGTCTTTTAATTTCATGGCTGCAGTCACCATCTGCAGTGATTGTGGAGCCCAGAAAAACGAAGTCTGACACTGTTTCCACTGTTTCCCCATCTATTTCCCATGCAGTGATGGGACCAGATGCCATGATCTTCGTTTTCTGAATGTTGAGCTTTAAGCCAACCTTTTCACTCTCCACTTTCACTTTCATCAAGAGGCTTTTTAGCCCCTCTTCACTTTCTGCCATAAGAGTGGTGTCATCTGAATATCTGAGGTTATTGATATTTCTCCCAGCAATCTTGATTCCAACTTGTGTTTCTTCCAGTCCAGCATTTCTCATGATGTACTCTGCATATAAGTTAAATAAACATGGTGACAATATGCAGCCTTGACGTACTCCTTTTCCTATTTGGAACCAGTCTGTTGTTCCATGACCAGTTCTAACTGTTGCTTCCTGACCTGCATACAGATTTCTTAAGAGGCAGATCAGGTGGTCTGATTCCCATCTCCAGAATTTCCATAGTTTATTGTGATCCACACAGTCAAAGGCTTTGGCATAGTCAAAAAGCAGAAATAGATGTTTTCTGGAACTCCTTGCTTTTCCATGATCCAGCGGATGTTGGCAATTGATCTCTGGTTCCTCTGCCTTTCTAAACCAGCTGAACATCAGGAAGTTCACGGTTCCATATGCTGAAGCCTGGCGGAGAATTGAATACTACCGGGAGAGAGTGCAATTGTTCGTAGTTTGAGCACTCCTTGGCATTGCCTCTTTGGGATTGGGATGCTGACCCCAATCTTGTGGCCACTGCGAGTTTTCCAAATTGCTGGCAATTGAGTGTAGCACTCACAGCATCATCATCAGGACTGAATAGCTCCACTGGATTCCATCACCTCCACAGCTGTTCATGATGCTTCTAAGGCCCATTGACTCACATTCCAAGATGTCTGCTCTAGGTCGTGATCCATCATCATGAATCTGGTCGAAGCTCTTACGCCGATCTGCCACCTCTCTAATATCTTCTGCTTCTTAGTCCACACCATCTCTGTCCATTGTGCCCATCCATGAATTCCTTGTTCTCTACTGAAGAGATCCCAGTTCCATTCTGTTTTTCCCGTGACACTAGAAGGCATCTCTCTATCTTGAACTCTGCATTAAATGTTTATATCTTTCCTTTTCTCCTTGCTTCGCTTCCTCCCAGCAGTAAGGCCCCCCAGACAGCCATTTTGCTTTTTGATTTTTTTCACGGGGATGTCTGATCCCTGTCTTGATGTGAACCTCATCATAGTTCATCAGGCCTCTCAGATCTAGCCCCTCTTCCACTATTAGGATTTGTCTGAATGTCTGTAGTTTCTCTCTCCATTCAGTCTGAATTGGATGGAGTTCATGTCGGACAGTCAGCTCTGTCTTGATGAGCTTCTCAAAGCGATGTGTTGGTGTATTAGTAGAGTCTTTGTTGTGGAGAGGGAAGCGACGTTGCCGGGTGTTCCAGTGACTCTATTTGATAGTCGAAAAGGACATCTGTGTGTTCTAGGTCTTAGTAGAACTTAACAGCGCGTAGTTGGGAGACTAGGAAATGCAGAGAGGAAGAGGGACTGACGATGCACTCATTCTCGAGGGATCTGCCCACGTAGTAGAATGTCAGTTATTCACCCATAGTAGAGAATTCAACATCACTGCATCTCTTTTGACACTTATTTGATATGGACCTGACATCAGTTCTATGCAATATTGCCTACAGATCGGACTTCCACACAGAACTACAGCTGATCGCTTCTCATTCTGAGTTATTTTACTATCTCAGTAGATATGGGCCCTACTGACCTGGGAGTTCTTCAGTATCCTATATGTGCTATCATTTGCCTCAATAGTACCCTAAATAAATAGATCCCAAACGCCATTCTTTCTAAAACAAGGAGTTGCACATGGTGATTAAGAGCCTAGGCTCTGAGAGCTTAAATAACTTGCCCTGTGTCACATCACTAGCTGCACAAAATTTAATTTATGTCTGGAAAATGTGGTAACAGTAATGGGCAGGACGGAACTTAGTGCAAAAGTAATTCAGGGCCCCTTGTTCAAAAAGCAGGATAAACCCTTAAAGATACTAAGATATAAAACTTTCTTTTTTTTCTGCAGTCTGTCTTTTGATTTGTCATGGCAGTATTTTTGTATGTTTTTTATTTTCTTTTTTTGCTCTTTCCTCTCATGCACCCTCAGGGATGGAAGTACATAGATTTTCACACATGGCCTGGGGCCCCACCCTGTGAGGGCAGGTGGCAGTGGGTCCAGACCAAGGCAATATACCCCAGTCAAACTCCCGCCCGGGCCTGCCTTCCCAGCCCTGGGCCAATGATGACCTCTAAAAGTTTTCATTCTCTGCCAGGATGTGGTTGGTGCCTGGGCTGGGGGAGATGAGGGCCTTGTCTCTCACCCTTGAAGAACCCCATGGTGCTGCCAGCCCTGGACAGTGGGGAGGGGTGGCCACTTGTGCCCTGGCTCCATCCTGTACTCATGCAAAGGGGAGGTCCCTGCTGGGGGCAGATACGATGGTGAAAAGCAGGCCTTTCCAGGTCAACATGACCAGGCCATGGCAGTGGTCATGGGGCAGGGATGGAGAGAGGGAGGCCTGGTGGGACCAGGGTTCCAGGGGACTGTGAGAAGACAGCTGAGAGCCCATCTCGGAGAGGCAGAGAGGCCAGGGGAGGCAGGACTGTGTGTGAGCTGAGGCTCTAAGCTCCAGGCGGGTTCCCTGGTCCCATCCTTACATCCAGTAACACAATGATCAAATTATTAGGGATTTCAAGACAGACACCACAGAGCCTTAAACCCCCAGTGTAGTGCTCTTCTGACCTGTTGTCCAAGCTGGTCCTTTGCAACATCCCTACAAAACCAGTCCATCCCAGCCACACATAGTGAGCCAAAGAGAGTTCAAAGACATCAAGTGTATTACCTGTTATATAGAGTGCTCTCAATACAAACCACCACCGAGATTATGATCCAATAGCCCCTAACCCTGCTCTTCTACTTGTGACCTGTTCTCCAAAGAGGGCATCTTTTAAAAAGGCAAATCCAGTTGTGCTGCTCCTCAGTTTTGAATGTTGAAGTTGCTTGTCTTTCTCTGATAATAAAGCTTGAATTCTCCATGTAGTCTGTGGATCCTGGTGGTCCTCCTGAGACCCACCCCACCCTCTCACCTCAGGCTCTTCCCTCCTGCCTCACTGTCCTCTAAGTTTGCAACTCTTCATTCTGAGGATCATCCTTCTTCACACTTAGGTTCTTGGCCATAATAAGGAAAGGGGAGGAGTTCCAGGCAGAGGGAACAGCCAGTGCATAACCTCACTCATGTTTAGGTTTGAAGATATCACTTTCTCAGGAAGGTTTGCTTTGAAATTTCTGGCTAGCTAAAACAACCTCCACCCCACAACATGCTCTATTAATATCCTGTAGTTTTTCTTTATAGAACTTCTAACAGTTCTAAGTAGAATAAACTATTAAGAGATTATTTAATGTGTCTCTTTCTAATTAAACTTTAAGCATCACTCAGGCAGGTCCCATATATCTCTTGTTCACTGCTATATCCTGGTGCCTAGATGAGGGCCAGGCATACTGTAGATTCTCTGTAAATATTTGTTGAATTACTTAAGGCAATGGTACCCCACTCCAGTACTCTTGCCTGGAAAATCCCATGAATGAGGAGCCTGGAAGGCTGCAGGCTATGGGGTCGCTGAGGGCTGGAAACGACTGAGCGACTTCACTTTCATGCATTGGAGAAGGAAATGGCAACCCACTCCCGTGTTCTTGCCTGGAGAATCCCAGGGATGGGGAAGCCTGGTGGGCTGCCGTCTATGGGGTCACACAGAGTCGGACATGACTGAAGTGACTTAGCAGCAGCAGCAGCAATGCTTAAAAAGGATGGCTTTGATAAATAATAATCTTTTATACATTAGGTTTTAGAAAGAGGGTTATCTTGGTTTCTTTTGATTCTTGCTTGCTCTCCTGGACATTCTAGATGTCACCAATTTGGTATCAGAACCTTGTCTACAGCTATTTCCCAGTACCATTTTCCCCATTCCCTTGTATTATCTTTCCTCAGCAAAAGATATGTATGTGTTTCTTATTCATAATCTTTGACTCTCAATTTCTTCCCCCTGTCATTTATCCAGTCAGTAACCCCTCCTTTTTGCTTTGGCTCCATCCCTTCATTCTTTCTGGAGTTATTTCTCCACTGATCTCCAGTAGCATATTGGGCACCTACTGACTTGGGGAGTTCCTCTTTCAGTATCCTATCATTTTGTCTTTTCCTACTGTTCATGGGGTTCTCAAGGCAAGAATACTAAAGTGGTTTGCCATTCCCTTCTCCAGTGGACCACATTCTGTCAGATCTCTCCACCATGACCCGCCCATCTTGGGTTGCTCCACAGGCATGGCTTAGTTTCATTGAGTTAGACAAGGCTGTGGTCCTAGTGTGATTAGATTGACTAGTTTTCTGTGAGTATGGTTTCAGTGTGTCTGCCCTCTGATGCCCTCTTGCAACACCTACTGTCTTACTTGGGTTTCTCTTACTTTGGGCGTGGGGTATCTCTTCACAGCTGCTCCAGCAAAGTGCAGCCATTGCTCCTTACCTTGGATGAGAGATATCTCCTCACCGCCGCCCTTCCTGACCTTCAATGTGGGATAGCTCCTCTAGGCTCTCCTGCGCCCGCCCAACCACAGCTCCTTGGACGCGGGGTTGGTCCTCCTGGCCGCCGCCCCTGGCCTCCGGCGTGGGGTTGCTTTGGCAGTGGCCCCTGGCCTCGGGATTGGGGGCGTGGGGTAGCTTCTCCCTGCCGCCACCCCTGACTTCGGATGCGGGGTAGCTCCTCTCGGCCAATGCCTCTGACCTCGGACGTGGGGTAGCTCCTTCTGGCCGCCGTCCCTGGCCTCGGGCTTGGGGGCGTGGGGTAGCTCCTCTTGGCCACTGCCCCTGGCCTCGTGATTGGGGGCTTGGGGTAGCTCCTCCCAGCTGCCGCCCTTGACTTCAGACATGGGGTAGCTCCATCCAGCTGTGGATGTGACTGGTGATAGAAGCAAGGTCCAATGCTGTAAAGAGCAATATTGCATAGGAACTTGGAATGTGAGGTCCATGAATCAAGGCAAATTGGAAGTGGTCAACAAGAGATGGCAAGAATGAATGTTGACATTCTAGGAATCAGCAAACTAAAATGGACTGGATTGGATGAATTTAACTCAGATGACCATTATATCTACTACTGCGGGCAGGAATCCCTCAGAAGAAATGGAGTAGCCATCATAGTCAACAAAAGAGTCTGAAATGCAGTACTTGGATGCAAGCTCAAAAACAACAGAATGATCTCTCTTCGTTTCCAAGGCAAACCATTCAATATCACAGTAATCCAAGTCTGTGCCCCAACTAGTAATGCTGAAGAAGCTGAAGTTGAACGGTTCTATGAAGACCTACCAGACCTTTTAGAACTAATACCCCCAAAAGATGTCCTTTTCATTCTAGGGGACTGGAATGCAAAAGTAGGAAGTCAAGAAACCCCTGGAGTAACAGGCAAATTTGGCCTTGGAATACGGAATGAAGCAGGGCAAAGACTAATAAAGTTTGGCCAAGAAAATGCACTAGTCATAACAAACACCCACTTCCAACAACACAAGTCTCTACACATGGACATCACCAGATGGTCAACACCGAAATCAGATTGATTATATTCTTTGTAGCCAACGATGGAGAAGCTCTATAAAGTCAGCAAAAACTGTGGCTCAGATCATGAACTCCTTTATTGCCAAATTCAGACTTAAATTGAAGAAAGTAGGGAAAACCACTAGACCATTCAGGTATGACCTAAATCAAATCCCTTATGATTATACAGTGGAAGTGAGAAATAGATTTAAGAGACTAGATCTTTTAGACAGAGTGCCTGATGAACTATGGAATGAGGTTCGTGACATTGCACAGGAGACAGGGATCAAGACCATCCCCATGGAAAAGAAATGCAAAAAAACAAAATGGCTGTCTGGGGAGGGCTTACAAATAGCTGTGAAAAGAAGAGAGGCAAAAAGCAAAGGAGAAAAGGAAAGATATAAGCATCTGAATGCAGAGTTCCAAAGAATAGTAAGAAGAGATAAGAAAGCTTTCTTCCACGATCAATGCGAAGAAATAGAGGAAAACAACAAAATAGGAAAGACTAGAGATCTCTTCAAGAAAATTAGAGATACCAAGGGAACATTTCATGCAAAGATGGGCTCAATAAAGGACAGAAATGGTATGGACCTAACAGAAGCAGAAGATATTAAGAAGAGATGGCAAGAATACACAGAAGAACTATACAAAAAAAGATCTTCATGACCCAGATAATCACCATGGTGTGATCACTGACCTAGAGCCAGACATCCTGGAATGTGAAGTCAAGTGGGCCTTAGAAAGCAGCACTACGAACAAAGCTAGTGGAGGTGATAGAATTCCAGTTGAGCTATTTCAAATCCTGAGAGATGATGCTGTGAAAGTGCTGCACTCAATATGCCAGCAAATTTGGAAAACTCAGCAGTGGCCACAGGACTGGAAAAGGTCAGGTTTCATTCCAATCCCAAAGAATGGCAATGCCAAAGAGTGCTCAAACTACCGCACAATTGCACTCATCTCACATGCTAGTAAAGTAATGCTCAAATTCTCCAAGCCAGGCTTCAGCAATATGTGAACCATGGACTTCCAGATGTTCAAGCTGGTTTTAGAAAAGGTAGAGGAACCAGAGACCAAATTGCCAACAACCTCTGGATCATTGAAAAAGCAAGAGAGTTCCAGAAAAACACCTATTTCTGCTTTATCAACTATGCCAAAGCCTTTGACTGTGTGGATCACAATAAACTGTGGAAAATTCTGAAAGAGATGAGAATACCAGACCACCTGACTTGCCTCTTGAGAAATCTGTATTCAGGTCATGAGGAAAGTTAGAACTGGACATGAAAGAACAGACTGGTTCCAAATAGGAAAAGGAGTATGTCAAGGCTGTATATTGTCATCCTGCTTATTTAACTTATATGCAGAGTACATCATGAGAAACACTGGACTGGATGAAGCACAAGCTGGAATCAAGATTGCCGGGAGAAATATCAATAACCTCAGATATGCAGATGACACCACCCTTATGGCAGAAAGTGAAGAGGAACTAAAAAACCTTTGATAAAAATAAAAGTGGAGAGTGAAGGCTGCTAAATCGCTTCAGTCGTATCCGACTCTGTGCGACCCCATAGACGGCAGCCCACCAGGCTCCACCATCCCTGGGATTCTCCAGGAAAGAATATTGGAGTGGGTTGTCATTTCCTTCTCCAATGCATGAAAGTGAAAAGTGAAAGTGAAGTCGCTTAGTCATGTCCGACTCCTAGCAACCCCATGGACTGCAGCCCACCAGGCTCCTCCACCATGGGATTTTCCAGGCAAGAGTACTGGAGTGGGGTGCCATTGCCTTCTCTGAAAAAGTTAGTGTAAAACTCAACATTCTGAAAACGAAGATCATGGCATCCGGTCCCATCACTTCTTGGGAAATAGATGGGGAAACAGTGGAAACAGTGTCAGACTTTATTTTTGGGGGCCCCAAAATCACTGCAGATGGTGACTGCAGCCATGAAATTAAAAGACACTTACTCCTTGGAAGGAAAGTTATGACCAACCTTGATAGCATATTCAAAAGCAGAGACATTACTTTGCCAACAAAGGTCCATCTAGTCAAGGCTGTGGTTTTTCCAGTGGTCATGTATGGATGTGAGAGTTGGACTATAAAGAAAGCTGAGTGCCAAAGAATTGATGCTTTTGCACTGTGGTGTTGGAGAAGACTCTTGAGAGTCCCTTGGACTGCAAGGAGATCCAACCAGTCCATTTTGAAGGAGATCAGCCCTGGGATTTCTTTGGAAGGAATGATGCTAAAGCTGAAACTCCAGTACTTTGGGCACCTCATGCGAAGTGTTGGAGAAGACTCTGATGCTGGGAGGGATTGAGGGCAGGAGGAGAAGGGGACGACAGAGGATGAGATAGCTGGATGGCATCACTGACTCGATGGACGTGAGTCTGAGTGAACTCCAGGAGTTGGTGATGGACAGGGATGCCTGGCGTGCTGCAATTCATGGGGTCTCAAAGAGTCCCACACAACTGAGCCACTGATCTGAACTGAGCCCCTCCTTATTTATTCAGTTGGTAATGACAGAGGATAAGATGGTTAGATAGCATCACTGACTCAGTGGATGTCAATTTGAACAAACTATGGGAGACAGTGGAGGACTGAGGAGCCTAGTGTGCTACAGTCCATGGAACCCCAAAGATTTGGACATGACTTAGTGACTGAATAAAGTGTCTTTAAAACATTTTCTATAATTTTCCTGTAAACTGTCTTATATTATTTTGAGGTAGAAGGGGTCCTGTGATGCAGCTTGTAGAAGAATCTCTATAGAAGGAAATAGTCTCATAAATAAATATGTTTTTTAAATAACTATGTCATATAAGCACAGCTGAATTGTGAATTTCAAGTGTCTGTATTACACAGTTTGATAATCACAGAACAGGTGCAGAAAACAAGGCCCAGGATACACAGCCACTGAGTTTCAGGAGTATTTTGAGATGGTCTAGAATATATTTGTCATTGTCTATAGCCTAATAAGGGGAAGGCAATGGCACCCCACCCCAGTACTTTTGCCTGGAAAATCCCATGGATGGAGGATCCTGGTAGGCTCCAGTCCATGGGGTCGCTAAGAGTCGGACACGACTGAGTGACATCACTTTCATTTTTCACTTTCATGCATTGGAGAAGGAAATGGCAACCCACTCCAGTGTTCTTGCCTGGAGAATCCCAGGCACGGGGGAGCCTGGTGGGCTTCCGTCTATGGGGTCGCACAGAGTCAGACACGACTGAAGCGACTTAGCAGCAGCATCAGCATAGCCTAATAAGAAAACAAGCCTTCATTTTTCACCTCTCATTTTATCACTGTCTATAATAAAGGGATGTGTTAATTTCATCTGTGAATATAGATATGATGGTTTTATCCTATGGCTATGAATGGTGCTTTCAAGTAAAGAATCAAAATGATAAACCAGTATAGTAATTTACCATAGTTACAGCCCTGAAATATTACTTGGAATTAGTCATGGCAGTAATACATGGCTTTGGGAAGTTTTTGTGAAATCTGAGAAGTGAGAGAGAATCAGACATGGGAGGAAGCAAGATTTGAGGACATGCAAAGTTTGTAGCCACTAATCCTGACAGTTGGGGGAAATAAATGCAAGCTGGAGGGCTCTGGGAAAGCTCTGCCCTGGGAGGAAATGCCCTTGTTTTCTCTGCAAAGCCCGCCAAATTTAGGAGACTTGCCACAGTTTAATTAAAGTCTGCAGCTGGTGTGAAAGCAAAGGAGAAAAGAAATTAGGGCAGCACAAAAAACTAATGAAAGTCTAGGATCTCATTTTAAACTTTTCTCTCCATTATGAAAGAAATATGACTTGTCAGCGGTGGCCCCATTCACGGTGACAAAGCCCTCAGGGAAGGAACGTTCTGGACGACAGAGAGAAAAGACCTGCAGTCAGGTCTCTTTGGACTTGACTACCACTGCTTTTTTTCAGTAAAAACTCATCAAAATCCTTTGTTTGGTTTTTTTGAAAAATAAATTAGTAAAAGAAGGCAGTGCAGATTGAACAGCTTTTAATGACAGGCAAGTCCACTGAAACTCCAAAATGAAGAGTTAACCCTGGCAATCAGAGCTCGATTCACATTCAGGCTTTATCAATGGTATTAGTCAGGGTCTCCAAAAAAACAAGCCCAATAGGATACATCCTATTATGGGCGTTTATGAGTTCAAAATCCATATGGTAAGCCAGTAGGCTGGAAACACAGGTGAGAAGTGACCTAGTCTTGACTCCAAATTCTACAGATCAGGCCAGGCAAGCTGGAAACTCAGGCAAGTTTTGTTTGTTTCCTTAAATTATTTTTTTAAATTATATTCATATTGGAGGATCACTTCAGTTCAGTTGTTCAATTATGTCTGACTCTTTGCAGCCCCATGGACTGCAGCACGCCAGGCTTCCCTGTCCATCACCAACTCCCAGAGCTTGCTCAAACTCATGTTCATCAAGTTGGTGATGCCATCCAACCATCTCATCCTCTGTCATCCCCTTCTTCTGCCTTCAGTCTTTCACAGCATCAGAGTCTTTTCCAATGAGTCAGTTCTTTGCATCAGGCAGCCAAAATATTGAGTTTCCGCTCCAGCATCAGTCCTTCCAATGAATATTTAGGACTGATTTCCTTTAAGATTGACTGGTTTGATCTCCTTGTGGTAAAGGAACTCTGAAGAATCTTCTCCAACACCACAGTCACTTTGCTGTACAGCAGAAATGAACACAGCATTGTAAATCAAGTATATTCCAATAAAATAAAATTTCTTTAAAAAAGCATCAATTCTTTCGCACTCAGCTTTCTTTATAGTCTAACTCTCACATCCATACATGACTATTGGAAAACCATAGCTTTGACTAGACGGATCTTTGCTAGCAAAGTAATGTCTCTGCTTTTTAATATGCTGTTTAGGTTGGTCATCACTTTTCTTCCAAGGAGCAAGTGTTTTTTTAATTTCATGGCTGCAGTCACCATCTGCAATGATTTTGGAGCCCAGTAAAATAGTCTCTCACTGTTTCCATTGTTTCCCCATCAATTTGCTATGAAATGATGAGACCAGATGCCATGATCTTAGTTTTTTGAATGTTGAATTTTAAACCACCTTTTTACTCTACTCTTTCACTTTCATCAAGAGGCTCTTCAGTTCCTCTTCACTTTCTGCCATAAGAGTGGTGTCATCTGCATATCTGAGGTTACTGGAGTATAATTTATTTAAAATGTTTTGTTAGTTTCAGGTATATAGCAGTGATTTAGTTATACATATACATATATCCATTCTTTATCAAATTCTTTTCCCAGTTTGAGTTATTATAGAATATTGAGCAGAGTTTCCTGTGCTGTGTAGTGGGTTCTTGTTGGTTATCTGTCAAATATAGTGGTGTGTGTATGTCAGTCCCAAACTTATAGTTACCAAAGGGGAAAGGTTGGAGAGAGTGATGAATTGGGACTTTGGGATTGACTTCAAACTGGGTGTCTATGTTACAGTCTTGGGGCTGAATCCTTTCTCCTTTAGGAAACTTCAGTCTTTGTCTTGGCCTTCAACTGATTGGATGAGCCCACCCACATTATGGAGAGTAATCTGCTTCACTGAAATTCTACTGATGTAGATGTTAATGTCTCCACAGCAACATCTAAAAAATAACCTCCATGCATCTAAAAAATACTTTCACAGTATCTAGTTTGACACTTGACCAAACAAATGGGTACCATGGCCTAACCAAGTTAACACATGAAATTAACTATTAAACAACTTAATATTAATAATAATATACTAATTTAATATTTGTATAACACTTTCATTTGGCCAGGTACAATGAATTCATTTAACTCTCAAAAAACACTATGATCTGGATAATACCATTATTCTCATGTAATGGATGAGATAACTAAAGTAAAGGGAAAGTTAAGTAACTCCCCAAGTTCACAAATAATAAGAGGCAGAGATGGAATTTGAACTCATGTAATCTTACTCCAGAGGGGAAGGCAATGGCACCCCACCCCAGTACTTTTGCCTGGAAAATCCCATGGACGGAGGAGCCTGGTGGGCTCCAGTCCATGGGGTTGCTGAGCGGCTTCACTTTCACTTTTCGCTTTCATGCATTGTAGAAGGAAATGGCAACCCACTCCAGTGTTCTTGCCTGGAGAATCCCAGGGATAGGGAGCCTGGTGAGCTTCCGTCTATGGGGTCGCACAGAGTCGGACACGACTGAAGCGACTTAGCAGCAGCAGCAGCAATCTTACTCCAGAATTTGGGTTCTTAAACACCACAATATAATGAATCTGGGCAAGTTAAATAACTTCCTTGAGTCTTCGTTCCTTTATGAGAAAACACATGTAATGTGTGATTTGAGGGGAAGATTAAATTAGAAAATGCATATAAAGTTTCAACCATAATATCTAATAGAGACTGGCTTCTCAATAAAACTTAGCTCTCTTCCCCTGACCTTAAAGTTGATTGCTTTTATATTGTGTCTTAAGTTTAGACATCTCTTAATTCTAGAAAGTCCCAATAAACATTGAGGTCTTAATGTTATTTGTTGATTTTTAGTCACTAAATTGTGTCTGATTCTTTTGCAACCCTCTGAACTTTAGCCCACTGGTCTTGTATGTCCATGGAATTTCCCAGGCAAGAATTCTGGAGTGGGTTGCAATTTCCTTCTCCAGGGATCTTCTCATCCCAGTGATTGAACCCACATCTCCTGCACTGGTGGGTGGATCCTTTACCACCGAGCCACCAGGGAAGCCCGTTAGTGTTAGTACATGTAATTATTTTTGTAATTATTTGTTTAATATTAGTTTTTCCTGGTAATTCCAAAGATTCATGTAAGCTAGAACCTATGTTATCCCATGCAGTTCTTTAGCACTAAACTTGACATTTGGCATATAGTAAAGTCTTCAATGCATGCAGTAAATCAGTAGATAGATTTAGAAATTAATGTCTCCTATAGACTGGTATATCCAGTTCTCCAGAATTCCATCATTTTTGTTTCCTTTCAAAAAGCAGTGTTGGATGTACTTAGAGGCATATGCAATCTTAAGGTTCATCACCTCCCTGCCCAATTGGCATATGAGAAACTTTAAGTAATCCCCACATCTGCTTTGGGTCGTGATCAGTATCTGAGAGTTGTTGACACTGGGGGACCTCATTTGGAGTGGGCTTCTTCTGATCAGGCAGATGAATAGCTTTAGAACTCAGTAATCAAGGGGTCAATGATTCATGCAAAGTGTTCTACACTTAGATACAGATAATTTGCTCCTTTGAAAAAGAGAGAGGAAACCCTCAGTTTAACCAACTTTCATTCCTCTTGCTCTCTCACTTTCCTGGAAACCGATGAGAAGTACCTCTGTAATTTAAGCCTAATGACAATTAAAATGCAAAGTCATTATCTACTTTTATTGAATTGTCTTCTCTTTTACGGACTAATTGAAGGAGTGACATGTTGCTACAGAAAGCTGTGTGCTCATCCTCCACCCATCTCAGCTTTCTTCTGGCTAGGAGTTGCTGTCTTTGTTATAGGAGACTGATCTTGGACTTGAAACACAGCAAGGGGACCAGTTCTGGCTTGGCCCGTTATACTCCAAGTGGCCTCAAGTACATGACTGAAGCTCTCTCTGCCTCACTTTCCCAGCATAGAAAATGTGGATGATAATTTCTACCCTAATCCTTTCATGGATAAGTGAGATTTCAGTGAGGTAATCTATGTAAGAGTCTTTTAAATAAGACAATAAAACCTATAAGTAAAAGCAGAGTATATAAACATAAGCCATTATTATCACCATGGATTTTTTTGAAAGGAAAATACATTCTACTTGGTATTGTTTCCTTTACACTGTAAATTCAATGTCCAGATTTTAAGTTCAAGTAAATAGATAAGCAATTCACAATCCTCCAAATGTTACTATCTTCTAGTCATTCGGAATTCTTTCAAACTACCAATATTCCAGTAATTCTTTATTTTTGATCTTCTGTAGAGCCTTGATTCCTATTATATTATACTTTCTTTCACATTTCCATGAACAACATCTCAAACCAAAATCTCATTATTTTCTAATAGATATTTCTTTTTCTTTCTTTCCTAAAATGATCTTCATGATGGCTTTCCACTTGCTGGAGAAAATTCCAAACCCCTTAGAACTCTACAATTCTGAACTGTCAAGACATCACTGCTTTGTGTTTTCAGTTTTCATAAAGAACTGCTCTGCCCCCAAATTTGCAGTATTTTCACAAAACTTCGATGTGGCTTCTTAGAGTCCTTCAGAGATTCATTCATTTCTTAGCCTACAAACTATTCATCACACTGGGGTCTTATTCATCAAACTCGAGGGTCATCATTTCTCTCCCTCTCCTAAAATTTCTGTAGGACCACACTGTCCTTAGACCAATATCCCTGAGAGGATCTTAAAGGTCTTTCATAATTCTCTTGGTTTGTAAATGCCAACCCACAATTCCTCCCCAGACAAGACATTCTTACCAAATTTGAACATCCCTCATTTTCTGATACTGCTCTTGATCTTTTCCTGATTCAAGTTCTCTTCCTGTCCTTCTCTGTTTATCAAAATTCCAGCAATCTTTATGAAAACAGCTCATGTAAAAATCTCCCCACAAAATTTTTCTGTTTTCTTTCACTGACCTCTAAGAATACAGAGGAGGTAGGATGGTGTAAGAGAGGCAATAAGGTAGTCTGAAAATAGAGTAGCATCTGGGATCACACAGACTTAGGGTTGGAATCCCAGTTTGGCCTTTAATATCAGTGAGTCCTTGGGAAAGTCACATAATTCCTTGAGTTTCCTCTTCCTTATCTGTAAAATAGGAATAGTAATTATAACCTTACTTGGATTGTAGTGATCGAATGAGGCAATTTATATAAAACATCTGCCATGTAATAGTTATTCAGGAAGTGGTAGCTACTATCGTTATGAATACTGCCTCTGTCGCTCATTTGGCATCCACCATATGCCACCTTGTGTTATTGCTCAACTGCTTTATGAGTTTATATCTGTCTCCTCTTAAAGTGGCTTTCAGAGACGTGCTGTGTATTCCACTTATTTTGAATGTCCTGGAGGGGTAAGCAGAGTGATGCTATCCTCTCATTTATTAGAAATCTAAGAAGCCCATCTCTTGAAAAATTCATTTCAACAGTATGCCTTGCAATTTTAAGTACACACAGTTAAATGAATATTTACCAACACTTATAAAGAGTTGCTAGGTGGAAATCCATTTGGATTCTTTTGGCATGTTCTTTAAGTATCACTTTGTAGTCCTATCGTCTTGTTGGGATGCCATCATTTGAAGCTTAAGAAGGGACTCAGACTATCCCTTGGGATGATGACAGATTATTGAGTCCCCTCACCTCAACTGTGCTGAAGCAGAATATATAGTTTATATACATAACGAACGCAGTGGGTGCTTCATAATGACTCTGACCTCTGAGAGCTTTTGATATAGGGGGAAGCTGAGCAGTTTTGAGCCACATTCTACCTCTCTGAAACTTAATTTATTTTTTAAATGTAAAGTATCATAATGCTTCATGACCCAGATAATCATGATGGTGTGATCACTGACCTAGAGCCAGACATCCTGGAATGTGAAGTCAAGTGGGCCTTAGAAAGCATCACTACGAACAAAGCTAGTGGAGGTGATGGAATTCCAGTGGACCTATTCCAAATCCTGAAAGATGATGCTGTGAAAATGCTGCATTTAATATACCAGCAAATTTGGAAAACTCAGCAGTGGCCACAAGATTGGAAAAGGTCAGTTTTCATCCCAATCCCAAAGAAAGGCAATGCCAAAGAATGCTCAAACTACCGCACAATTGCACTCATCTCACACGCTAGTCAAGTAATGCTCAAAATTCTCCAAGCCAGGCTTCAGCAATATGTGAACCGTGAACTTCCTGATGTTCAAGCTGGATTTAGAAAAGGCAGAGGAACCAGAGATCAAATTGCCAACATTCGCTGGATCATTGAAAAAGCAAGAGAGTTCCAGAAAACATCTATTTCTGCTTTATTGACTATGCCAAAGCCTTTGACTGTGTAGATCACAATAAACTGTGGAAAATTCTGAGAGAGATGGGAATACCAGACCACCTAATCTGCCTCTTGAGAAATCTGTATGCAGGTCAGGAAGCAACAGTTAGAACCGGTCATGGAACAACAGACTGGTTCCAAATAGGAAAAGGAGTACGTCAAGGCTGTATATTGTCACCATGTTTATTTAACTTATATGCAGAGCACATCATGAGAAATGCTGGACTGGAAGAAACACAAGCTGGAATCAAGATTGCCGGGAGAAATATCAATAACCTCAGATATGCAGATGATACCACCCTTATGGCAGAAAGTGAAGAGGAACTCAAAAGCCTCTTGATGACAGTGAAAGTGGAGAGTGAAAAGGTTGGCTTAAAGCTCAACATTCAGAAAACGAAGATCATGGCATCTGGTCCCATCACTGCATGGGAAATAGATGGGGAAACAGTGGAAACAGTGTCAGACTTTGTTTTTCTGGGCTCCAAAATCACTGCAGATGGTGACTGCAGGCATGAAATTAAAAGACGCTTACTCCTTGGAAGGAAAGTTATGACCAACCTAGATAGCATATTCAAAAGCAGAGACATCACTTTGGCAACAAAGTTTCGCCTAGTCAAGGCTATGGTCTTTCCTGTGGTCATGTATGGATGTGAGAGCTGGACTGTGAAGAAGGCTGAGCGCCAAAGAATTGATGCTTTTGAACTGTGGTGTTGGAGAAGACTCTTGAGAGTCCCTTGGACTGCAAGGAGATCCAACCAGTCCATTCTGAAGGAGATCAGCCCTGGAATTTCTTTGGAAGGAATGATGCTAAAGCTGAAACTCTAGTATTTTGGCCACCTCATGCGAAGAATTGACTCATTGGAGAAGATTGTGATGCTGGGAGGGATTGGGGGCAGGAGGAGAAGGGGACGACAGAGGATGAGATGGCTGGATGGCATCACTGACTCGATGAATGTGAGTCTGAGTGACCTCCGAGAGCTGGTGATGGATAGGGAGGCCTGGCGTGCTGCAGTTCATGGGGTCGCAGAGAGTCGGACACGACTGAGCGACTGATCTGATCTGATCTGATCATAGTTCTTCCTCATAGAGCTTGTAACAGAGATGCTCTTAGCCTAATGTCTGGTATGTAGTAGCTGCCTATATTGAAAAAGCAAGAGAGTTCCAGAAAAATACCTATTTCTGCCTTATTGACTATGCCAAAGCCTTTGACTATGTGGATAACAATAAACTGGAAAATTCTGAAAGAGATTGAAATACCAGACCATCTGACCTGCATCCTGAGAAATCTGTATGCAGGTCAGGAAGCAACAGTTAGAACTGGACATGGAACAACAGACTGGGTCCAAATAGGAAAAGGAGTATGTCAAGGCTGTATGTTGTCACCCTGCTTATTGAACTTCTATACAGAGTACATAATGAGAAACACTGGGCTTGATGAAGCACAAGCTGGAATCAAGATTGCCAGGAGAAATATCAATAACCTCACATAAGCAGATGACACCACCCTTATGGCAGAAAGTGAAGAAGAACTCAAAAGCCTCTTGATGAAAGTGAAAGAGGAGAGTGAAAGAGTTGACTTAAAAATCAACATTCAGAAAACTAAGATCATGGCATCTGGTCCCATCACTTCATAGCAAATGGATGCGGAAACAGTAGAAACAGTGGCTGACTTTGTTTTTTTGGGCTCCAAAATCACTGCAAATGTTGACTGCAGCCATGAAATTAAAAGATGCTTACTCCTTGGAATAAAAGTTATGACCAACCTAGACAGCATTTAAAAAGCAGAGACATTACTTTGCCAACAAAGGTCCATCTAGTCAAAGCTATGGTTTTTCCAGTAGTCATGTATGGATGTGAGAATCAGACTATAAAGAAAGCTGAGCGCTGAAGAACTGATGCTTTTGAAGCGTGGTGTTGGAGAAGACCCTTGTGAGTCCCTTGGACAGTGAAGAGATTCAACCAGTCCATCCTAAAGGAGATCAGTCCTGAGTGTTCACTGGAAGGACTGATGTTGAATCTGAATCTCCAATACTTTGGCCACCTGATGTGAAGAGCTGAGTCATTTGAAAAGACCCTGATGCTGGGAAAGATTGAAGGCAGGAGGAGAAGGGGACAATAGAGGATAAGATGGTTGGATGGCATCACCAACTCAATGGACATGGGTTTGGGTAGACTCCAGGAGTTGGTGATGGACAGGGAGGCCTGGTGTGCTGCGGTCCATGAAGTTGCAGAGTCAGACACGACTGAGAGACTGAACTGAACTGAGCTGAAAAAGACGTAGCTATTATTATCCTTGTTATGTTGGAGGCTGTGATGACTGTGTACCCAGGAATGTGGCTCATGCTATACCAGCTATATCCTTCTCAAAGACTAGTCTTGAACCAGAACTGTGGATGTTCTTTGAGAGTACAGAGTCTCAGGCTCTCTGACTGAACAACTGTATTCAAATCTGCATTTCAAGAACTCCAAATTTCTGCAAGGTACAATGAAGTTTGGGAATCCCGGTCTAGATCAGATTCTGAACTAGTACGTGTAGGAAGGGCTCCAGCACTCTGCATTCCTGACAAGCTTCCAGCTAGTACCAGTGCTGTTCTTTACCTATTTGGATCACTGATCCCAAACTTGGCTTCACGTTAGAACCATCTTGGGAGTGGGCTTTGGAAATATGGATGACTGGTTTTCACTCTCAGAGGTTTCACTGGAATGAGATGCAGCCTCATCCCCCAAAGTTCTAAAATGAACGAGTATATTCTAATACATGGAAAAGTTTGAGAATGGCTGCTGTGGATTAATTTCACTGGAACCTTTTTTTCATACATTAATCAAAAGCACCATTTCAACCAAGATACTGCATAAATCAATTATTTTTAAAAAATCCATCACTGAGATTTTACTAGAGATATTTTTGACATAAAAAATGTAAACATGTATGTGTACTAACAGGAAGACAGATCAGATCAGATCAGATCAGATCAGTCGCTCAGTCGTGTCCGACTCTTTGCGACCCCATGAACCGCAGCAGCCAGGCCTCCCTGTCCATCACCAGCTCCCGGAGGTCACCCAGACTCGCATCCATCGAGTCAGTGATGCCATCCAGCCATCTCATCCTCTGTCGTCCCCTTCTCCTCCTGCCCTCAATCCCTCCCAGCATCAGAGTCTTCTCCAATGAGTCAACTCTTCGCATGAGGTGGCCAAAATACTGGAGTTTCAGCTTTAGCATCATTCCTTCTAAAGAAATTCCAGGATTGATCTCCTTCAGAATGGACTGGTTGGATCTTCTTGCAGTCCAAGGGACTCTCAAGAGTCGTCTCCAACACCACAGTTCAAAAGCATCAATTCTTCGGCGCTCAGCCTTCTTCACAGTCCAGCTCTCACATCTCCTGTGGTCACATCCATACATGACCACAGGAAAGACCATAGCCTTGACTAGGCGAACCTTTGTTGGCAAAGTAATGTCTCTGCTTTTGAATATGCTATCTAGGTTGGCCATAACTTTCCAGATCAATTTAAATCTTTTTAACTTGAAACTTGTTCTTGCACAACAATAACAAAACAAGGTTGAAAGCCTGTGAAAGATACCATTGCAAGACAGAGTTAGGGTGTGGATTGAGTTGAAGGATTTTGGAAGAAAGCATCACAGAACACTTGAAACATTAGAGAATCTGGGCGAGGTATTTCTGCCAGCTTTTCACTTGTCAGTACATCAGAATTAAGGTTGAGCCGCATAAATTGTTAGCAATGTCAACTTTGATTGTTGCAATATGTTCCTAATCATGGCTGCCAAGGGTGGATCTTGCTGACTTTTGCATCTTCCTTCCCAAATCTCGGAAGAATGATAGATGGAGACTTTCTTTCCAACATGTAATTGATACATTTATTTAGAAACAAGTGATACTTTAGTGGGAGGACTTGTGTGAAAATATTCCACCTACTGGTAAGACCTGTGAAAAATCTTACTGGGAGTTTCATCTTTAGAAAAGATTGTAGTATCTCATCAGGCTAGATACATTTTCCCAATTTTTTTCCGAAAGTGATACATTTTAAATAAATCTATTAGATGCATCATGACTTTAGACATTTCAGTGCTTGACAAAACTCCAGCTATGCCTCTCATGTTAAGAAAAGCTTGAAGTTAAAAATAGGTCCCTAAATTTTGTTTATTCACATTAATACTTCAGAAGCAAGAAAGTGAAAGTGTTAGTAACTCAGGTGTGTTCGACTGTTTTTGACCCCACGGGCTATAGCCTGCTGTTCATGGAATTCTCCAGGCAAGAATACTGGAGTGGGTTGCCATTCCTTTCTACAAATAGGCCAGAAGGCAACTTTGAATACATATAGTATGTTTTCACTCTTTAATAACTTAATTGATGCTTGCTGCTACTGCTGCTGCTAAGTTGCATCAGTCGTGTCTGACTCTGTGTGACCCCATAGATGGCAGCCCACCAGGCTCCGCTATCCCTGGGATTCTCCAGGCAAGAACACTGGAGTGGGTTGCCATTTCCTTCTCCAATGCATGAAAGTGAAAAGTGAAAGTGAAGTCACTCAGTCGTGTCCGACTCTTCCCGACTCCATGAACTGCAGCCCACCAGGCTTCTCCATCCATGGGATTTTCCAGGCTAGAGTACTGGAGTGGGGGTGCCATTGCCTTCTCCGAATTGATGCTTACACTGCAGGAAAAAAAAATGCAAAATAAGTTGTAAAAATTTAATCTTTGGGGAAAGCACACTGGAGTGAGGTTTAAGTTGTAATTGGTAAAGAAGCAGTGTCACTCATACAAGGTTGGGGTAGAGGAGGGGTGTTTGGCATTTTGCGGGTTATGAGGCAGACTTATCTTGTTGGCGTATATACAAAATTTGTAAAGTGACCTTGTTTTGTCTCATTTTGTATTGGTTTAAGAGTTATTTTTCTGGTGTTGGTGTTTTGTACGATTGTTTATATCCAACAGGTCACTGACCTGGCCTAGCTGTGAGCTGTATATCCAGCCAGCTCCCATGGACACAAAGGCATAGCTGTCTCAGACCAGATCCTGCATGTTAAGGGCTGGTTTGTTGTTGGGTTGTTTTGTTTTCTCAATAGTGTATTGAGATAGGTAAGATCCCTCAGTCCCAGTTCCTGGTATCTTCAGGGCAGCAATGTATTGGGTTGGCTGAAAAGTTTGTTTGGGTTTTTCCATAAAATGGTATGGAAAAACCAGAATGAACTTTCTGGCCAACTCAATAAAATAGAACAGATCATGTGTCTAATTCCATGCCTGGTGGAGAATAGAGAATCGTCACTGGACCTGTGTGTGTGCGTGTGTGTATGTGTGTGTATAACCTACTACACTATGGGTATAACTCAGAGAATGAGAGAGAGAATGTCACTCACCAAAAGCAGACAGAGACCAGAGAAGGCCTATTATTTCCGGAAGGACTGAGAATTGTGAACAGTAGTGGTTCAGGAATGCTTCTTAGATCAAGTGGAAAAGACTTGAAACCTTAAAATGGGAAAGAATTGTTGGAAAAAGCACAAACAGATCGATTGCTTAAATTCTTTTCCCTTAAGTTTGGTTCTTCAAACAGCTCTACTTCCATCCTCAAAAGAAGGGACTGGCTTATCCTCTTCTCTCATGAGCCATTCAGCTAAGCAGTCAACAAGTTCTGTAGCATCTACCTCCACTATAACTCTTATGGATTTAATGATGAAACTACAAAAGCATACATAAATGCACAGGAATAGTGTAACCAACAAACAATTCTCCTTGTTTTAGTCCCCCATCTAAATATATTAACCTTCTATACATAAAAATATCTACCATTTTTCCCCCTTCAAGTTTTTTTTTACTTTTTCTAAAAATTATTTATAAATATAGAACACGCAAATTAAGAATAAAAATTACTGTAAAACTGTCACAGAACACTGTCTCTTTACTAGCCCCCACTCTGCCTTATTCCTGAATCTCCTGTTCTGCAGAGTCAATTACTATCAATGATTATATATATATACATGCATATACACCCATATTTCTCCTTCTCACTCTTTATCTATCTCTTTCTATATAAATAAAATATGGGTTGATTTCCATATTTCTAATAGTATCCATGATGCTAATTATGTTAACAATTACAGTATCTATGATACTATTAGCAATTGTTGACTTGTACTTTTGAGCATTACTTCTTCACTTGATAGTGTAGTAAATGATCTGATCTGATCTGATCCTTAGACCCTGTGTCAGCCCCTCCAACGCCTCCTCTTCCCCTCTTCTCTTCCCTCCATTTATAAAATATAATTACAATCCAATTTTGGTTAAATACATGTTGATGTGTTACATTGTATGATTATGTAAGTATTATTCAATAGTAGGGTACTATGATTATATTTTTAGTCTGGCATCACTTTCTAGATTAGAGTTATTGATTGCTTTTATAGAAAAAATTGCTTGCTTTTCAATACATAATCATTTTTTTCAAACTCTACAAAAGATGTATAGATTCCTTTAGAATACCTTTTCCTATACCAGCTGAGATAATATTTATTTAGTTATTTTTCTTTGAAATAGTCTTCCCTCCTGGGCCCTCCGTCCTTCACTTCTACCCCAGACTGGTTGCATTCTGAACTGCACAGCTAACCTCTTGGGACTTTTCTTCACTCGCCTTTTGGTTGAACTAATATTTGTCTTTCTTGGTCTATTTCCTTGTTTTGGAGAGACACAGCTTCAAGTAATTTTCTGAGAATGATACATGAGAGGAAATCATGAGACTTTGTATTTCTGAAAATGTAATTTGCTTCCCTCATACTTGATTGATACTTTGGCCAGGTATGGCATTTTATGTCAGAAATACACTTTTCCTTAGAGTTTTGAAGACATTGCTTCATTTTCATTCAGCTTATAATGTTGCCACTGAAAAATCTTATATCATGCTAGGTTTCAGAAAGATAGAAAATTGTGAACAATAGTGGTTAAGGAATGCTTCTTAGGTCAAGAAGAAAAGACTTGAAACCTTAAAAAGGGAAAGAAGCTTTCCTGTTCCTTTGTGGGTAATCTTGTTTGTTTGCCGGCTAGGATATTTTAGGAACTTATTTTTACCCCTGGTGTTCTAAAATTTATATTAGAGAACAGCCACTGAATAGTTGATTAGGAGATCTGGAGTGGACATCATTCAATGATTGTTTAGTCTTAGAAATTGCACTATGGGGATTTCAGTGGCTATATTTTGAATCTGCATTTTATGTATTCCTTTGTTGAAAAGAAAAAACAACAGCTTTATCTTTAGCCAAGTCCAGGCCGAGGGTTTGGTGTGGATAGCTGATGGTTAGATAGGGGAGTCAGTGCCAGCATTCTTGGGAAAGATTAGTTGTGGGTGGTGGCTGGGGTCACTTCAATTCAACCTTCTTATTCTTCCCACTACATACTGTGCCTCCTGCCCCGATAATGGAACTTCTCTGGATTATATTCCTTTATAGAATTAAAATGAAGCACCTGCTGGGGTGGAGAAAATGTAGTTGCCTGAGCAGAATAGATCATAGATCAGGGTGCTGACTCCTACCAGTATCTCCCCCTTTTGTCTCGTCCAGTGCTGCTGTGATTGATGCTGAGTTCTGAGTTCTGATTGGCTCACACCTTACAGGCCTTCCTCTGCTAAAGCACTCAGGTTTCTTAGCAAAACTTATCCTTCATCCACTTGCCTCATTCCAAAAACTTCTCAAAATCCCCTGTCCTTGCTGCTCCTTTTATGTGTTTACAATTTATTTTTATTTATTCTCTTATATTTTTATGGAGTTCCCTGGGGGTACAAAGATAATTCATATGTGCAATTAGAAGTCTTTAAGCTTCTCCTATTTCTCAATTGTCATTTGTCACATAATTGTCCAATCACATACACAGAGTCCTTTACACTGATGTTAGTTATAGCACATATAACAGGATATATTTTAAGTCAGTAGAGAGAATACTCTGGTCATTACCAATAAAAGCCATCTCATCACAGTGCATAAAATTTCACTAATGATAAGCTCATTTTTTTTTAAATCATATAAGCTTTTCTAAAATAGTCTAATACTGGTCTCAAATGTTTTGTGGAATATGTAGTAGGCAATATCTAAATAAATAAATATTAAATATATAAATAAACACTAAATGTCTGTTATTTATTAATATAATACAGTAACAACAATAGCAAAAAATCTCCTAATCAGATGCAGTGTGGCCTTTGGACCATCTGTTTGAGAAATAAAATTTTTCTGATTCCAAGGCTTTGTGGAGCCTATATTTTCCGAATGCTCAGATAGCTTTGAAAACTGACCAGAATGGAAGACCCACTGGTGTTTTCCACATTTAGTACCATGAAATTATCATACAATATTGCAAAAAATGAGGCTGGATTTCTCAGGCTTCTGGGCACAGTTGAGTTTTGACGGCAGTTTGCAGGGAAATAAGAAACAGAATGAAAAATCCCCATGCATATAGCAAATATTCATCCTGCTCTAATCTGCCACAGAACCTCTGGATTTCTCCAGTATTGATAGCCCTCTTTATCTGAGTGAATTCTGAAAGCTGTCTCATTAATGCACTGAATGGATAGCGGTGTTTAACTGATACCATTTTCCAGGTCTCTCTTATCAATGCATAATGATCCATCATGGAGGTCAATTTCATTCCTTGGCATTTCTCACAGCAGAATGTTTCTTCTAGAAACCAAAGCTGCCCTTCCATTTCCCTTTATCATCACTCTTCCCCTCTTTCACAGAGGAGTTGCTCCTGCCCTGTGTCTCTTCCTCTCTCCCTCTCTCTGAATTAATGCCCTCTGGACTCATCTTTATATCGCTTATGATGTGTTTGACAATCACCAATTCCTCCCTGGGCTTCAGCTCACAGGGTAAGCGATGGAAGGAATGAGCTTTGCTGACAGATTAGAAGGTGCTTTGTAACAGGGGGAAAATAAAATCAAATGCCTGTCTTCGGGAATTCCAAGCTATGTTGAAAGGCAGAAAGGGCAAGAGAGAAAAGGAATAGCTGGGACAAGGTGAAAACACAGTCTAAAATATAAGAAACAAATACCTGAAAAATGGCATCAATTGGTAAAACAAAGGAGACACTGCTCTAAGGCTGTTTAAGGATGTTCTCAACTTCTTGGTAACCCACTGAATTCCAGCAAGAAAGCTATGCAGATTTAGAAAAGGAGAAGTGGTTAATAAAATGGCAGGCTCACCAATGGCAGTATCACTAGTAGTCATGTATGGATGTGAGAGTTGGACCATAAAGAAGGCTGAACACCGAAGAATTGATACTTTTGAATTGTGGTGCTGGAGAAGATCCTGGAGAATTCCTTGGACTGCAAGGAGGTCAATCCTAAAGGAAATCAGTCCTGAATATTCATTGGAAGGCCTGATACTGAAGCTCCAATACTTGGCCCCCTGATACAAAGAGCTGACTCAGTGGAAAAGACCTAGATGCTGGGAAAGATTGAGGAAAGGACGAGAAGGGGACAACAGAGAACTACATGGTTGAATAGCATCAACCAACTCAAGAGACATGAGTCTGAACAAACTCCAGGATATAGTGAGGGACAGGGAAGCTTGGCATGCTGCAATCCATGGGGTCACAAGGAGTTGAATATGACTTAGAGACTAAATAAAAACAATATCACCAATCAAAGGAAGTTTATGCAGCCCTTAAAATATTAGCTATGAAAAAGCATCATAGTATGAAAAATGCTTATTGAGTTGTGATAAGTGGGAGAGTGGTATAAAATTACAAAAGCAGTGTGACCACAGCTAGGTAAAACTACTGCACAGAGAAAAGGATGAATCTATACCAACAAATTCAGTCTAGCATAGTTAATCAGTAGAAATTCCTATATGTTTCTGTTTTAAATTTTTCTATATTTTTCACAGTTATTAAAGTACATGCCACCCTAATTCTTTTGGGGAAAAATGTCTATTTTTCATAAGGAAGAAGTCTAAGCCAGCCTCTGATCCTAAAGGAAGAAATTCAAATGACAAAAGCATGAAGAAATACAATTGAGTGTGTTAGCTATTCTGGGTCTTCTGTCTAATGAAAATGGAAACAAAGAAAGAGCTAAAATTGATGAGAAGGGCAAAGACCCAGTAGAGGTTTATAGGAATAAAGTCTAAAAGCTAATGGAGTAAGTTAGATGGCAGTTCGTAAAAAATATACATATAAAAGAATCGAGGGGAAAAACCTCTTTGGATGTCAGAAATATATGATCATTTTTGGAAAATCATTTTCCTTTAATTTTCATTTTTATTTTAAAAGGTCATAGGTGCTCCAGAAACATGGAAGGACCATGAAATATATTGAAAAGGGTCTAGGAACCAATTTGGAGTAGGAAAATGTATGGATAATATATCTATCTCTTAAGTAAGAATTAATTAAACTATGATACATGAAATTGTTAGTGGTATACACCCATAAAAATGACAAATACCAAAATTATAGAAGCATGAAAATGCCTACAAAAGATATAAATAAAAATGCCAAACAACAGTATGTAAACACTGATTGCAACGATGTGAAATTTTATGTGTATACAGAAAAATGTAAATAGTTATGCTAAGGGGGATGAATCTTTATAAAGTTTTCTTCTGTACAACTGTTTCATATGTAACAGCTTTATTTTGTAAAAAAAGACTATGGATATAGGCTAGATGCATACAAATACTGGAACTCAAATTATTTGCCCCTAGAATGGCAAAGGAATCCAGATACAGCATTTTGGAATATTTGGGATTACTTTGAGGACGCTTTAATTGTGGGACATGTAGCAAATGATCTGAGGATATTTACTTTGTTAGAAGATATGGAAAAAGAGGGAAAGGAGCATCTTCAAAATACTATGCTATGTCCTGGACATAGGAATATATCACCTACTTGAATCTATTGGCTGTAGCTAGTTTGCCCAGCCTGTATCACTTTCTTAAAATTGACTTTTAGTGGAATATAGTTGCTTTGCAATATTATATTAGTTTCTACTGCACAGCATAATGAATCAGCTATACATATACATATACATATACATATACATATACATACTCCCTTCTGGACTTCCTTCCCTTTCAGGGCACCACACTGTACCTTTTGCTATACAGTGGGGTCTTGTTAGTTATATATTTTTATACAATAAAAGTATTTATTTTTATTTATATATATAATTTATTTATATTTATACATTTTAATTTATATATATATAAATTTTATATATATTTATACATAAATATAAATATGTATACATAAATATAAATATGTATACATAAATATAAATATGTATACATAAATATAAATATGTATAAGTATATATATGTATAAATATTTATATTTATACAATATTTTATCTATTTTTATAGTGTATGTGTGTCTATCCCAACCTCTCAATTCCTTTCACCTCCCCTTTCCCCCTTGATTTCTCTCCAGTTGTTTTCTATGCTTGAGTCTCTATTTCTGCTTTACAAATAAGTGAATTCGCCCAGTTGTGTCCGGCTCTTTGCGACACCATGGACTGTAGCCCACCAGATTCCTCTGTCCATGGGATTTTCCAGGCAAGAATACTGGAGTGGGTTGCCATTTCCTTCTCCAGGGGATTTTCCCGACCCAGGGATCGAAGCTGGAGAAGGCAATGGCAACCCACTCCAGTACTCTTGCCTGGAAAATCCCATGGATGGAGGAGCCTGGTAGGCTGCAGTCCATGGGGTCGCTAGGAGTCGGATACGATTAAGCGACTTTACTTTCACTTTTCACTTTCATGCATTGGAGAAGGAAATGGCAACCCACTCCAGTGTTCTTGCTTGGAGAATCCCAGGGACGGGGAGCCTGGTGGGCTGCCGTCTATGGGATCGCACAGAGTCGGATACGACTGAAGCGACATAGCAGCAGCAGCAGCAGCAGGGATCGAAGCTGAGTCTCCAGCATTGCGGGCAGACGCTTTACCGTCTGAGCCACCAGGGAATCTCTTTACAAATAAGATCTATACCATTTTTCTAATTTCCACATGCATGTGTTAATATACGATATTTGTTTTTCTCTTTCTGGCTTATTTCACTTTGTAAAACACTCTCTAGGTCCATCCTTAAGAAAACTAAAAATAGAACTGCCATGTGGCCCATCAATCTAACTACTGGGCATATACAGAGAAAACCATAATTTAAAGGGATTCATGTACCCAAATGTTCATAGCAGCACTACGTCACTTTTGAATGCTCTTTCAATACTGCTGGGTGCTGTCCTCCCAATTTGAGAAACGTTCCTCTAACATTCAATTAAAGCATCAATGTCTTCCCATGGACCTTTGAATGACAATCACACTTTATGTCACCAGCTTGCAAGTTCCTACCTGATGGGGTCCTGGTGCCCTTTTGACTCATCTGAGGTTCCATCTTCTGCCACCCCCTGCTCACTCTCATTCCAAGTTGTCCCCTGCTTCAGAACTTTTCTGTTTCCTCTGCAGGTTTTGTTTCCCCTGGTTCTTCATGGCTAGCTCTTCATCTTTCAACTCTATTCAATGTCGTTTCTTCAGAGAGGTTTTCCCATTATCCTCTCTGAAATATGCCTCCATCCATCCCCATCCATCTACTTTGCTGTGATATTCCCAGGTACTGGGTTTATTCTCTTTACCATACTTATCATGAACAGTACATACTTTATTGGCTGGTATCCATTTATTTATTTACTTGGAGCTTCTATTTTTGTAGCTTGAGTTCTATAAACTCAGGGATTTCTATTGTTGATAACCATTTCATCTGCAATGCCAAACAGAAACTCTGGTATATAATAGGGCTTCAATAAATATTTTTAGAATGACTTCCTAATTGACTGATAGATTAAATGAATGAAATGAAATATTTTCTCCTTCCCTTCCATCTCATGAAGTGTTTGTTAGCAAGTCTTGTGCCTAGAGATACCACAAGCTTTTTGAAACCATAGAAATGACATCTCTATTATTTGTAAGTTATTTGCATTTTCTTTGGATATCTGAAAGGCCAAGGTAAGACAAGATAACAGGTTTAGGTCATGCAGATGTGTATTCAAAGCTTGTGTTAGCTGTATGACTTTTAGTTCCTAAAACATCATCTGGTCTCATTCACCAGTAGTTAATGGGTTATCAGTAAGCACATAGTATTGTAATAAATGATATTACATGATATGATTATTATGTATTATACATAATAAATGATATTACATTATATGATCAATATTATTCTTCCAATACAGCTTCCATTTAAAAGTGACTTCAGGTGATGATTGAAATAATTAGTCTATGTGGGGTTACTTTTATTCATATAACTATTTGGTATAGATTATAGTCAGATTTTATTATGCTATGTTATGCTATGCTAAGTCACTTCAGTCGTGTCCGATTCTGTGCGACCCCATGGACGGCAGCCCACCAGGCTTCCCCGTCCCTGGGATTCTCCAGGCAAGAACACTGGAGTGGGTTGCCATTTCCTTCTCCAACGCATGAAAGTGAAAAGAGAAAGTGAAGTTGCTCAGTCATGTCCGACTCTTAGCGACCCCATGGACTGCAGCCTACCAGGCTCCTCTGTCCATGGGATTTTTCCAGGCAAGAGTACTGGAGTGGGGTGCCATTGCCTTCTCCAGATTTTATTATATTAGTTATCAAATATACTATAAGACTATCCAACTTTAAATTCTACTTAAGGAGTTTCATTATGTGAAAACTCAAAGCATCTTAAATAAATTTTCTCAAAACACAGAACCCAGTAACAAAATTGTTGTTGTTTAGTCATGTCTGATTCTTTGCGACCCCATAGACTGTAACCTGCCAGGCTCCCCTGCATATGGGATTTCCCAGATAAGAATATTAGAGTGGGTTGCCATTTCCTTCTCCAGGGGATCTTCCCCACCCAGGGATTGAATACACATCTCCTGCATTGGCAGGTGGATTCTTTACCACTGAGCCACCAGGGAAGCCAAACAAAAACTTTTTAAAGTTTTAAGTTTATGTAAAAGAGTAGGAAATGAGAAACATGGAAAAATAAGAAACCCTAACCTGGAATGAACTTGAGTGTTTCTATCTCAGTGACAAGAAATCGCACAAACTTCATGCTAACACAGTATCAGATTTAATTGGCAAGTAGGTCTTAACTTCTGCCCCACCCATTCTCAAACAGGAAAGGTCAAATATTCTTCTCTTATTATGGAGGAGAGGAGGGAAAAGGTAGAAGATAGATGGAGGTCTGAGCATCTCAACATGCTCCATATTCTTGCAAGAATTCAATGCCACATCTGATGCGGAATTTTTTTGGATATCACTTACTGATGGATAACAGATTATTACTGTATTAATGAGAAAGAATAGCATTCACCTCTCTTGAATGTATGTTGCAGGTGAAGCAAAAGCCACACTCCTACATTAGCCCACAGTCTTCTAAGAGAATCATCTAAAAAAATGATGACTGAGCATCATTTTCTGTGTAGTTGTGGCTCTTTAGTTTGCTTTTAAGAAATGCTAGCTCTGTTAGCTTTGGCATAGGCATTTGAAGTTTATTGCAACTGGTTTGTGTTAAGGTAGTGTGAAAATCAGGACAGGCTAGATTATGCTGTGATAACAAGTAATACCCAGACCTCTGCGGTTTTAAACATCAAAGGCTCATTTCTTTCTCTCATGACACAAAGTCAGTTGGGGCTCTGCTACTGGATTGCCATTGTCATCACTTTGAAGTAGAGGCGGACAGGGCAGCTGTCATGGGAGAGAGAAGAAAGAGAATGTGGCAAAGCATGCACTGCCTCTTACCATTTCACACAGGAGTGTCTCACATCTGTTTCCTCGAATTTCACTGGCCGAGGCAAGTGACACAGTCAAGCCTGACTTCAAGGTGGCAAGAAAGTAAAATCTTCCTATAGGAAGAAGAACTAGATCACGGTAAATAGTAATACAGTCTACTAGGTTGTTAAATGGAAGTTTGGAATCCTAACTCCCGGGCTTCATTTGTGAAGCCACACATACATACATATATGAATACATGTATGTTTGTATATATATATGTATGTGTGTATGTATACATATATATATATAATATGTATATGTGTGTGTGTGTAAATCCAAGTACATTCTCATGGCCCAGTGAACAATTTTGTTGCTGTGTATCTTCTTTTTGTGTATCCATATTTTCAAAATTTTCTGTAGCATAGCTTTATTGTTTCTAGTTTTTAAAAAATTGATTTTGTTGTTATTTCTAAACAACTGGTTACATAGTTGAACCCAGAGTCTAAGCTTAGGTTCCGTTATCCCCATAACTGAAACTGATGGGCCATGCAGTTGCTAAGATACAGCCATGCAGATGAATCAGATCAGCACCTCACAGGATCAGCCATCTTTGAAATGGATGTCTTTCCCACACAGGGCAAGAGGCATATTGTACAAGCTTGGTTTTAATCAGGTCTCTTAACGCAGTTTAAGCCGTGTACTCTGGGGAGTTGCTACTAATGATTGCTCAGGTTTCCACACTCTCATAATACACCCAAACAAGTGTAACAAGGAGGAGTAAATAGGACAACTGCAAAGTTGTCTGGAGAGAGATGGTCATATAAATGAAAAGTGGTCATCAAATTACTCACTGTCATTGCAATCTCTAGATCTCAGTCTCAAGGTCCGTCCTGAATCGTGCTAAGTGGAATGAACTTTGGAAATGTGGTTTACATTAACTATTTTTTACTTATCTGTTGATGACAAACTGGGCTCCTGGCAAATCTTCTCCCCTGCAATGCACTGTATGCTAATTGCCAGCTAGGGTTAGAGCTCTCTAGTAAAGAAGGTATGTTTATGACTGTAACTCAATTCTGGCTCATTTTCATAATGATATTTTATGATGATGCAGCTGGATTAAAAAAAAGTCTGCTGCAGATAGGGAATGTATAAGAAGTGCCAGAGCTGCAATATGTTGTTACCTTGCCACCTTATATTTGTATAACATATGCACAGCATAACAATAAAAAGTAAATTAAAACTGATGAGACACAAAATGAAGCAAAATGAGGCAAAAGGAAAATAAGTAAAAATGTCAGATGGAGCCATTGGTCTACCACACACATGCCTTCTGCACATCTGCTAAGCCAGCCTTTGGGCTGGAGCTGTTTGTGCACCAATGGGAAGAGAAAAACAAACCCATTTCATAACATATAGTGAACAAAGTGGGTTTCCCAACCTGCCTGCCAATGCATGACACTTAGGAGATGTGAGTTTCATCCCTGGGTCAGGAAGATCCCCTGGGGGAGGGCGCAGCAACCCACTCCAGTTTTCTTGCTGGACAGAGGAGCCTCATGGGTTACAGTCCATAGGGTCATGGCTGAGTGACTTAGCATAGCACACAGTGAACCAAGCATTAAAAGCATTTAGGAGTCAAGTTATTTCTGGTAGAGGAATACAAAGAAGTATCCATCATGGATTATTTTAGACACTGAGTTCATGAAGTGTTTGCAAACATGAGCCCAGGAGTCAAGCTTCTTGGGTTTGAAACTAAACCTCTAAAATTTCTTTGCTGTGTTTTCTTGGGTCAAACTATACAAACTATTCTTCAGGCTCATTTCCTCATTACTAATTGTGAATAATAGCACTAACCTCATAGGATTGTTTTGAGGATATGTTGGATAAGCTATAAAAGAAATTCAACATTGTGCCTATTCACAATAGTAGCTAAAAGTTACTGTTTTTCAGTCACTAAATTGTGTCTGACTCTTTGTGACCCCATTGACTGTAGCATCCCAGGCTTCCCTGTCCTGCACCATCTCCCAGAGTTTGTTCAAACTCATGTCCATTGAGTCGGGGATACCATCCATCCCCTGCTGCTAAGTCACTTCAGTCGTGTCCGACTCTGTGCGACCCCATAGACGGAAGCTCACCAGGCTCCCCTGTCTCTGGGATTCTCCAGGCAAGAATACTGGAGTGGGTTGCCATTTCCTTCTCCTATGCATGAAAGTAAAAAGTGAAAGTGAAGTCGCTCAGTCGTGTCCGACTCTTAGCGACCCCATGGACTAGAGCCTACCAGGCTCCTCCGTCCATGGGATTTTCCAGGCAAAAGTACTGGGGTGGGGTGCCATTGCCTTCCCTGATCCATCCCCTAGGGAGTTTATTTTTAACATAAGCAAAATTTTTCACAATTTTCACAACAATTTTTGCTAACCAAAACAACATGATTCAAAGTGCATGCGTATATTGTGATGGTATCAAGACAGATTTCAGTTTAGTGATTGTGAAAGTTGCTCAGTTGTGTCCCATTCTTTGCAACCCCATGGACTGTACAGCCCATGGGATTCTCTAGGCCTGTAGCTTTATAGAATAGCAGGTGAATGGGCAACACAGCAGGTAAGAAGTTTTGGGCATGTAAACTAGGAGCATATTTAGGAATAGCTGGAGAAGCAGTTCTGTCCTGAGTATAAAACATCAGGTTTGGCTTAAAAAGATTCCTTACAAAATAGATTGGGAAAATTCTAGGTTAGTAAGTCAAGGTGTTTTTCTTTACTTCAAAAAATCTCATACATTTTGGTACACTGCTGTGCACTCTGAATCAAGGGAAGGGATTATATGTAATATTTGCCAAACCTGGTTGAACAAAGAATTCTTTCTTCACTGAACATCTTGTAGATTTATGTCCCTAAAGACACAGGAAATGCTGATTGAGGGAGGTGACAGATTTGCACTTCATTCAGGCAATGGGTCATAAATACTGTTCCTATAAGCTGAGATTTTGAGCTTGAATTTAGGATTTGGGCACAGCTACCATCTGACTCTAGTTAAACATGTCATTTCTCAGCCTAATTGGAAGAAGTGATTGACATTCTTCTGTAAATATTGAAGAAACTAAGGAAGATGTGTCATTGATTAATCTATATCATTTTAAACCAACAAACTGTTTTTAGTTAGATCTATAAATCACTTCTCCTCTCCTCCCCTCTCTACCTCCCTGCCTCTGTGTTCTCTGAGATTTCAGGTAGAATTTTATGGAGCTGTGAGATTCATCTATCAGTTCAGTCGCTCAGTTGTGTCTGACTCTTTGCGTCCCCAGGGACCCAAAGCAGGCCAGGCCTCCCTGTCCATCACCAACTCCTGGAGTTTACTCAAACTCACGTCCATTGAGTCAGTGAGTTATTTCTCCACTGATCTCCAGTAGCATATTGGGCACCTACCAACCTGGGAAGTTCAACTTTCAGTGTCCTATCATTTTGCCTTTTCATACTGTTCATGGGGTTCTCAAGGCAAGAATACTGAAGTGGTTTGCCATTCCCTTTTCCAGTGGACCACATTTTGTCAGAACTCTCCACCATCACCCATCCATCTTGGGTGGCCCTACACGGCATGGCCCATAGTTCCATTGAATTAGGGCTGTGGTCCATGTGGTGAGATTTATTACTACTCTTTAATGTTTCTTGTTAATGATATAGATCTATATAAGTTTATGCCATGAATACATGCAACATACGCTAACTGTAAAAAATAACCCCAAATTTTGCAGTATAAGAAGAAAAAAGCTAAAAAAGAAAACTTTTTTTTTTTTATTAGGCCTTGTAATTTTTCTGTCCTTTCCTTTAACTGAATGAGTATATCAACATGTACTTTAGAAAAAAAAAATTACATGGTATTTATCTTTCAATACTTGGCTTTTGGACTTTGAAATATTTCCTGTGAATCTTTGTCTTTGTCTCTTTATTTCCTTTGATCATAGACAAAAGAAGACCCGTGGAACTATAAAACATGATTTCATAAGGAGAAGTTTACATAGGGAGGCCTGAATTGAATAAAATTCTGGCTTGAGGATTTGGGAGTTTTATAGGAAATGGGAGTTACCAATAATTTCTAGACTGGCAAAAAGCATTAAGCAACAGCATTTTAGATCAGTCTGGCAATGAGAGATGTGATGAAATAGTATTTGTTACGATACTTGTTCATCCTTTTATGCACCGAGGATTGTACTTTTAAAAAAATAAGTAAACGCAGTTGTAAACTGTGATTATGGCCATCAACGTCACCCTTAAGTTTTGGTTTGTTTCTTGCTTGTCTGGGAAAATGCTCTCAGTTTTGAAAAACATCAGAAAGTTACAAACTTTAATGTTCTCTGGAAGTTAGCTACCATTTCAGTCTTTTCTACAAGAGAAAAGTTCAGCTGGGGAGTTTTCTGGGAAAGATCTTACTCTTCCTGGACCAATGAGTTCCCTGAGGTGTCCAGGATGTTTACAGATGTTTACCGTCTGAGTTCATGCTTTGGGGAAGTAATACACTTACATTTTGTCTGCTTATTTGACCTCGTCCAAACATTAGGACATTTTGTCCTCCCCAATGCTGTTTGTGGCCAATCGCATTTTCTGCCTCTCCAGCGTCTCTCCATACCTCACTGCCTGTCATTCCTGATGAACATCAATAAAGGTAATGCCTGTGTGCTGCGTGTCATGTTTGAAGAGGTGTATGTTACTCTGGTTACCTCTAACTGCAAAAAGGAAAGACTTATGTGCACGCCAGCTAATTGGTGTCAAATCACATCAACTTGCAGTGTGGAGACAGGCACAGATCAGAGTAGTCCAGGATTGTCCCAGTCTCCACTCGACCAGAACCCAGCTGGTATTTCAAAGTTGCCACAATTTAGCATTGATGACCCTCACCCCCAGCTCCATAGCAAAACAAATTTTGCTTTAAATTGCCTTAATCTTCAGGTCAAAAACATTTCAGGGACTTGAACAACTGAGTCTATCTAATTACTGCAGATACCTTCCCCTTTTTGGCAGCTGAGTCTAGGAGGAATTGTGCCGAATGTCGAACTTAGCATGAAGGTTAATCATGACCCCGGAACAGCTGTGCCCCAACGGAGTCCCTTTCCACTGACATTTTTCTGTTAGGTGCCTTGATCCTCATGCACTCAAGCTAGTTGTGTCTTAAACTTACAAGAAAAGAGGATAAATAAGTCACTTTGAAAGCAACCTCTTCATTTCAGAGTTTCCCGAGAGAGCCTTGTGAAATTTCTACTTAGCACTTTTATAAAATGTGGTTTCTTATTTAAAGGAATGTCAAAGAATGGAGCTGGTGGTCTCAAGAGACAGATAATTTCCTCTTGAATTCTTGGAGTACCATCCCAGGAGCCTTTCTGCCAGGAACACGTTCTCTAGGTTTCTTGGCTCCTTCTTAGGCTGCATGTCTCAGTTCCAAAGCACTCCTGACCAACTCCACCCTATCTAATGCTCCTTGTCTTATCCTCTGCCCCAGGAGAAGATATGAACAAAATAGAGGGTTCTGCGTCGCTGCTTCATAGCATGTGTACAATCTTTAATTATTTTTGTTCATTCATTGTTCTAATTGTGTGTGATCTGTTTCCTTCACTGGAATGCAAAGTCCCTACTGGGATGGGAAATTTGCCTGTATTGCTAACCATGGGCTCATCAGGGCCAAGCCCATGGCAGGTTGCCAATTAATGTTTAAGTGAACGGGAGCTGGTGATGGACAGGGAGGCCTGGCGTGCTGCGGTTCATGGGGTCGCGAAGAGTCGGACATGACTGAGCGACTGATCTGATCTGATCTGAAAGGGGAAAAAGTAATATAACTCAGCTCAGGTCCAGAGATCTCAGGCTGGGAGAGCTGGTGGTGTAAGTTCCAGTCTGAATCTGAAAGTCCAAGACCAGGATAGTCAATATTTGAGGGCAGAAAAAGAGGGATGTCCCAGCCCAACCAAAAAGAACAAATCTGCCCCTCCCCTTCCTTTTTATCCTATTCAGTTCCTCAATGAATTGGATGATGCCCACCCCTAGCTGGTGATGTGGATCTTCTTTACTCATCTACTGATCCATATGCTACACTCTTTCTGAAACACGCTCTCAGACACACTCAGAAAAAAAATGTTTTACCACCGCCTTGGGTATCCCTTAGTCCAGTCAAGTTGACACATCAAAGTAGCCATCATAACTGATGTCAATGGAATCTCAGGACCACTTCCTCTTCTGATGCAGGCAGTCCTCTCTGCTGCCATTGGCCTGAAGACTATGCCTTTATCTGGTTTTGGATGATGAGATTAGCTGCAACTGTTTGTGCTGTTAGGCTTGTGAGTTGAAAATGGCCAAGCTTCCTTTTTATTGCTCATGCATTTGTCATAAGTTTTATATAACAGGAAAAAAAAAAAAAAAGCTAGCTGCAGGACTCAGGGATGGAGCATCCAGGAGGGAAGATCTTGGCAGCCAGTCCTGTGTGTGTGTGTTGAGAGGTGAAGGAGGGGGCAGAAGAAAAATAGGCTGGCTCTTCTTGAGCAAAACAGTCTAACTTCTGTTCTAATTTCACCATCGATGTGCAGCTTGCTGCATGGCCTCCTGTGTCAGGTTGGCTGCCAACTTTAAACACCAGCTTTAATTAATTTAGTCAGAGATTTACAAGAAGCAAAATGAAAGAGAACTAAGCCAAGTGCTTAACTTTAATTCAAAAAGAATTACCTGATTTCTTTTAAAGAAAAGCTCCTTAAGCTTCACAGAAGCATTGGCAGCTTTTTCTATTTTCAAAGAACATCTTAATACATGGTTATTTCCATGTGACTTTTAGAAGCTACAATTCCTTCAGTGTGAGCCTAAAAAGTTTGCATGAGGACTTTCTTATTTTTAACTGCTGTGGAGATAGGAAGTGCTTCTTGGAAATACCAAAAACCCCTGTTCTGAGAAAAGTGTTGCTTTAGGGCTGATGCAGCATGTTTTGAATTCTGTGTATGAGATGCTGGAATGTATTGAGATTAGAATCTACCATGGCAACCCTGAAGAGATGGTCTGAAAGGTACCTATCCAGTTTGCTCTGAGATGATCTCGAAGTACTTTGCTAGTTGTGGCATATAAAACTTGCTTGAGATACTTGTTGAACTGTGGATCACTTGGTCGCACTCCAGGAACTCTGATAGAGTACGTAAGCAAGGGCTTCCCAGATGGCACTAGAGGTAAAGAACCCATCTTCCAATGCAGGAGACTTAAGAGATGCTGGTTAAATCCTTGGGTCTGGAAGATCCCCTGCAGGAGGGCATGGCAACCCACTACAGTATTCTTAGTTGATGAATCCCATGGACACAAGAGCCTTGTGGGCTACAGTCCATGGCTCAGAAAAGTAGGACATGAAGCAACTTAGCACGTGCAATGTAAATGAGGAAGCCCCAAATTTTCATTTTTCAATATGTCAGAGCTTCATGATATGATGTATTTTAGAAACATTGCTCTTGGAGGTTAAAAGAAAACAATATGATACAATCCTTAGTGTGTTTAAATGTAGTAAGTGTATTACTGAACCTGCCTTCTAAATGGCCCCTAGTCAGGCAACTTCTCAACAAGTGGACTTTGTCTTTCTTGTACTTAAGACCTTCAATCACTCCCAATATTGTTCAAGATTCCTTTCAAATGTCTTTGCTCAGCATTTGCTCTTCAATTTCCAGAACAATGACAATATTGTCACCCTGCTATATATTGTCACCCTGCTTATTTAACTTATATGCAGAGTACATCATGCAAAATGCTGAGCTGGATGAAGCACAAGCTGGAATCAAGACTGATGGGAGAAATATCAATAACCTCAGATACCCAGATGGCACCACTCTTATGGCAGAAAGTGAAGAACTAAAAAGCCTCTTAATGAAAGTGAAAAAGGGCAGTGAAAAATTTGACTTAAAAGTCAACATTCAAAAAACTAAGATCATGGCATCTGATCCCATCACTTCATGGCAAATAGATGGGGGAACAGTGGAAACAGTGACAGACTTTATTTTGGGGGCTCCAAAATCACTTCAGATGGTGACCGCAGCCATGAAATTAAAAGATGCTTGTTCCTTGGAAGAAAAGCTATGACCAGCCTAGACAGCATTTAAAAAGCAGACACATTACTTTGCCGACAAAAGTCCATCTAGTCAAAGCTATAGTTTTTCCAGTAGTCATGTATGGATGTGAGAGTTGGACCATAAGAAAAGCTGAGTGTGGAAGAATTGATGCTTTTGAACTGTGGTGTTGGAGAAGACTCTTGAGAGTTCCTTGGACTGAAAAGAGATCAAACCAGTCCATCCTAAAGGAAATCAGTCCTGAATATTCATTGGAAGGACTGATGCTGAAGCTGAAACTCCAATACTTTGGCGACCTGATGTGAAGAACTGACTCACTGGAAAAGAACCTGATGCTGGGAAAGACAGAAGGCAGGAGGAGAAGGGGACAACAGAGGATGAGATGATTGGATGGCATCACTGACTCGATGGCCATGAGTTTGAGTAAGTTCTAGGAGTTGGTGATGGACAGGGAGGCCTGGTGTACTGCAGTCCATGGGGTCACAAAGAGTCAGACACGACTGAGCAACTGAACTGAACTGAAATGTCCAGAACACTGCTTTATAAATAGAGTGTGTTAAATCTTCAGATTACTGGCTACACTGAATCATATTTCTAGGACCTGGCCAAGAAACTTCCTTAGTAAATTCCCTAGGTGATTTTGATGTATATCTAAGTTTCGATTTGAGATTTTCTCTGGTCTGTTTCCCACAATTGATTGCATGCATTTTCTATAGCAACCACACTAATTAGCTTAACATTTCTTCAATATCTCAGACTGTTTCAAGTCTTCTGGGATGTCCTACCATATCTCCCAACCAGGTAATTCTTCATGTCATTCACAAACTTAGCTGAGGCCCCATAACCTCCAGGAAGACTTTTAGGCCTCTCCAGTCTGAAACCCATGCATCTCTTCTGTGTTCTCATAGCACCCTCTAAATATCTCCAGCTAAAACTTATCCTGTTGGATAGACATTGTCAGTTTACTCAGAATTCCTTGAGATCCCAGAGCATATATCATTTACATGTATCTGAATCACCAGTATCCAAGTGTTTAGTTTAATGGCTGTGAAATGAATGAACTGTAACTATAATGCAGAACAGTAGACAAATAGCTGTACATAGAAGGATGTGGTTTTACATATAAAAATTACTCTTGACTGGAAAAGTATTTTAATGGGATGGAATTGATTGGAAATTATTATTTGAAAGGGGTGCACATTGAGCCTGAGCTTGACCAAAGTATATCATGAGAAGAAAAGGACCAATTGGCATAATCAATGGGAGGAAGGTTGAGGAGTCTAACATGTGGATATCCCAAGAAGAGCTAAGTTTAAATAAAGTAGAAAGATCAGAATTTGGAGCAGAGAGTCAAAGGTCTAGAAGAAGACTTTATTTAGACCATGGATGCTGAGGATGCTGGTTTGCTTTAGAAATCTTCGTTTCTGCTCTGAGAATGTCATCTGAAGATTAGCCTTATCTGTGCAGCCTTAGCTCACAGGGTACTTCGCATAAACTGTATGATTCCTGGGCAGAAATCAGTGACAATGATCTATTATCCTATAAATCTTTTCTTTTCCTCTTGCTCACCTTGAGGTAACTCAGCTCCATGATTTATAGCTGCTTTTTCTGTAGAATGTCAAGGAAAGATGTCAGACTATGAGGATTTCAGTTTGTTTATACTGTAAAGAAAGCAATTATCTTGTTCAGAAGAATGAGAGAGGGATTGAAAAAGAGATGGATAGGAGAGGCAGAGATAAAAGTAATGAGAGAAAGAGAAGTTTAACAGACTCTTGGCACTATTTATTTTAAGCATGTTTATTTCTTAAAGAAAATTACAGGTTCATGTCTTTCACTTTTCATTGAGAAACCCAAAACTTTGAGATGAGAAGTTTTGAGAGGGAAAGAGTATATTTTGAAGAAAGAAAAGAGAAAACTGAATCCATAACTTAAAGGTGGATTATTTCCCATTTTTCTCATTTCTTCTGTAGATCCATGGTACCATTCTGCATCTTTGACTGTGAACCAACTTAAACTGCATGATTTCTTTTGCCAGCCCCTCAAATTCTTCATATCATTGTTTCTGCCTTATCTCTAGGATTTCTTTTGCCAGGATATCTCAATCAAAGCTGTCCATCAGACCACTTACGGATCATACCATTCTAAGCAGCACTGATTATTTGGACCTAACCTTACTTTTGGGCTTTCCAGGTGGCTCAGTGGTAAAGAATCAGCCTGCCAATGCAGGAAACATGGGTTCAATCCCTGGGTTGGGAAGATCCCTTGGAGAAGGACATGGCAACCCACTCTAGTATTCTTGCCTGGGAAATACCATGAACAGAGAAGCCTGCGGTCACAAAAGAGTCAGAAATGACTTAGTGACTAAACAGCAACACAAAACAAGAACCTTAGTTTTAGCTTAGGTCTTAGTTTTAGATTAGATATAGCAAAACTGAGATTTTTGAGCGTCATAAATGTTGAATTTCATGATAATCAGAAAAATAAGAAAAAAATGAGATATCAACTAGCTTTAGCAAATAATCCTTGAAATTCTGCAGTGCTGGTTGGAAGACCATCTGGCTTGTAGAAGAAACTTACAATAGGCAATGGGTTAATATTCCTTTTCAGACCTTCTTCTATATCTTGATTCCAGTCTGTCATTCCTCTGTTCATCCAGACCTGAAAACTTGAAATCAATTTTGGTATTCTGTTAACCTATCCAATTTGTCACTCAGTTTTGTCCCTTTCAGCCTCTCCAAAGCTGTTCAATTCAAGTCTCTCCTCTTCCCTTTAGACTTTCATTGAGGTCAATGCAGATGCCTTTTGACTTATATTTATTAATATATAAATATGATTATGCTATAGCTTTTAATATTTTCCCATAAGCCATTTTCATGGTCTTAAGATTTAGTCTTGAAGATCTAGTCTTTGTACCTACCCAGCCTCGTTTCTTTTTCCTCCTTATCACATACTCTCCTCTTTGTGGCCATAACTACCTACAGATCTTAGACTGTCACATGCTCTCTTGTCTGCAACATTGTCCTCATGCTGTTACAATTATTTGCAATGTGCAAGTCAATTCTCATTTGGCCAATGCCTAGGCATCCTTCAGGATTTAGCTCCTCCAGGAATCCTTTAGGTAACACCACCTCTGGTTGGCTTTCATCTGTGCTCCAAGGGTACCCTGAGCTAAGAGCATTCAGAAATTATCACATCAAACTAGAGTTGTCTTTTGTCTGCTTCCTTTACTGTCTCCAAGTTCCTTACAGGCCTGTCTTTCACCTCTGTGTGCCCTGTGTCTAATAAAATGACTTGCCCGTTTGTAGTGTGTGGCCTAGAATCCTTTCTTTCAGAAATCACATAGGTATCATTTTATATGATTCTGGTATGTCTGATCTTGGGCCCTTTAAATTTAGTGATGGACATAAGACCAGGCCAGGTTAATCAGTTGCTTCCCCAAGACTGTTATGAGAGGGCTTTGGAAAAGACATGCCCCTCTTCTACACTCTAGAGCTTTAAGGACATCTAAGCTGAACCTCTGATGGCTATTTTCCCCTTTTGAATGGAGAAAACCGTCTTTAATAAGACAATGAGGCCCATACTCCAAAAGAAATAGAACCTGCAATCACAGGAGTTGAGGGAAACAGAAAGAGACAGAGAGCATTTGAGCTTTTATTCAAGACCCTATATGGAGGCATAGATGAGATTATCCCATATCCGTATTCTTCTTAGTTATATAAGGAAATAAACACTTCAAATGCTATAGCTAGAAAACAAAATAAATGAAGAAATCTATTAATGTTTATAGAATGGATGAATTAAAAAATTATCTTTCATAAGGTGAAGGGAGGGGAAAGACAGAGAGGGTTAAGAAAGATTAGGGCATCAGAAAGCATATGGTAGTCAATTAGGATAGAATCCACACCCTAGGATAGCTTCTAACACAGGCAGAAAGATGGTGCACACACAGAGGGAAAGGACACGCATAAATCAGTGGCTCATGGACTGAGGATTTATTGCTGAAGAGACCCAGAGCAATCTGCGTGGCATGAGGTTCTGGGCATGAGGTTCAGTGCTTACAAACTGACAAGTCAATCATTCTTCTGAAAAAGGGAAAATTAGGATTTAGCAACATAAAATACATTTAATTTATCTCATAGTTTCATTTATTGCATGCACCTAATTTAGGGTTAAATTTGTAACGTCTCCGTAGAAGTGTATCCTGACATATATATTCAGAGTTGCACTTTTGGTCAAAGAACAAAATGATGAAACCCGCCAGGAATGGGCTCAGAATATAGTGAGCCTACCCAGGTCCTATTGGTCACGGTGAGGAAAATGTTGTAAAAAGGGGCACAGACATTACACTCAGAAGCTGACTTCAGTTTCTGACCCTCTGTGACTGAAGACAGCTGAAGGAAGGCCACCGCCACAATGCAAGGGACAGCGCTAGCCATGGGAACCATGTCCTCTGTCTGCCCTCCATGCGGCAGGGCTGGGAATTCATATTCACTCCCTGACTCTGTCAGCTTAGACTTTGTACACACAGGGGATAGGAGAACCCTTTTCTCCCCAATAAAGCTGACGCTAGAGAATGCAAATGAGTTGGCTCTAGCAGATTCTTACTCTGCATGTGCAAGTCAGTTTCTGTCTTAGGACAATGATGTGAAATGTGCTTACAGATCACATAGGGATACTAATTCTAACCATGATTCACTTGGTTACAGAACTAGTTACATGACTAGCAGAAATACATATCTTTTCCACTAAGAACTAATCATGCAAAAAGGAGGGATCTCTGAGGGACCAAAAAAAAAAAAAAGGGTAGTTCCATAAGTAAAGAGCAAATTAATTTACTTTTAAAAATCATAAAATCTTCCATCATCAGCTTGAAAAACATAGTAAGGAATATGAGCATGTGTTTGTTAAAAGGGAAAAGCAATAAGTGAATTTTTCTAATGTATGATCAGTTGATCTAATGAGGAAGAAAGAAGGTCCTGAAACAGAAAAATATTTGAAATTTGTCAAAGTTTTAAGTGACAAAGATAGAGCCATTCCCTTCTCTAGGAGATCTTCCCAATCCACGGATGGAACCTGGGTCCTCTGTATCTCTTGGATTGCAGGCAGATTCTTTACCATCTGAGCCACCAAGGAAGGTCCCAATAAGTATCTGACACTTTGCTGCTGCTGCTAAGTCGCTGCAGTCGTGTCCGACTCTGTGTGACCCCATAGACAGCAGCCCACCAGGTTGCCCCGTCCCTGGGATTCTCCAAGCAAGAACACTGGAGTGGGTTGCCATTTCCTTCTCACCCATTTCCTGGGGGAGAAAAACAAGCCAAGAGTAACAACCACTACTCTACAGATAAAGTAAAAATAAACAAAATTTTAGCATACAAAGAGAGCAAGTATTTTATTTTCAAACATATTTCAAGTTTTCCCTACATTTAAAATCTGTAAATATTTATTATTTTCATATTTTCTAGGGAGAAAAACAAAATGTTTTCCCATTTACTAAAGTATTCTACAATATATACAGTTGTGAAGATAGTTATTTTCTCATCAGGCAATACTTGCGTCTTTTAGAATTTTGGGGACCTTAGCACGAAAGACTCATTTCATTATTAGCATCCATGGGTGTAAATGGTTTCACACAATTGTCCATCACCCAAATGATAGAATTTTGAGAACCACAATGTTGATATCTGTCTTGTAAACTGAAGGTAATGGTAGGGGTCTCTTGTGATGGTAAAAGGCCCCTACCACTCTCCAAACAGCACCAATTCAGATCTTTTCAAATTCTTTCTCTAATGAGGTACCGATCATTTAACTTCCAATTTGTTCTTCATAAAAATCTCCTTATTTTGCAGACTTTCGGAGAGCTCTGTGTCATCCTCCTTCAGGGAAATAAGGTTTGGAAATTTACTACTAAGTGTAGATGAAAAACTCCTGGAGATTTTACTTTCGGATATACTAGTGCTTGGAAGGCCAAGTCTGTCTTGGCAGTGGCTACATTTAGTAAAGCTCACTTTTTCCAGAAGGTGACTGTGCTCTGAAGGAGACATTAGACAAAATATTTTTATAGCATCACAGTGTGCGTGTATTCCTTATACATTAGTCCCTTCCTATCTGCCACCAAGATAACACAAGATCTGAACCACCACCACCCCCCGCCGCCCCCCGCCCCCGCAACTGATATTATCTGTTCCTCCTCCCTATGAGACTTCCCTCGCAGCTCGGTTGGTAAAGAACCCACCTGCAATGCAGGAGACCTGGGTTCGATTCCTGGGTTGGGAAGATCCCCTGGAGAAGGAAATGGGAACCCACTCCAGTATTCCTGCCTGGGAGATTCCATGGACAGAGGAGCATGGAGTCTGTCCTTGGGGTCTCAAGAGTCAGACACGACTCTTGAGTCAACCCACCACCACCACGTCACTACATGGAGGAGGGCATGGCATCCCACTCCAGTATTCTTGCCTGGAGAATCCCCATGAGCAGAGGAACCTGACAGACTAGAATCCATGGAGACTGGCAGGCTACAGTCCATGGGGTTGCAAAGAGTTGGACATGACTGAACAGCTAAGCACAGCACAGCACCACCTCCCTGTGAAGATTTCTTTCTGTCACAGTTTTAACATGTGAACACCACCTCCAGTCCTGTCATTTCCAAGCCATGGAGATCTGCCTTGCCTTCTGAAGAGTTCAATGTGTGTTAGATGAATGCTAAAATAACTGGAAAATATTTAAAAGCTTTCTGTGCATAGTATATGTACATGGAGCATGTGTGTGTGTTGGGAGGAGCTGCTTCAATTCTCTCTGCCATGTAAGTCATTGCAAACTTTGAAATGACAGCTAGAAGTATGACAGAGAACACTAGGAGTCAGAGCTGAATTACATTACTTTGTGGGTAGAGTTACAAGGCACAGGACAATCATTAGAAATTACTGCAAGGTGTAATTTTTAGATGTGTAGACATAAGTATACATTGTTTAGCACTGCAGCTGGTTGGCATTGTACCTTTGTTCCATTTGTATGTATATTTTGCTCTGTAGGAAACCTGGAGGACAAAACATTACCACTAATTTGTTAACCTCCTTGTGATTCCTGCTGCAATACATAGAGTGAGAGCAAGCTTCAGTGTTGAAGAAAATTCATCATTTGTACAACAGGTGTTTTAATAACAAGAGGTGCTCAAGTTTAAATGCCCAGAGCCATTAGCTGAAGGTAGATCCTTATCTCTGATGTGGGCATAGCCTCTCCCTCACCACATAAATGCCCACTCACTGTGTTCACGGCTTCTTCTCTATTCATGATCACTTCAACCCAATGAGGGACTGTGTGGTTGGATTATCTATCAAAAAAATCCCTAACTGTTTTTTTTTTTAAGATGTTATCTTTATGAATAATCCCGATAAATATGCCTTAATAATTAATTTTCAGCCATTTAACATAAAAAGATGTCATTAAAATTAAATTAGATGTCTAGCCTCAGATCTTAATAGAGCTTATTACCCCCCAAATGCAAAATCCACTTCCAATTAGAACTCTTTGCAGCTATAAATGTAATAATAATTGCACCACCAACCCACTTATATTTCTCTCCGATCATCCTGAACATGTCTCTCATCTTGGCACTGTAGGAAGTCTTTGTGTTGGCAGGATATTAGCGAAGCGTGTTGTAGTTAGCACTAATTAATTCATGTTGGTCTCTTCACGATCTAATGAAACAAAATTAAACCTGTATTTTGTTCGTTTGGTTCATGGTTTCCAAATGAGACACCCAATGGAGACTTTGTGAAGGGCATGCAAACTCTGCTTAGTTAGTTCTTTGTGGCTTCTCTAATTTTTCCGAAGGGAAAACTCTAAATACCATGCCAAAAGCAGTGGTAATGATTATATAACAAAAACAGAATGAATTGTCAGAGTGGCTAAGATTTTTCAGAACCTATTTCTAGCTAAGAATTTAGAACTAGGCAGTAGTTTCTCCTTAGAACTGACATTTACGGAATTAAATTAAAGCACACAAATTCTTCAAGGATTGTGTCTTTGTATAATATGGGAAGGGTGATATCTACACTGCCAAAATCACTTGGAAAATGGAATAATTATTCAAGTAATTTAAAAATCTGACTTTTATTGTGAGAATTTGCAAAATTCATATACATTTGAATATCATGAAGGCAATATTTGCCATTTTTATTTGCTTGGGTTTTCATTTTTATTTGGTTAAGGGAGAACTTTCTTGAAAGTATTATTTCAAATATTCAGAATATTATTGGGTATTGCAAAAGTTAAGTTGGTTATAATTTCATAGATTTACATACACATTAGAGCCTGCAAAGTGTAGTCAAAAGACAAGTTAAAGTCGATTATTTTTCCTTGTTTATTTTTACCAAGCATAATTGTATATATAGTTTGGAAACTGCTCTGTAATATTTCCCAAGTCACTTTCTGGCTATATTTTTCTGTTTTTTCTCATTAAAAATGAGCATGTTGATTGTGTGATCTCTTAAGACTAAAGTTCAAAATCATATACTTTAAAATGCAGCCAAATAATAAACAGCCAAAATTTTATTCAGAGGAAAATTCATAATCCTATAGGTTTAGCACTTGTTACTAAAGGGCATAAAAATTGCTAATATTTATATCACATTTATTGTGCAGTGATAAGAAATTTCTGATTCTATGCAAAAATTCCTTTAGACAAGGAGAGTAGGCTGCTTCTTAAACCACAGACCCAAGTGCAATGCCCAGACAGTGAATCAAGAAGAAAGAAAGGAAAATATGGACGATGGACTATCATCTGAGATGGCTGGAAATAGCCAGATTTAAGCAAATAGTGCTGATTTTGGGGACTTGTCCCTGGATAACTGTAAAAAACTTGTATATAAGATAATTTTTGCCATCAAAAGTCTTCACAATATAACCACAATAGTGTATAAAAATTGACTACTTTCTAGGAATAAGGATGTGTGAGATTCATATTGTGTACAGAGTTCAGAATATTATTGGGTATTGCCTATCACCTCCAGTCAAGCACAATCCTCTCTATTTTTTATAATGAGTCCACTGTCTTATTCAGTGTAATGACATCACTCCCTTCCCATGACTAATGTAGGAAGTCACAAAGTTACTTTTGCTTCTTCTTTTTCTCTAATTTCTCACATCTCATCACTCACCAAGAGCTTTTGTTTGTATAGACATTTTAACTTCTAAATCATTTTTATGGCAACTTCTATCCTGTTTTGGTCTCAAAAATTTTCTGTCATATAAGAGATCAGTATTGGTATTGTTAAATATTTTATTGCTGATAAATAAAAATAAGACTCTAAAATGTAGTGATTGGTGTCATACCATATTTGATATCAGATAAGAAATTTGGATCCAGGCTGCAAACTCCTTATGCATGACCTGAAAAGGTTTCTAAAGCTTTGTATTTCTCCCATCTGCTAACCTACAATTGCTAGTTCTACTGGGATTCTATTAAGAACTTCAGACGCTCTGAGAATAGGAACAAGTAAAAGGCCATAAGTAATTCAAAACAAAAATAAAACCAAACAATAAAATAAGATGAAAGAAGGCAAATATAGACCTAAGCTTATTTAGGAAGTTTTAATGCTTAAAATATTGAATATTATATATTTTTTATCTTTTCCTCATTTATTTTATATTCCTGTTTTATTGGTACAATAAGAACAGGGTTCATCTTTCTATCAATTAACCTATTAATCATACCAATACATTGGTATACTGTCCCTTTGGACTTGAAAAAAGAGTGATATATACTTGAAGAAAGAGTGATGTATACACATATACACACACATTTGTATGTCTTCCCAGGTGGCACAGTGATAAAGAATTCACTTGCCAAAGCAGGAGATGCAAGAGATGTGGGTTTGGTTTCTGGGTTGAGAAGATCCCCTGGAGTAGGAAATGGCAACCCACTCCAGTATTGTTGCCTGGAAAATGCCACGGACAGAGAAGAAGCTTGGTGGGCTATGGTCATTGGGTTGCAAAGAATCAGACTTGACTGAACACACACACACACAATACCTATTAATACGTAATTCTTTTACATATTATATGTGTACGTGTGTGTATGTAAGAAGTTTTTACACATATGAACTCCTTTGATATCTTCTGTATTTCTCTCTGACTGACTCTCTTCCCCCTTCTCGTACATAAACACAAAACGGCATCCAATTTACCAGTATGTTTTGTCAAATTCTCCGGTGGCATTTTCAAAGGCACCTAATTCCTTTATCATCACTTATCATATATGTTAAGAAAAAGTCTTAAGTCCCTAGAGGAAGAAGCCTTAGACAGCTGGATTTTCCTAAACAGAAAAGTTCTGTTGGAGGTTGGTCCAATTCAGTATTTGTACTGCACGCTCTCCAAGGACTTAATTTTCACTTAAAGATAGAAAAGGTTTGGAAATTCCAGTCTTTAGTTGCTTCATCAAGTGTGTGCGTGTGTGCTAAGTTGCTTCAGTTGTGTTCGACTCTGCGACTGTATGGACTGTAGCCTGCCAGGCTCCTCTACTCATGGGGTTCTCCCAGCAAGAATCCTGGAGTGGGTTGCCATTTCCTCCTCCAGAGATCTTCCTGACTCAGGGATCAAACCCTTGTCTCTTGCCTCTCCTGCATTGCCAGGCAGGTTCTTTACCACTAGCGCCTCCTGGAAAGCTTCATCAAATAGTTGCTGTTAATTTCCAGAGAGGAAGGTTAGAACTAATTTCCAAAATTCAGCAATTCTTTATTGAATGCCTTGGGTATCCAGTACTGTGCTGAACATGTTGATGGATAATGAAACAGGCAAGAGCTCTTTTGGACTTACAGTACAGTCATAAAAACCAGATTTCAAGCAAAATGAAAACAGTAGAAAGCCAATGAGAAATAAAAAAAAATTATAATAATCATCATCATCAAGAAATAAAAAATGATAATGATAAATTTTAATTATATTGACTATTTTACTAATATGAATTCAGAGAAAGAAGATGTTAGGGATTATAGTTAGTAATCAAGGAACTGCCCTTCAAATAGAGGACTTTTACAAAGGCAGCACGTCACTCTTGTTTCTGCACAGACCTTCGAGACCCCATGACTGCACCTAGGAGAATCCAGGCTCCCCCATCCATGGGATTTTCCAAAGGAAAGTACTTCATAAGGGGTGCCATTGCCTTCTCCGATATATTAGGTACATGCTGCTGTTTGCTGCTAAGTCACTTCAGTCGTGTCCGACTCTGTGTGACCCCAGAGACGAGGCAGCCCCCACCGGCTCCCTCGTCTGTACCTGAGATTCTCCAGGCAAGAACACTGGAGTGGGTTGCCATTTCCTTCTCCAGGATTAGGTACATAGTGACCTCCTAAAATCCTACACTCTATTAATAATTTCCTAGAGAACAAAATCGGAGAAGGCAATGGCACCCCACTCCAGTACTCTTGCCTGGAAAATCCCATGGATGGAGGAGCCTGGTAGGCTGCAGTCCATGGGGTCGCTAAGAGTCAGACATGACTGAGCGACTTCACTTTCTCTTTCCACTTTCATGCGTTGGAGAAGGAAATGGCAACCCACTCCAGTGCTCTTGCCTGGAGAATCCCAGGGACGGGGGAGCCTGGTGGGCTGCCGTCTAACACAGAGTCGGACACGACTGAAGTGACTTAGCATAGCATAGCATAGAGAACAAAATCAGGCCTTTGACTGAAAGAACAAATAACTCAGGCTTTCCAGAGAGGTAATGAGTAAGGTGAGATACAAGAATGAGGAATAATTAGCCAAAGCAGCAGTGTCCATTTGAGAGGAAACAGTCCTTCCTTTCAGCCTTGGGTGTTCTTTGGAAGGAATGATGCTAAAGCTGAAACTCCAGTACTTTGGCCACCTCACGTGCAGAGTTGACTCATTGGAAAAGACTCTGATGCTAGGAGGGAATGAGGGCAGGAGGAGAAGGGGACAACAGAGGATGAGGTGGCTGGATGGCATCACCGACTTGATGGACGTGAGTCTGAGTGAACTCCGGGAGATGGCGATGGACAGGGAGGCCTGGTGTGCTGCGATTCATGGGGTCACCAAGAGTCGGACACGACTGAGCGACTGAACTGAACTGAGTCCTTCCTTTGTTCTACTGACTCAGTTGACGAGTTCCAAAGTCTGTCCCTTACCCACGCCAATGTCACTTCTCCTGCGTCTTCTCTTTCATCCTTTCTACTTGTGAATAGGACCATCCTTTCTTCAATCTGTCCCTCTTTTCTTCTATCTTCTCAGGAATGCTTGTTCCCAGCATCAGGATAATGATTTAAATCTCTTAAGCATGTGCAATCTACGTCTGTGAGCTTTCAGTTTTACTCTGGCAATATTTACACCTTTGGATGAGAGAACACTTTCAACTTAAATGTTGGCCCAACAAGGCACATCTCTAGACAATGATCAATGAAATGTATTCGCTGCTTCTCAGATTAACATGCTTTCCTTGTGAGATCTGCCTTTTTTGGAGTAATCAATAGCTTGTTTAAAAAGGAATAAACACATTTTATATCAGCATTCCCAGAAGGAATGCCTTTGAATGAGGGAACTGAAAAAAAGAGAGCTATTTGCTGGGATCAGATCCTGGATCACAATGGCTCAGAGGCCTGTCTTTTACACTCTGGCCTTTATACTTTAACAAGTCTGACGTGCCTCAGCCTCTTCTGATTACAATAATTGAAATTGATCTGGCTTTAAAAATGAGTGATTCCTACAGACATGTGAGAATTGTCCTCAAAATAATTTGGTTACTAAGGAAAGGCTTCATTTCTCTATTCACCTTCTCCCCCCCAGATCAGAGGAACTCTAAAATATGCTCACCAGCAACTCCTGCAACTCAATTCCAGAAAAATAAATGACCCAATCAAAAATTGGGCCAAAGAACTAAATAGACATTTCTCCAAAGAAGACATACAGATGGCTAACAAACACATGAAAAGATGCTCAACATCACTCATTATCAGAGAAATGCAAATCAAAACCAAAATGAGGTACCATTTCACACCAGTCAGAATGGCTGTGATCCAAAAGTCTACAAGCAATAAATGCTGGAGAGAATGTGGAGAAAGGGAACCCTATTACACTGTTGGTGGGAATGCAAACTAGTACAGCCACTGTGGAGAACAGTGTGGAGTTTCCTTAAAAAACTGGAAAGAGAACTGCCATATGACCCAGCAATCCCCCTACTGGGCATACACACCGAGGAAACCAGAGCTGAAAGAGACATGTGTACCCCAATGTTCATAGCAGCACTGTTTATAATAGCCAGGACATGGAAGCAACCTAGATGTCCATCAGCAGATGAATGGATAAGCAAGCTGTGGTACATATACACAATGGAGTATTACTCAGCCATTAAAAAGAATACATTTGAATCAGTTCTAATGAGGTGGATGAAACTGGAGCCAATTATACAGTGAAGTAAGCCAGAAAGTAAAACACCAATACAGTATCAGTTCAGTTCAGTCACTCAGTCGTGTCCAATTCTTTGTGACCCCATGAATTGCAGCACTCCAGGCCTCCCTGTCCATCACCAACTCCCAGAGTTCACTCAGACTCATGTCCATCGACTGAATGATGCCATCCAGCCATCTCATCCTCTGTCGTCCCCTTCTCCTCCTGCCCCCATTCCCTCCCAGCATCAGAGTCTTCTCCAATGAGTCAACTCTTCACATGAGGTGGCCAAAGTACTGGAGTTTCAGCTTTAGCATCATTCCTTCCAAAGAAATCCCAGGGCTGATCTCCTTCAAAAGGACTGATTGGATCTCCTATACTAATGCATATATATGGAATTTAGAAAGATGGTAATGATAACCCTGTATGTGAGACAGCAAAAGAGACACAGATGTTTAGAACAGTCTTTTGGACTCTGTGTGAGAGGAGAGGGGGGATGATTTGGGAGAATGGCATTGAAACATGTATAATATCATGTAAGAAACAAATTGCCAGTCCAGGTTTGATGCAGGATACAGGATGCTTGGGGCTGGTGCACTGGGATGATCCAGAGGGATGGTACGAGGAGGGAGGTGGGAGGGGGGTTCAGGATGGGGAACACATGTATACCTGTGGTGGATTCATATTGATGTCTGGCAAAACCAATACAATATTGTAAAGTAATTAGCCCCTAATTAAAATAAATTTAAAAAAAAAAAGTGCTCACCCAATCCCTGTCTTTCTCTTTTTGCATGTTACATTGGGTTTAATGTCCTTCAGAACTTGAGGTATGCAGAACATGCCAGGCACATAATGGTTCTCAGTGAATGAAAGCTTGTGCTCATCCTCATGCAGCCCAGTAGAACACTCAGCCGTGGTTATCCTTGCCAGCTTAAAGAGTAAGCCATCTCCGAGTGATCCTCCCTTGGATTTGAGCTGCAATGTGTTAGTGTGTTTGTTGTCATTACTGTTGTTGGTTCACTTTGTGAAGAAAGTTTTCTGCCTTAGAACATAGGCCTATATCCAGGCTCCAAATCCTAATAAAATAGGAAACCGACCTGACAATAAAGACTGGTTAGTTATTTCATATTAGCAGGGAACTAATTTGTCAGTAAATATTAATAGGGCAATGGATTATCAAATTATAAATAGGGTGATTTCTAACTCATAACATAATCTAGAATTATTTTTTACAGATAGCATTTATCTGATTTCTGGGTGGGGAAGATTTTTAAAATGATGTATGCTAAGGGAAGATATGTGAAGATAAGGTCCAAGAACAGGGGTTCTGGCTTCAGACAGATCTTCAGAAAGCCAGATCTACCTCCTATTGACTGTACAACATTTGGCATAACTGTTTAATCTTTGTAATCTTAGTTTTGGAATTAGTAAGATGGGTGCTGTAATAATATTTACTTCATGTATCTCTTTTTTTTTAATTTAATTGACGTTATAATGTTGTGCTGATTTCTAACATACAGCAAAGTGATTCAGATACACATCCACATATATTCTTTTCCATATTCTTTTCTATCATGATTTATCACAGGATACTGAATATAGTTCCCTGTGCTCCAGAGTAGGACCCTGTTGTCCACCCATCCTGTGCATAATGTTAGCATCTGCTAATCGCAAACTCCCAGTCTATCCCTCCACCACCCCCACGGCCCCCTTGGCAACGGCAAGTCTATTCTCTATGTGTGTGAGTCTCTTCTATTTTGTAGATTAGTTCATTTGTTCTATTTTAGATTCCACATGTAAGTGATACCATACGGTATTTGTCTTTATTGCTCTGACTTAGTATGATAATCTCCAGGTCCATCCACGTTGCTGCAAATGGCATTATTTCACTGTTATTTTATGGCCGAGTGATAGTCCATTGTGTGTCTATATATCTGTTGTATAAAAATCTTCTTTATCCCTTCATCTGTTGATAGACAGGTTGTTTCCATGTCTTTGCTGTTGTGAGTAGTGCTGCTATAAACATTGGGATGCATTTACTTCATGTATTTCTTAAAGTTAAAAAAGTAAAGCATGCAAACAGTTCGGTATATTACCCCACATATAGTAAATGTAAATAAATATCAATGTCCCATCTCACTTTTTAAAATGATTATATGTCAGTTTATCTAAAATTACTAATAATAATTCAAATAATTCAAGAATAATTCAAAAGCAAATGTCAGCTAGGCATGGCATTTGCTTTTGAAATGTAATCAAAATTTACATGAAAGGCAAAGGGTTAATATCCTTAACTTCCAATATCTCTTACAAACAAGAGAAATATACTCTGATTAAAAATGAGCACCAACCATCACAGATAATTCATAAATAACAAACCCAAACCTGCATATACTAGCCAATGATTGTATGTAAATATAGTCAACCTTATAGGTAATCAGGCAAATACAAATCATATAACAGTTTCAACTATAATGTTGAAAAAGCCCTATTTGAGTGTATGAAGTAGCAAGCAATCCTACGGTGTGTGGAAAAGACTATAGGGTACATACTTTTCCAGGGTAATTTGCCAAGATATGTCAAAATTCCTAGAAATATTCATACCCTTTAATCCTGCAATACTCCAGCTAGGAATTAATCATAAAGAAATCATCAGAGATATGTCCAAATGCTTAAGATGTTTATCTAAGACAGTTCTTAACTGTGAAAATGTTGAAACAACCTAAATGTTCAATAATAGGGTATCAGTCATTGAGTCATACTATATTTTATATTGTTTCAATAAGTTATACCTATATGAAAAATAATTTTATAAATAATTTTAGTAGAGTAGGAAAAAGTGATATTCAGTCACACTTCTAAAAGGTTATAAAATGGTATATAAAACATCATACCATTACTTACGTATAAACAAAGTATATGTAACATGTTGCCAGTTTGGTTTTACTGAAGTACACAAACATGTTTATAATGAGATATAGTAAACTTACAGATCATTTTTCAATGTATATGCCTTGTATTTTTTCTTCTTATGCTTTAAGGTTTTATATTCCAAATTTTACTCAGTCTTTTTAATCAAAATATAAGACTGAAGATTATAGCATAAATATGTTGCCCTAGAGAAGCTTCATGCAGATAAGAGAGGATTGTTCATAATCTTAAAGTGGGAGAATTGTTATCTGGAATGAAATTTAGTGACCTTGTCTAACACCAATATTCTGTTTGAGGATCTTTCTAGTGTAGATCATAGAGTTTTGAGAGAGGGTGGGTTGTAAAATCTCTAGTTTTTGCAGATCTACAATGTTTGCTCCTCTTGGTGGTGACCTCTAATATAAAGAAGGATTGGCAAGTCATATAATGTAGAGCTGGAAGGTATCTGAGAGATCAGCTTTCCCATGACCAGCTTTATTCACAGATATTTATTTTCAGGACCTCTCATTCTTTATCTGAAATTGCCCCCATGCCTAACACACTGACACAAGAAAGTCACTCAGTAATACTGTTGAATGATTCATTAGAATTCTTTCCTTCAGTGGCATTTGTCTATAGACTACTATTATATTAAATTTTCCCTGGGCTTCCCAGGTGGCACTAGGGGTAGAGAATCCACCTTCAATGTAGGAGGCACGAGATGTGAGTTCAATCCCTGGGTTGGGAAGATTCCCTGGAGTTGGAAATGGTACCCTAATCAAATATTCTTGCCTGGAAAATTCCATGGGTAGAAGAGCCTGGCAGGCTACAGTCAATGGGTTCACAAAGAGCTCAACATGACTGAGCACTGTACTTTCCCCTGAATATGTTGAAATCTGCTTTTCCCAAATGTCGAATGTAGATTGGTCTCCTTTAGTTTTTTCCCTACCTTTTTATGGTACTTTCTCAAAATATCATACCTTCACCTCTGAAATCACCAGCTTGTTCTTTCCTGTTATGAGGGACATTATGAGGGACATTGCAAAATTATGAGGGACATTGCAGCTCACTCATTTGTTTATCAGATAATTTATTCACCAAATGCATCCATTGTGTCCTGACACTTTGTAAATGGGTAAGGTGTTAAGACTAAAGTATAGACGAAAATACATATATTTAGTAATTATTAAAATATAGATGGTAATTGAATATAAATCTTGTACAATTAGAGGAAAGGATGCTAAGGAAACACAATACCCGAAAAATTAAATGCTCAGAAATATATATTTTCTATACTACTTGTTCGTTCTTTATCATAGAGATTAGAATTGGAAGAAATATTTCATATTTTCCAATTTTCTATTTTGAACAAGTAATGTGGTCTTGTGTCTCTTGATTTCTGTTTCATTTTGTTTCCTTAAGTTTTTAAATATTTGTTTGTTTCTTTATTATAGGCACTTCCAGGATAAAATCTTGTGATTTATTATAATTACAACAATTTTCAATATGGTATTGTACTGATAACAGGTACCCATAAAACAGTTGGTTGTTGATTAAATGGATCAATTGCATTATATGTCAGGATTCCTAGAAAATCTGGAACACTTTTGTCTTTACCCATATCTCATACCTATGTGGGCAGACAAACCTTTCCTTGTATATTTTTTTTTCCTTGTATATTTTTAAACCAGATTATAAAAGTGAGTTTTCTGCCCAAATGTCTTCCAATGCCTTTGCCTCAGAGGTAATAGATACTGTGGGAGTAGATGAATACTATTACTAGAGGTAAAATAAAAAATATTAGGAGTATCTTACATGAAGAATCTGAACAGGTTATTGCTTTCCTTAATTACTAGTGGGTGGGAAATCCAAAGATGAGGATATCATAATTGTAATAGTCTAATAATTTGTAAGTGGGAGGCACTTAGAAAAAATAGACTAAAAGATTCCACTTTTAGCAGAGAATTAAAACAACAAATGAACCTTTAAGGAATAAGCAAGTTAAAAAGCCAGGAACTGTGCCTTTTTATCTTAGACTAATACTCTATTATACATTTACCAAAAGGAGAAAGTCTTCTGGGATATTCTGGAGCACAGTGCCCTAAAGCATTTAGTTTTACTTGTAGTCAAGTCAGTAGATCTAATTATTGTTCTTTGGTATTTTCAGATGTAGTGGAATTGTTTCTAATACTTTCACTGTCACATAAAGAGAGTAGCATTTAGTGCCATTCAATGCTCTGAAAATAAGGGTTAAAAATGTATTTAAATGAAATGGGTTTAGCTCTCAGAGGAGCTATGCTATTTACAAATGTTTCAGCTCTCTCTTCATTTTTATCATTAATAATATTTTCTGCTTACATATTTTAAAACCTTATATAGTATTTTAAAAATGTTAAATTTCTAGCTCCCAACGTCCTTGCAAGGTACCATTATATTTATTTTATATGTTTTAACTTGAAGCTGCTGGAAACGAATAGAATAAACATTACAACACTTCAACACAGTGAGGAGAAGGACTAGATGCAAGAGGATGGCATCCTTATCATTGCTGCAGGATTTGACATCACCTTGTTCAGAATCATTCAAAAATGACAGAGAAACTCTAGACAAAGCACTAAGTCCAAACTAAGCGTGGGAAAATGTTTGGGTACATGTATCGGCTGACCTCTGAGAGCTGGTGGTGGATAGGGAGGCCTAGCGCGCTGCAGTTCATGGGGTCGCAAAGAGTCGGACACGACTGAGCGACTGATCTGATCTGATCTGATCAGCTGACTCTGGGACAATCTGGGAAAATAAATCCCAATACCATAATTCTTGTATTTACACAGAAGGTCTTCAGAGATAAAGGAAGAGTTTTGAGGCAAGCAGAAGCCTTGGATTAGTGGATTATTTTATCAGAGGGCTAAGAATAGCCATACCCACTCCAGTGTCCTTGCCTGGAGAATCCCAAGGACGGGGAAGCCTGGTGGGCTGCCGTCTATGGGGGACGCACAGAGTTGGACACAACTGAAGTGACTTAGCAGTAGTAGCAAGAATAGCCATGAGCTTCTGAGAATAAGAATGTGTAGTTTTGATAGAGTTCTAATGTTGTCATCTGAAATCAATAGGATTGAAGATGTCTTGGAATAAGGCATTTTTCCTGGTGCATGTGTTGGAGGCAGATGAACTCAGAGCATCAGTGAATGTTTGGTAGCCAATACATTAATGACTGCCTCTATGAGTGCAGGTTCAGTTTAGTTCAGTCACTCAGTCGTGTCTGACTTTTTGTGACCCCGTGAGTCGCAGCATGCCAGGCCTCCCTGTCCATCACCAACTCCCGAAGTTCACTCAGACTCACGTCCATCGAGTCAGTGATGCCATCCAGCCATCTCATCCTCTGTCGTCCCCTTCTCCTCCTGCCCCCAATCCCTCCCAGCATCAGAGGCTTTTCCAATGAGTCAACTCTTTGCATGAGGTGGCCAAAGTACTGGAATTTCAGCTTTAGCATCATTCCTTCCAAAGAAATCCCAGGGCTGATCTCCTTCAGAATGGATCTCCTTGCAGTCCAAGGGACTCTCAAGAGTCTTCTCCAAACCACAGTGCAAAAGCATCAATTCTTCAGTGCTCAGCCTTCTTCACAGTCCAACTCTCACATCCATACATGACCACTGGAAAAACCATAGCCTTGACCAGAGGGACCTTTGTTGGCAAAATAATGTCTCGGCTTTTGAATATGCTATCTAGATTGGTCATAACTTTCCTTCCAAGAAGTAAGCGTCTTTTAATTTCATGGCTGCAGTCACCATCTGCAGTGATTTTGGAGCCCAACAAAATAAAGTCTGACACTGTTTCCACTGTTGCCCCATCTATTTCCCATGAAGTGATGGGACCAGATGCCTGCAGTGGTAAAGAATCCTCCTGCCAATTCAGGAGACTCAGGACACACGGGTTTAATTCCTGGGTCAAGAAGATCCCCTGGATTAGAAAATGGCAACTCACTCCAGTATTCTTGCCAGGAAAATCCCATGGACAGAGGAGTCCGGTGGCCTATAATATAGCCCATAAGTGAAAGTGAAGTCTCTCAGTCATGTCCAACTCTGCGATCCCATGGACTGCAGCCTGCCAGGCTTCTCCGTCCATGGGATTCTCCAGGCAAGAATACTGGAGTGGGTTGCCATTGCCTTCTCCAGGGGATCTTCCCGACTCAAGGATCGTACCCAGGTCTCCCACATTGCAGGCAGACGCTTTAACCTCTGAGCCACCAGGGAAGCCCAATATAGCCCATAGGGTTGCAAGAGTCAGACATGACTAAGCACACACACATGAACACATTTCTTCCTTCCTATGAGTCCTGGCTCTATTGGCTTGGACATTTAGAAGAATTAGGAAGCTCAGTTATATAAAGCATCCAAAATAAATGCCACCTATTCTGGAGTTTAATTTTATGAATCTTGATTCTTTTGTTCCATAATCTTCCTTGCATCAAAGAACCCATGTATCTGCCCAAAATTTATTTGGAATTTTCTTGAGTTCTCAGTTGACAAGTGGTCTTCAATCATTTCATAAGTTTTTACTTGCCTTCCTTGATAGAGTGCTGCTGTCAGTGTTCATGCTTATGATGAACTTCCCTGACTTCCTGTTCATCATAAATAAAAGGAAGGTGAAATAGCCTTTTAGCTGCTGCCTCCATATTTCCATTTGGTGAGGATCTTGAGTTGACTTTAAGTACTCTTTTACCACTAAATAAAAGAAAGCCTTCATCTTTAGGCTGATGATCATCTTCTTAAAACCATCAGCTACTGTTTCCTCTATTGGAAACATTTTCTCACTGTTTTCTCTTACACTGAAAAATTCCTGCTTATCTGGTAGAGCTCAGTTATAAAGCTTCCTCTAGGAATACCTGTTGGATCCTCTCTAGAGTAAGTGGCATACTTCTGGTCTTTCATCCGTATCAAGCCCCATCATAATTCTTATCACGTTTTACTATTACTGATAATTTAATTGATTTATGTCTCTTCTTGCCTTTAACTCTTGAAGGCAGACATATATCTACATTATCAACCTCTAAGTCTCTGGTACCTAGTTCTCATCCCTTGGTATATATTCAGCAAATACTTATTCCAAAAATGAGTGGATGGTTGGACAGATGGATGAATACTGGATGATTTAAGATACTTTCACTTAGCAGACAGTGAACAAAGTAGAAATAATGCCTTGGTTTGTGACCTAAACTTTACATTGTACATTAATTAGCTTTCTAAATCTGCAATTTTCTGGATACTGGGAACTTCTGAATAGTAGGCCCTGAATATCTTGGATATTTAGGTTGGACTCAACTGTCTGAATCTACCAGACTGTATTGGTTAGTGAAATTCTCTTTTACAATTATTATTAGATTTTCTTGTTTAATCTGGTCACATTGCTTGTATATCTTAAAGGGATAATAAATATATTTCCCCCCAAACCTCACACCTCCTCAAAATATGAACTGTTTTTATTTCAAAAATAAAAATATTTATGGCTTTTACTTTTTTCTGTAGTGTTTTTCCAGCATATATTTATCAATTATCTAAAATATTATAGTCTAAATATTATGAATATATGGTTCTGACCCAGTGAAACTTATGTAATGACCAAGATAAAGCAAATATAGATATTATAACTGCCAATAAGTTGTTTTTAAATCTTATTTTAAAAGTTGTGTATAATACCATTGTGAAACTACTTGATTTAGCATGAACCAAACTTAGAAAGGAAAGAGAAATCCTTTCTTTCCACATGGGTAAGAAATAAGTAAATCATTTTAATGCAATATGTAGAATTCTAAATCTTATATTATAAAATAGTAGTCTAAGTCAAACCAACCACTTGATCAATATTATTTAAACTAACTCAGGTGTTATACGGGGAAGACAATGGCACCTCACCCCAGTACTTTTGCCTGGAAAAATCCCATGGACGGAGGAGCCTGGTAGGCTCCAGTCCATGAGGTCGCTAAGAGTCGGACACGACTGAGCGATTTCACTTTCACTTTTCACTTTCATACTCTGGAGAAGGAAATGGCAACCCACTCCAGTGTTCTTGCCTGGAGAATCCCAGGGACGGGGGAGCCTGGTGGGCTGCCGTCTATGGAGTCGTACAGAGTCGGACATGACTGAAGCGACTTAGCAGCAGGTGTTATATGATAGGTTTTACTGTTTTATGTACTTTTTAATACAGATTTGGTTGAGAAATTTTTCTCCCCAAGTATAAGCTTTGTTTCACTTGAGCCTTCTGTCTTCATGCCTTTTCCCCTGTCCTCACAACTTCCACAGAAGTTCACTGTAGGCAAATATTTGTTAGACACAAAATATAAATTTCTTTATTAATTCATAGATTTTGGTACCATGATTTTGCAAAGTTTAGAGATTTGGGGACCACAAGACTAATTCCTGGAGCCTTTAATATTTCAATACTGTGGAAAGTGAGACTGCAAACCATGAGATTCCGTGTCTGTGAAACTGCACAAGTGTAAATTTACAAGACAGAAAGACTTTGAAATTATGAGAATTTGAAATGTACAAGTAAGAGCCCTACTTCTACTTTTTAGTTTTGCCTTCACATTTGCTTACCTCTCAAAAAAAAAAAAAAAATTCCCTTGTAGGATAATTACTTGGCAGAGTGAATTTATTTTTGTGTTTGATTGCCAATCAATAGTTAATACATGTGTTCATCAGAAGTTCTGTTACGTATAGACTTTCATCTCCCCTGCAGTCCCCCAACATTAGTAACTTGCCCCAAGCATAAAAATGCCCTTTGTCTTGCTCAACCTAGAAAGAATTCATCATTATAAACTTCAGTTTTTTAGATTCTTTTGCTCTCTGATCTGATCTTTCATGGTTCTAAAGGAAAGCATTATTTTTTTTTTCCCTCCTGTTGATTTCTTGGCAGTTTGGTGAGACTGAAGGTCTTTAATCTTCTACCTCCTAATTAGAAGTTGAACTTTCACTGAGTTCTTAATTTCAGTTAGTATGCTTTTTAGCTTCCATTTTATTTGCTTGCATAGTTGCCAGTTATTTGCCAAAATTCTCTCCATTTAAATTCTTGACTAGATATTTTAAAATTCACAAACCACAGTTATTTTAAAATAATCGCTTCACAACTCCAATATCTGGATACCCTTTGATTCTGTTCTTTTGTCTGCCTTTTCACTTACTCTTGATCAATCATATTTCTTTGCAAGCTTGTTAAAGCAGATACTAAACTATAATTTCTCAGTCTCCTAACCCACTATTCTCTACCCTACTCTGAGGAGGGAATCTGAGAAAACTTGGCTGATTTGGCCACTTTCTTCCTATTAGACGACCTTACGGAGAGATAGTAAGGTTGCAGCGAGAACGGACTTGCTCCTGCACGTTTGCATCCTGTTTCTAGCAGTATCATCATAACAGTGTTTCTTCAGTTCGGAGTAGGTGTTTCTTAAGTAGAAGCAATTGGTTCCAGTTTCTAACACTTCAGATGAAGAACCAGCCTTCATATTGCTGCTCAGAGGCTCCAGCCCTGGCCAGGCATCATTACTTCCTAATAAGTCTGAGTCTCAGTTCCATAGGAGTCCTCCTCCAAACTCAGAGATGATGTTAACCAAGAAGCATGCATGTGTGCTCAGGCACTCAGTGGTGTTTGACTCTGAGACCCCGCGGACTGCACTGCAACAGGCTCCTCTGTCCATGGAATTCTCCAGATAAGAATACTGGCATGGGAAGCCATTCCCTTCTCCAGAGGATCTTCCCAACCTAGGGATCGAACCCAGGTCTGTGCATTGCAGGCAGATTATCATTTCAACCACCAGGAATTTAACAGCAACTCCCTCCTAATGTCTTGGTTTCTCTTTTTGAGGGGCTTCTCTTCCAAGCTGTTGAAATATTTTGAACTTCTTTTTTCTGTTTATCCAGCTGTAAATAAGATGGCTCCTTCCATATCTGCTACCTTTGTGACACTTTGACATCCTCCTTTCTGCCTTCCAGTTCTTACATTTCCATTAAATCATTTCTACTGAATACATTGTACAGTTTCTGCTTCTAGAGTGGACTGTATCATAGATACTCAGTTCTGGGTATTTTTTTGGCTTTTTTTAGTGGACACTAGACATTTTGCATTGCATGGTTTAGAGATGAAAGATCAAGGAGGCCTTTTGCTAGAGGAGCTCAGTTCAGTTCAGTCACTCAGTTGTGTCTGACTCTTTGCCACCCCATGGACTATGGCACACCAGGTTTCCCTGTCCATTATCAATTCCTGGAGCTTACTCAAACTCATGTCCCTCAAACTAGTAATGCCATCCAACCATCTCATCCTCTGCCATCCCCTTTTCCTCCTGCTTTCAATCTTTCCCAGCATCAGGTTCTTTTCCAATGAGTCAGTTCTTCGCATCAGGTGGCCAAAGTATTGGAGCTTCAGCTTCAACATCAATCCTTCCAATGAATATTCAGGACTAATTTCCTTTAGGGTGGACTGGTTGGATCTCCTTGCAGTCCAAGGGACTCTCAAAAGTCTTCTCCAACACCACAGTTCAAAAGCATCAATTATTTGATGCTTAGCTTTCTTTATGGTCCAACTTTCACATCCATACATGACTACTGGAAAAACCACAGCTTTGACTAGTTGGACCTTTGTTGGTCAAATAACGTCTCTGTTTTTTAATATGCTGTCTAGGTTGGTCATAGTTTTTCTTTCAAGGAGCAAGTCTCTTTTAATTTCGTGGCTGCAGTCACCATCTGCAGTGATTTTGGAGCCCAAGAAAATTAAGCTAGAGGAGCTATTTTAATCTAATCAGGGTTTGAGCTGATTCAAAGCTGAAATTCAGTCCTTATAGAGTGGGTCTAAATCTGGTTCACACTTAAATTTACAAGGTGGCTTGACAAATTCCCAATTAAAGTCTCATTTGTGAATAAGAGCTCCTCCTTTCTGATGGCTCCTAGACTCCATTTGTGCCCCAAGACCTGTGAGACTGCCAATCATTTTAGCTTTGACTTTATGCTCAGATTTTTTAGCTTCTCAGTTGCTGCTTTTTGAATTAGCAAATGCCTCAGAGGAAAGCATTACTGGATGTTGGACTCACCATTCTGGGCTTTCCTGCTTTCTGAAAAGTTGGCCTAAAAATTCTGACTTTCTTGGTAGCTCTATTATAACTCCAGAAAGTTAAAACAGATTATCAAAGTTGTATATTTTTTCTCAATGGCAAGTTTAGCCTAAAACAAAATGACATTCCTTTCCAATACCAAAGGGGATTTCACCAGTCCTTGTACTTTCTTTTAACTGCCCCCAGTCCTCTGTAATGACATTATTTTTCTAACAGTGCTATTAGGTGAAATTTAAAGATTAATCCTTTGGTCTTGTCATGATTTCCTGATGTTTCATTTTCAGTTATGATCTCCTTAGAGAAAGCAATCAAAGGAATTCACCTGGATATCAAATGTAATTTGAATTGGACTGATAGAATATAGGTTAGTAATTCAAATTCTCTTTATTTTTGGACTAGGGAAGATATCAGGCCAAGAAGTTTGGGGTTTTCTCTAAGATCTTTTGGGAAAAGCCAAATGAACTTTTGGACCATTCCTATACAGCAGCAAACATCATCTTTGTTTTTATGGTGTAATAAATTATCTATTTCAGGTATTTATAGTTATCACCAAAACTTCAAATTGGAAATCCCAAAGTGACATTGAAATTATAAAGTCTGAATTTATCTATACAATGTGCCAAACTAAGTAGCTTTTTAAAATGATGTTTGAAGAAAATGTTTAAATTGTACCAGCTTAAAATGGAAACATATTTTGGGTAAATGGTAGGAAATGTAATATACCATAAAAATCTCAAATATGTTTTAAAATTGTAGAACAGACTAATTGACTCTGAATAAAGAAGAGAGTATAAGATTTTATTTTTGGCATTGCAGTACTTGTCTACAGTTTCCCGATGCCTATAATAAGCATATATAATTGTGATAATCAGAAAATAGTTTTAAAGGGGAATAAGAAAGGGGCAGAAAATGGAATGGGTAATTGCCAGGATCGGAGGAGGGGGAAACAGGAATTGTTATTAATGGATATATAGTTTCAGTCATGCAAATGAAAAGTTCTCAAGATCTACTCTACAACACTGCATTTATAGCTAACAGGACTATTGTTGTTTAGTTGCTGAGTCGTGTCCAACTCTTTGGCAGCACCATGGACTATAACCTACCAGGCTCCTCTGTCCATGAGATTCCCTGGGCAAGAATATTGGAGTGGGTTGCCATTTCCTTCTCTAGGGGATCTTCCTGACAAGAGTTTGAACCCGCATCTCCTGCATTGGCAGGAGGATTGTTTACCATCGAGCCACCTGAGAAGTCCCATAGTACTAAACCAAACACTTCACAGTTGTTTAAGAGGGTAGATCTCATGCTACTTGTTTCCTTACCACAACAATGAACAATGAAATGCACTGTGTAAAGACACATATGTATAGACCAACCTACTATTTTTCCAATTTTGTTTTCCTCTTTAATGTCATTGTAAAGTGGTTTGTCCATAATCATTTGAGACAGTTGCAATGAACTTATTTCTAATGTGGAAGAATGAGAATGAGAATGAGACCTTCTTCAAAGTGTTAATTAACAATCAAGTTAGCTTATCTGATTTCCACCAACCTCATTAATAATTATAATATCCTCTCTGCATTCACACATCATACAGCTAACTCTACCCCGCTTGCTTCTCATTGATATCTGAGCCTCTGGCAGACCATTTGCATTAAGTAGATTCAACTGCATGTCTGCTGGAAATGGACAAGGCAAGCCGATTGTAAAGGTGACATTTGTTGGTGAAAGTAGACAGCACACATTCATTGGGGGGAGTATAGAACAGTGTGAGAGCATCATGGCAGTTACTTCATTAAATTACATACACAGATAATCTGTGACATGACCATCTATGCTTTACACAGGTTCATATGGAACTATGGATCAGTATATTTAGAGTTGGAGGCAATCTATTATTTGAAGAAAGGACAATTATAATGTGGTGAATGCAAATTTTAGAATATTTTATGGCAAGTAGAAGAAAAATCATACATACACAATAAAAACGAATTATCTTAAAAACAGGGCTCAGTGTAAAAAACTGATAAATAGAAATAATTCTATTATATGATATTATAAACATTAAAATACATATGAGAAATATAGAAGTTAAGTATATAAATATAAAGATAGACAGATCAGATCAGTCGCTCAGTTGTGTCCGACTCTTTGTGACCCCATGAACCGCAGCACGCCAGGCCTCCCTGTCCATCACCAGCTCCCAGAGGTCACTCAGACTCGCATCCATCAAGTCAGTGATGCCATCCAGCCATCTCATCCTCTGTCGTCCCCTTCTCCTCCTGCCCTCAATCCCTCCCAGCATCAGAGTCTTCTCCAATGAGTCAACTCTTCGCATGAGGTGGCCAAAATACTGGAGTTTCAGCTTTAGCATCATTCCTTCTAAAGAAATTCCAGGATTGATCTCCTTCAGAATGGACTGGTTGGATCTCCTTGCAGATATAAAGATAAAATATTTTAAAATAAATTAAATTTTTAAAATATCTTCTAAATGAAAGTGAAAGTGACTCAGTCTTGTCTGACTCTTTGAGACCCCATGGACCATAGCCCATGGAATTCTCCAGGCCAGAATACTGGAGTGGGTAGCCTTTCCTTTCTCCAGGGGAACTTTCCAACCCAGGTATCGAAACCAGGTCTCCCGCATTGCAAGCAGATTCTTTACCAGCTGAGACACAAGGGAAGCCCATGCATTTTACAAAGTTACATACAAATTTACAAATATATTTTAAAAATGTTAAAATAATTGTCTGTAGCTTGGATAAAAATGCTATTCAGGATGGCAATACATGGAAAAAAGAAATTAAACAGGTTAAAAATGGAGGAATCCAAAGATGAGAGTGTTGTAGGGTAAGGAATCTAAGTAGCTTTTCATTTGTACTTTTTAAAAAGAAAAAGGAAAAATAAAACTCAAACAAACAAACCAAAGAGAAAATAAATTAAGGGAATTTGTCACATTACAATTCTCATTAGGCTGAAGGCAAGCTAACTTTATTTCATGATTTTGTCAACTCATTTCATATTTGGTTCCAGAGTTTGGTTGTCTTAACGGAAATATGTTCCTGCTATTTTGAATATGTTAGGTAAAGATATGGGGCTTAAATTATAGTTTAGTTTTTTTAAGTGACTAGTTCCTTTCAAGCATTATGAGCGATAGCTTCTTTTCCAAATTGCCCTTGGATATGATTTTAAAACAAATTTTCCAAGCAGCAGTGTAAGTCACTGAGCATACTATCCAATAGTGTTTAATTATATTTATTCAGAAGGAAGTTTGATTGTAATTTTCTTTGACCTCTCATTTTCATGACACAGCTGGCACAGAGCAAATATGAGTTGAGACTAGACTTGTTCTTCAGTATTTATTAAGCTGTAGCCAAACCAATCCTGCTCTCCCCGATTATCACTGCAGTGTCAGGACCACAGCCCAGAGTTGTTTAGCGTGGGTAGTTTATTGTTTGAATGTGCACAGCCAAGAGAGTAGTGAGGACTGAAACCCAACCTGCGTCCTGCTCACCTGGTTGAGTGCACACAGGCTCATCCTCTCAGAGTGGAAATCCTTTCTCTAGTTCATCGAAAGGAGCCATATGAGCAGCATCTGTATAAGTGCCTTCTGTCACACCATCTCTTTGTACCCTTATTCCTTCCCACCACTGTTTAGCTCCTGACTGGGGAAAGGAAAGAGCATCTAAAATACTTTTCTTCTCCATGGAGGATGGAGGTATTTCTCTTCATCCAAAATGAAACGAGTGGAGCTTGGAATGGCTACATGAGAGCACGCTCAGGTCTTCCTCCCACCCTGGTAGGTTGTTCAGTTATGGAATTCTAAGGCACTGGGAAGGAGAGGAAAGAGTTTTAAGTTTTTGGTAGAGCCTGACACTTGTTCCCTAGAGTTGGGGAGAATTCCCAAAGAGACAAGGGACTGCTTTTTCCCTGGAGATGCTTGGAAGCTTAATCGCCCAGAACAACAGAACAAGTTGGAATCACTGGATAGTGTGCTTAGCATGAAGGGGATAGGGACTCACACTCAGCCTAATTCTCATGGGGAAAAGTTAAAGGTTAATTACCCTAAACCAGTCACAGTCCAGTTTTATGGCAGAAATTGAGCAAATCCTGCTCAAACCCAAAGCATCTAGATGTTACACAATGATATGAGAGGAACTGTTTCCTGAAGGAAAACCTGGCTGATGTCAGCAAGAGGATATGGGTGGAAATGAGTGCCAGGGGGTGTGCCAGGGCCCTGTACTTGTAAAGTTTGGGTTGATATATGAGCAGCACCTTGTGCCTTCAAGTGAGTTGAAATGTCTTGAATAGAGTCAAGGCTTATGAGTCAAGACCATGTGAGATGGTCTACTTGGTCTCCAAGGTTGGAGGGAACCCACTTAGAAAAAGGAATGGATATGTGGAAATTTCAGGGCTGACAAAAGATACAGCTGTTCCTCTCTGTGTCCTCAGTATTGGAGGAGCCAGAGTGAAAGAACATCAGCCTCAAAAAACCACTCACATATTTGCAGAAATCACTATGTTGGTGGATATGCCAGCAACAAATGGAGTTAGCTGAATCGTGGTAAGATCGTGGATACCTTCCTGCCACTTACACCCTACCTCCTCTTCTACTCTTGCCCCATCCCCTGCCCCTGCAAGGAGGGGCTAAACACAGAGTAGTAGGAGGAGAGAGGAGAGATTCCAGAACCAGCTCTGTATCCTCCTTCCCTAAAATATTGGAATCTTGATTCAAAATCAAACCACAGGTTCCATTCACACTCCAAGTCTTCTACAATGAGGCCCATTGAAAGGGAAGGAGGAGTTGATATTTGCAATGTATTTGAGACAAGAGTTTTAAATCTATCCAGGATGAGTGTTTAAGGGGTCAGAAAGAATTGTTTGACAGAATATGGTTGAACACAGGATATCAGTAAAGGATAAGTAAACCATTTTATTTTTATACTCAAATTTCAAAATGCTCAATAAAATTGAAAATGTTCAGTATCAGGTAAACCTGTAAATATAAATACTTCCACTTGAACCTTAAGAAAAGACACAGAAAAACGAAGGTGCTTTAAATTTGAAGGCTATGTATTACATTGGAGGGTTTTTCTGGCCTTTAAAAGCTTTCCCATCAGCTGTTTCCCTGAAGAAGGTCCTTTACAGGATTGATGTAAGGGGAACATGGACCACTTTTCAATCCTTCTGCCACTTGTTTATCCAACAAGGATTTTTCATCACTGTGTGGGCCCTGGCAATAGATACCCTGTATGTTGAAGCAAGGACAAGATTCAGTATGGTAGAATAAAGCTGTCATACAGAGACTGGAGTTCAAAAAGTCAAACTGAACCAAAAGTCAATACTCAGTTAGCAAGCAATAAACAAGTTCCAAATGGCAAGAGGAGATCATGCCACTCTTGTATTAAAGCTGTTAATAACATCCAGATGCTTTTAGAATAAACGCACCCATGGTGCAATTATCTTGAGTGATCTGGCCCTTCCAGCCAGAATCTAATTTGTGTCCTCTCCTTTTCCTGTGTTCATTCTGCAGTGCTCTCATGGCACTTCTTCGGAAATGTTTGGTTCTTTTCTGCTTTAGCATTTTGTCCTCAAAGTTCACTCTTCCCCAAACCCTCTTTGCTAGCTTCCTCAGATGATCAACGCAGCTCAAAGTTTACAGAGAGTGGCCAGCTCATCCTGGTTTGGCTTGGACTGTACCAGTTTTAGCTCTCAATATTGCCCTCCCTAGAAATGTTTCTTAGTCCAGGGTGGTTGATCAACACATGTATCTTCAGGTCTGTCAGACCTAATGTTACCTCCCCAGAGACACATTTCCTCAGCACCTTATTTAAAATAGCTTCTAAATAAATCCAAATTGATTTCATCATAATGAAACAAAGTGTCCAATAAAAATTCACAGTGACCAACGCAAAAACACCTGATGTAGTAGGTGGAGGCGGGGAAAACATTGGCAACTTTTGTCATCGATAAGAGCTATTAATATTTAAAGAACTTCTAAAAAGATAAAAGATAGTTTACCCTATAGGATGATGAGCTAAGGAAATAAACAAAGTTTATGGGAAAAAAGCAAACTGAAAATAACTCTTAATCACAAGAAACCATACTCAACCTCACACTGCTAACTGCTAAGTCGCTTCAGTTGTGTCCGACTCTGTGTGACCCCAAAGACGGCAGCCCACCAGGCTCCCCTGTCCCTGGGACTCTCCAGGCAAGAACACTGGAGTGGGTTGCCATTTCCTTCTCCAGTGCATGAAAGTGAAAAGTGAAAGTGAAGTCGCTCAGTCGTGTCCGATTCTTAGCGACCCCATGGACTGCAGCCTTCCAGGCTCCTCTGTCCATGGGATTTTCCAGGCAAGAGTACTGAAGTGGGATTCCATTGCCTTCTCTAAAGGAGATGCAAATTAAACTTCAGTCTGATGCAATTTTTCATGTATTGGCTAGAATTCTAAACTTTGCTAGAATACCCTGTTTTTGATGTTATGCTGATAATGATGCAAAATGGTATAATACTTACAGTCAGAAATTTGGCAATATCTAGCAAAATAGCATATTTATTTCTTCTTCCACCTGTTGATGCCACTTTTAGGAATCTATTCCTAAAATAAGATGAACAAAAATATAAATCCTAAGTATTGAAGGATTGTTAGTAACAGCAAAAGCTTAGATACAAAAATGAACAGCAAAAACTTAGACACAAAGGTGGAGCTAGTAATTAAATTGTTGATCCAGTAATTTTTGAAAGTAAGTATCAGATATAATTCCTGAAACATTTTTCAATGAAAACAGCAGTTGTTGATTAGGTTAGGCTACCAATGCATGTGCAAGCTGTGTGCCCAGTCTTGTCAGACTCTTTGCCACCCCATTGACTGTAGCCTACAAGGCCCCTCTGTCCATGGAATTTTCCAGGCAAGAATACTGGAGTGAGTTGCCATTTCCTACTCCAGGGAATCTTCCCAACCCAGAGATCAAACCGCCGTGTCTTGTGTCCTGCGCTGGCATGCAGATTCTTTCCCATTGTAACACCCGAGAAGCCCAATGTTATGGCAAAAACTAAACAGTGGATAAGAAAGTGGAAATTTATTTATGTACAATCTTTTGCATGCTACCAGCTGGAAGGAGGAAGACAGGGTCACTTTTAAAGCATAAGGAATCTTTTAATTTCCGCTGAGTGAAGCAAGACATTCTAATGTACGATAAAATGAGAAATAGAAATTTCTTACCCAAGTCTTCTTCCATTTCTCCCTTATATATGCAGAGTTAAATATAATGTTCAAGCTAAATGAATCCATCTCAAGAGCAGGGGAATTACTGGAATATTAAAACTGGAAGGGAACTTAGATGTTATGAAGTGTTTTATAACTATTTTATAAAACCATTAATTGTACAGAAGGGAAAATTGAAGCCCAGAGAAGTCGAATACTTTTTATAAGATCATACAGCTAGGGTTGCAGCCAGATGTATTTAGACTGAATCAACTGTCAGTGAGCATTTTAACTACCAGTTCTACCTGATGTTCGGAGAAAACTGAGAAACAGAAATAGAGCAAAATAATGAGAAAGTGGGTGTAGGCAGAGCATGAAAGGTCACCAAAGATGAGAACACTGGCCTCATCAGTTTATTTCAAACTACTACTTCTTGTCTGGTTCCCATTCTCTCTCCCATTTCAAATCTCGAGTTTATAGAGAACTAATGTACATTTACAACCCTCTTAATCCTCAACTATGGACTGTATCTCCTATGTTCTAGATCTATGTATAGCAGCCTTTAGGCTCTATTCTATTTTTGTTCAATGAATGGCTCATTTGGAGGTAGAATAGACATTTACTTGTGACCTTTCCAGGTCACATTTTCATTCACCTTCATTTTCAACAACACTCAGATTTTCCTTTGTGGAATGACTCCTGCCCCCAGCACCTCTAGTTTGTGTTTGGTAAGATTTACTCTGTGCTGACGTCAGAACTGGACCCTGATTGCTCTCATGCAGTCAACAATAATTTATTTGCCATGCTGCTGTTACTGCTAAGTCGCTTCAGTCGTGTCCGACTCTTTGTGACCCCATGGATGGCAGCCCACCAGGCTCCCCCATCCCTGGGACTCTCCAGGCAAGAACACTGGGTTGCCCTAGTGATTGGTAAAAATAAATGGGCATCAACACTAGTTGAAATTGATCAGTACATGGTGTCTTAGTCATAGTGTCTTAGTCATAGTCCTTGGGTAAGAAAAGTACATTTAAATTACATTGGCCCATTAGAACTAAGGCAAGGACTTGTGTTTGTAACTTTCTCTTTATGTTGTAGTTCCTTTCCTCTCCTCCTGTGGTTATCTTTCTCTCTCAGAAGTTGTTAATAATTATGCTGTGATATAGTGTGAAACATTCTTAAACAACCCCCCCAAAAAAAATTACAAAAAGAAAGTGAAAAGATAGGAAAAAATTAGGTGATATTTCCAAACTACTAGATCAAACAAACCAATCAACCAACCAACCAACCAACCATCATACCCATCTGTCTACTGTTGAACTTACGATCTACGTAAACCAATGCATTCTGTTATTATTTAAGTCCATTTGAATTCAAGTTTCAGTTATATGAAACTACAAGCATTGAAACTGATAGTGGAAGCGATATGATTTAGGGACAAGAATTCTCATCAGATCCAGATTCCATGCTAGCAACTGACTGTGTGACCTTGGGACAGTCCTCATAGCTTTCTACACTGCATTTCCCCTAGCTGTAAATTTGTAATGGAATATTTCTCTTGCCTGATATTATGAAGTATCATGAACACCACATGAAATACTGATTTTGAGTGGGAAACCTGAAAACTCTGTGCAATTCAATTGTAGGTGATATTATTACCATCAGAAGATCTTGCAACCACAACACGCTTATTATAGAACATGGTTCTTCTTTCTACATTGCTGGAGACAGGAATAATTTATCAAGATTTGCACTTCTACAAAGCACTTGATGAAAACAAGAGTGGAAGTTTCTAAAGCAAAGCGGATTTCATTAGGCTGCTTAATATGGGTATTTATAGCCAAATTGTTTCCCAATTGACTCTGCAGTCCTCATTTGTGATTCATAATTCTTGATGAATAATTGCAATTATCATCTGTTTAATGAGACTGATTCCCTTTCTCCCCCATCTTTATTTTCCTTTTGGTAAAAGCTTGCATTCAATGCTGTGTAATGTCATAGAGAGTCAGTCCATTAGGAAAGTGAATCCCTGCCAAATACACAGAACACTAGGCCAAGAGGCAGAAGAAAAATTCCAAGTATGAAGCAGGACAATGCATATCAATTAATCTATAAGTGATGTTTCTCCTTTCAGATATATACACTAGCAAATTTTTTTATGACTAAACTGAGTACAGAGATGTCTATATTTATGATTGAATATATATGTTCACCCACCCCAAATTCATGTTGAAACCCAGTGTGATATTTTTGGAGGTGGGGTGTTTATGAGAAAATTAGATCATAAGGGTGGAGCCTTCAAGAGTGGAATTAGAGGTCATGTATATGTACTTCTAGTGGTTCAGATGGTAAAGAATTGACCTTCAGTGCAAGAGACCCAGGGTTGATCCCTGGGCCGGGGAGATCCCCTGGATCCCCTGGAAGAGGGAATGGGTACCCAGTTCAGTATTCTTGCCTAGAGAATTCCACGGACAGGAGAGCCTGACTAGCTATATAGTCCATGTGATCACACAGAGATGAATACGACAGAGCAACTAACATAAGCATCTGGCATATAATAGGATCTAAGTAAATGGTCTACTTTTATTCAACCACAAACAAGGGAGCAGCTCCTGTTTTTAAATACATAGCCAGGAAAAGGAGATGGAAGAGCTAATCGATGAGTCATTTCAGAGACTGATTAAACTCATAATTCATTCAGCTAAGATGATTCAGCATCATTATCATACACAAGCCTTAAACAAGGTGATTATAGGTTTTTTTGTTTTGCTTTGCCAATGAAGAAAAGAATGTCCTAGGCCAGAGAACTAATCTACCAAGGAAACTAGTCAACCACCTTGTAATAGTCAGGGATGCATCACTTTACTTTGCTTATTGACCTAATAGAGACATACAGTCATAAGTGAAAGAGCTGGATTTTGATCTTCCTCAGTAAGTTTCCTTAAGTTGTATTTATTCTTAAACAATGTTACTTCCATTACCTTATCTGAGGTTTAGTCTCCATAGACTTTAGGAAAAGCAATACCCCAAGCCCCTTTTCACAGATAAGGAGATGAGACTCAGACAAGCAAAATGACTGGGTTGATCACCCAGAGCTGGAATCCTCACTCCCTTTCTCTTTTTAGCTCTACACTATGCTGTCTTCTTGGAAAAAATTCATGTAGTTCTGCTTAGAATGGGGATTCCCAGGTGGCACTAGTGGTAAAGAAATCACCTGCCAATGCAGGAGGCATGAGACATGGGTTTGATCCCTTGGTCTGGAAGATCCCCCGGCGGAGGACATGGCAACCCACTCCAGTATTCTTGCCTGTAGAATCCCATGGGCAGAGGAGCCTGGTGGGCTACAGTCCATAGTGTCACAAAGAGTCAGACATGACTGAAGTGACTAACACACACACACACACACACACTCACATCTGTATATGAATACTGGAAAAATCATAGTTTTGACTGCACAGACTTTTGTCAGCAAGGTGGTGTCTCTGCTTTTCAATACACTGTCTAGTTTGTCATAGCTTTACTTCCAAGGAGCAAGTGGCTTCATTTCATAGTTGTAGTCATTGTCTGCAGTGTTTCTGGAACCCCAAAAAAAGTTTATCACTGTTTCCATTTTTTCCCCATTTATTTACCATGAAGTGATGAGATGATGCCATGATCTTAGTTTTTGAATGTTGAGTTTCAAACCTGCTTTTCCACTCTTCTCTTTCACCTTCATTGAGAGACTCTTTAGTTCCTCTTCACTTTCTGCCATTAGGGTGGTTTCAGCTGCATGCTGCTGCTGCTGCTAAGTCACATCAGTCATGTCCAATTCTGTGTGACCCCATAGACAGCAGCCCACCAGGCTCTTCTGTCTCTGGGGTTCTCCAGGCAAGAATACTGGAGTGGATTGCCATTACTTCTCCAGTCAGCTGCATATTAAAGGTTATTTTTATTTCTCAAAGCAATCTTGATTCCAGCTTGTGCTGTATCCAAACTGGCATTTCCCATGATGTACTCTGCATAAAAGTTAAATAAGCAAGGTGACAATATATAACTTTGATGAACTCCTTTGCCAATTTTGAACCAGTCTGTTGGTCTATGTCTGGTTCTAACTGTTGGAATATGAGGTCAGCAAAAATATACATTGAATATATAGACTCACGTATATGCACCTGACTTCCACGTGGCGCAGTGATAAAGAATCCACCTGCCATTGCAGGAGACACAAGAGAAGTGGGTTTAATCCCTGGCTCAGGAAGATCCCCTGGAGTATATAATGGCAGCCTATTTCAGTATTCTTGCCTGGAAAATTCCATGGACAGAGGAGCCTGGTGGGCTACAGTCCATGGAATCGACGAGAGTCGGACATGGCTGAGCATGAGCACAGACGAATGAACTTGAGGTAGCAAGGGCAAGCACTTAAGACAGCTCAAACTGTGATCAACTTTGCCTACCGGCTTGGTCAACACTCATCATTAGTTTTGACCCAGACTGAACATAGTTTTATGAATGTGAATCTACTCTCCCTGTTGATTCCCTTGGGCCTTTGGTAGGTGAAAATCCCTCTCCCGTTATCTATTATTCCACTATTCAAGACAAACATTGTATTCACATAAACTGTTTTACAATTAAACTAACTACTGTACTTATTCCCAAACAGTTTCAATTCCAATCTTAGAGGAAAAACCCAGCATTGTTTGAGAATTTTTTTTTTTATGTTTATTTGAAAGAATTATATTTTCAGAAGAAGTTACAAATGTAGTAAGCCCCCAACTCTTCACCTTGTTTTTCCCCATGGTTACATCTTACCTAATTATAGCACAGTATCTAAACCATGAAACTGACATTGGTATAATACAAGTGTCATTTTATCACATGTGCATTTGTTTAGCCATCACTGCAATCAAGATATATATCTCTTCCACAATCACAACAACCTCCCTCCCTCTGCTCCTTTATAATCAGGTTTTATAGTTTGGTTGCCCTAACACTTGGCAACCACTACTCTTATTCCCACATCTATAATTTTGTCATTTTGAGAATGTTAAGTAAATGGAATCACACAGTATGTGATCTTTGAGATAGGCTTTTTTCACTCAACAGTGCCTTTAAATCCAGAAAAGTTGCTGCACGTGTGAAGCGTCCATTCTTTTTCATTGCTGAATAGTATTACATGTTAACGTTAATCATGTGGTGTCACATACTACATGAACCACAGGTTAACAATTCACCTAAGGAAAGATATAAGCATCTGAATGCAGAGTTCTAAGGAACAGCCAGGAGAGATAAGAAAGCCTTCCTCAGCGATCAATGCAAAGAAATAGAGGAAAACAACAGAATGGGAAAGACTAGGGATCTCTTCAAGAAAATTAGAGATACCAAGGAAACATTTCATGCAAAGATGGGCTCGATAAAGGAGAGATATTGTATGCACCTAACAGAAGCAGAAGATATTAAGAAGAGGTGGCAAGAATACACAGAAACTGTACAAAAAACATCTACACGACCCAGATAATCACGGTGTGATCACTCACCTAGAGCCAGACATCCTGGAATGTGAAGTGAAGTGGGCCTTAGAAAGCATCACTATGAACAAAGCTAGTGGAGGTGATGGAATTCCAGTTGAGCTATTTCAAATCCTAAAAGACAATGCTGTGAAAGTGCTGCACTCAATATGCCAGCAAACTCGGAAAACTCAGCAGTGGCCACTGGACTGGAAAAGGTCAGTTTTCATTCCAATCGCAAAGAAAGACAATGCCAAAGAATGCTCAAACTACTGCACAATTTCACTCATTTCACATGCTAGTAAAGTAATGTTCAAAATTCTCCAAGCCAGGCTTCAGCAGTATGTGAACCGGGAACTTCCAGATGTTCAAGCTGGTTTTAGAAAAGGCAGAGGAACCAGAGATCATGGAAAAAGCTAGAGAGTTCCAGAAAATACCTATTTCTGTTTTACTGACTATGCCAAAGCCTTTGACTTTGTGGATCAAAATAAAATGGAAAATTCTTAAAGAGATGGGAATACCAGACCACCTGACCTGCATCTTGAGAAACCTATATACAAGTCAGGAAGCAAAAGTTAGAACTGGACATGGAACAAGAGACTGGTTCCAAATAGGAAAAGGAGTAAGTCAAGGCTGTATATTGTCACCCTGCTTATTTAACTTCTATGCAGAGTATGTCATGAAAAACGCTGGGCTGGAAGAAGCACAAGATGGAATCAAGACTGCTGGGAGAAATATCAATAACCTCAGATATGCAGATGACACCACCCTTATGAAAGAAAGTGAAGAGGAACTAAGAAGCCTCTTGATGAAGGTGAAAGAGGAGAGTGAAAAAGTTGACTTAAAGCTCAACTTCAGAAAATGAAGATGATGGCATCTGGTCCCATCACTTCATGGCAAATAGATGGGGAAACAGTGTCAGACTTTATTTTTTGGGGCTCCAAAATCACTGCAGATGGTGACTGCAGCCATGAAATTAAAAGATACTTACCCCTTGGAAGGAAAGTTATGACCAATCTAGATAGCATATTCAAAAGCAGAGACATTACTTTGCCAACAAAGGTCCATCTAGTCAAGGCTATGGTTTTTCCAGTAGTCATGTATGGATGTGAAAGTTGGACTGTGGAGAAAGCTGAGGCTGAAGAATTGATGCGTTTGAACTGTGGTGTTGGAGAAGACTCTTGAGAGTCCCTTGGACTGCAAGGAGATCCAACTGGTCCATTCTGAAGATCAGCCCTGGGATTTCTTTAGAAGGAATGATGCTAAAGCTGAAACTCCAGTACTTTGGCCACCTCATGCGAAGAGTTGACTCATTGGAAAAGAGTCTGATGCTGGGAGGGATTGGGGGCAGGAGGAGAAGGGGACAACAGAGGATGAGATGGCTGGATGGCATCACTGACTCAATGGACATGAGTTTGAGTGAACTCTGGGGGTTGGTGATGGACAGGGAGGCCTGGCGTGCTGCGATTCATGGGGTCGCAAAGAGTCAGACACGACTGCGTGACTGAACTGAACTGAACTAAGGGTCGTTTTGGTTGTTTTCAATTTTGCAAACTGGTTCAAAATTTTTTTCATATGTTCATTGTTAGTATATAGAGGCAAATGATATTTGTATGTTTATTTCATATCCTGTGACCTTATTAATTTAGAGCTTTTCTTTTGGTAGATTTCTGGGAAATGTACACTACCTCCATATCACAATAGAGTTGCTTCTTGGCCCAGTTCAGCTTGTGACTTGGTTGGTCTGAAAGGATTCATTTCATGATGGACAACTGTGGCCCTGTCATCATTTGATGTCTCATGTGCAAAAGCTCAGTATCTGTCAGGGCCACGCAGCAAGCCTTGTACCTTTTGAGCAGTATGCATTTCTCTGGTGCAGGAGGGTGTGATCACCACATCTGGACATGATTAATTCTACAGTAACATCCTTTCCCATCTTATGACCCATACTGCATTTTGAGAGCCATAGTGGTGGATTAAATGAAAATATGACAGGGACTAATTTCCTTCCTTCTTTATGTCTTTGAGTGTGGCATGATATATGCCATTTCACTTATTGAAACTGCGCATAATGATTAGACAAGTCTGTTTCACCTGCCTTTACTCATAAGGTTATTTTAAGATCTGCATTTCTGAGGGGCATGTAACCTAAACAATAGATGTTTGCCAAGTTGTTTTCTAGGAACCTGGACCTAGCCGCCTCTCAGTTCAGTTCAGTTCAGTCGCTCAGTAGTGTCTGACTCTGCGACCCCATGAATCGCAGCACACAGGCCTCCCTGTCCATCACCAACTCTTGGAGTTCACTCAGACTCATGTCTATTGAGTCAGTGATGCCATCCAGCCATCTCATCCTCTGTCGTCCACTTCTCCTCCTGCCCCCAATCCCTCCCAGCATCAGAGTCTTCTCCAATCAGTCAACTCTTTGCATGAGGTGGACAAAGTACTGGAGCTTCAGCTTCAGCATCATTCCTTCCAAAGAAATCCCAGGGCTGATCTCCTTCAGAATGGACTGGTTGGATCTCCTTGCAGTCCAAGGGACTCTCAAGAGTCTTCTCCAACACCACAGTTCAAAAGCATCAATTCTTCGGCACTCAGCCTTCTTCACAGTCCAGCTCTCACATCCATACATGACCACTGGAAAAACCATGGCCTTGACCAGACAGACCAGACCTTTGTTGGCAAAGTAATGTCTCTGCTTTTCAATATGCTACCTAGGTTGGTCATAACTTTCCTTCTAAGGAGTAAGCGTCTTTTAATTTCATGGCTGCAGTCACCATCTGCAGTGATTTTGGAGCCCCCCAAAATAAAGTCTGACACTGTTTCCACTGTTTCCCCATCTATTTCCCATGAAGTTATGGAACCAGATGCTATTATTTTTGTTTTCTGCATGTTGAGCTTTAAGCCAACTTTTTCACTCTCCTCTTTCACCTTCATCAAGAGGCTTTTAGTTCTTCTTCACTTTCTGAAGTTCCACTTCACTTTCTGTCATCTGCATATCTGAGGTTATTGATGTTTCTCCTGGCAATCTTGATTCCAGCTTGTGCTTCTTCCAGCCCAGCATTTCTCATGATGTGCTTTGCATAGAAGTTAAATAAGCAGGGTGACAATATATAGCCTTGATTTACTCCTTTTCCTATTTGGAACCAGTCTGTTGTTCCATGTCCAGTTCTAACTGTTGCTTCAAGCTAAATTGTTTGAGACTGACTAGGACCACTGACCCTTCAACTGGGCATGTGCCAGTGTCCTCTGGGTGACCTTTTGAATATGCATATGCCTGTAGATTAGTTACGCCTGCACAGGACGGTTACCACCCCTGTTCCCAATCACCTTTCCCTGTGCTCATCATGCTTCAGACTGCCCTGCTTCTTCCAAGCCCCTTGCCTTCTGGAAGGCAGATTTGAGGTTGTTCCCCACTCCCTACACTTGGCAGCCTTGTGGATAAACATTTTCTTGGCTACAAACCTTGGAGTCTGTGTTTTCGCTTGCTGTGGATCCAGCATAACGAAACTGGTTCAGTAACACTATCATTTTTGAATTATTGTCTTTTTTGGTGGGTGGGTGGGCAGTGCTACATATCAAACATATTCATTTAGTCTACCCAATACAATACTTCTTACCCTGTCTGGAAACCATTATTCTTTTTTTTTTTTTTTAATTAATTTTGATTGGAGTATAGTTGCTTTACAGTATTGTGTAGGCTCCTCTGTCCGTGAAATTTTCCAGGCAAGAATATTGGAGTGGGTTGCCATTTCCTACTCTAGGGGATCTTCCCAATCCAGGGATAGAATTTGTGTCTCTCATGTCTCTTGCATTGGCAGGTGGATTCTTTACCACTGAGCCACCTGAGAAGTCCTGTTAGTTTCTACTGTACAATGAAGTGAATCAGGCATACATATACATGTATTCCCTCTCTTTTGGATCTCCTTTCCATTCAGGTCACTGCAGTGCATTAAGTAGAGTTCCCTGTGCTATACAATGTCTTCTTATTATAATTGTTGTATTGACGCATATACACTGTTGGCACTATGTACAATATTAGGATTCTGACAACTACAAGTATTTCCATTCCATAAATACTTTTAAAGACCAAGAAAATGATCACCGAGTTTGAGTGTGGGCACAGTGGATTCATTGTGAGTCAGACCTGGCCAGAACTTCATTACCTGCATCCCATATGAGCCCACTCTAACTGGAGGTCATGGGTATTGATGTCCATTCAGATCATGTGTCTAAGAATCCATGTGTCTGAATATTAGTCTAGTATATGTTCATCTGAGTAAGTGACCAAAGAGGTATCTGAGAAATTATTACTGCAATAACTTGTAGCACTAATTCAGAGTCCTTAAAAAACGTCCTCTTCTTCAATTCTATGGGTTCTAAGTATGAAAAATGGCTCAGGTCTGGATACTGGTTAAAAGATCATACATTTTTACTTTGTGTGTCTACCCTCAGCCTTAAGTTTTCCATTGTGATTTCATTTGATTGTATAAATTCAGCTGTGTCCTTCTTGAATGGTCATCTATGTTGCCTCTGCTGCTGCTGCTGCTAAGTCGCTTCAGTTGTGTTGCCTCTGGGTAGATCATATTCTCTAACCATCTCCATAGCTCTTTGTAGGTTGGGCATCTGTGCCACTGATCTTGGTGAGTATTGAGGTCATTGTAACCACTTGATTTAGATGGTAAGGCACTGCTTTGTTATTTAGTCACTGAGTCACGTCCAACTCTTTTGCTATCCCATGGGCTGTAGCATGCCAGGCTCCTCTGTCCATGGGATTTCCCAGGCAAGAATACTGGAGTGGATTGCCATTTTTCTACTCCAGGGATTCTTCCTGTCCTAGGGATCTAACTCTTGTCTCCTCCACCAACAGGCAGGTTCTTTACCACTGAGTGCCAGGGAAACCTGAGGCACTCCTACCTGGCCTCTCTTATTTGGGGACTTCATCATGCTTTATTGCTACCAGGGTACCCAGTTCTGTGACAGAATATCATACCAGCAGCTCTTCTATCAGTGAGATTCTCAGTATTCTGATGCTCCTCTCATTAACACAGTCATTATTACTTTGGTAAATAATGCATGTTCTGAATTTTCTCACAGAGTATCATCAGCTGGTGTAGTATACAGTTAGCTCTTCTTATTCATGGGTTCTGCATCTGTTGATCAAACCGACCACTGATCAAAAATACTAGGAAAACAAAATTCAGAAAGTTTCGAAAAACTAAACTTAGATTTGACACACACTTGAAACTATTTACATAGCATTTACATTGTATTAACAACTATTTACATAGCATTTACATCGTATTAGGTATTATAAATAACCTAGAGGTGATTTAAAATAGAGGAGAGGATGTGGTTAGGTTATATGCAAATACTGTGCTATTTTATATAAGGGGCTTTTGGTATTATTCACTAGGGTCCAGGAGAAGGCAATGGCACCCCAATGCAATACTTTTGTCTGGAAAATCCCATGGACAGAGGAGCCTGGTAGGCTGCAGTACGTGGGGTCACGAAGAGTCAGACACGACTGAGTGACTTTGCTTTCACTTTTCACTTTCATGCACTGGAGAAGGAAATGGCAACCCACTCCAGTGTTCTTGCCTGGAGAATCCCAGGGACAGGGGAGCCTGGTGGGCTGCCGTCTATGGGGTCGCACAGAGTCAGACACGACTGAAGAAACTTAGTAGTAGTAGTAGTAGTAGTAGTAGTAGTAATAGTAGTAGTAGTAGTAGGGTCCTAGACCCAGTGCCCTGTGGATACTCAAGAAAGACTGCATATACTGTAGAATGGTCACTTCTCTGAGAATTTTGCTGTCTTCTGTTGTCAGTGAGGGGTTTCTGATAAAGAATTCTGTCAGTGCAGGAGACTCAGGAGACACAAGTTCATTCCCCGAGTCAGGAAGATCCCCTGGAGGAGGAAATGGCAACTCACTCCAGTATTTTTGCCTGAAAAATTCCATGGACAGAGGAGCCTGGCAGGCTAAAGTCAATGGGGTCGCAAAGAATCGGACTTAACTGACTGAGCATGTACTCACCATCAGTGATGGCTTATAAAGCGCCTGGTCTAAATAAAGCCTTTCTTTATTCTTCAAGAAAAGAGAAGCTACTGTCTTTTAAGAAGACATTCAGTTCAGTTCAGTTTAGTTCAGTCACTCAGTCGTGTCCAATTCTTTGTGACCCCATGAATTGCAGCATGCCAGGCCTCCCTGTCCATCACCAACTCCCAGAGTTCACTCACTCGTGTCCATCAAGTCGGTGATGCCATCCAGACATCTCATCCTCTGTCAACCCCTTCTCCTCCTGCCCTCAATCCCTCCCAGCATCAGAGTCTTTTCCAATGAGCCAATTCTTCGCATGAGGTGGATAAAGTACTGGAGTTTCAGCTTCAACATCAATCCTTCCAAAGAACACCCAGAACTGATCTCCTTCAGAATGGACTGGTTGGATCTCCTTGCAGTCCAAGGGACTCCCCAGAGTCTTCTCCAACACCACACTTCAAAAGCATCAATTCTTTGATGCTCAGCCTTATTCACAGTCCAACTCTCACATCCATACGTGACTACTGGAAAAACCATAGCTTTGACTAGACGGACCTTTGTTGGCAAAGTAGTCTCTGCTTTTCAATATGCTATCTAGGTTGGTCATAACTTTCCTTCCAAGGAGTAAGCATATTTTAATTTCATGGCTGCAGTCACCATCTGCAGTGATTTTGGAGCCCCCAAAATGAAGTCTGACACTGTTTCCACTGTTTCCCCATCTATTTCCCATGAAGTGATGGGACCAGATGCCATGATCTTCGTTTTCTGAATGTTGAGCTTTAAGCCGACTTTTTCACTCTTGTGTTTCACTTTCATCAAGAAGCTTTTTAGTTCCTCTTCACTTTCTGCCATAAGGGTGGTGTCATCTGCATATTTGAGGTTATTGATATTTCTCCCAGCAATCTTGATTCCATCTTTTGCTTCTTCCAGCCCAGCGATTCTCATGAAAGAAGACATTATAATCCATTTACTTTTTGTTTTGTAAACAAAAAAAGAGAATCACTTCAGAAGACCCTGCAGGGTAATCCTGGAGTTAAAAGTTCTGAACTTCCATCTTCTAATGCTTTTAGGGTCCTGATATTGGTATCAGGGCCTTGGCAGGTCTTAGAATTCAGCCTTCTCTTAAGCTCTATTACTCTTAATATTATGACTTGTTCCTGATTATGGGGGAAAATATTCAGTCTTTGAACATTATAGTGTTAGCTGTAGAGTATTCTTGTAGATGTCTTTTATCAAGTTGAGAAAGAAAGAAGAAAGAAAGTGAATTAGCTCAGTTGTGGCCAATTCTTTGTGACCCCATGGACTATAACCTACCAAGCTCCTCTGTCCATGGGAATCTCCAGGCAAGAGTATTGGAGTGTGTTGCCATTACCTTTTCCAGAGGGTCTTCCCTACCCAGGGATCGAACCTGGGTCTCCCACATTGTAGGCAGACACTTTACCTTCTGAGCCACCAAGGAAGCCAAGTTGAGAAAGGATCTTTTAATTCCTAGTTTTCTGAGAATTTTTATCAGAAGTGAATGTTGAATTTTATTAAATTTTTTTTCTGAATCTACTGAGATGATCATATGACATTTCTTTATTTTGGTGATAAAGATGAATTGTGTATTAAATCAAACTTGCCTTTCCAGGATAACATCTTGCTTAGTCATGATGTACTATAGTTTTTAAGGTTTCTGATCAGTTGACTTTCATTTTTTAATTTTTATTGCAGTATAATTTTCGTATATTGTTAGAATTGATTTGCTAGCTTCCAAAAGAGAATTACTGAGTCTGAATTCATGAGAGACACTGGTATTAAGTTTTGTTATATCTCTGTAGTATCAGGATAATTCTGGTCTCATTAAATGAAGTGGAAAATGTTTTAAAATCTAATTTGGAGAATAATTTATCTAGATTGTCATTATTTCTCCTTAAATATTTGTTGTAATTCACCAGGGGCACCATCTGTGCCAGTGTTTTCATTGTGGAAAGATTTTTAATTACTAATTCAATTTATTTAATAGATATATGGCTATTAGTTTATTTCTACTTGATTGAGTTTCAGTAGTTTATATCTTTCAGTGAACTTGTCCATTTTATCTAAGTTAAGGGCTTCCCTAGTAGCTCAGCAGTTAAGGATCTGTCTGCAATGTAGGAGCGGCAGGGAATGTGGGTGTGATCCCTGGGTTGGAAGGTCCTCTGGAGGAGGAAATGGCAACCCACTCCAGTATTCTTGCCTGGAGAATCAGGAGCAGAAGAGCCTGGAGGGCTACAGTCCATGGGGTTGCAGAGTCAGATAGGACTAAAGTGACTTAGCAGGCAACTCGTCCATTTTACAGATGTTAGGTTATTTATAACATTGTTTTATTATTCTTTCTATGTCATAAGACTCTTTAGTAATATTCCCCCTCTTCTTTATGTTGATATTGGTAATTTGTATTGCTTTTTTCCCCATTCTTCATAAGTCTGGCTATACGTTTATCTATTGTATTGATTTTTCTCAGACATAGCTTTTGGTTTCTTTTATTTGTCTCTGTTTGTTTTAATTAATTTTTGCTCTTACCGTCTAATTTACCTCTATGTTGTTTACTTTGCGATTAGTTCTTTTTTTTTTTCTAATTTCTTGAGATAGAAAATTAGCTCATTTCTCTGCAGTCCTAGTTTATACAATAGGCGAATTAGTATTATGAAATTTTCTCTAATTGCTATTATGCTTGCATCTCATAAATTTTGATATATTGTGTTATCAATTTCATTCAGTTCAAAATATTGTCTATTTTAATTTCCTTTTTGACTCAATGGATATATAGAGATATTTGATTTAGTTTCTGTATTTGAGGGATTTTCCAAGTAGTGTGCTATTGATTTCTAATTTACTTCCATTACAGTCAGAATATACTTTTCTCATGTAGGTTATGGTTATGATTCGATTATGTTTTGGTAGAATCCTGAACATTTTAGATTTTATGTTAGGAGATTCTAAATCTTATTTAAATCTTCTCTTTTAGCAAGCAGAAATTCTGTTTAGTTTTAGCAGATATGATGTCCCACTTTTTTGTTCTATAGCTTCAATGACAATTTGGTGTTGAACCCTTCCTGTGTTATCATGATCTGTTTTGTTCTCCTGCTGCCTCTGGGGCTTCTGCTTGATCCCAGCTGATGCTGCCCATAGAGCTGAAGTGCACTCACCTGTGCCTGGTGCTGCCTGGTGAGGGGTAGGAGGTACCTCACCCATGTTTCAATGGCCGCTTTCTTGGGTTAGGCTAACTAGGGATAGGAGATGCCTCACCTATGTTTCAGTGGCTGCTTTCTTGGGTCAGCCTGCCTAGTGCTAATTAAATTTATACTGGATCCCTGCTGGTGTCAACTGCTGGGACAGAAGGTGCTTACTTGGGTCTCTTTTTTTCTTTTAGGGGTGGGGAGCTCAGGTCATCCTCTGCTCTTAGGTAGAGGGCCAGGAGATGTCACAATGTGACATCCTTCTGCCACAATGTGTAAGGAAGTGAGACGGAGGTATCTGCTGTTTACCATGCAGGTATGTGTGCCTAGTCAACTCAGTCATGTCCAACTCTGTGATCCCATGGACTACAGCCCACCAGGCTCCTCTGTCCATGAGGATTCTCCAGGCAAGAATACTGGAGTGGGTTGCCATGCCCTCCTCCAGGGGATCTTCCCAGCCCAGAGATTGAACCCAAGTCTCCCGCATTGCAGGCTGATTCTTTATTACTCCCACTTCGAGGAATTTTAGGGAATGCTGTTCTTTCCTGACAAGTTGTTGCTCCGCTGGTGTAGCTGTAGTGGGCCACTGGAAGGGGCTGAGCAGAGGATGGAAAAATTAGTTTATGTCATCTTCTCTGAGACCAGACCTCTAGGTTTCATTTACTTTTCTATTTATTATGAAACAGTGCATTGTTACTATTTTTGCTTTAGACATTTAATGATGTTTAAAAATAAAGAGAAAAGTGATATGTTTAGTTTCATATTTTTACCATTTTTGGTGATCTTTATTCCTTAATATGGATCCAGATTTCTATCAGAGATCTCTTTTCTTTTGCCTTAAGGATTTCCTTTAATATTTCTTGTAGTGAAATCTCCTTGTGGCACTAGCAGCAATGTACCCGCCTGCCAATGCAGGAGACATAAGAGACGCAGCTTCAATCCTTGGGTTGAGAAGATCCCCTGCTTTTTCTGATTGAGAAATGTCAACCTGCTCCTGTATTCTTGCCTGGAAAATTACATGGACTGAAGAGCCTGGAGGGCTACAGTCTATGTGGTCACTAAGAGTCAGACACAACTGAAGTGACTTAGCACGCATGTAGTGAAATCTATTAAATTATTTCAGCGTTTGTTTATCTGGGTATAGAAGTCTTAGAATTTTAGGTTCAGAGGGTTTCTTAGCTTCTTTTTCCAGCAGAACTTTAAATTGTTCTCAATGTCTTCTGGTTGGCATTGTTTCCAATGAGAAATCTGTTGTCATTTGCATCTTTGTTCTTTAGTACATATGTATCTTTTCTTCTCTGGATTGGATTAAGATTTCCTCTTCATTACTGGTTTAAAGAAAATAGATTATAATGTTCCCTTGTGTAGTTTTCTTTTGCTTGGAGTTTCTTAAGCTTCTTGATTCTGTGGGTTTATATTTTCTATCAGTTTTGGGAAACTTTTGGAATTCAATTTTCTTTCCTAATCCTTCCTATTCTCTTCCTCTTGGATATCAATTATATAGTTTGGGATGCTTGAAATTGCCCCACACTTTATTGATGCCTTGTACATTTTTAAGTGTCTTTTTATTCTGCATATTTTAGTTTGGATCATTCGTATTGTTATGTACAAATTCATCTTTTCTTCAGTCTTTTTCTTCTTTGCTTTTCACTTATTCCAATGTACTTGTCGTTTGCAAAATGTATTTTCATCTGTAGAAGTTCAACTTGGACTTTCTGTTGTATATTCATATAGTCCTTTCAGTGCAGTTCAGTCACTCAGTTGTGTCCAACTCTTTGCAACCCCATGTACTGTAGCATGCCAGGCTTTCCTGCTGCTGCTGCTAAGTCGCTTCAGTCATGTCTGACTCTGTGCAACCCCATAGATAGCAGCCCACCAGGCTTCCTTGTCCCTGGAATTCTCCAGGCAAGAACACTGGAGTGGGTTGCCATTTCCTTCTCCAATGCATGAAAGTGAAAAGTGAAAGTGAAGTTGCTCAGTTGTATCTGACTCTTAGTAACCCCATGGATTGCAGCCTACCAGGCTCCTCCGTCTATGGGATTTTCCAGGCAAGAGTACTGGAGTGGGTTGCCATTGCCTTCTCCCAGGCCTTCCTGTCCATCACCATGTAGTCTTTTACCTTCTTTTATATACAGTATATAGTTATGTAACTATTTTAATGCACTTCCCCATTAATTTTATCATTTGTGTTATTTCTGGGTTAGTTTTGATTGATATATTTTTCTCCTCATTATGGCTTATAGTCTGCTTCTTTTCATTCCTGTTGTTTTTTTCCTAGATAGTATTATGAAGTTTAAATTGTTGAATCTGGATACTTATGCACTTATTCAAATATTTTGAGGTTTATTCTGGAATATAGTCAAGCTATTAGAAGAATGACTTATGAGATTTGCTTTTAAAGTGGCAACAGAGCAACCTATAGTCTTGAACTTATTATATCTTCTATGAAGATTATATTAAGCATATATATATATGAGATTATATTAAGCACATATATATGAGATTATATTAAGATATAATAAGTCTTGAACTTATTATATCTTCATATGAGGCAGTATTCTTCTGAGTATTCTACCTAATGCCCACTGTGTTGTGAGAATTTGATAATATGTCTGGTTGGAACACCAGTTATTCCTCTCCCTTTGTGAGCAATGTAAATTTCTTTGCCAGCTTTTAACTGATTGTTCTTTCCCAAGCCTTAAGCAGTTGCTTCAAATACATGCTCTGATCAGTACTTATCTGAAGACTTGTAAGTGGGAGGTGGGGCATCTGTATATTTCAGAATATGATCTATTCTCTCTCTCTCTCTCTCTTTGCATCTCTCTCTCTCTCTCTGCATCTCTCTCCTGCCTGGTACTCTTTCTTATGATTGGTCTTACTCTATTGACCTACCTGGAAACCCAACATCAGTACTGAACTCAGGGAGGCCAATGACATCTGCCACGTTCCTCTTCCTTGCACTTCAGCCTAGAAACCCTCTCTAGGTGTAAGCTGAGGTGCAGTTATATGTCTTACTTCATTTGTTGTTCCTCACCTGGGGATCTCTGTCCTGTACTGCCTGTTTTCTAATACTTGAAAATCTTTGTCTAGTTTTTTTTTTTTTTTTTTCCCCCTCCAGTTTCCATTATTTGGCTAAGATAATTGGGTAAATACAGTTCCAATTACTTTTTATTAGCTGGAAACCAGGATTACAATTTATTGTTTTCTTTTGAACACCTTGAATGTTTCTTTGGCTGATGTCTAGTTATTGCATATGTCTTATTTTACTGTGAATAAGAACTCATTTTTCCATTATGCTCCTTGATTTGTTATTACTGGCATAAAGGAAAGGCTATTCATTTTTCATGTGTTACTTTTAAATCTGAGTGTGCTGTGCTTAGTCGCTCAGTTGTGTCCAAGTCTTTCTGACCCCATGGGCTACAGCTTGCCAGGCTCCTCTGCCCAAGGGGTTTCTCTAGGAAATAATACTGGAGTGAGTTGCTGTGCCTGCCTCCAGGGAATCTTCCCAAACCAGGAATCAAATCCAAGTCTCCCATATTGCAAGAGGATTCTTTACTGACTGAACCACAAGACAGGCCCAAGAATACTGCATGGGTAGCCTATCCCTTCTCCAGAGGATTTTCCTGACCCCAAAATTGAACTAGGGTCTCCTGAATTGCAGGCAAATTCATTACCAGCTGAGTTACCAGGGAAGCCTCTGGGTAGCTTACCATAATAAACTTCATTACTCACAGAATTTTTCCAATGATCCTTTTAGGTTTTCTGAAGGAGTGTGTGTGCTCAGTCATGCCCAACTCTTTAAGACCCTATGGACTGGAGCCCACAAGGCTCCTCTGTCCATGGAATTTTCCAGGCAAGAATATTGATTTGGATTGCCATTTCCTCCTCCAGGGGATCTTCCCGACCTAGGGATCAAACCTGTGTCTTGCATTGGCAGGCATAGTCTACCATTGAGCCACCTGGGAAGCCCTTAGATTTTCCAGGGCAATAGTTAATATTATTTATAGAATAAACATATTGCTACTTTCTAAAAATATTATATTATCTCACATATCCTTTTGTTTCATTGACAAGATTATTGTTGTTGAATGATAGTAGTTTGGGGCAAAAAAAATTTTGTCCTTGATTTTAAAAATCCAGTGATTTTTCTTCAGTAAATATGATGTTTGCTCTAGATTTTATTTTTAGTCCTTTTAAATTTTTTTTTTTTTTATTTTTTAACTTTATAATATTGTATTGGTTTTGCCATATATCAACATGAATCTGCCACAAGTATACACGTGTTCCCCATCCTGAACCCTCCTCCCTCCTCCCACCCCATACCATCCCTCTGGGTCGTTCCAGGGCACCAGCCCCAAGCATCCAGTATCGTGCATCAAACCTGGATTGGCAACTCATTTCATATATGATATTATACATGTTTCAATGCCATTCTCCCAAATCATCCCTCCCTCTCCCTCTCCCACAGAGTCCAAAAGACTGCTCTATACATTAATGTCTCTTTTGCTGTCTCGTATACAGGGTTATCGTTACCATCTTGCTAAATTCCATATATATGCATTAGTATACTGTATTGGTGTTTTTCTTTCTGATTTACTTCACTGTATAATTGGCTCCAGCTTCATCCACCTCATTAGAACTGATTCAAATGTATTCTTTTTAATGGCTGAGTAATACTCCATTGCGTATATATACCATGGCTTTCTTATCCATTCATCTGCTGATGGACATCTAGGTTGCTTCCACGTCCTGGCTATTATAAACAGTGCTACGATGAACATTGGGGTACACGTATCTCTTTCAATTCTGGTTTCCTCGGTGTGTATGCCCAATAGTGGGATTACTGAGTCATAAGGCAGTTCTATTTCCAGTTTTTTAAGGAGTCTCCATACTGTTCTCCATGGTGGCTGTACTAGTTTGCATTCCCACCAACAGTGTAAGAGGGCTCCCTTTTCTCCACACCCTCTCCAGCATTTATTGCTTGTAGACTTTTGGATCGCAGCCATTCTGACTGGCGTGAAATGGTACTTCATTGTGGTTTTGATTTGCATTTCTCTGATAATGAGTGATGTTGAGCATCTTTTCATGTGTTTGTTAGCCATCTGTATGTCTTCTTTGGAGAAATGTCTATTTGGTTCTTTGGCCCATTTTTTGATGGGGTCATTTATTTTTCTGGAATTGATCTGTAGGAGTTGCTTATATATTTTTGAGATTAGTTGTTTGTCAGTTGCTTCATTTGCTATTATTTTCTCCCATTCTGAAGGCTGTCTTTTCACCTTGCTTATAGTTTCCTTTCTTGTGCAAAAGCTTTTTAAGTTTAATTAGGTCCCATTTGTTTATTTTTGCTTTTATTTCCAATATTCTGGGAGGTGGGTCATAGAGGATCCTGCTGTGATGTATGTCAGAGAGAGAGTGTTTTGCCCATGTTTTCCTCTAGGAGTTTTATAGTTTCTGGTCTAACGTTTAAATCTTTAATCCATTTTGAGTTTATTTTTGTGTATGGTGTTAGAAAGTGTTCCAGTTTCATTCTTTTACAAGTGGTTGGCCAGTTTTCCCAGCACCACTTGTTAAAGAGATTGTCTTTAATCCATTGTATATTCTTGCCTCCTTTGTCAAAGTGCTCTAGATTTAAGGAAGACATTATTAAGTTAATAGTGTTTTTCTGCTCCTAGTTACTAAAAATTAGTGAATTTCATCAAAATATTTTAAACATTATTTGAATTGTCTTATGTTCCTTCTCTTTTAATCATTAATACTACACATTGCACTAATAGATTTGCTATCAATAGCTTATATTTGCTGTTGTTGTTCAGTCATCCTGTCAGACTCTTTGAGACCCCATGAACTGCAGCACACCAGACCTTCCTATCCCTCACCATCTCCCAGAATTTTTCAAGTTCATGTCCGTTGCATCAGTGATGTCATCCAGCCATCTCATCCTCTGATGCCCTCTTCTCCTTCTGCCTTCAATCTTTCCCAGCAACAGGGACTTTTTCAATGAGTCACAGTTTATTGTGATCCACATAATCAAAGTCTTTGGCATAGTTAATAAAGCAGAAATAGATATTTTTGGGGGAACTCTCTTGCTTTTTCTATGATGCAGCAGATGTTGGCATTTTGATCTCTGGTTCCTCTGCCTTTTCTGAAACCAGCTTGACCATCTGCAACTTCATGGTTCACATATTGCTGACGCCTGGCTTGGAGAATTCTGAGTATTACTTTTCTACCATGTGAGATGATTGCAATTATGCAGTAGTTTTAGCATTCTTTGGCACTGCCTTTCTTTGGGATTGGGATGAAAACTGACCTTTTCCAATCCTATGGCCACTGCTGAGTTTTTCAAATTTGCTGGCATATTGAGTGCAGCACTTTCACAGCAACATCTTTCAGGATTTGAAGTAGCTCAACTGGAATTCCATCACCTCCACTAGCTTTGTTTGTAATGATGCTTCCCCATCACTGAGCACTATATATTTGACTTAGCAAAGTCTCTATATGGGTTTGTTGAATTGAATTGGAGGTGACACATTGCATAGAGCTGCTAGAAGGAAATATATTAGTAGATCTAACTCAGGTTTTCTCAGATTTCTTAACTCCCAACCATGTGTATTCACTTTCTCAGTAAAGTGTTTGATGACAACAAAAGTAAAAAGCCCAAACTGCCTGTCACTTAAGCACTAGAGAGAAGCAAATGTATGACTTTCTCAACAACACTTATTATAACAAGATGACTACATGTCAGCAAGAGATGGGTCTCAGAGGCTATCAACACCCTGCTGTATAAATACAGTGTACTTTGGAGAATCATTCTTCCATCATTCCATAGTAGTCACTTTCAATCCAGGTGATAATGTTGTGTATGCTACTCTTTTCGTCTCCATCTAGATTGTAGGTCATTACACAGGATAGGACTAGCCAGTTAAATCAGTCAATCACAGTGGGCACAGTGATGGTTCAGGAGTGGTCATTTGACTCAAACAGGACTATCCAAGATGTTGCAGAAACTATTGGGGAAAATATTCCCTTGCTCTAGGATTTGTAAGCTAGAAGGCTGATACTCTTCATTTTAGTTAGGAGAAGAGAGGTTATGTTAAAGTAACAAAATCAACTAAATCATCTGATAAACTAATCAAAGATTTATTTCTATATAACTCTTTCTCACTGAGTCCATGGTAGTAGCAAGCAGCTCTCCTTGTGGTGACTCAAGTATTCAGTTGGATTAAATATTCCATTTAAGAGTGGCGCCATCCGGGACTCGTGACCTTGTCTGTCAATGTTGCAGGTAGAACGAGACTGGGAAGGCTTGAGCATGAACTTCCACTGGGTCACCCTGATAGTGTCACATCACCACTCTTTCAGCATGTCATCCAGAACTAGTGACAGAACACGCTAACTGGAGGAAGAAGGTTGGTGAGTGTTACTACCTCTACCAGAACTTCTAACTTTGGAACCATCCCAAATCTATGTAGAGATTGTGTGACAAGGGAGCCAAGCTTCAATTAGTAATGTCCAGAGTCATAGATTAAAATTTCTGATGGAAACAGTTGAAACTCACTCCCACAGCGCATCCCAAATGGCAAAAGCTATGCTTATGTGTATGTGTGTGTGCATTTGTGTCCTATACACATTAAGTGTAGAAAATAGGCATGCACCCGATGGCAGAAAAGTCATTAAAAAAAAGAATGACTGAGAAACCTAATTTAAAAAAGTGTCATGGGATTCACGCTGCTGCTGTAGAAACTTATCTACTTGTAGCTTTCTGTTCTCTGCCATATGGGTGAATAAGCAAGGCAGGTGACAGGAAAAGTAGACCTTTATAGTCAATTAGAAACTGGAAAAGCAAAGCCAGAGTTACCCTTAGTTGAAAGCTGTGAATCTTCTAGGGAAACAAATAGGATGTGGTTTGTTGAGATATATGATAAGCTGTCAAAAGGAATTTATCAACAAGCTGTTCTCTGCATTTGAAACCAACTTAAAAGAGTGTTTGAATCTATGTGAGGATCTGGAGGCTCGCTGGGGGTTTTTCAGAGTCAATCATGGACTCCCCTAGTGGCTCAAGTGGTAAAGAATCCGCCTGAAATGAAGGAGTTGTAGGTTTGATTCCTGGGTCCGGAAGATCCCCTGGAGAAGGAAGTGGCTACCTTCTCTTTATTCTTGCCTGGAGAATCCTATGGACAGAGGAGCCTGGAGGGCTATAGTCCATGGTGTTGAGAAGCGTCAGATACAACTGAATCTGAACACACACACAGAGTCAATTGCAAAAGGAGTTTCTAATCTGCAAACTCCAGTAATAAAAACATTAGGCTTTTACTGAGCACCTGCTGTGTTCTAGGCCTGTGCTAAATGCTTTACTTAAATTATATCAGCTTGCTTTTATAATAACACCCTGAGTTTGATAAGGTTATTGTATTATACAGTTCAGACTATGGAGGCATAAAGAGGTTTTAGAATTTGTAGAAAACTGATGAGAAATTCTGACTTTACTGAAACAAAGTAAGTATTTGTAGGTAAAAATCAAATTATCTCTAAGTGTTATATTTATATTTTAAAAGTCTCAGTGTTTATCATGTGTTATCAAGAGCATTTTAAAAATACCTTTTTGGAAAGATTATTCTTGAATTTTTAAATGCAGAGTTCTAATTTTTTGAAATAAGAAAGACAGTGACTAGAAACTGTAATTTCTTCCCCAGATCCAACCCAGTGCTGAAGTCTTATAATAAATTCTAATAGTGAGCAAAATACCAGAAAAGGAAATAAGTAAATTACTGTCTGCTAAACTCTGCAAACCTAACAGATTCAAAGACTCCACCAGTATTAAGCTCACTCTGAGAGAAGTTCTCTTGGCCTGAGGTTAAACAGAAGATATTTTGAGTTGAATAGCCTGAATTTGAATTCTGGTCTGCCTATCAATTAGCTACAGGATCTTTGGCAAATTAGTTAACAATTTAATCCTCAGTTTTCTCACCCATAAAATAGAAATGATAATAATACTAATAGTATATCTCCTTTGGGCTTACCACAATAAAGAGATAAAATGACCCATGTAAAAAGGATTATCAACCTGCCTTGCATACTACAGGAGTTTACAAAGTATGAATTATCCTCATCATTCATGTCATCACCATTCATTGTCATCATCAGAATTGTCATTATCAGCCATAACCTATTTTTCAATTAGACACACTGAAACTACTAACTTGGGTCAATGATCATTTTTTCAGTGATCTTTTTTCAGTTTCTGGAGGCTGCCTGAATTCAAATTCACTTTGTTGTCAGTTTTTTGTTAGCTAATTTTTTTTTTTTTCCTTTCTCAATTTTATAATTAGAGACTGAAAAAACAGTGATTCAAAGTTAATATACTTAACACTGATAAGATATAATTACCATTTAACAGGCAGAAGTTAGTGCTTTTTGAGTTTCAAGCACAGGATAATTGGAACACATGATTCAGAGTTTGGACAGTCCTGTTGCATTGAATAAAGAATCAAAAAAAAATATGAGGGGGAAAGTTTTGTGTTATTTTCTATCAACAGAAGGGTATTTAATGTTGTTTACAGGTATGCTTGAAATTTCAACTTTATTCAACTGCAAATCTACTTATTTGTTTGGAGAAAAGAGTTCAGTAGGCAATTAAAGACAAGAAAGGAAAAAAAGTAAAACATGGCTATGATAAAATAAACTAAACAGCAATAAATTTACAGGCATAAAAGTCGCTTAGATATCAGTAAGTTATTTCCTTGGAGATAGTCTTATGCTGAGATGTTGTTATAGCATCCTTGCCTTCATCTTCAGTTTCTTCTGCCATTTCTCCTTCTTCCCTTCCTAGTTCCCTTCATTACTGAGCAGGACCCAGTCCAATGCTGGGGACACATATATGAGCATGAATGATACAGGTCCTCTTTGCTGTCGGTCATGAATATTTATGTAGTGAAGAACACAGAGAGTGAATCAACAGTGACAAAGCAGATGAAGTGAGGCAAGTCACTGAGCACATAATGGAGTTATAATATCCAAACTTAGATGTATGGGAAAAGCTTTCTGGAGGAAGCAATTTCTGCACCCAAACTAGCAGGATGAGAAGTTACTTAAATTGTGTATAAAAGCGAGGAAAGGGAGATTTTAAAAGGTGAGCAAATAGCATGCATGGAAACAGGAGACCCTAGATGTATGCTGAGTTCTTGACGTCATAACTGTGGGAACATGGAGGCTGGAGATAGATCAAGTTTAGAGAGATGTGGAAAGCATTGGCAGGTCTTAAGTGTTGCTCTGTCATGATCACAGTTATGTTCTAGGAAGATCACCTTAGCTATACTATGGAGAATGATTTTGAAGGATGTGAAGCAAGTTCAGCAATAGCAGAATCAATAAAGAAGCTATTGCGGTGATTCAAGTGACATTATGACCCAAACTAGGATGATAGAAATAGAGAAAAGAAGTGTGTATGGAGTCAAGAAATGGCAATGACTGTAAAATCAACAGAATTTAGGGGTTTCTTGGTGGGAGAAGGGGTCATTTTTGAGTAAGAAGAATAAGACTTTAAGGAGGCTGCCGAGGGTACTGGCTTAAGGAAATGGATGGACCTATTTATGGAGATCGGGAACCCTGGAAGAAGCATAACACTCATAAAGAAAAAAAGTAGAACTTCAAGGATCTCTCATAAGGATAAGAAACAGGAGCTCACAAAAGAGACTGAGAAGGAACAGTCAAAGAGGCAGGAGGTAAAGCAGAAAACCATTTTGCCATAGCTTCCAGGAAAAGAGGGTGTTTGAGAAAAGAAGATTGTATGTAGGTGTGCATATTTGGAGTCAGGGTTTTAAGACATTTGCTTGTTGAGGAGCAGAGTATGAGCAAACAGAGCAAATGAGTACAAATATCTCTTTCCTCTCTAATTCTAAGTGGTATGTTGACGGCAGCCATGAAATAAAAGACGACCTGGAGAAGGACCAACCAGATGCAATCAAGCGCCAGTAGGATGTTTGGTGGTAGTATGGAGTGAGAGGAGGAGAAGGGAGCGAAGAAGATGTGGGGGGAGACAGTCTGACGAAGGAGACAAAGTAGAAGGAGATCAGCTGGATTGGAGGAGATGGCAGCCCGGGAAGAGGACCATGAAGAAGATGTGAGTGGGAGGGATGGGGGGGAGGAGAAGGGGACGGAGAGGAGAGATGGGAAAGGCTCATGACGATGGAGTGAGGAGGACCTGGGAGTTGGTGATGGACAGGGAGGCCGGGGTGAGTAGGGGTCGAAGAGGGACAGACGAGCGACTGATCTGATCTGATCTGATCTGATGTTACAAACAAGAGATGTCTGCCTCTGTAGGCTATAGTCAGAGTTGGGGGCCTGCCCTTGCCAGCAAGACTCAGAGAAACTGTGACATCTTTGGAGGAAAGATAAACAGGGATTACTTAAACCTAGTATCAAAGTTCCTATTAATAATAAATACCTATGTACCCAATGTATGATAGAGACAGAGGAAGGGAGAAGAGAGAACAAGTCAGGACTGAGAAATGTAGTTGCGAATGCCCATGAAAATATTCTTTTCAAGCAAATGACTGACCACCCTACTGGCAAAGTGGCATCTTTTTCCCAGTGGCAGAGTAATGCCACTTGATTTGTTGAGCTCAACATTGGGATTGGCTAAAACCACTTGAGTGGTTAAGGAAAGCTAGACAAAGATGCTACAGAGATGTCTGTTCTTGTTCCAAAAGCATACAATTGGTTATAACAACAGCAATAATAATCAGACTCATATTCCTAAAAATTTTAATGATAATATTTATTAAGTGCAGTATTATAAATCGGACTCTGGGCTAAGTGTTTTACTTGCATCAGTACTTAATGTTTATAACTAACCCGCAAAGTTACGTGATTAGCCTAGTTTTAAAGATGAGACAATAAGAAACTGAGATATCAACGAATGTGCCTGAGCACACACGTCTGTTGCATGGTAAAATGAAGACTTGAATCCAGTCCGTTTTGCCTTTTCACCTTGAATGGTAATGGGAAAACCTTGATTATTATAATAATAACACTATGCTATGCTATGCTAAGTCACTTCAGTCGTGTCCCACTCTGTGTGCCCAGAGCAGCCCACCAGCTCCACCGTCCCTGGGATTCTCCAGGCAAGAACACGGAGTGGGTGCCATCCCCCGAGAGAAAGGAAAGAGAAAGGAAGCGCTCAGTCATGTCCACCGCGAACCCACCCAGGGCTGCAGCCACCAGGCCCCCGCCGTGAGACCAGGAGAGGGAGGGGCCAGCCTTCTCCGTCAAGAACACTATAGGACAACTCAAAATTGCGTAACAGTTATTATGCTAAGTGCTTTATTGTTATCATTGCTTTTAATCCCCACAATCACAGCATGAGTCAGGCACTATTGTACACCATTTTATTATTTTTTGCAATTTTTATTTATTTATTTTTGGGTGCACTGTGTTTTCTTTGCTACGTACAGACTACTTTGTCTACAACTTTCTCTAGTTGTGGAGAATGAGGTCTACTTTCTAGTTGCAGTGTGCAAGGTGGTATCTCTTACTGCAGTCAGAATCTCTTAGGCTCTAGGGTGCATGAGCTTCAGTGGTTGTGGCTCCTGGGCTCAGTAGTGGTGCCTGGCGCACAGGCCTCGTTGCCCTGTGGCATGTGGAATCTTCCCGCACCACAGATTGAACCCATGTGCTCTGCCTTGGCAGACAGATTCTCAACCACTGGACCACCGGGGACATCCTGTATACCCATTTTATAAAAGTAAACTCAAGTCAGGGAACTGTTGAATGTTACAGAGTTAGTACACTGCAGAGCAAAGACTTTATCCAAGTTGTCTGACCTTATTAGATTGTATGTACTCAACCATCTCCCCGTTGCTTTTTAGCCTATGATACATATCAAAGATCCTGGATCTGAACTGGACAGAGGCAGAGTGTAGTAGTAATAAAAAAATCGATTTTGGCCTTCATTTTTGCCTCTCTGAAAGGTGACATACATTTGGTGCATTGTTTACCTCCTTAAAAGAAATAAAGTGTGGTCACAACTCATCTGAGAACCTGCAATCTGTTGCTAAGTCTATTGCCTGGAAAATCCCATGGATGGAGGAGCCTGGTAGGCTACAGTCCATGGGGTTGCTAAGAGTCGGACACGACTGAGCAACTTAACTTTCACGTTTCACTTTCATGCACTGGAGAAGGAAATGGCAACCCACTCCAGTATTCTTGCCTGGAGAATCCCAGGGACGGGGGGGCCTGGTGGGCTGCCATCTATGGGGTCATACAGAGTTGGGCATGACTGAAGTGACTTAGTAGTAGTAGTATTGCTATTCTTTTTAAGAAAGATGAATCAGAGAGCTCTGAGGGGAAGAGGGGGCATTACATTTTTAAAAACAATTCAGAATAATTTTCCAGCTGAAGATGTTGTGGAATAAACTTAGCATCCAGCCCAGAGGCTGCCAAATCATATCTGGTTCAAGGTTTGATCCTACAAAGTGAATGTCTGTCTGGATTGGCAATGGGGACCAAGGAAAGGCTGGAGACATCCTTTCAAGATTATTTTCCTTCACTGAGTTTTGAAGAAGGGCACTGCTCTCTTGATCCTCGATCAGGACATGTTTCCATCATGAAAAATGTTATCTGGCTAATCCTTACCACTCGAGAAAAAGAAAAGGAAGTTACAATTCCTCTAAAATCCCCACAGCTTGCTGAGAGGTACTAGAGCCAGGCAAGAAATGCTTTTTATCTCAAAGCTGAAGCCAGCAGGAAAAGCTTTTAAAAAAGCATCACCATACAATTTATACTAAATAATAAATGTGCAGGGGATTCTGTTAGGGATGCATGTTAGAAATTTCATTAGCTTTGTTACCTGGGATTTCTGTGGATATAGCCCATGGATATTCCTTCTATAAAATAATAGTGGCTTCCTGTACACATCTCTGCTATATTACTACCTTCATATGGTTCACAAGAGACATGGGCATAGGCATTCAACATGAATGTGGACTGATGTTTTCCTTGAACTTCATACAAATTCACACACACACACACACACACACTCCTGCCCCAGGTACAAGTGAAAAAAATCCAAACAAAAATAACTTTAAGGACATTTTGTCACACTTTCTCTTCATTTGTTTTCTATCATTCATATAAAATTTATTAAGCATATTCTTCTCATCAGGTACTCACCAGGTGCTATGGGTGATAAAATTGTGAATAAGGTATGGCACTTAAACTCAAGGAGTTCATAATTTATTGAGGCTAACTGTGGAGTATACACTTTATAATAGTACAAAGTAGACCACGCTATATGTTACTATAATAAAGATACAAACAACATTCTCAGGGGAGCACAGAGGAGGAATAAATACAATTTGAATGGAATAGTTGGTTGCATTAAGCGTTTTGATTCCGTGTCTCTAACCACTTTACTAGTTCTGTAACTGTGAACATGTCCTTGGCTGCACTAAACCTCAGTTTTCTCATTTGTAAATTGAAGATAATAAGAGAATGTTTTCTTGAAGATAATCTGAGGAACAAGCAGTCAATTATTATTAGACATTGCACTTAGAAAGGGGGTGGTGGGGAAGGCATTTCTGGGGTGGTGACATTTCAGTTGACTTTGGAAAGAGAGTAGTGTTTTTAGTAGGGAGGCAAGCCTCTCACAGGAGGCTGTGAGAAAGATTTCCCAGCTGAGGGACAGCATGAGCAGGCTGCCAGTTGTGATCACCTGCAGGTAAACAAGTCAGTACATTCTCTTATTTCTCCTGCCCTGCTTGGCATTTCTCACTATTAGGATCGCCTCTTTGGATTTGTGCAAAGGAACTACTTCCAATGACCAGAATCAAACCTGACATCTAATGTCTAAATGTGTGGAAGGTCTAGCACTCATTTTTTAATTCATTGCTAACCATTAATGCTCAGTCATTTTATCCAGTTAGCCGACAAGAGCCTTAGGAAGGTGGGTTTGAGGCCAAGTGGAAGCATTCAGGACAGCACTGGGATGCAGGCAGTGCCCTGAGGGCACCCCCAGTGGTGTAAGGCCACTGCAAAGCTGGTGGACTTGGTGGAAGGGCCAATAGGAAATGAGCTGCCTTGACATTCTCCTAAAGGCAAGTTCAGGCTGTGTTTATCAGCCTTGTCTAAATGGACGGAAAGTGTGAAGAGGAGGGTGAGCTGGGGAGAGCTGGTACTGAAGGCCAAGTCCTTAGCCACAACCACAAATTACTTTCACTGACTTTCTGTTGCATTTCTTATTCTGATGCTGAAAATCAGCCCCAAGGTGACTAATACCTGTATTTCCTTCTCATTGTTGACTATTTCATCACAAGAGCTTGCCAGTCTAGCCGTGGGTATCTAATTGTGCCTTTTGGCTCATGTTACTCGTTAACTTGGCATACCGTGTCCCTCTTCACATCTATGACAAGCTGAATCATCCTTTCTTTCCTCTAGGGCTGAACTTCACTAAGACTCTTTCCCTTGTCCCGTCTTTCTCAACTTCTGAACTGAATGTGCTTGTCACTTATTGGGTTTGAGGATACATTACCACCTAATAGAGGATATTACTTGTTTATCTTGGAAGCTCTGTTCCATTTCTAATGTTGGAATCTGAGTCTCTTGAAGAGAAAAAAGGGGCAGAGATTTGTTTTCCTTCTTATAACATCTAGCCTAGAGCCCTAGGTATGTCCTTTGTAGATTTGCCTATTAATTACAAATATGATTTTTAAAAAAGCACAATAAGCAAAATTCTATATCTTCAAATCCTATATCCTCCCCCTCATTATCCCCAATATATTTTATATTTAAAATATTTTCATGCCAAGCTATACCTATCTCTATTAATTTATAACTCTTTCCCTCGCTTCTCACAAAACCAGAAAATGAAAGAAAATAAATTAACAAGAAAATGCAAAGGTAAATGAGTGCCTAGGTCATGCCTGTCTTCTGCATGTAGAAAGTTGTCCATGTATGAACACCCTGATTTGCTATAGCCCATAAGGTTTTCAACTAGCATGCATGAAATATGTTCCAATATGTATTTCCTCTATTAGAAAGGAGAAAACAAAGTCCAGAGAGGCTCATTAAATGACCTAAAACGATTAAATTACCACAGCTGAGCCTGCAACCTAGGCCTTTCCAACTCCCATTTCAGGGTTCAACCCGTTATGCCTTTAGTAAGAAAAGATGGCATTGGGGACAATGGCAATGTCACAATTGACAGAGTAATTCATCTATTCTGTGAATAAAACTCTTTTTTCAGCCAGATAAACAGGAACAGTAACACGTGCTCTAACACCAGATTCTCAGAGAAAGTTCTCTCTGATTCCAAAGTCTAAGCCCCAGTGTGCATATGCAGCCTATTCTTTCTTTCCTAAACAGCCTCACACACACTGGTTCCCAATTAAGGCTTTGTTGCCAATAGGGTAGTCAAGACCTAAAATTAGCCCCTCACTTCTTATGACTCCAGGGGACTCAGCCAAAGTGATATTTTTGACTGTTACAGACCAGAACTAAAGACAGCCATGACATAGAGTGAGTCAAAACTACTCTTTGTTCTGGAGACACCTAAGTGAAATGAACTCCCTTGAAATAGATGAAGAGCTCTTCACTCAATTCTTATCTCTGTACACTCAGAGGTAATTATGAAAGACAAATAATGAAGATAATCATTGGTTTTCTACCATATATTAAAATTTCCATACATGGTTCTATAATTCTAAAACGAAGCTAGCATATTTTTTGACATTTATCATGTATCAAGTCCTTAACAAAAGGTAAATAAGTACAGACATTATTTCTATTTTTCTAATAAAAAAAGCAACATTAAGAGGTTGAATGCTTGGTGAAGGTCATAAAAATTGCTGAGAAGGCCTGCACCCAAACCCACTCTGTCTCCTAATGTCATGCCTTCCCTGCCCCTCTCTGTTGCAAAGACTGACAGATTGTCACTCTGGTCTAAAAGCCCATAAAATTTGGTCAAATTCTGTATTAGAAAGACTAAGATTATTGTATTATTTTTAAACATTCTCTTTGTGTAACTGTGTGTTTCCCTTGAGAATGGTGGAACTCTAAGTTCTGGCCATGTCACTTATGAGCTTTATAAAGGTAGCCAAATCATTGGATAATTTTGTACCACACTTTTATTGTCTACAGAACAGAAGTGTAAGTTTCCATATCATTAAGTTTCTGTGAATAACTAAATGAGTACTCAACTTGCTATTCTCTAAGTGTTCAAGCAGTTATCATTATCCAAGGGCCTAAGGAGAATAAGCAATTGATGGCAAATCATGGATGTTCACTGTGGGCAAAGAGTATGTCTCCCTTATGCACCACTAGGACTGTACCCAGTTCAGTTCAGTTCAGTCGCTCAGTCGTGTCCAACTCTTTGCGACCCCATGAATCGCAGCACGCCAGGCCTCCCTGTCAATCACCAACTCCCAGAGTTCACTCAAACTCATATCTATCGAGTTGGTGATGCCATCCAGCCATCTCATCCTGTTTCATCCCCTTCTCCTGCTGCCCTCAGTCCCTCCCAGCATCAGACTCTTTTCCAATGAGTCAACTCTTTGCATGAGGTGGCCAAAGTATTGGAGTTTCAGCTTCAGCATCAGTCCTTCCAGTGAACACCCAGGACTGATCTCCCTTAGGATGGACTAATTGGATCTCCTTGCAGTCCAAAGGACTCTGAAGAGTCTTCTCCAACACCACAGTTCAAAAGCATCAATTCTTTGGCACTCAGCTTTCTTCACAGTCCAGCTCTCACACCCATACATGACCACTGGAAAAACCATAGCCTTGACTAGATGGACCTTTGTTGGCAAAGTAATATCTCTGCTTTTCAATATACTCTCTAGGTCGGTCATAACTTTCCTTCCAAGGAGTAAGCGTCCTTTAATTTCATGGCTGCAATCACCATCTGCGGGACCAGATGCCATAATCTTAGTTTTCTGAATGTTGAGCTTTAAGCCAACCTTTTCACTCTCTGCTTTCACTGTCATCAAGAGGCTTTTTAGTTCCTCTTCACTTTCTGTCATAAGGGTGGTGTCATCTGCATATCTGAGGTTGTTGATATTTCTCCCGGCAATCTTGATTCCAGCTTGTGTTTCTTCCAGCCCAGCGTTTCTCACGATAAACTCTGCATATAACTTAAGGCAGGTCAGGTGGTCTGGTATTCCCATCTCTTTCAGAATTTTCCACAGTTTACTGTGATCCACACAGTCAAAGGCTTTGGCACAGTTAAAGCAGAAATAGATGTTTTTCTGCAACTCTCTTGCTTTTTTGATGTTTATCCAGCAAAGAGTAAATATACATGTAAGAGTAAATATACATGTATATCTTGGTTTGAAATGATTTGCTCACGAAAGAGGTGAGCAAATCATTTGACGGTCTGAATAAAGTAGATATAGCCTTGTTTGTTGTTGTTTAGCCACTGAATCATGTCAAGCTCTTTGCAACCCCCATGGACTGTAGCCTACAAGGCTCCTCTGCTCATGGGATTTTCTAGTCAAGAACACTGGAGCAGGGTGCCATTCCTTCTCTAAGGCATAGCTTCGACGATTCTCCACCCATCAACCATGGATCTTGAGGATTAGCAGATCTACTGTGAGAGATCTGTAAAACAGTGTCTGCTAACAAAAAAGTCCCACACATAGAAGCTGTGTTATTTTCTAACTGTATATAGGTACTCTTGTGATTTCTGAAATACAAAATTGTTTGAAATGTTACTTATAACTTAGTATTTTCTTATCCTTTATTTTTCCATTCAATGGCTAATACAATTATGACTATATGATTGGGGGAGGTGTCCATGAAGTTTTGTAAAACAAAGGAGAAAGGGCATATACGTGAAAGATTAAAAAACACTCTACTAAGACATTCAAAATTGCTTGCCAGTAACAGTTATGGTTCCTTCGAACTGTAACCACACAGAATGTGTCTATAAAGAATTTGATTTTTTTCTCATAACAGAATACTCATTTAAACAAGGCCAGAGTAGAAAGGACCATCTCCATTTTCTGTTAAATTTGTCCTTTTTTGCTACTTTTCTTTATGTCATAACAAAAGAGTATGAATGTGAGCTTGGAAAATACCTTGATACCTAAGAAATAAACATTTCCCCCACATCCGTAAGAGTGAATGCCTGTAGCCTTGTTTTGCCTACATGGTCCTTTTCCTTTGGCTGTGATTGGTTGCCCATAAGAGGCTTGGAGCACTTTATCCCAGGCAAGGCCAATCAAATTCTCTCTTCCATAAATTTGGAGGTTAAGAGAACCTAGTAGAGTTCTTGGTGGGAACTTAGGTAATGAAAACTCAGTAATCACACATTGGATCAGTGAACATGAGGCCTCAGAGTTGGGAGCTAAGTGACACAGAAAGAAGACAAGAAGATCATGTAAGAGAACCAATGAATCCATAAAGGGACGCTTTCTAAGCTCCTAAGAGCTTCCTAGACATTTGTGAATCCTGGATTTACATCTTATGTTGAAGCTCCATGGAACATGATTATATCTTGATTCTTTAATTCATTGATTACTTACTGAACATTTGCTGTGTCCTTTGGGGCTTCTTGAGTACATCATGAGAAACGCTGGACTGGAAGAAACACAAGTTGGAATCAAGATTGCTGCGAGAAATATCAATAACCTCAGATATGCAGATGACACTGCCCTTATGGCAGAAAGTGAAGAGGAACTAAAAAGCCTCTTGATGAAAGTGAAAGTGGAGAGTGAAAAAGTTGGCTTAAAGCTCAACATTCAGAAAACGAAGATCATGGCATCCAGTCCCATCACTACGTGGGAAATAGATGGGGAAACAGTGGAAACAGTGTCAGACTTTATTTTTCTGGGCTCCAAAATCACTGCAGATGGTGACTGCAGCCATGAAATTAAAAGACGCTTACTCCTTGAAAGGAAAGTTATGACTGACCTAGATAGCATATTCAAAAGCAGAGACATTACTTTGCCAACAAAGGTTCACCTAGTCAAGGCTATGGTCTTTCCTGTGGTCATGTATGGATGTGAGAACTGGACTGTGAAGAAGGCTGAGCGCCGAAGAATTGATGCTTTTGAACTGTGGTGTTGGAAAAGACTCTTGAGAGTCCCTTGGACTGCAAGGAGATCCAACCAGTCCATTCTGAAGGAGACCAGCCCTGGGATTTCTTTGGAAGGAATGATGCTAAAGCTGAAACTCCAGTACTTTGGCCACCTCATGTGAAGAGTTGACCCATTGGAGAAGATCTGATGCTGGGAGGGATTGGGGGCAGGAGGAGAAGGGGACGACAGAGGATGAGATGGCTGGATGGCATCACTGACTCGATGGATGTGAGTCTGAGTGACCCCGGGAGTTGGTGATGGACAGGGAGGCCTGGCGTGCTGCGATTCATGGGGTCGCAAAGAGTCAGACACGATTGAGCGACTGATCTGATCTGATCTGATCTTGGGGCTTCTTTCATAGCTCAGTTGGTAAAGAATCTGCCTGCAGTGCAGTAAACCCAGGTTTGATCCCTGGTTTGGTAAGATCCCCTGGAGAAGGAAATGGCAACCCACTTCAGTATTCTTGCCTGGAGAATTCCATGGACAGAGGAGCCTGGCAGGCTACAGTCCATGGGGTCAAAAGAGTTGGACATGACTTAGTGACTAAACCAAATCAGATACAGTGAAATAAATGAATGAAAATCCCTGCTCTTCTGAAGCTGATATGCAAATGTATGAAATACAAAATAAATAAGGTAAATGGTTAAAATTCAGTGATATGTACTAGGAGAAAATTAAGTGTGGTAGCAGGTGTTATAGGTGGAGGTTCAGTTTTGGTTACGTAGCTAGTTGAGGCCTCAGAGAAGGTGATATTTGAGTGATATGAAGGGGATGAACTTCACACTAGGACAAGTTCAGAAGCAAACCTATGAGTATGGAATGGAGTAAGAAGGAAGCGGGGGGTGAATAGGTAATGAGATTTGAGAGATGGTGTTCCAGATTCTGTATAAATTTACAATCATAGTAAACTCTCCTGCTCTGTTTCACTCTGAAAGTATTAGCCATTGGATCATTTTGAGCAAATGAATGACACAAACTGTTTCAGTTTTAACAGGGTCACTTTTAGAAGCCAACATTTTCCATTTCTTCAATTAGGTTAACATGTGCTGGTCCTTTTTGCTTAGAGTACATCAAAAATTCTTAACTAAGATACTCTTTGTGCAATTTTTGAGGCAAAAAATAATAATAATAATAATTGGTAAAGAGATCTGATAGAGTCCCTGAAGAACAGTGGATAGAAGTTCGTGACATTGTACAGGAGGCAGTGATCAAGACCATCCCAAGGAAAAAGAAATGCAAAAAGTTTGTCTGAGGAGGCCTTACAAATAGCTGTGAAGAGAAGAGAGGAGAAAGGCAAAGGAGAAAAGGAAAGGAAAATTATATGCATTTGAATGCAGAGTTCCAAAGAACAGCAAGGAGAGATAAACAAGCCTTCTTCAGTGATCACTGCAAAGAAATAGAGAGAAACAATAGACTAGGAAAGACTAGATATCTATTCAAGAAAATTAGAGATACTAAGGGAACAGAAAAACATCTATTTCTGCTTTATTGACAATGCCAAAGCCTTTGACAGTGTAGATCACAATAAACTGTGGAAAATTCTGAAAGAGATGGGAATACCAGACCACCTGATCTGCCTCTTGAGAAATCTGTATGCAGGTCAGGAAGCAACAGTTAGAACTGGTCATGGAACAACAGACTGGTTCCAAATAGGAAAAGGAGTACGTCAAGGCTGCATATTGTCACCATGTTTATTTAACTTATATGCAGAGTACATCATGAGAAATGCTGGGTTGGGTGAAGTACAAGCTGGAATCAAGATTGCTGGGAGAAATACCAATAACTTCAGATATGCAGATGACATCACCCTTATGGCTGAAAGTGAAGAATAAATAAAGAAACTCTTGATGAAAGTGAAAGTGGAGAGTGAAAAAGTTAGCTTAAAGCTCAACATTCAGAAAATGAAGATCATGGCATCTGGTCCCATCACTTCATGGGAAATAGATGGGGAAACAGTGGAAACAGTGTCAGACTTTATTTTTGGGGGCTCCAAAATCACTGCAGATGGCGACTGCAGCCATGAAATTAAAAGACGCTTACTCCTTGGAAGAAAAGTTATGACCAATCTAGACAGCCTATTAGAAAGCAGAGATATTACTTTGTCAACAAATGTCCATCTAGTCAAGGCTATTGTTTTTCCAGTAGTCATGTATGGATGTGAGAGTTGGACTATAAAGAAAGTGAGTGCCAAAGTATTGATACTTTTGAACTGCAGTGTTGGGGAAGGCTCTTGATAGTTCCCTGGATAGCAAGGAGATCCAACCAGTCCACCTTAAAGGACATCGGTCCTGAATATTCATTAGAAGGACTGACGCTGAAGCTGAAACTCCAATACTTTGGCCACCTGATGTGAGGAACTGACTCGTTGGAAAAGACCCAATACCATGAAAGATTGAGAGCAGGAGGAGAAGGGGACGACAGAGGATGAGATTGTTGGATGGTATCACCAACGAATGGTCATGAGTTTGAGTAAACTCTGGGAGTTGGTGATTGACAGGGAGGAGGCCTAGCATGCTGCAGTCTATGGGGTTGCAAAGAGTCGGACACGACTGAGTGACTGAACTGAAAGAGAGCTTATCTCTACACCTTGAACAAACTTCTTTTTTTTTTTTTTTGATTGGTGTTTTGCACTCTGGTTGTCTTATGCTCCTGATGATACTCAGAAGCACAGAATTTGAAAGAGATTGAGGAGAAAATGAGGTAACCTTTAACAGTAGTGGGAAGATGATATTTGTAGTCTCCCTCAAAGTCCACTGCGTTCATAGGGAAAGATGATCTAGGAAGAAATTACATTTAAAGATTTACAAACCTTTAAGCAGAACAAAAAACTCCAACATGTAGCTATAAAATATCATTAGAGAGCAGTAGTTAAGTCACAAGAAAAAATAGTGTTGACGTTGAACAACAGGGAGGTAGGTGTGCTGACTCTCTATCCAATCAAAAATCCAAGTATAACCTCACAGTTGGTTTTTGATATCCAAGTTTCCTCCATAACCTCAGCTCTGCATCCACAGATTCAATCAGTTGCTAATTGTGTCATTCTATGACACTCATTTCTTGAAAAAAATTTAAAAAATCCATGTATAAAAGGTCTCATGTAGTCCAAGCCCATATTGTTCAAGGGTTAACTGTTTAGCTTGCTGGAGAAAAATTATAATTCATTTATGGAAACTCGTACCTTCAATTATCTATTAAAAACAAATTTCTGAGTCAAATTTAAATATCTCTGAGCAGCAATAACTCATTTTATGCTGGATAAGATTTTAAACTGGATAAAGCTTTAATATTGTACATTTGAAGTATTGCAGAGGGATTAACTGCAAGAACAAAATATTCTGTCTTTGTTTCTTAACAAATTCCTTTCAAGCACCAACACACGAACACAAATAACTTATCCATATAACTCTAGCTCATTGACTTTGGGATTAGAAGGCTGAAATAATCTCCCAGTAAAAAGATATGATAGCTTCTTTGAAATTATGATGAATAATTACTAAAGTGTGACATGCATGTTAAATTGGAAATGGTTTAGGGGCCATCGGATGATTTTGCTTTACAGACAGAAACCCAAGTGAATATTGCAGAAAGGTAGCTGGGGAACAGACAGATTGTGACTCTACTTGCTTTATTATTTTATCCAATTTGATGCCTGCTTCTTTCCTTCTCACCTGGGGCCCTCCACTGTGACGTGTGCAATTTTAAAGAAAACTGAAGGGCAAAATGAATCAAACGAGGCTTTTGCTCCTAGGACCCTGATCCTCTCCAACTGAGAAGTCACAAAGGGAATTTAGTCTTATTAAAGGGCAGTGGGTCAGACCACAGAATCCACAAAGCTGCTCTTGAGGTTCAGTGTTCTTGCTGGATATCATTACCATCAAAACCAAATAACCGTGCAACATATCTGTTGCCAGAAAACTTTAGTAAATTGGATTGCTGGGATGTAGAAAATTTAAAGCATCCAAAGAGACAGTGCTATTGTCCAAAGCAGGTCTCTTTCCCCTTCTCTATCATCTTCATTTTGTACTTTGTTTAATCTTTTCCTCCCACGAGTTTTGCTACCCCAAACTGAGGCATCATGTAGATGTTTAAAATTTATACCATTTCCTTAAACCCATGCTCAGGTAGTGACCTCATTCTAAAGCATAGTTTCTCAGTGTTGGCAGAATTGACACTTGGGGTAGCATAATTATTTGTTGTCAGGGTCATTCTGCACATGTAGAATGGTTAATAGCATCTCTGAGCTCTATACAGTTGATGTTGGTAGTATCCCTGAGCTGTGATAAGCAAACACATCTCCAGACATTTCCAGATGTCCCCAAGTAGTGGCAAAACCACCCCAGGCCAAAGACTCACTGCTTTGGAGGTTGAAACTGCTGGACCCAACAATCCCCTATGCAAGACAGCTCAGGCTAGCCACTGCTCCAAAGCTTTTCCTCAGCAACAGAAGAGGAAACATAAAATAACTCGCACAGTATCCCAGGCTTAGAGAAACTCCATTAATTAACGTGGAAGTTTGACATTGACATGGTGGATTTATCTGCTTGGGAAGCATGTGGTTTAGAAGTTGGACCTGCTGTACCAAACTCTCAGTCCGTAGTATGGTTGTAGGTATGGTATATCTGTTCCTTGATTCACTGGGTGACTTGACAATGCCTCAGTCTTCTCTGTGTCTGCAAGATGCCTAATGCCACATAGTGACACAAGACAATACTCATAAAAGTGAATCAGGTGTCATAGATGCAACCATAGCTAGCCACCTGCCCAAGCACTTCAACCTGTTAGCAGTAGAGCAAAATGAATTCCAAGGACAATGATGTATTGAACACTTGTAATGCACTGGACTGTCTTCTGTACACTTTACTTGTATGAACTCATTTAATCCTGATAGCAATACTAGCTGCACTTACTATTTAAAAATAGTATTTGAAACAGTATTAGAAAATTATTATTTCCTCCCATTTCACAAGGAAACTGAGACACAGAATGATTAAATAACTTAACAATGTCACATTGTATCAAGTTGTAGAGTCAGGACACAGTCTTGCCAGTTGACTGTTAACCACTACAGTGCAAATGTTAAATCAGCAAAAATGTATTGTACTCTTTCAACATGCCAGGTGGTCTGCTCAGTGTTGGACAATCAGAGATGAATGTCGTGTTTCTGCTACCAAGTTGATGACAAGCTAGTGTGGATTCAGTTGCATAAATAAAGCATTTCCTACAATACAGATTAGCATGATGCTCTTAGTATAGCAGCAGATGCAAAGCAAGCAGAGGAACAAAGGAGGGATGATGACCTTAGCTCTGAGTGGAGCAAGGACACTTCAGTGGAGCTAGAGGAAGGTTTTAAAGGATAAATGAGAATCCACCTGAGAGAATTGATGTGTGAAAGACCCTTGGGAAGCGGAAAACAGCCTGAGTGGTCACCATCAGTCTGTCTGTCTTTGGGTCCTAAGTGCCCACTGTAAACTAGCCCATTCTTCAAAGTTCAATTGCCTGCTATCCCCTTCATCTGAGGTCTTTTAGAATACACCTATGCTTATTCCTGTTCCAGATCTTGATTTTCATTTCCTACCTTCTGTCCTATGTTGGTTAGTTGAATTCACATCATTCTCCCTGACTGACTTCAAGCTCCCTGTGGAAAATGAATCTGTTCTTATTCTTTGTTATGTAGTCATGGATGCTCAGTGTTGCTTTATGAACAATGAAAATTAAGTGGCGAGATGAATGAAACTTATCTGTACATAATGTAAATGTTATATCAAACAATTCATCCCAACTATGGGCAATAAATTAAAATTCTTCCCTGAGGATTTTCATGTGTTCATGAATGGGGTGAATGGGAGTGGGGCCACTAATTTCCCTCTGGGTGAGAGAAAAAGCTGGTGTCTGAGAGGAGGTGGTGACTGAGGAAAAGCATGAGCTATTTTCAAGTGAGGGGGCGTTTCTGAAGGCAGAGTCGCTGTGGAGGAAATTACAGCTGTGGCTGAAACTCCAAAACTGGCTGGTTCTTAACTGCTATTTGTGGCTAATCACTTCCAAATAACAAATGAATAGCATAGTAAATGTTAGCAAGATAATTTTCTATTAATCAAGAATAATGAGTGAGTAGACTAATTCCCTCTTCAAACATCCCTAATTTTAATGCTGTTGCATGTTGCTGCTTCAGATTGATTACATGGTGATTTACAGGGAGCGAAGAGGTAGGAAGACTCAAAATAAAAGGCAGATTATTATTATTTCCTGCTATGTTCATGAAGAATATCTCCTCCCCCACATGCATCCTTATAGAAGATGAACACTGCCTTTCTGAAAATGACCTCAACCTAGAGACATGATGCCCAGAGTTAAGCTCATGTGTATGTGTATGTGGGGGTGGGTGGGGACAGGGGAGGAATTAAGAAAGGGAAGGAGAGAAGAAGGAAGTGTCCTAACCAGAAACAGACAAAACCTAAGTGCATAAAATCTGGAAGAAGTCTAAGTGTTTTCTCAACTCCATTCGCTGTGAAACTTTGGACAATTTGCTAAATTCTTTTGACACTTCATTTATATACTCAGGGTAAAGAAACATTCAGAGTTTGGTTAATTCACATTATATTAGACTGACCTCAATGGTCTGGGTCTTGATCCTCCACAACAGCAAACTTTCAAAGAAATTATGTAGCTGCAGCCCTTCCAGGAGTGTCTAATGTGGGAAAATCACTTACATATGAAACAAATGTAATGGGTTAGAATATATAATCAACCTGCAGTAGAGTGGGGAGAAATGTCTTTCTTGTTGCTGCTGCTGATAAGTTGCTTCAGTCATGTCCGACTCTGTGCGACCCCATAGACGGAAGCCCACCAGGCTCCCCCATCCCTGGGATTCTCCAAGCTTACAGTAGTTCAAAGAAAGAGGGACTAGTGACAGTTTATGGTGAACAATGTTGGATTCGTGATCTCTGAAGAGGAAGATTTGACTTCGGGACCAGGGACCAGGCTTGATCACTCAAGAGTTTTTGTATAGCAGAGTTTTATTAAAGTGAAAAGGGACAGAGAAGGCTTCTGACATAGACATCAGCAGGGGGATGGAGAATGCTCCCTTTGCTAGTCTAAACAAGGGATTTCTATAATTTTTTAATTAGTTATTACAACAAATCAAAAGAATGTCTCAAGGTTGTAAACATTTTACCAGACCCACTCCCACAATTTACATTTTAAGGTAACAGGATTAGAATTTAACAATAGAAAGATCTTACCAGACTCACTCCCATAATATTTTACAGTAAGAGGATGAGTCAGTCAGGAAGGAGACACTGTCCTCAAGCAGGATACATTGTTGTTGTATAATCCTTAGTACAGGGTTTAAGCTGAGTTGTTTGGTGTGTGATCATCAGTTCCAGGGCTTAAATAAAAAAAATGTTTTATGTGAGTAAGACTAATGAATGTAGAGAAAAAAAAAAAAAATTTGTCCATTCCTCCTCCTTGAGAATTCCAGACCTGTACCTCCTCCTGGAGAGCCCCAGACCCCTCTCTTCTCTTTGAGGAACCTGGACTTCTTATTAACCTGCTTAGGAATTGACTCTCTCATTCCCCTCTTTTCTTTTAGGAGAATTATGTTACCAAGGAAAAGGGGTGTCAATCTCATGCTGTAACTACTTCCTGCTGCAATGGGGCACTGTCCTTACATTGTTGAAGCAACATATTCTCCTAACCCTCATATTGAGGGTCTCTTATCCTGGGGCCCTAAATAATAGTTGGAGGAGGATGTGGCACTCATAGGAGCCTGGGCAACCATTTGTAACTTAAAAGCTTTCAGACAGAAACAAATCCCATTATACAGTCACAGATGTAAGATAAAATAGTCATTAAACCAAGTTAAAACATATTAAAAATTAAAAGTTACAGTATGTCCATAGTTACATCAGTCCATCTTAAGATTTCTAGGTGTCATTAGATCAAGAAGAGGCATCACATATGATTGCTGTTGGTGAGGGTATTCACAGAGCTGAAGAAAGTCCCTTCCTTGAAGCAGAGAAACCCACCACAGGAAGCCTTCAGTTGATAAAGAGGTTGAAAAACTGAAAGCTGAGTCACAGTTAATTCTAAGACTCTAGCATCTATGACAATATCATGCACAAAAGCGGTCCCATTTTGGGGGGGCAGTTCAAGCCCTCATTAAAGGTACGGGTAAAACTTTAAACCAACTCTCTTGAGTTTCCTGAGTTAGCTTACACAGATGTCTTTTAATACTGTCATTAGCTCTTCAACTTTTTCTGAAGATTGGGGTCTCCAGGAACAGTGTAAGTGATATTCTATTCCTAGAGCTTTCGACACACCTTGAATTACAGCAGCTTTGAAGATGGAGCATTGTTGCTCTGAACTTTAGAGTTTAAGATCCCACTTACATCATGAGAAGTCAGTAGAGTAAAATTTCGTTGGTAAACTTATGAGCTTTATGCATTAGCAAAACAATAGTAACAATTACCCTTAAGCAATGTGGCCATAGCCTGATATTTTTTTTTTCCCCAGTAACAAGCAAACTCTGATCCTGTGAGCAAGCTCAAAACAGGAGCCTACAAGAGAGCAGTTTGAAGAGCCTTAAAAGCCTTTTGAGTCTCTGGGGACCAAACCAGCTTGTTGGTTTGCACCTGCTGAGTCTCAGTTATAAGTTTATATAAAGTCTGGGCAAGTCCCCATAATCTGGAATCCAAATGCGGCAATAGCCTAAAATGCCCAAGAATCATCTCTATTGTCTTAAAGTCATAGGTAGAGGATGATATAATATGGGTTTAACTCTAGAAAGCATCCTTCAAATCAATGATTGAAAAATATTTGGCTTGTTTAGGAATTTCAGACAATAAAGTATAAGCATCAGGCACTTATCCTTTGTATATCTTAAACTAGTCTCCATTTGTCATTTGATTTCTTTATACCCAAAATAGGTGTGTTGCATGGATTGTTACAGGACATTAATAGCCCCTACTCTAAATTCTCAATGATGGATTTTAACACATCCTTAACCTTGGGTTTTGGTGGGTATTGCTTTTGATGTGGAAATAGGTGAGGAACAGCATTTTGTGCTCAACCCAGAGTTTTTCCATCAGCCCACACTTGAGGATTTACATTTTCCTCAATTAAAAGAGCAGGTTCCATATTCACGAAAACATAGGCCTGGACCTTGTTCAGTATATCTTTCTCCAGAAGGGGTGAGAGAGACTCTGGCACTAATAGAAACTCATTAGAAAATAGAAAATAGTAGAGTCCCAGTTGCAGCTTAAAGGATGATTGAAATAACATGTGGCTCATCCAGACAGTACCATTATGGTAGTGGATCAGGAGGAAAGTGAGCCAGGGGCTTCAGTTAGGACAGAGAAAATTGTCCCAAAAGAAAATTGACTGATTGGCCCTCCACAGTTATTAATACCTGGGGTTACTCAGATGGTATTAGGACAGGGGCTTGTGTGGGGACCTCCAGGCACCTTCAGTCCTGATTGTCCTGAGAGTCCGACCCCTGGGGCCTACGCCTCAGAGGGCTGTCTCTTCTCCAGTGTGATCCTTTACAGATTAGACATGGAGCCGAGGGTAGCTTAGATGCCTGAGGGCAATGCTGCTTGAGATGCACCTCCCCACCCCCTTTCCACAGTAATATCAAATCCTTCCCTTTTCACCTGGGTCCCTCTGGGTATTCTCAGGCTGTTTCAGAGCAGGTCTAACAGCCACGCTGGAGCTTCAGTCTTTCCCTGGTCTTTTTTTGCCTCATTTTCCTCTTCATATTCTGTACCATAATATACCATCTGAACCAGTTGCAACAGTTTTTTTTATTTTTTTTTAAATTTTATTTTGCTTAACTTTACAATATTGTATTGCTTTTGCCATACATCAAGATGGATCCGCCACAAGTATACATGTGTTCCCCATCCTGAACCCTCTTCCCTCCTCCCTCCCCATACCATCCCCCTGGGTCATCCCAGTGCACCAGTCCCAGGCATCCATTATCAGGCATCGTACCTGGACTGGCGACTCGTTTCAGATATGATATTATACATATTTCAATGCTATTCTCCCAAATCATCCCACCCTCTCCCATTCCCAGAGTCCAAAAGACTGATTTGGTCCAAACGCCTGTTTTGATAACTTATGGCAGATATCTGTAGCTGACTGAGTGAGAAATCTATCTTTTAAGATTATTTCTCCTCTGCACTTTCAGGATCAACATCAGTATACTTGTCGAAAGCCTCCTGTAGTCTATCTAGGAATTTACCAGGAGTTTCCTTCTCTCCCTGTTCTATGTCAGCCTACTAAGCATAGTTTAAAGTCTTCGTGTGCACTTACTTAAATCCTTCAAGAATACATCCAGCAAAGTGGCTCTGTTATTGGAATTGCTTGGCTTCCAGTAGGAAGGAGGGCTATTTTGTGTTCCCTCTTTCCCTTTGTCTCACACTCAAGGCATTCATCTCTAAAAAGTAGTAGCTTCCCCCAAAACTCGAGTTCTCAAGTCAGGAGTCAGCATCTGTCCCAAGAGATACATTATATCTCTCCAAGTAAGCTCATAAAGTAAAGTTAGTCCTGTAAAGGCTTCTATGTATTTTTTGGATCCTTTCAATAGTCTTGACCACAATTGGTACTGTATGAATTTCTACCAAAACAGAGGCAACCCCTCCTGGAAGGGCACTGTAATTCTCAGTCTGTTCAGTTGGGAGCCCCAGACACAGGGGCAAAGTAAGAGAACAGGAGGCATCTGAGGGTTTCACACCAAAATCTGCACCCTTAGGACATAACTCTGGCATGTCTCTCAGAGAGATAAAGAGCAATATATATATATATATTGGAGAAGGCAATGGCACCCCACTCCAGTACTTCTGCCTGGAAAATCCCATGGGTGGAGGAGCCTGGAAGGCTGCAGTCTACGGGGTATATATATATATATATATATATATATATATATATATATATAGTACTTCTAGCCATTTCTCTTGTTTTCTACAGAACTGGTCTAATTGTAAAACAGTATTATAATTGAGAGATGGAAATACCAGACCACCTGATCTGCCTCTTGAGAAATTTGTATGCAGGTCAGGAAGCAACAGTTAGAACTGGACATGGACCAACAGACTGGTTCCAAATAGGAAAAGGAGTTTGTTAAGGCTGTATATTGTCATCCTGTTTATTTAACTTATATGCAGAGTACATCATGAGAAATGCTGGACTGGAAGAAACACAAGTTGGAGTCAAGATTGCCGGGAGAAATATCAATGACCTCAGATATGCAGATGACACCACCCTTATGGCAGAAAGTGAAGAGAAACTAAAAAGCCTCTTGATGAAAGTGAAAGTGGAGAGTGAAAAAGTTGGCTTAAAGCTCAACATTCAGAAAAAGAAGATCATGGCATCCAGTCCCATCACTTCATGGGAAATAGATGGGGGGAAAACAGTGGAAACAGTGTCAGACTTTATTTTTCTGGGCTCCAAAATCACTGCAGATGGTGACTGCAGCCATGAAATTAAAAGACACTTACTTCTTAGAAGGAAAGTTATGACCAACCTAGATAGCATGTTCAAAAGCAGAGACAGTACTCTGCCAACAAAGGTTTGTCTAGTCAAGGCTATGGTTTTTCCTGTGGTCATGTATGGATGTGAGAGCTGGACTGTGAAGAAGGCTGAGTGCCGAAGAATTGATGCTTTTGAACTGTGGTGTTGGAGAAGACTCTTGAGAGTCCCTTGGACTGCAAGGAAATCCAACCAGTCCATTCTAAAGGAGATCAGCCCTGGGATTTCTTTGGAAGGAATGATGCTGAAGCTGAAACTCCAGTACTTTGGCCACCTCATGCGAAGAGTTGACTCATTGGAGAAGACTCTGATGCTGGGAGGGATTGGGGGCAGGAGGAGAAGGGGACGACAGAGGATGAGATGGCTGGATGGCATCACTGACTCGATGGACGTGAGTCTCGGTGAACACCGGGAGTTGGTGATAGACAGGGAGGCCTGGCGTGCTGCGATTCATGGGGTCGCAAAGAGTCGGACATGACTGAGTGACTGATCTGATCTGATCTGATCTGATTATAATTGAGACCCTTCAGCTGGCCAGTGTTCCCCATCTTCCAAAGGATACTATGGTCATTCAGTATCATAAAGAATATCAGGCATGTGTTTTTAAAATTATGAGGATCAAATGTGTCCCAGTTTTTTAAAATACATTTTGAAGAAGTGGTCCTGGAACTGTTAGCTCCCATCTGTAAGAGAGAAAAAAGTGGCATCTACAGCTGTGGCTTCTTTCCACCAGAGGCTTCCCTCCCTACTCTAGATGGGGGTATAGACAAACTTTACATCAAAGCTTTCCTTCTCTGGTTTGACTTAGTCTGTCCCTTACTGACACAGGCACCATACTCATCCCTCCTGGTTCTACCACCAAAACGGGGTGGAGATGCACCAGGGATAGACCTGATGGCATCTCAGATTGATTTTCAATTCCTTACCACCAAGAACTTTGTTTGATTTGCCCTTTTCTCTGATGCCCACCGAGTGTAACAGAGTAGCTTTCCAGAATGTTTCCCAAGCTAGGACTGCTGGGGGAAGCATCCATCTTATGTGTGCCCATGCACATTCCTGAGTACAGTCCTGACCACAGTAGAACTGGTGAGTTATAAAGGGATGAACAACAACCTAGATGTCCCTTTTGAGTGTCACCACATCAGTATAGCAAAAGAGGTGGTGAAAGATTGGCCAATGAGGAAAAAGTGATTTTTTTTCCTCAAGCTACTAGGGCCAGTCCTTCCAGTTCATTACCACAGATTCCAAAAAAGGAATATCTAGGGATTTGAGAAAAAAGCCACCAGCGAGCCTCCTCTGGTACACAAAGAGCCAGTGCTACCAAAGGAAGAAGTCCACTGCACTTCCAATCTGACCAGATCCTGCAATTCCCGATGTGTCCTCAAAAACCCTATGGTCACCAACAGTGCTTCTGTCCACATAGACTGGAGGCACAGCCATGACAAAGACTCACCTTTAGGACTCTGGCCCCTGAGACAGGCCGCCAAGAGAGTAACCTCTAGCCTGAGAGACGTTCCTGAAGCTAGAGTTCCACCTAGTTCCCAAATGTGCTCTTGTAACTTTCAGCTCCTAGGAAGGCTAGGTGCTTCCATACATGGGGTCTAAGTAAAAGTACATATTAATAGCATGGATCACAAGTCCCTTGAAAGTCTATGATCTGACAGATTAGGTTAGTAGTTCTAATTCCCCATGAAACTAGGAAATGGTCAAAGAGACTAGGAAAAGATGACAGAGAAAGAAAAGCTGGGTCCACACACTTCGACCATTTCTGGCTGTTCCCCTCATAGGGACGTTGGGTGTCTCTTGGCATTGGCAGGTTGGTATAAACCCTAACAAGTCTCCCCTTTTGAGGACTGCCTTCAGTTATTACAAAGCACCACAAAACCACAGAGCAGCACTCATCGCTTGCTTCGTGCAGGGTGTGTCACTCATTAACACAAGCACACCATAGAGTTAGTAAAGTGAAGCAGAAAGCATGTATATTGAGAAAACAAAGAGGCTATAGCTCTGAGTATTCTTACCTTGTCCTGAAGATCCCAGAAGAGCCTACAAGATGATAGATTACAGTGAACAATGTCAGATTTGTGATCTCCAAAGACAAAGATTTAACTTCTGTACCAGGGACCAGGCTTGACTGCTCAAGAGTTTTTGTGTATCAGAGTTTTATTAAAGTAAGAAATGGACAGAGATAGCTTATGACATAGACATCAGCAGGGGGATGGAGAGTGCCCACCTTTGCTAGTCTAAGCAAGGGAGTTCTATAATTTTTTAATTAGTTATTACAATAAATCAAAAGAAAATGTCTCAAGGTTGTAAACATTTTACCAGACCCACTCCCACAATATACATTTTAAGGTAACAGGATTAGAATTTAACAATAGTAAGATATTACCAGACCCACTTCCAGAATATACATTTTACAGTAACAGGATGAGTCAGTCAGGAATAAGAAACTATCCTCAAGAAGGATACACTGTTGTTATATAATCCTTAGTACAGAGTTTAAACTGAGTTCTTTATTGTGTAATCATCAGTTCTAGGGCTTAAAGAAAAAAATGTTTTATATGACTAAGACTAAGGACTGTAGAGGAAAAAAAGACATTTGTCCATTTCTCCTCCTTGAGAATTCCAGATCCCTATCTCCTCCTTGACAGAAGCAGAAGATATTAAGAAGAGGTGGCAAGAATGCACAGAAGAACTATACGAAAAATATCTTCACGACCCAGATAACCACCATAGTGTGATCACTCATCTAGAGCCAGACATCCTGGAATGTGAAGTCAAGTGAGCCTCAGGAAATATCACTATGAACAAAGTTAGTGGACATGATGGAATTCCAGTTGAGCTACTTCAAATCCTAAAAGATGATGCTGTTGAAAGTGCTGCACTCAATACGTCAGCAAATTTGGAAAACTCAGCAGTGGCCACTGGACTGGAAAAGGTCAGTTTTCATTCCAAACCCAAAGAAAGGCAATGCCAAAGAATGCTCAAACTACTGCACAATTGCACTCACATCACATGCTAGCAAGGTAACCTCAAAACTCTCCAAGCCAGGTTTCAACTGTACATGAACCGTGAAATTCCAGATGGTCAAACTGGATTTAGAAAAGACCGAGGAATGGATATCAAATTGCCAACATCCACTGGATCATTGAAAAAGCAAGAGAGTTTCAGAAAAACATCTACTTCTGCTTTATTGACTATGCCAAAGCCTTTGACTATGTGGATCACAACAAACTGTAGAAAATTCTTCAAGAGATGGAAATACCAGACCACCATACCTGCCTCCTGAGAAATCTGTATGCAGGTGAGGAAGCAATAGTTAGAACTGGACATGGAACAACAGACTGGTTCCAGATTGGTAAAGGAATACGTCATGGCTGTATATTGTCACCTTGTTTATTTAACTTATATCAGAGTACATCATGAGGAATGCTAGGCTGGAGGAAGCACAAGCCTAGGAATCAAGATGGCCGGGAGAAATATTAATAACCTCAGTTACGCAGATGACACCACCTTTATGACAGAAAGCGAAAAACTAAAGGGCCTCTTGATGAAAGTGAAAGAGAAGAGTAAAAAAAGTTGGCTTAAAACTCAACATTCAGAAAAGTAAGATCATGGCATCTGGTCCCATCACTTCATGGCAAATAGATGGGGAAACAGTATCAGACTTTATTTTGGGGGGCTCCAAAATCACTGCAGATGGTGATTGCAGCCATGAAATTAAAAGACGCTTGCTCCTTGGAAGAAGTTATGACCAACCTACACAGCCTGCTAAAAAGTAGAGACATTACTTTGCACAAATGTCCATCTAGTCAAAGCTATGTTTTTTCCAGTAGTCATATATGGAAGAGAGAATTGGACTATAAAGAAAGCTGAGCACCAAAGAATTGATGCTTTTGAACTGTGGTGATGGAGAAAACTCTTGAGAGTACTTTGGATTACAAGGAGATCCAATCAATTCATCCTAAAGGAAATCAGTGCTGAGTATTCATTGGAAGGATGATGCTGAAGCTGAAACTCCAATACTTTGGCCACCTGTTGTGAAGAAATGACTCATTTGAAAAGACCCTGATGCTGGGAAAGATTGAAGGTGGGAGGAGAAGTGGATGACAGGATGAGATGTTTGAATGGCATTACCAACTTGATGGAAATGAGTTTGAGTAAACTCTGGGAGTTGGTGATGGACAGAGAGGCCTGCCTGGTGTGCTGCAGTCCATGGGGTTCCATAGAGTAGGATGCTACTGATGGACTAAATTGAACTGAACTGATCTCCTCCTTGAGAGCCCCAGACTACTTTCTCCTCCTCAGGAAACCTGGACTTCTTATCAACCTGCCTAGGAATTGACTCTCTCACTAGAAATGTTCCCTTGTATGTGGGTCTGCTAGATATAAATTGATGACAAGGTGTATTGGATATTGTATTTGCCCCTCCCAGATTCACTCTTCACCCTCCTTTATCTGTTTCTGACCCAAGAGGTTGATCTGTTCTGATCATATTAATGAGCTCCTTTGCAGTCCAGCCTCCTATGGCCTTTGTCCAGTGAGGAGCTTACAAGATCAGAGGAAGGGAATATGAATTTGGACACTCTTCTTCCCTTTTCTTCTAAAATTTCATTTGGTAGCTTTCTCCCTTGGATGTCACGGCTTCTTTTATAGATGTCCTCTCCATTCTCTCTCTCTCTTTTTGGCTTTCAGGGCCACTTCCTCCCTTCTCCCTTTTCACCTAGAAGTGATGACGTAGGTGGGGCACCACTCTCACCGTTGGATTTTCCCAAACACTGCCTACATATTTGTAAATAGTCTCTAGCAAATTCTGCTTTAATTATTCCACTGTGAGAGTGTCATCTGTTTCCTTCTGAGTTACTGGCTAAGACACAGACTGAGAAATGGGAAGGTGGCCATATCATGCAGTGGGAATAACTGTGAAGACACCATTAATTACAGCCAGTTTACATAGTAGAAGGTACTAACTCATTCCTATATAGAAAGTCAATGTCTAACTTGAAGGCAAATAAGATGTAAAAATCAATTAATATGTGGTCACTGAGATGTTACAGATGCAAAGTTGCTAGATTTGAACCTACCTTTGCTCTTTTTTTCCAAAACAGGAAGAGAGGAGATATCCCTACTTAAAACTTTTGGCTTGAAAAGAGGTGATGGCAGCAAGAGTATTGGAAAAGACCATGAGACCATCATAAAAAAGAGCCACATCCTTTTAAAATTTTCTCTTCACCTAAACAGTCCTACTTGAGCCCAAAGTGTGTAATGTCAGCCTTCCTCTCTTTGTAACCCTAGAGGGTATGAGAATCAAGCAGAAGTTTTCACTGATGAAAGTCACTGTACTGCTTACCTTTCAGCAATGTTTATTTGGAGATGAAAGCAAAGGAAATTTTCTGAGGTCCTGATGATGTATTTACTTATTTATTTACTCCTGTATTTATGCATTCACCTATGTATTAAGGAACTCATCTAAATGAAGTTCCATGTGGCAATGATACCTATTTCCTCAAAGGTCAGGAGGATGATAAGAGTGTGTTTAGGGGTAGACAAGTCCATTGTTTTCCTCCAGTAGTTCTAACAAATTTGTTTAGCTTGATGGACAGAAGCAAGGTGATAACTCCCTGTCATATTTCTCAATAGAAAAAAGAAAAGTTGATGAATGAAAAAAGGAAAGTCCCCGTGTGATGCTAAGCAATAGAAAAATGTGTAACACTAATTGCAGAAGGAAGGTCAGGTTCAGCAGCCCCAGCATTCTCTGAGTTAACTCATATAAGATATCATTGTGAGTCAGGCAGATTCCTCACATGGAAAGGTTCAAATATTTTCTACTTTAATTTTTTTGCCCCAAATGTTTTGAGAACTTTGACATCTTGATGCATGAGTTAGATTTTAATTTGAGTAAAATAGATCCAGATTAGAATCCTAGCTTTAAAATGTTCTCAATTAAGATACATTTTCCACTCTAATTTTTCTCACGTGAAAAATGGGACAATAAAACAATCTTTCAGGCAAATGCTAAGGACTAAATGTGGTCAGGTTTATAAAGTACTGGGCAAGGCAGGTATGATGAAGCATAGAGGCAACTGCTGATGCCACTGTTTGAAACAGATATACATGCAGCTTCTAGTGATCTGACCACAACAATGGCAGCAAAAAGAGACAAACAGGATACAGATATGAAAGATTCTGCAGAAGTTCAATCTCCATTCTCTGGGGACTTTTCTTCTCCTGTGGGCTCTGGCACCTATTTCTGGTGATAGAAAGCTTTTTGACTCATTCAGCCACTGATTGAATTTTTTTTTTTTTTTTTAACCAGTTCTAGGCATGAGAGTGTTCTTAGAGGTTATGGAGATAGAATGATAAGAAGAGAAGAGTGTAAGTTTTAGAGTCAGTCATAGACAGATGAATATCTGTTACAATCTTCACTGTCTGAGTGGCCACAGCAAACAAGCCCCATAAACATTTCTGATGCCCTTCTTTTCCAAGTGTAATATGACAACTTTTAAGGGCAAATGAATGAGATAAAATAGCAAAATTTTAAGTACAGCTGTTCACACATAATGGGTACTTAATTTTTTTTTCTTCCTCCTGTTGAGGCAAAAGCTGCCTTCAGGCAAAAGCTGCCTTCTTGTATTTCAGTCATTTATCTTTCATCTAGCTCTGAATCCATATAGGTTATGTTGTGTTCCTCTTTTATAATCAGACAGTTATTCTATTATTTCTCTCATTAGTGGTTAATAGCTTTTGAGTTCTATTCCATTCCTGTAGGACATGATTTTGAGAGCTCTAAGGGAAAGAGCCTGGTGTGCTGTGATTCACGAGGTCGCAAAGAGTTGGACAAGACTGAGCGACTGAACTGGACTGAAGGGAAAGAGATGCAGTATCTGTGTATAATTAAGGAATAGAAATGGATTTCAGATAATATTCAAGTATCAAGGTTTGGGAGGCAAAGGACCTTTCAGTACCCTTTTAGCAATGTACCTCTGTGGCCTGTATTCACAGAATAGTAGATATCACATTAAGATGGAAGAGAATATAATTCTAATTCTTACAATAAATCTTTCTTATGTAACTAAAGCTCCTTGGAGCACAGGCTCTAAAAGACAACACATCAGATTATTATTATCTGCCTTACAAACAGTGCAGGCTAGTTTTAGTGACCCAATTTGTCTGTTTTCATCCTCCATTTGTATACTTGGCCTTGCAGATAGAGTAGCTGAATAAATATTATAGCTATATTTATGGGTATTCTTGTTAAGTGCTTCTCTTGGTGATGCATTACTAGACATTCAACATAAACCACAGAGAGGGAGTTGTTTATCCTTGTTAGCCAGGCAAACAAATAGTTCTTTTTACCCACTATCCTGGGCCAGCAGGAGCCTTTGTCTAAATCTATGGCAACACAGAGAGAAGAGTCCTCATCTGATGAACTAGGAAGTTATGCAGAAAAAGAATTTAAAAACCTGTGTGTGATGGCTCTTAATAGCAATGTTGAGAAGAAACGTCTTGGCTGCCAAGATGCTGATATTTACTGAGTGCCAACACTATGCCACGGGCTTCCCTGGTAGCTCAGTTGGTAAAGAATCTGCCTGCAATGCAGAAGACTCCAGTTCAATTCCTGGGTTGGGAAGATCCTCTAAAGAAGGAACAGGCTACTCATTATAGTATTCTTGGGCTTCCCTGGTGGCTCAGCTGGTAAGGAATCTGCCAGCAATGTGGGAGACTTGGATTTGATCCCTGGGTTGTGAATATCTCCTGGAGAAGGGAATGGCTACCCATTCCAATATTCAGGCCTGGAGAATTTCATGGACTGTATAGTCAATAGGGTCACAAAGAGTTGGATATGACTAAGCGACCTTCACTTTACACTACGCCACAATCTAATTGGATAATTCCCATGTATCATATTCTACAGCATATAGATGTATAATGTGATGTTTAATTGAAAGATAGGTGTCACTACGCTTGTTTTGTAGATGAGTAAGTGGAGGTTCAGAGATGAAGGGCTTTGTCTGAGGACAGGGAATCCATGGCAGAGTTGAGACTTCACCCTGGATTTGCATGAAACAAAGTCCGTCTTTGCTGTAGTAGCTAACTTTGCAGTGCCAGGTGGGCAGAGAGAGCAACATTAGGTCTAAGTGAAGACATCCCTGCATCTGTAGGAAGAACTATCTAGAGGCAGCAAGGGCCTAGTCTGTAGGCTTCGAGAGAACTTTACCCCTCAAAAAAGGGGATACTTCCCTGGTGGTAGAGAGGTTAAGACTGTGCTTCCAATGCAGGGGGCATAGCTTTGATCCCTGGTCAGGGAACTAAGATTACACATTCAACACAGTGAGTCAAAGCAAAACCAGAAAACAACAGCATTAAAGGGGAGTGGGAGAGGTCTACTGCTAACCCCTGGGAGTTTACGGGAAGAAATAGAAACTGCCTATGTGTACCACTGGAACCATGACAAGAACAAAGACTGCGAGGAGAAATAATCCTTCAGGGGCAAGTAGAGGAAGGAAATGGAGGGTGAGAGTGAGAGAGGAAGATGATACTGAGTGGAATGGGGCGATAGAATTTATTCTTTTTCCCAGTGCTTCTGTGCTTTGTATGTTGTGTGCTCTAGAATGATGTGAATGATGATTTTTATCTTTGCAAAACAAAGTGTTCACAATGCCTCTAGGATCATTTGCAGCATTTTTAAGATCAGTTTTAACGTGAAAGTATGAAAGTGAAAGTATGAGTCACTTAGTCATATCTGACTCTTTGTGAGCCCCATGGACTGTAGTAGCCTGCCGGCTACTCAGTGCATGGAATTCTCCAGGCAAGAATATTGGAATGAGTAGCCATTCCCTTTTCCAGGGACTCTTCCTTACCCAACGATGGAACCCAGGTCTCCTGCATTTCAGACATATATTTTAATGTAGGCCATGTCTATTAAGAAGGAAGGAAGGGAGGCAAAGAGACAGGTTTAATAGAACACTAAAAGATTGTCTGACATCAGACTAATGGCTAAGCTGTCTTGTAAAGGCAAGCATGGAGCTTTATATACAGCCCTAGTCCTTGTGCCATGATGAAACCATGCTTTGCTGAAGACCTATGGAAAGTAGAGTCATAGATCTCTGCTTCTTCTGTCTGTAGCTTTCGAGCCATTTGTTACCTGTCATCTATTGTTCATGTCTATAGTCAGCACCTCATCATGTCTGAATAGAAAGGAAAATTCCACTTCTGCCTGATCATAATACATCACCAGTAAAATTGAATGTAACTCCAACATTCAAAGAAAAGTAGTCAATAAATCCATGCAGAACTCCTGGTTAAAAATAAATAAATAAAATAGCTTCTGGTTGTTACTTTTTCCTTCTTAAACAAGTATAGTTAGTTCATAATGACACTAATTCCAATGTATTTAATTTCTTAATTCTGTCTATGATTAGTCGTCCCAGGAGATAATCACTAGAAAAGTAACTTGGGATTAGGTTTCTCATTAGGACATTAATGCACGTTGTGAACTCTGAGAGGCTAATGCTTCCATCTCCAGGTAACCCACTTTGCTCATTCAACTCTTTTTACGGTCCTGCCGGTCTGTTGCTAGTGTTTGAGTTGTCGCTGTCTCCCTCATCTACAGCTCTATTTCACTTACATTTGGCATTTGGATAGCTGGTTTGAGACTTAGACTGCCTAATTAATAATTTTCCTATTCAGTCATGTTCTATAGCAACTGCCACTTAACATTGCGGTGACTCCACCCCCCGACTTTTTTTTTCATGTTCAGACTCCATTATACTTATACTTAATTGGCAGGGATAAGGGTCAACTCATGATTTTTTCCTGCATTTGTGGTTTTCTCTCATTCTTAACTCATTTGAATCACTGTAACTCATTAAATGTTGCAGAAAGAATTTAATACAAATTTTGGGTGTCTGGTGTATGTTTGTGCACACACTACTTTAAAAAATATTTGCAATGCTTATTTTACTAAGAATCTATGAAAGTACTATAAAAATCTAGTATAATTCATAAGTGGGCAGTATATTAAATGTTTCTCAACTAGATAAATTTAGAAAAATAGAATGTTTTTTAAACATACTCCTAAACATACTCCTAATTAAAAACATTGAAATTAAAATCAAAATGAGATAAACTTTTTCATTTATTCAACTGGAATTTTTTTGAATTTTATAATATCGATACTGAAAAGATGAGAAATTATGAATTCTCTTCAGAGGAAAATAAAGAGCTTAGTGCTTAAATTCATTAATTCTGATCTCTTTATTTATACCTGGAAAAGTTGGTTTAGTTACTAGAACTAGAAAGTTCACCATAGCATTGTTTATGGTACATCTGTGCATACTCTATTGACAGAACAAATTTACATATCTGTCTTGGCTCAGGAAGAAGATCCCCTTTCTATGTGTTTGTATGGTATGAATGTGAACGTGAAGTCGCTCAGTCGTGTCCGACTCTTTGTGACCCCGTGGACTGTAGCCTACCACGCTCCTCTGTCCATGGGATTTTCCAGGCAATAGTACTGGAGTGGATTTCCATTTCCTTCTCCAAGGGATCTTCCCAACCCAGAGATTGAACCCGGGTCTCCCGCATTGTAGACAGATGCTTTACCATCTGAGCCACCAGGGAAGTCCTTGTATGGTGTAAGTAATATCAAAGTTTCTTCAATCTTTATTCTAAAACTAACCCACTATAACTTGATTAACCCACCACATACTAGCTTCTTTCTGTATAATCTAGAACAGTTTAGTAATTTTGGAGAGACTATTCTGAAAAGCTATTGTTATTTTTCTGGATATTGGGAATACAGCTGCTTATATAGTATATACTGGATATAGTAATACAGCTGCTTCAATAACAAGTAAACTCTGAAATCTCATGGCTTAACCAAATTAGAGTTATTAATTCTTGTTCCCATAAAGTCCAATGTGAATGTTCTAGATTAGGCAGTTTCCTTGGCAGCCTCAAAAGCAAGAACTCTGAGATCTGGGATCCCTTCATCTGCTCTAGGAATTCTGGGCTCCCCTGAATCTTTGGAGTTCTTTTCTGGATCCCTTCACCTGTTTAGCCAAACTGGAGGTGAGAAGGGAGGACAGGAGAGTGGAAGAGAAGAATTCTATAAGAGAATTCTGTTAAGTAGAAGAAAAAGATTCTGTAAGAGATTTTAGAGGCTGTTATTGGAGGAATCATGCCATTATACTGGCATTTCTTAACCCACGCCTGAGTCATACTGCCTCACCACCTGTTAGGTCACTTGCAAAGGTAGTTTAGCTGTGTGCACAGATCAGATCAGATCAGATCAGTCACTCAGTCATGTCCGACTCTTTGCGACCCCATGAACCGCACCATACCAGGCCTCCCTGTCCATCACCAACTCCTGGAGGTCACTCAGACTCACATCCATCGAGTCAGTGATGCCATCCAGCCATCTCATCCTCTGTCGTCCCCTTCTCCTCCTGCCCCCAATCCCTCCCAGCATCAGAGTCTTCAATGAATCAACTCTTCGCATGAGGTGGCCAAAATACTGGAGTTTCAGCTTGAGCAAATGAAAAGCTATGGAGGCTACAGAGCTGTGTTTCAGCTATGCTATTCCCATGCATGGGACATATTTAGCACCACCCCAAAGGAGACACCCCAGACTCCCATCCAGCAGATTCTCTAGGTAATGAGCTACTTTCTCCATCTCACTAGAAGTGGCTCTTTGTGGTCTAATAGCTGTGACTTATAGAGACAAGCTATTTCCTTTCTCCCCCTACAGTTAATGTACCATGGTAGAGTAGGGACAGGCTAATCATGGTCATACTGGCATTTGGAAAATTAGAGAAGAAGAGCACAGAGAATTTACTGATTCACTTTGCTTTTTTCTCCCCGTATCTTCACATGGAGTTCCTTCTATACAATCTGTCAAAATGTCCTTTTCCTATAAGAACACCCACTGTATTGGATGAGCATTCACCCTAGTGATCCTGGCTCAACTTGACTATCTCTGTACTTGCCCCATATCAAATAAGGTCACATTCTGAGGTAGTGGAAGCTAGGATACCAACATATGAATTTAGGGAAACACAGTTCAGCCTGTAACACTGTAATTTTTGTGATTATTATTAGTTTCTGATGCCAACATCACCATTCAAATTTCTTTTCTAAACTTAATTTCATATCTGCATCATTTTTCTGTTTCCTCAAACTTAAGGTTTTCTCACCCAAGACGAGAGCTCTTAGGGCTTAAGTGAGAAGTCAAGACGACTCTTAACTTGATAGTCATCTTTATACATTTTTTTAGATGTTTTATTAATCTGTTTCATTAGGTTGCTGACCCTTAAAACCTTTTTAACATTTCATGTTTTATTGTTTTTATCTAGAAGCAAACAGCTTTTCTGAAAATAAGGGCATTGCTTTCTGACTTTTTCTATTTCCTTTTATTTCTATTTGCAAGCCAGCCAGATTTTTCCTGAGTTCATCTCTTTCTTGTAATGTCTGTAAAAGCAGCCAACAGTATCCAACACACACTAACAGTTGAATGCTTTTAATTGCCAGTGGAGCTGCTGGCTCAGAAGGCATGTGGTTGGCCATCTACCCTATTGTGGGAGAGAGTATGCCAAGTACACTGAAACTAAATGACATGTGTTCCCATCTTTTGAGCTTCTATTATCAGTCTCCTTACTACCTATCATCCAACTTTAAGACAAATGCTACATCTTTAGATTTTTGTATTACAGCATCATCTTTTTTTCTAGCTAACAACTGCTATATTAGGCTGGTTAAATAATCTTAGCTTCTGCAGCAACAGTAATGAAATCTTAGTCCTTTAGCATTATTTAACTTTGTGTATTCTTCATGTAAAAGTTATCAGTGGATATAATTACCATCAGCCTCCCTGAGTGGCTTTCCTCCATAGAATTCAGGCTATCTTCATCCAGTGGAGTCAAAAAACTATCCTCTGGATCCTCTCCCTCTACCTAACCAATGAGGAAAGAGTAAGAGAGAGAGCTTACATGTGAGAGTTTCAAGGGTGAGCTCTGAAAATGGCATGCATTATTTCTGCCCACATTTTATTGACCATAACTTAGTCTCATGGTCTGATCTAACTCCAAGGGTGTTGTAAAATTCATTTCTCTTAAAAGGAATGATTTGGTGAACACATAATTCTAAGACACAGGAGAATTACATAAAATAACATGTGTAGAGCCCTTGGCAGGGTGTCTGACACACATAGGAGGCATTCAATAAATATCAGTTACCAGTAGAGAAGGCATTTTATGTACTGACTGATCTCAATAAACCCGTGAAGAATCTCTATCACATATCTGCATGGCTTAATCAAATATATCATTAGAAGTAGGATGACATTTTCACTTATTGAAATTCTGACAGCTCATAAATCCTAAAAATCAGGATCTGCTGTGAAGAGCAAAGAAAGTGAAATGCATTCTTTTTTTATGTGTATCTGCTTGCAGACTTGCATGCAGTTGCACACATATGCACATATGCTGAAATACCAGGTAAGAAATTACCTTAATTTTCTTTCATTGCACTATAGTGAGCCTCTCTAGACACATCTTTAGTTAACCGTGTGATGCTGTTTTCCATTTAGACTACAGACGGGTAGATGCGCCATTCATGAAATGGCTCTTAATATCCTCAGATTGAGGAAGGCTTAGTGTACAGAGATGAAGGCATTTCTTCCTTCTCTCCTGTTCTAAAACATTTGTGAGCAGTATAGACTGTCATGGCAAACATGGCAAACTCCCTCTGCCTGGGTTTGGAAGAACAGAGTCTTTTGACGTCTACTTGATCTACAGTCAAATGGGCCTTAGAAAGCATCACTACAAACAAAGCTAGTGGAGGTGATGGAATTCCAGTGGAGCTATTCCAAGTCCTGAATGATGATGCTGTGAAAGTGCTACACTCAATATGCCAGCAAATTTGGAAAACTCAGCAGTGGCCACAAGATTGGAAAAGGTCAGTTTTCATCCCAATCCCAAAGAAAGGCAATGCCAAGGAGTGCTCAAACTACCGAACAATTGCACTCATCTCACACGCTAGTAAAGTAATACTCAAAATTCTCCAAGCCAGGCTTTAGCAATATGTGAACCGTGAACTTCCTGATGTTCAAGCTGGTTTTAGAAAAGGCAGAGGAACCAGAGATCAAATTGCCAACATCCGCTGTATCATGGAAAAAGCAAGAGAGTTCCAGAAAAACATCTATTTCTGCTTTATTGACTATGCCAAAGCCTTTGATTGTGTGGATCACAATAAACTATGGAAAATTCTGAAAGAGATGGGAATACAAGACCACCTGATCTGCCTCTTAAGAAATCTGTATGCAGGTCAGGAAGCAACAGTTAGAACTGGTCATGGAACAACAGACTGGTTCCAAATAGGAAAAGGAGTACGTCAAGGCTGCATATTGTCACCATGTTTATTTAACTTATATGCAGAGTACATCATGAGAAATGCTGGACTGGAAGAAACACAAGTTGGAATCAAGATTGCCGGGAGAAATATCAATAACCTCAGACATGCAGATGACACCACTCTTATGGCAGAAAGTGAAGAGGGGTTAAAAAGCCTCTTGATGAAAGTGAAAGTGGAGAGTGAAAAGGTTGGCTTAAAGCTCAACATTCAGAAAACGAAGATCATGGCATCTGGTCCCATTACTGCATGGGAAATAGATGGGGAAACAGTGGAAACAGTGTCAGACTTTGTTTTTCTGGGCTCCAAAATCACTGCAGATGGTGACTGCAGCCAAGAAATTAAAAGACGCTTGCTCCTTGGAAGGAAAGTTATGACCAACCTAGATAGCATATTCAAAAGCAGAGACATCACTTTGCCAACAAAGGTTCGCCTAGTCAAGGCTATGGTCTTTCCTGTGGTCATGTATGGATGTGAGAGCTGGACTGTGAGGAAGGCTGAGCGCCGAAGAATTGATGCTTTTGAACTGTGGTGTTGGAGAAGACTCTTGAGAGTCCCTTGGACTGCAAGAAGATCCAACCAGTCCATTCTGAAGGAGATCAATCCTGAAATTTCTTTAGAAGGAATGATGCTAAAGCTGAAACTCCAGTATTTTGGCCACCTCATGCGAAGAGCTGACTCATTGGAGAAGACTCTGATGCTGGGAGGGATTGAGGGCAGGAGGAGAAGGGGACGACAGAGGATGAGATGGCTGGATGGCATCACTGACTCGATGGATGCGAGTCTGAGTGACCTCCGGGAGCTGGTGATGGACAGGGAGGCCTGGCGTGCTGCGGTTCATGGGGTCGCAAAGAGTTGGACACGACTGAGCGACTGATCTGATCTGATCTGATCTGATCTACAGTAGGTTGTGTTCACGTCCTCATGTGGGCTTCCTGTGTGGTAAATGTGTGTACAAGAAAGAAAATTTTTTATCTTTGGAACAAAATGCCATCTGATATTTACAGGATGAGGCAGAGAACAGAGTGCCAACCTAAAGGAGTAATAATGTTAATGAAACCAATGGTTGTGGATAAATTCCTAGTGAATGTCAGTCATGAGGGAAAATGTCAGAAAGCAATGTTAATTCTTCCCTTACAGAAGAAGCCTCAGATGGAATTGGTATTTGAAACAGCTGGCAAAGGGCCAATTTTTCTATGCTGTTCCATTTAAATCAGATCTGATGTAGGCACACAAGTTATCCTAAAATGTTCAATCAGGTTCCCTACTGATTTCCAAACTGAAGATTCTAGGTTAAGTTAACATCAGGTGTGCAGCAATTTGTTCTAAATCCCAGGAAAGAAAGAGATGCCAGAGTGTTGCTTGCATCTAGAGGTTCTTCCTTGTGTAAATATAAGAACATACTTCTGCTTTCTTAGAAGCAAGGCATTTGACTCTGCTTCTTTTGTTTTCATTTGATTCACTTCATCTCCTTCTGTTCTTTGTTTTATTTCTTTTGACCTTCTGATCCTGGTTATAACCCATTCTCTTTCTTCATTTTGATTCTTTTCCTGATGCCCTGAGTTTTATTGATCTCAAGCAGTATTTGTGATTGTCAATCAAATGGAAAAAGAACTATTCAGAGCATTTTTAGTGTGCAACCAAGTTTCTGAATATTGGATGGTCCCTCTGCACTTCTCAAGGCACTGACTTGATGCCAACCATAGTCTTCGTTATTAAAATTACTGACTTCAATCCATCAAATGCCAATCAGATCAGACCAGATCAGTCGCTCAGTCGTGTACGACTCTCTGCGACCCCATGAACTGCAGCATGCCAGGCCTCCCTGTCCATCACCAACTCCTGGAGGTCACTCAGACTCACATCCATCGAGTCAGTGATGCCATCCAGCCATCTCATCCTCTGTCGTCCCCTTCTCCTCTTGCCCCCAATCCCTCCCAGCATCAGAGTCTTCTCCAATGAATCAACTCTTCGCATGAGGTGGCCAAAATACTGGAGTTTCAGCTTTAGCATCATTCCTTCCAAAGAAATCCCAGGGCTGATCTCCTTCAGAATGGACCGGTTGGATCTCCTTGCAGTCCAAGGGACTCTCAAGAGTCTTTTCCAACACCACAGTTCAAAAGCATCAATTCTTCAGCGCTCAGCCTTCTTCACAGTCCAGCTCTCACATCCATACATGACCACAGGAAAGACCATAGCCTTGACTAGACGAATCTTTGTTGGCAGAGTAATGTCTCTGATTTTGAATATGCTATCTAGGTTGGTCATAACTTTCCTTCCAAGGAGTAAGCGTCTTTTAATTTCATGGCTAGGACCTCCCTAATCCAACAACTTAAAACATCTCCAGATAGTACCAGATTACTTCCTAAGAAATAAAATTGCCCTTGTTTGAAAGACACCAACTTAAAGGAATTTTATTTTCCCAAAAGGGGAATTGCTGGACAATTCCTTCCTTTTTCTCAGTGTTTTTGTGAAATTCTCTTTTGTCCAAATAGGTTCTTTTAACTCAGTTTGCTACCACAGGTCACCACGAACTAATTTATAATTTTCTTCCCAATTTTCTAATGCCATTTTCATGACTTTTCCCCCAAAGTTACCCCATATTCTTTCTCCCAACCATCATTTAAGATTAAAATATCTTTATAGCCATATCCCTCCTATAGTTGTAGTTGCTGTTTTGGTTATAACTAACTAGGCGTTTAGTCTTTCTCTACACAATTGCAGCCAAATAAATATTATATTTGATGGAACCTCTCAGGTGTGTCTGGTCCAATATAGAAACTGTAACATATCTTTATAGAAACACCAGTCACATGAGACTGATCAGTTCACAGACACAGATTCTTGTGTGATGAACTCTAAGAACATGAGCAGTCTTCTGAAGAATTCAGTGCCACATTCCATGTTCCTACACCCAAGTACTTTGTCTTGGCTCAGGTTGTCTTCATGTCATCTTGAAGCTTTAATTGCACATTTTGCCTGATCCACATGCATTTTGTACTTAAACCCTCTCCCTACATAATCTCAACCTTTTCCTACACAGGCTTACCTCAGCCCATATTCAGACCTGCTCTTGGTCTTCTAAGTATTAAAGTTGTGTTTTTTTTTTTTTTTTTTTAATTTATGTAGAATTTTATCAGTATTTTCATTAGCCTTGCTACTTTTAGTTCTCTGCTTACAAAGTTGCCTAGGTTAGGCAAATTTCCCCTGTTGGTGCTTGATCCTGCAGAATGTGAGGAATTCTTTCCAGAAATATACTTATCACTTTGTAATAGAAATGTCTGAACCTGGAAAAGACCTAAAAAGTGATTTCATCTAACTCATCTCTGACTCATTTTGTAAATAACAAAACTGAGACCCACGGATTATGATAATGACACAACTTGTTTCCTGTTTTGCTCTGTAGCCATGGAACTCATAGCAGCATTTTTGCTCCATTACAAAATATTCTCTTAACTTAGATTTGCTGCTATAGCTTTTTTGTTTTTAATCTCAGGTTATTAACCTCATAAAAGAGTTCTGATACATTAGTAGTTTTTATTGAAAGCCACCTCCAATCTGTTTTGGAAATAGGCAAGGTATAAATAGTAAATAAATAATGAAGCTAGGAGCAGAAAAGTTTTTACAGCTTGCTGGCAGCAGAGCCAGACCAGCCCCTCTCCATAGCATTCTGTCTCCTCATGCAATGGATCTCCCGTTTTATGCAGAGCTCCCATTTTATGATCATGGCCCTGCAAACTCAGTAAATGATCACCATGTCATTGGCAGATTTACTCCCAAATATTTCACTTATATGTCAAGTTAGGCCAAAGTTTAAAATCAGATATCTGTGTCACCATCTTTTGGTAAACATTATTAGCTAAACCCTTAAGCTAAGGTAACCATCTTAGGTTAATTTTGTCAAAAAGTATAGGTTATATTGGGTAAGGACATGGCAACCCACTCCAGTACTCTTGCCTGGAAAATCCCATGGATGGAGGATCCTGGAAGGCTGCAGGTTATGTCGTCGCTGAGCGTCAGACACGACTGAAAGACTTCATTTTCATTTTCTACTTTCATGCATTGGAGAAGGAAATGGCAACCCACTCCAGTGTTCTTGCCTTGAGAATCCCATGGACAGAGCAGCCTGGTGGGCTGCCGTCTATGGGGCTGCACAGAGTCATACACGACTGAAGTGACTTACCAGCACCAGCAGCATAGGTTATATAATACATGGTGATTCACAACCTTTTCAGTTCTAATTAGAGACACATATTCATTGAAAATTTATATAAAAATAAAACCTTTAAGCTGGATTTTATTAGCACCAAACTCTAATCTGCCCAAGCAAAGGAACCCCTTATAGATTAGTCCACATATATCTCTCTCCCCATTAATGTTCATGGGAACCCACTCCAGTGTTCTTGCCTGGAGAATCCCAGGGACGGGGGGAGCCTGGTGGGCTGCCATCTATGGGGTCGCACAGAGTCGGACATGACTGAAGTGACTTAGCAGCAGCAGTTCTATTCAGTAAACAAAATGAAGAAGGATTCAGAAACATCATTTTTTTTTTTAAGAAATCCAAAATCATAGTAAGGGTCCAAGAAAATAAAATTACTGAGGAACAAATTCATTGAAAATTTATATAAAAATAAAACCTTTAAGCTGGATTTTATTAGCACCAAACTCTAGTCTGCCCAAGCAAAGGAGCCCCTTATAGATTAGTCCACATATAGCTCTCTCACTATTAATGTTCATTAGTTCACACTCGCTGGAAAAATATTCAGCAAACAAAATGAAGAAGGATTCAGAAACATCTTTTTTTTTTTTCTTTTTAAAGAAATCCAAAAACATAGTAAGGGTCAAAGAAAATAAAATCAATGAGGAACAAATATTGCAGCTTGCCCTGAACCAAGTCAGAGAAGGCAATGGCACCCCACTCCAGTACTCATGCCTGGAAAATCCCATGGACGGAGGGGCCTGGTGGGCTGCAGTCCATGGGGTTGCTGGGAGTCAGACACGACTGAGTGACTTCACTTTATTTCTTCACTTTCATGCATTGGAGAAGGAAATAGCAACCCACTCCAGTGTTCTTGCCTGGAGAATCACAGGGACGGGGGAGCCTGGTGGGCTGCTGTCTATGGGGTCACACAGAGTCGGACACGACTGAAGCAACTTAGCAGTAGCAGGTGAACAGTGTTCAGATCAGATCAGATCAGATCAGTCGCTCAGTCGTGTCTGACTCTTTGCGACGCCATGAATCGCAGTACGCCAGGCCTCCCTGTCTATCACCAACTCCCGGAGGTCACTCAGACTCACGTTCATTGAGTCAGAGATGCCATCCAGCCATCTCATCCTCTGTCGTCCCCTTCTCCTCCTGCCCCCAATCCCTCCCAGCATCAGAGTCTTCTCCAATGAGTCAACTCTTCGCATGAGGTGGCCAAATAACTGGAGCTTCAGCTTCAACATCATTCTTTCCAAAGAAATCCCAGGGCTGATCTCCTTTAGAATGGACTGGTTGGATCTCCTTGCAGTCCAAGGGACTCTCAAGAGTCTTCTCCAACACCACAGTTCAAAAGCATCAATTCTTCGGCGCTCAGCCTTCTTCACAGTCCAGCTCTCACATCCATACATGACCACAGGAAAGACCATAGCCTTGACTAGGCGAACCTTTGTTGGCAAAGTGATGTCTCTGCTTTTGAATATGCTATCTAGGTTGGTAATAACTTTCCTTCCAAGGAGTAAGCGTCTTTTAATTTCATGGCTGCAGTCACCATCTGCAGTGAATTTGGAGCCCAGAAAAATAAAGTCTGACACTGTTTCCACTGTTTCCCATCTATTTCCCATGCAGTGATGGGACCAGATGCCATGATCTTCGTTTTCTGAATGTTTAGCTTAAAGCCAACTTCTTCACTCTCCACTTTCACTTTCATCAAGAGGCTTTTTAGTTCCTCTTCACTTTCTGCCATAAGGGTGGTGTCATCTGCATATCTGAGGTTACTGGAGTATAATTTATTTAAAATGTTTTGTTAGTTTCAGGTGGGTGGGGGGTGTGGGGGGGGTGTGGGGGGTGGGGGTGGGGGGTGAGGGTGGTGGGGGGGGGGGGTGAGGGGGGTGGGGGGTGGGGGTGGTGGTGATGGGCTGTAATGGAGGCTTCTTGGATTCATTAGAGATGTGCTTTCCTAGTGTCTTATTCCGGAGAAGGCAATGGCAAGCCACTCCAGTATTCTTGCCTAGAAAATCCCATGGACAGAGGAGCCTGGTAGGCTGCAGTCCATGGCGCCGCTACGAGTCGGATGCGACTGAGCGACTTCACTTTCACACAATGGAGAAGGCAATGGCAACCCACTCCAGTGTTCTTGCCTGGAGAAGGGGGGGGTCGCACAGAGTTGGACATGACTGAAGCGACTTAGCAGCAGTGTCTTATTCACCTACACAGTATGTCAAATGTTAACCTATAATTATATGTAGAAGTCCAACTTTCAAAGATTAAACCAAAAGTTTTAAGATTTACTCTAGTTCATAAAGGCTTTCAAAATTTTACCTACTACTCCCATACATCTTGTTACTTTCCTTTGATAAATCTCTTACTGGCCCTGAACTGAAACATGGAGTGCTGTACAGCACAGGCAAGGCTATAAATCTTTACTCAAGTGATGGGCTTCATTTGAACTTGTCCTGACATCATTGCTGCCAGCTCCAATTCCAGAGCCTGGCTTTCATTTTTTGATATAGGGGGCAAAATTTGAGACTAGTTTAACAGTTATCATTAAAAGGGGGAAAAAGCTATAGCGAATAATTTTAATAAATCATTTGAGATACATTGCTTTTAAAAAAAGAATTTTTAAAAAGCCTCTTAAGAAATTATGGTTAAATTCCAAACTGACTTTGCAATGTTGGTTATAAAACTGCATTTAACTATTTGCAATTTTAATTCTACAAAGCATCTTCTCTGGTTACCTTTGATTCTCAAAACTCTTCACTTTGCTGCTTTTACCACATTTGTTTTAGGTCACAAAGGTAGTCGATTATTTCAGTGTCTTTCCTTTTTAAAAAATTGCCTTTCTGGTCTCTATCATGACTCCTTTTAGATCCTGCAAAGATTTTGCTGACTGTTGGTGAAGTCATTGATCTGTTGCTGTGTTGGCATTTTATGCCTAAATATTTTTTCCGTAAAAATTGTGCTTGTGTTGTTTAACTTTTTATTATGGAAATTTCAGAAGTATATGAAAGTACAGAGATTAGTATAATAAATCCCTAGGTGCCTATTATCCAGCCTCAACAATGAACAATATATGTAGCCAATCTTATTTTGTCAATCTTAGGTTATATATAATCTAGTTTTATTCATCAAACAGATATGTGCTTTTATATTTCCAAGAGACAATGACTTCTACTAATTCTATACCATCATCTGATTGTTAATATTAACAATATAAATTATTGCTAATTTTACTAGAAAGCATTTCAATTAATATCAAAACTAGGTTTAAATTTCAATAAGTATCATATAAAAGTTCTTAAAAATTAATATGTTTTCATTTCCAGCTTTAATCAAGCAGCTTTCAAGACATTGTAAGAACATGTAACATGAAATCTACCCACTTAGCAAATTTTTAAGTATGAGCTACAATTTCACTAACTATAGGTACTATGTTGTACAGAAGATCTCTAAACTTTATTCATCTTACAAGACAGAAACCGTACCCATTGAATAGCAACTCATCACCTCCCCCTGCCCTAAATACCTGGCAACTACCATTCTAGTCTTTATCTCTCTGAGCCTGACTATTTTAGACATCTCATATATGTGGAAACATGCATATTCGTCCTTTTGTGGCTGGCTTATTTCACTTAATATAAAGTCATCCAAGTTCATCCATGCTGTCACATATTGCAAAATTTTCTTCTTTTTAAAGGCTGATAAGATTCCATTGCATGCATATATGATGTTTCTTTTTCTATTCATCTGTTGATGGACACTGGATTATTTCTGCCTTGGCTACTGTGAATAATGCCACAGTCAACAAAGAAGTACACATCTCATCAATTCTTGCTATTATATACCCAAGAACAGGATTGCTGGATCACATGGTACTTCTATTCTTAATATCTTGAGAAGTTGCCATATTGGTTTTTATAGAGGCTGCACCATTTTATATTCCTACCAAACATGGACATGGATTCCAGTTTCTTAACATTCTTTCCAACATCTATTATCATTTGGTTTTTTGATAATGTCTTTTTTATAGTTGGGTTGAATTAGAATATACACACTGCACTTGGTTAATGTTCATTATTTTGCACTGTGACTGTCCCCCCCCCCTTTTTTTTTTAATCTCTTTGCTGATATTATGTGGAGGGATGAATTCTGTAGAATTTCCTATAGAGAATCTTACAGAATTTCCTACATTCTGAATTTGACTGAAGGCATTTCTATGATATTATAAAATATGTTTATCTATCTCTGTATTTTCTGTAAATTATTAATTAGGTATAGAATAAGGTTTGATAAGAATAAGACTTGATTTGGGGCGCGGGGGGGTGGTGCTGTGGGGTAAAATATAGCATAAGCCATGCTAGTTACTGCCTATTACACCACATTAGTAAAACCAACAAAGTTTGACCAGACAGGAGATGAGTGGCATCTAGGGGTAAAAGCAATATTATATGCAAAGGTCCTGTGCAGAAAGGAAACTCGTCCATCAAAGGAGAGCGAATAAGAAGAGTGTTGAGTAAATGAAGGGCATATTGGCATAATTATGAGAGAACATGTAAGACTGTGCTAAAACTTAAAAAAAGAAAAAAAGATTCCTAATAGAAAAAGGAAGCAAGCAAGAATTTTAATGAACATGACTTGGTGTGATGAAAACAACCAGAAAAGTCGTATAAAGAATCACCAGGTGTAGAGGGTAGGGTGGGGAGGTATTAACTGAAGTCAACTAAGTGAATAGCAGCCAGGGGATTATTTTGACATCAGACAAAAGGTCACATTGGAATTCTTTAAAAACTTATTTCCTTGTTGGGGAAGTCTGCTTTGGACAAATGTAACTCATAACCAATAATGAATTAAGGTAGAAAACATGGTATTATTCAAATAGGAGAGGGCTTATTATAAGAAATATCAGTGAGATTAATTTGAATCTAGTGAGCAAAATAGTATTTCTGAGTCCTAAGCCCTTCTAAACTTTCTCCAGTGCTTCCCAACGTGGGAAATTATCTTTTTATGGTACACTGGAATGAACGGAGGAGTCTGCTGCCAGGTAGAGAAGATCTACTCCAGGGAACTCAGATTTCCTGGGCCCTCCTGGCAGCTATAGGGAATCAATACTTTAGCACATCTATGAACATGTGTGGCACCTCACTTGCAGGACTAGATTCAGCTGGATCGGACTAGATGGACAAATGAGTGAGTGAGAGTTGCTTAGTCATATCTGACTTTGCCACCCTATGGACTATACCTGCCAGTTTTCTCTGTCCATGGAATTCTCCAGGCCTGAATACTGAAGTGGGTAGCCATTCCCTTCTCCAGGGGATCTTCCCAACCCAGGTCTCATGCATTGCAGGCAGATTCTTTACCATCTGAGCCACCAGGGAAGCCTACTATTGAGATATTTTTAAGTATAAAGACAGATCCACTTAAAAAGTATCAGCAGATACATGCTTGACTTATCTTATAATCTATAGACAATTCATTAGAATATTTAATGAATCCGTACACCTTTTCCAAAGGAATACCCAAGATAGAAGTAGCAATAAAGTTATAAATGACAATCATCCATCAGATGAAATAATTTAGGTGAAGCTTATCTCTCTCAAAGAGATGGGGACTGGGAAAGTGGTCAGGAAGGAAATACAATGTGCTTTCAACTATGCATGAAAAGGAGAGAGTAATTTAGGCTAGCTCTCAAAGTGTCCATTAGAGCCCTTTTGCTCTCAATCTCTGGGGTTGCCATGGTGAAGCTGACTTGATCCTCTAGTTTCCATATAAACACCATTTCTATTGGCTATTTTATTTATTATGTATCAATATACAAATGCTAGATTTTATGTGAAAAAAAAAAAAGATTTAAAAATATAAGCCACTAGTCTTATAGAAAAACCTTAGGTCTGAAATGGGGAGGTTTGATTGCTTCTCTTAATTTGCCATGAAGGACTGGAATATTCAGTAAGTCACTTACCCCCTGGGATTTCAGTTTCTCCATCTGTCCCACTAGGATTGCATATCTATCCTGCATAGCTTGCAGGGTTGCTTTGAGAACCCAGAAGTGTAGCAGTTTCAAAGTGTTTTGTACAACACAGATGCAAGCCTTTTCCCCCCCCTCTTTTAAGTTATAAACATTGCTTATAACACAGAAGCTTAAAGAGGATCAAAAATCACTTAGATATCCCTGGAGAGAGAATGTGCTATTAAGGGCAAAGCTGATATTAGACATTAAAAAAATAATGAAAACAAGTTACTTTGCAACTTCAGTACATGATAGTAGCTAAATACATACTTCTGAGGAAATATGTGTGTTAGGCTGAAATCTGTGTATATCTATAAGGATCTAAGGACAAGACAAGACTTTCATCAAGAGGGTGTGGCATATTTGTTTCTAGCTAGTATGTGGCCTGGAAAAGGCAATGGCATCCCACTCCAGTACTCTTGCCTGGAAAATCCCATGAACGGAGGAGCCTGGTGGGCTGCAATCCATGGGGTCGCGAAGAGTCAGACATGACTGAGCGACTTCACTTTCACTTTTCACTTTCATGCATTGGGGAAGGAAATGGCAACCCACTCCAGTGTTCTTGCCTGGAGAATCCCAGGGACAGGGGAGCCTCGTGGGCTGCCATCCATAGGGTCGCACAGAGTTGGACATGACTGAAGCAACTTAGCAGCAGCAGTATGTGGCCCTCGGTGAAGAGCTCTGGGTTCCTGAATTGGACAGTGTTTAAGAGCAAAATTTTATAATTGCTTTTACCTGCAAAGTCCAGGAGGAGAGACACTCAGAGCTTTCCTTGCTGTAGGCCATTGGGATGGGAAACTGATAATTTCAACATTATATTATGTAACAGATGTTTTGTGGGCTTCATGAAGTTTTCAGCTCAATGTATTTCTTTTTCGATTGAGCCCAAACCCTTATCCCCAAGTCATTCCCCCCACCAAAAGTTCTCACGGTATTCCAGAATTCATTAGAATGACCTTATCAACTTATCTCCCACAATTTAGCCCATGAGTAGAAAGAGCAAGTTATTCAGGTATCCCATTGTTGTTGTTGCTGTTGTTGCTTAGTTGCTAAGTTGTGGTCAACTCTTTTGTGACCTCATTAACTGTAGCCCACCAGGCTCCTCTCTCCATGGGATTTCCCAGGCAAGATTACTGGAGTGGGTTGCTATTTCCTCCTCCAGGAAATATTTCCAACCCAGGGATCAAACCCAAGTCTGGTGGATTCTTTACCACTGTGCCATCTGTGAAGCCCAGGTATCCCGTTACCAAGATAAAAATCCTCTATCACACAATAACTATGAGTTTGGCCTCCCTCTCTGTTCTTACCTGTAAAATATTTAGAAATAATAATCGTATTACGTGATTATGAAATAGATTAAAAAAACATCATCATCTATCTAAAAGAGTAATTGAAAAGATTAAATAAGATGATTGTTTTAAACTGTAAAGAGCCCTATAATGTACCATACAGTTGAACTTATTTCATATGCTAGCAAGGTAATGCTCAGAATCCTTCATGCTAAGCTTCAACAGTGCATGAATCTAGAACTTCCACATATACAACCTGGAGTTAGAAACGGCAGAGGAACCACAGATCAAATTTTCAACATCTATCCAAAATCACTGCAGATGGTGACTGCAGCCATGAAATTAAAAGACGCTTACTCCTTGGAAGGAAAGTTATGACCAACCTAGATAGCATATTCAAAAGCAGAGACATTACTTTACCAACAAAGGTTCGCCTAGTCAAGGCTATGGTCTTTCCTGTGGTCATGTATGGATGTGAGAGCTGGACTGTGAAGAAGGCTGAGCGCTGAAGAATTGATGCTTTTGAACTGTGGTGTTGGAGAGGACTCTTGAGAGTCCCATGGACTGCAGGAAGATCCAACCAATCCATTCTGAAGGAGATCAATCCTGGAATTTCTTTGGAAGGAATGATGCTAAAGCTGAAACTCCAGTATTTTGGCCACCTCATTCGAAGAGTTGACTCATTGGAGAAGACTCTGATGCTGGGAGGGATTGAGGGCAGGAGGAGAAGGGGACGACAGAGGATGAGATGGCTGGATGGCATCACTGACTTGATGGGTGTGAGTCTGAGTGACCTCCGGGAGCTGGTGATGGACAGGGAGGCCTGGCGTGCTGCGGTTCATGGGGTTGCAAAGAGTCGGACACGACTGAGCGACTGATCTGATCTGATCTGATTCGATCATAGAAAAGCAAGGGAATTCCAAAATATCATCTACTTCTGCTTCATTGACTACACGAAAGCCTTTCTGTGGACCACAACAACCTGGAAAATTATTAAAGAGATGGGAATAATAGATCACTGAAAAACCTGTATGCAGGTCAAGGAGCAACAGTTAGATCCAGACATGGAACAGCAGACTGGTTCAAAATTGGGAATGGAGTACTTCAAGGCTAAGTATTGTCACCTTGCTTATTTATATGTAGAGCACATCATGCGAAATGCTAGGCTGGATGACTCACAAGCTGTAATGCACATTGGGAGAAATATAAACAACTTCAGATATGCAGATGATACCACTGTAATGGCAGAAAGTGAAGAGGAACTACAGAGCCTCTTGATGAGATGTCAGGGGACGTTCAACTTTAAGGGATCCAATATGTTGCATTTTCCTTTGTGTGCCATTTCTCAAGGACTCTCTGTTCCTTATCAGCTTCTGGAATACAGGAATGAGTAGAGCTGCACGCAGTTCTCAGGACTAAGATCATGGGAAAGGGCACCTGCTTGGATTCCTTTCAGTGACTCCCTTCAGCAACCTTGTATGTATTAGATTATCCATTTTGTTGCAACAGGAAGAATTTCATTCTTTGTAATGTCTGAGTAATCATTTTACTCAAGATATATAAGCATGCAATTCTGCTAATAAAATACCCTTGTTCCACTAGAGACTTGGGTCCTCCATGTCCTTCTTTTTGTCTCATTCTCTTCGGAGCGTGGAAGCCTACTGAGCTCACTTTCTTGCCCGGGCTTTCAAGACCTCCTTGAGAGGACGCCTTGTGCCTTCATGAGTGGTACAAGTCCTGTGCATGGGCTTTATTGGTTTTCCATGTAACCCAAGAGATACTGCTCTCTCTCTCTTTTTCTCTCTCTCTCTTCGTCGACTCCAGTCCCCAGGTCCCAGTCTGTAAAAGACCACAACAATGAGAGTGAAAGAAGAGAATGAAAAGGCTGGCTTAAAACTCAGCATTCAAAAAACTAAGATCATGGCATCCAGTCCTATCACTACATGGTAAATAGATGGGGAAAAAAGTGGAAGCAGTGACAGATTTTATTTTCTTGGGCTCCAAAATCACTGTGGATGGTGACTGCAGCCACAAAATTAAAAGATGCTTGATCCTTGGAAGAAAAACTATGACAAACCTAGACAGTGTATTAAAAAGCAAATATACCACTCATATAATACTCATATAATAAAACATATGAGGAACAAAAGTCTTTTGCTGACAAAAGTCTGTATAGTCAAAGCTATGGTTTTTGCAGTAGTCATGTATGGATGTGAGAGTTGGACTGTTAAGAAGGCTGAGTGCTGAAGAATTCATGCATTTGAATTGTGGTGCTGGAGAAGACCCTTGAGAGTCCCCTGGACAGTTAGGAGATTAAATCAGCCAATCATAAAGGAAACCAACCCTGAATATTCACTGGAAAATCTGATGCTGAAGCTGAATTTTTGATACTTTGGCCATCTGATGTGAAGAGCCAACTCATTGGAAAAGACCCTGATGCTGGGAAGGATTGAGGGCAGGAGGAGAAGAGGGTGACAGAGGGTGAGATGGTTAGACGGCATCACAGTCTCAATGGACATGAGTCTGAACAAATTCCTGGAGACAGTGAAGGACAGGGAATCCCAGCATGCTGTAGTCCATGGGGTTGCAAAGAGTCAGACACAACTTAGCAACTGAACAACTACAGCGTTTCATACCAAGGCTATTCCCAGATCATATTGCCCTGCTTTTGGAAGGTGCTGGAATATAATCTGAGTGTGGGTTGCTCTTTTGTTTAATTGTTCCTCATAATATGCTTTTATTATATGAGTGTATGTGATTACAGCTTGATTATCTCATTTTCAGGAAAGAAATTAATGTGCCAGGATGAATCCATGAAGGAGATGGAAAATATGTAATAAAGGAACAGCTGGAGATTCATTTTATATTTTGGGGGGAAATGAACACCAGGAATGCAGGGTTTTTTTTTTTTTTTTTTTTTTTTTTTAATCAAGGAATACTTTGGAGGGGACTCCTGTAACTTCCTTTTTTCCCAGATGCTTACATTTAATACATTTATTTTGCTTGTTTCTTTCCAGTTGCTTTTTTAAATTAATTTTTATTGTAGTATAATTGCTTTACAATGCTGTTAGTTTCTACTGTACAGTAGTTTCTATACTGTACAGCAAAATGAGTCAGCTATATACATATCCCCTCTTTTTTGGTTTTCCTTCCCAGTTAGGTCACCACAGAGCACTGACTGCTATACAGTAGTTTCTCATTACTTACTTACTTTCTTTAGGGAGTTTATTCTCCACCATGCTAATCAAGTTTCTTCTGGGGCTTCAGATACTCTTCTCAGACTAACTGGTGCTTTTGGGAACCAGCCCTGGCCTATCAAAGACTATACTCAGATCACAGGATCAGTGCAGAGTGGGCACATACTTCAAGTCAGCAATTCACGTTTTCCGCAGTAGACTTTGTTTTGGCCTCAAGGAAAGGCACCATGCCTTTGCTGCTACTGCTAAGTTGCTTCAGTCGTGTCCGACTCTGTGCCACCCCATAGATGGCAGCCCACCAGGCTCCCCCGTCCCTGGGGTTCTCTAGGCAAGAACACTGGAGTGGGTTGCCATTTCCTTCTCCAATGTATGAAAGTGAAAAGTGAAAGTGAAGTCGCTCAGTCGTATCTGACTCCTAGCAACCCCAAGGACTGCAGCTTAACAGGCTCCTCTGTCCATAGGATTTTCCAGGCAAGAGTACTAGAGTGGGTTGCCATTGCCTTCTCCAGCCATGCCTTTAGGACTATGTCATTAGGAATATACAAATAGGGGACTGAACAAAGTAATCTTCCCCACAAGTCATGGGACTTGCAAAACAAACGCACAGAAAGAAGAGGGGGTGAGGATCAACCCTGAGTTTGTACGCTGCTGCAGCTGCTGTCACTTCAGTCGTGTCCGACTCTGTCTGACCCCGTGGACTGTAGCCCACCAGGCTCCTCTGTCCATGGGATTCTCCAGGAAAGAATACTGGAGTGGGTTACAATGCCCTCCTCCAGGGGATCTTCCCAACCCAGGGATCGAAGCCGTGTCTTCCATAGCTCCTGTATTGCAGTCAGATTCTTTACCACTGAGCCACTGGGGAAGCTCAGTTTGTACACTAGTTGTGCCAGAAACAAGATCTTGCCCTACATTTTCTGGTTTCAAAATATATTAACGCTTCTCCCCTTTCAAGCTGAGCCTTTCTCTTACAACCAAAAGAGTCCTGAGTAATCAGTTTCTTCTAGATAAGCATCAGTATTAAATGCCAAGAAACATGCTCTTGTAATTCTTACACACAGATACTTTTCAATATCTTATATATACATATTGATTTTAGCCCCAAGCATCTGATATGAAATGGGGAGGGCAGGAGAGAATAAAGGCAGTTGACAAAAAAAGCACACAATTAAAAAACAGAGTCATTATAAATTATAAATTCACTTTCAGTCATATCTGTAAGAACTTTAGCCTCTATCCGGAAAGACCTAATGCTTAAGATACCTGTGCTCATCATAAAATAGAGGTCCAACAACCTGATTTGGAAGCTCTGTTTCCTTAGAGGATATTATTGCATTTTGAAATCAGTCAGTACATACACATATGCTGTGATTCTTCCTTTCAAAAATAGCTAAAGGTCTTTATCATTTCCTAAATACTTTTCAGATACAGTCTCAAATTTTATTTACAGTTCTTATAATTAATTCCCATAAATCTAAAGAGGAAGGGATTTGTTAGATGGTATTAAATAGTTTATAACCAGGAGGATGAGGGGATTATGTTTGAATGATACACAGATAAGAAGAATAACTAGGGGAAATGGGATCATAGGGGAATACCACTGGCCCCCAGTCTGCTGCTCAGAGCCTGTGATGCCCTGAATCAGATGACTAGAACCTCTGCTACAGCCCTATAGCAGGGATATAGGGATGTGCTTGTGCTCCCCTGCCTCACAAGGAGAAACCATCTGCTCTGTGAAGCCACTGATGCTCACTCCTTGCTTCTTCCTTACTAACCTCATACAAGTATACCATGTAGCAGAATGTAAGCTGTATCTTCAGGCTTATCTGGAAAGGAGTCTCTGAAATATTTTTTTTTTATTTTCCAGCTCTATGATATCCCCTCATCATCCTGGAAAATGTTATAAACTATTTAATGCCATCTAACAAATCCCTTCCTCTTTAGATATATGGTATCTGAAGCCTGTTAGAAACCATTTAGATATTGGATATACCAATCTGCAGGCTTCCCAGGTGGCGCTAGTGATAAGGAAACCCCCTGTGGATGCAGGAGACATAAGAGATGGGAGGAAGTTTGATCCCTGGGTTGGGAAGATCCCCCTGGAGTAAGAAATGGCAACCCACTCTAGAATTCTTGCTTGGAGAATTCCATGGACAGAGGAGCCTGGAGGGCTATGGTTCATAAGATCGCAAAGAGTTGGACACAACTAAAGCAACTTAGCACGTACACATGCATACCAATCTGCAGTGTACTCTGCAAGTTGTATCTGATTTTTGTCTCATATCAGCCTTGTGACAGAGGTATTTTGATTCCTATCTTAGAGCTAAAAAGGCTAAGACTCCATGACGGTGGGGTTAGAATGAGAAATTCTTTTATCCTTAACTCCTATTGCTTCCACTTGCCCTCCTACAATACTTTCCCTGATCATTTCTGGAACTTAAGTAAGTGTTCTATTAGTATTTCTTTCCACTACCACTTCAACATAGACCAAGATTGTTGTCAAAATTGTCACATTTGAAAAAGCACTTATCATCTACATTAGCTGCTGTTCAAAGATTAATGTTTTAAAAATGGAATCAGCAACTGGGTGAGATCTGTCTCAGCTCTGTGATTTGGGGATTTTCTTAAATGATGTCTTCTAGGACTGTATGCCATACAAAAATTCTTCACGGCTGTCCTTTGAATGAACCCAGTCTGACATTTTCAACCGGCTTATTGTCAAAATAGTTAATACCAGCCATATTCTTCAAAAATGTAATGATATATATATGTATATATGTGTATGCTATGCTATGCTAAGTCACTTCAGTCGTGTCCGACTCTGTGTGACCCCATAGACGGCAGCCCACCAGGCTTCCCCGTCCCTGGGATTCTCCAGGCAAGAACACTGGAGTGGGTTGCCATTTCCTTCTCCGATGCATGAAAGTGAAAAGAGAAAGTGAAGTCGCTCAGTCATGTCCGACTCTTAGCGACCCCATGGACTGCAGCCTACAAGGCTCCTCCATCCGTGGGATTTTCCAGGCAAGAGTACTGGAGTGGGGTGCCATTGCCTTCTCTGACATATATGTGTGTATATATATATATATGTGTGTGTGTATATATATATACAGTTAATGGCCTACAGAATATCATGTAATCATGTACTATGATTTGGTGCTGGAAAAAGAGCCACATTTTTTATTTTTAAAAAAGGATAAGTAGAAGGCACATAAGACAAAAAAACTGATTTACATGACTGAAAACCAGCTTCTCATACATTTACCCTTTAAATAATTCACCCACAGATGATATAGTCAATACATGATCACAGAAATCTCTAAGAAATTGGGAGAATTACTGGAAAAATTGGCACATAGCAGAATTTCACCTAGATTCAGCCTTACCACCAAATTCCTTTGGTTTAAAACTGCCATGGAAGGGAAATAGGAAAATAAATATCAAACAATAAGTCTAGGGATTGATGAGCTGGAATCTATATGTCGAAAGTCAAAATTTAGCCTTTAAATAAAGCTGACAACATTTGTGATCTTAATTTGAATATTTGTTCCTAAGAATAAAAGATAACTAAAATTTAAGGGAAGGACTGTGTAATAGATTCAGCCTGAATCTATTAAAATGCTACCTGTTGGCAGGGATCAGAAGGAAGAAGACACCATAATTGTTACAAAAATCTATCAATTTCTATTCTAAATGTCAGGACACTAGCCATGACTTTGTAAAGATAGTCTGTCAGCAGAAAAATAGTGGATTTATGGCTCTGAATAGTACAAAATGTTTACAACAGGATATACACAAGATAAAATGAGAGGAGTTTATGAAGGGAGTGACGCAAGCTCTGCTAATTGTGTGATCATTGTTTAACTGTCCTGCATGAGTGCTAATAGGAGTACATCATGATAATAGTGAGTTAGACATTTTATATTCTATGGTTTATCTACTAGTCCTCTGCCTGTTGCCTGTAAACTCAACCACTGACCTTCTTCACACCAGAGAACCCACATACGGGACTTTGCTGTTGAGCAAATATCAAGTTCTTTTGGTGATGGTGACTGAACTCCAAGGTTGCAGAGGGAAGATTATCATGTCTAGTAAAGCAATATGTTGAGCAAATCTTGAATACCCAAACATCCATTAGAAAATAGGCACGAAAATACGACTTGTACTGTATGTCGGCAGTTTCAACTCTCTGCCCTGGCATATGCACCTTGCATAGAAATCTCTTTCCAAGGTGGACACAATGAACTCTGATGGCAGAATCAGCTATCATGGTAACAGAGCTCAGTGGCAGTGCCATGGATGAGGGAGAGGGAACTGAAGCCAGGAAAACCCCAGAACTCACATTAACTCACATTAACACCCAATGAACTTTGCTGGGTCACATTAACATGCAACGAACTTCTTAAAGATTGGTGGGCTCACACAATCTATCTAACCAAATTCTAGTTTCTAACATTACTAAGCTAATTTTAAAAACTCTGGTGTGGATTTGGCAAAGACACATGAAGCACCAGGTAACCACATCTGATTGTATCAGTTCCTGCTTGTGGTAGTTCATTTGCTACTTAAAAACCCTTGGAGTTTCTTGAAGTTTGCATTATTGATGAGAGTTCAGGTCTTAACTAACTAGCTCAAGGATATAGATGAACATGTCACAGAGTGCAAACATGTCTCACTGTTTATACACATTTATTTTTAAAGTAACTTAAATGCAGACAATATGACACAGACATACATCTTCCTTTGTGGCGTTTCTGGAGTTGTTCCTTCATATCCAGAATACTTGCACTGTCTCTTTCTAGTGTAATAAAGACTGATCTTCACCATTAAGGCATTGTTCCCTTGCCCTGGAACCCACGGAAAACTCTCTCTTGAACATCGACCACTGACTACCTTTTATGGACACTCAACACAGTCAAATGTTTAGATCTTGTTTCCCCAGGTAGAGAAGGGCCAGTTATCATTTCTCTGTAGCTCTTTATTCATCTACTATAGGGCCAAATAACTTGGATACATTAAAAGTATACTGAATGGATACCTGCTGAATAAATGAATGAATGATGATATGAAGTAACCACTAAGGAGGGCTCCAATATGCCTTACTATTGTTTCTATATGGAGAAGATGTTGTGGTCATTTTAACTTTGTGATCCAGATTTCTAGGGTAGAAGATGTATATGATAATATTTGATTCTGGTAGCAGAGTTACTTTGAGGCATCCATTTTGATGGCTAAAAACAGGTGTCTTAACGTTTCCCAGCTGTACCCTGCAGCAAATGTCACCATGAGAAGGGTGATGGGGACTGCGTTATGGAAATGTGTTATGAATCTTATGCTCTAGGTGTCTGCCAACCCCCATTCCAACACACGCACATATACTTGCCACATACACATACACGCCACATACACACCACACACTGCCCTATGATTTACTTCGTGGCTTGGCATTTACACAGCAGCTGATGTGCTGTAAATAGACATGCAGCAACAGGGCTGGCATACCAATGAACCCAGAGGTGAGACATCTGGTAAAACAGATGCAACGTGGCAGGGGGACGCAGACTGCCCAGAAAGCGCTCATCTCCCAAGATCAGTGCCAAGGGTTTGACCAGTGCCTGCATGGGCACTGTGCCTTCCAAACAGATGGGAATAGATTTGAGCAATAAGAGTATATGGAAAAAGTCATCGGCTCGCCTGTAAGCTGGAGAAGGCCAGTGACAGAAAAGTCAGAGCAGCCCTTTTCTTTTAAAAGTCAGCTCTTCACTGTCACCTGGGCCCGACACATTCATCATGCACTGTCAAGCAATTTTTGCCCAAGTTTCACCACAGCAGAGTGAGCCCTTAAATAAATGCCTTACCTTGTTCACAGAGATGACAAGAGGATTAATTAGTTAATGTTAGCTATGCTCCTACAAGATCAATGAATGAAAGAAAACTCACAAAGTGCATTATTAATAATGGAATGAGGTCACACTCCATGAAAGCCCTGTAGAAAGTCCCATTTTCAGGATAGAGCAGGCATTTTGTATTAAAGTCCCACTTTTTATTGAAATATTTAACAAGCATAATGCAATGTAATTTGTGTTCTTAACTAGAAAAAAAAGTATATACAGGAGAAATGTTTGGGGGAAAGCAATGAATCTACTTGTTTTTTACTTCTGTGTGGTTTAGAAGCAAGGTCATTTTTCCCCTGAAAGGATAAGCTCACTTATTCATGGCTTTAATACACTTAATCTTTTGCATCCATTCAATTAACTTATGATACAAAGAACTAAAACTAACTGTAAGGAATATCTGAATTTTCAGATATGCAAAAATAAGGTGTTAGATGTTTTGCTGTAAAATAAAAGTCCTGAATATACCTCTTATTCTCAGGTACATTTGGCACCAGAATGAGGCAAACAAAGTTATGTCCAAAGTGAAAATCTCCAAGGGGTCTGTATTCAACAGGAGCAAACATGAGACAAAGAGCAATGAACTTAGATATAGGAATTTGAAATTGGCATAATTTCTTCCACTGAAAACTCTCTTTACTTCTAACTTCCTAAGTCTTACTGCTAAGTCGCTTCAGTCGTGTCCGACTCTGTGCGATCCCATAGATGGTAGCCCACCAGGCTCCTCTGTCCCTGGGATTCTCCAGGCAAGAATACTGGAGTGGGTTGCCATTTCCTTCTCCAATGCATGAAAGTGAAAAGTGAAAGTGAAGTCGCTCAGTCCTGTCTGACTCTTAGCGACCCCATGGACTGCAGCCCACCAGGCTCCTCCATCCATGGGATTTTCCAGGCAAAAGTACTGGAGTGGGGTGCCATTGCCTTCCCCGTCCTAAGTCTTGACTTTCTATAAATGATCCTTGAACTTCATCCCTTCATCCTCCTTTGTGAGACAGACCAAATCCTGTTAATCTCAAGTTGTCTTGCACCTTAAATCCATTACCATATCTTTTAGTGTATTTGCAATTTTTAATCATTGTATTTTATTTAGGTTACATATACTTTGTTTTATCCATGTGATCATAAATTCATATTCTCCAGAATCTCAACTACATTATGTCAATGTAGCATGTCCTTCAACTAATACCTGTTGATTGATGCTTAAAAAACTAATAGAGATGATATAAATAAGCACTCTTAATGTGCCAGCCATTACTCTAACTGCTTTCATGCACTGTCTCATTCTAGTCAAGGCTGAGAAAACAGTGGCACCCACCTTGTGGAGTGTTGTGATGACTGGAATGAGACAAAGATGATGAGTCTCAAACATGTCCAACCTAGTTTCCTAAACAAGTAGAGCTGGAAATGTGAAAGGCCAGGACTTGAATTCAGTTTGGTTGAATCCAGCTATCCACTATGTTATATCACCTCTAAAATTCTTCCATTCCTTGGCACAAACCCCACCCTTTGACAGTATATCACTGAACGTTCAGTTATAAAACTTTTTATTGCAAAATATCTTACCAATAAACTCCAGTTTCTAAAATTAAGAAATAAAAATAGATGAGGACACACTCCACTATTTGGCCAGTGAATATAAGCTAGACACACTGAGCACAAACACACAGAGGTCTAAGAGAGAGAAGATAGATTGAGTGAGTGAAGTCACTCAGTCGTGTCCAACTCTTTGTGACCCCATAGACTGTAGCCTACCAGGCTCCTCTGTCCATGGGATTTTCCAGGCAAGAGTACTGGAGGGGGTTGCTGTTTCCTTCTCCAGAGGATCTTCCTGACCCAGGGATTGAACCTGGGTCTCCCGCATTGTAGGCAGACGCTTTACCATCTGAGCCACCAGGGAAGCCCTAAGACAGAGAAGATAACCTGCTTTTTAAAAAAAAAAAAAAAAAAAACCAGTCTCACTCATGCATTAAAGCACCCATGATGATGTCTCTCTCAGCCTTTTCAGTTGCCTCTGCTCCCAACCTAGAATGCTGTGGGGACTAATTAGATATCGCCTGTAGAGTGTAAAGTAACAATATAATGATGATGGGCCATCTCTGAGCTCTTCTGCGATTATGAGATTGTTTGAATACAGCCAACTCTATGGTCCAAAGCAGTAAATAACATGCAGCCAAATGGCTTTGACATTCAAGTTTCAGGCATTCTAATGCATGGGATAATTCAATGCTCTCTAATAGCTTGAACTAGAGACTGGCTTTCTTGATTGACTCTCTATTAATGGTGAATTGCTCAGTTAGTTAACAGGATAAGTGCCAGAGAATGGGAAGTAAAACATAATGGCATATGTTTGAAGAAAATGGCTTCTCTGTAGTAAAGATTTATAACCTTATGCATTCATTTATTCAATAAACATTTTTTTCATCACTATCCCTGTACCAGTCATTTTAGGAGCTACAGTTACTGACATAAACAATACAAATTCCCTGGTTAGTTAGACTCTAGTATGTAAGACACACAGTGTATATATTTAGCTACCTTATGGCAACCCACTCTGGTATTCTTGCCTGGAGAATCCCATGGATGGAGGAGCCTGGCAGACTATACAGTCCATGGGGTCACAAAGAGTCAGACATGACCAAGTGACTCCAGCTACCTTATCACCTAACTTCAACTAGTGATAATTTCTATAAAGAAGGAGTACAATAAGAGAACAGAGAGGAGAAAGAAGGAGATGGATCGCCAAGAAAGGACTCAGTGAAACTGACATGAGCAGATATCTGAAGTTACAAAGGAGCAAAGAATGAAAATCTGGGAGAGGAGCTCCAGGAAGAGGGAACATCTAACAGAAGGACACTGAAGTGGGAACAAAATTGATCTGTTTGAAGAAAAGTAAACAGCCATGTTGGGTACTGTAAAAGAAGTGAGGAGGAAGTTCCAGATGAGGAGATTGGAAAGATAGGAAAGGGCAAACCAAACAGAACCTTGGTGGCCATCTTTAAATTTGAATGTGAAGCCATTTAGAAATTTTAACAGAGGAATGACATGGTCAGATTTACAGTTAGAAAAACCACATTCACTGCTATGCAAATAATCTCTATTGGATGCAACAAAGATGGGAAAGAGACCAGTTAAGGGAGATGACAGTTTTATTTTGTTGTTGTTGTTGTTGTTTTTTTAGAGTATTATTTAGGGAGGTAGAAAGTGAGAATATTTAGATTCAGGATACATTCTTAAAGCTACAGCTGTCAGGATTGAGGGTTAAATAGATTATAGTATTTGAGAATAAGAGCAGAATCCTATATTCAAGGGTTAAAAAGAGACTTAAAATACTAGAGACAGTTTTCACAAAGTGTTCTTTCTTCTCAGCCACATTTCTGTAGTTTAATGGACTATTCCCAGTGGGAATTCCTCAGAATAGAACAAAAAGCTCTTACTCTTTTAAAACTCAAAAACTAGTGTGGTGAAAAAGTCCTTGGGTCTAGTCATCTAGTCCAAGTTCTGCTGTTAATTATTACTGGTGACCCAGAACAGGCTGCCCTAACTCTTTGCTCCTCAGTTTCCTTTAATTTGAAAAGAGTAACTCAGCCATTAAAAAGAATACATTTGAATCAGTTCTAATGAGGTGGATGGAACTGGAACCTATTATACAGAGTGAAGTAAGCCAGAAAGAAAAACACAAATACAGTATACTAATGCATATATATGGAATTTAGAAAGATGGTAACAATAACCCTGTTTACGAGGCAGCAAAAGAGGCACTGATGTATAGACAGTCTTTTGGACTCTGGGAGAGGGAGAGGATGGGATGATTTGGGAGAATAGCATTGAAATATGTATAATATCATATCTGAAATGAGTCGCCAGTCCAGGTACGATGCCTGATAACGGATGCCTGGGGCTGGTGCACTGGGACGACCCAGAGGGATGGTATGGGGAGGGAGGAGGGAGGAGGGTTCAGGATGGGGAACACATGTATACTCCTGGCGGATTTATTTTGATGAATGACAAAAGCAATACAATATTGTAAAGTTAAGCAAAATAAAATTAAAAAAAAAAAAAAAGAGTAAGTGAGAAGCAAGAACTAGAAAATATCTAAAAATACTTCTATCTACATCCTTTAAGCAAATGTTTAAGCTTAACAGATTTCAAGTTTAATTTTAACATCAATGAAAGTGAAAGTCGCTCAGTTGTGTCTGACTCTGTGACCTCATGGAATAGTTCATGGACTTCTCCAAGCCAGAATACTGAAGTGGGTTACCATACCCTTCTCCAGGGGATATTCCCAATGCAGGGATAAAATCCAGGTCTCCCACATTGCAGGTGGATTCTTTAACAACTGAGCCCCAGGGAAGCCCTTCACATCAATAAGCAGCCTAAAATCAGATGCACAGTACTTTCCAAAATGGAAAATTATCATTGAAGATAGTCCTATCACTAAAGTTAGAACAGATCCTAGAAGCTGATATGGTTTGGCAAATACAATCTGAAGAATGAAATGCTATACCTATAAGAGTCCTGGAGAAGGAAATGGCAGCCCAGTTCAGTATTATTACCTGAAGAATTCCATGGACAGAGGAGCCTGGAGAGCTACCATCCATAGAATCACAGAGTCAGACATGACTGAGCAACTAACACTACCTATAAAGAGCAGAGTCAGTGAGTCTTTGAATTCTTCTGATGAACCTACTTTAATTTGGAATCTTTGCAGTGAAAATATTTCCCTTGAAGTTCATCCACTATAAGTACTAAATCTACAGAACTACTATTCACTCTTCTTCTTCCATAAAAAAAGTATTATTGGGATAGAAACATCTCGACACTAAAAATAATTGTCAAACCATACAGTTTTCAGTTAGATTATAATGGTCCATGCCTTATATATTTGAAAATCCTTTACTTTTTAAATCAAGAATATGAAAATGAAAATAAGAACAAATATTCTAGATGAAAGAATCTCTTAAAAATTGGAACATTTCAAATCTAAAATAGAGTAAACTTTTGAGAGGGAATGTTAATGTTAACATTCTCTAATTGATCTTAGAGAATCCCTCAGAAAGCAGAGTCTGAGCCCAAGGCTTATATGTCACTAGTATTTTATTAAGAAATAAAATTAGAGAGGCAGAGATGAGCAAAAAGGAGGGGGGGCGGCAGCAGGAGGGGAGGCCAATTCAAGGTGCTTTATTGAGCTAGTACCATTGAAAATGACTATTTGGTCTTGTGCAACTATGTACAGATAAGTTGCATAAACTTCATCTAGGTGATTTATCTGGGGGAAGGCTTTATCCATCAATGCCAGTACCCTATTGGTCAAAATTCATTGCATAAGGTATTAACTCCCTCACATCCCTGACCTGTACAAACAAAGGGACCAAGTGAGACCCATCCCTCCATGTCAGTGGGGAAATCCTAGGGGAGGAGGGAGAGACAGGGACACAGGTGAGAGGCCCTTGGGCTCGGCTGATCTTCGGGTGTAAAAACCTCACCCGAAGCAGGTGCAGGCAGTGAGTGAAACAGTGCATAAAAGGTGTCTAATTCAATATGTTCCCCCATTAACTGTCCAAATGCAAATTAGAGGGAAGAATGTCTCATTAGCAAAACACACAAGAATGACTTAGAAGACTCAGCCCACAGTAAAAGAAACAGGAGTTAACTATGTGAGGCAACTACAAAATAAAATAAAACAAGACAAAAAAAAAAAAAAATACTTCCCTGTTGAGCAGCATTAATAAGAGCAGAGTGTCTAGAAATTGGTGGAAGCTGATATTATTCTACTCTGTACTGTTCCTTTTCCACATAAAGCAGAATATGATCAAAGAAGGTGTGTATAATAACTAAGAAAACTATGAACTGTGCTTAGGAAAGAATCATAGATAAAGGAATAGGAAAATTATAGAAGAAAAAAAAATAACAGTGCTACTTATTCTATAGCCCAATACTGGAAGCCATTATCTTCATTATCTCCTCCATAGTTTGGCCTCGGGTCAAATAACAGGGAGGAAATACAGCCCCTCCCTTCAACAGAAAATTGGATTAATGATTTGCTGAGCACGCCGCCCCCCCACCCCACCCCCCCCACCTCCATCAGAACAAGACCCAGTTTCCCCCTCAGTCAGTCTCTCCCATCAGGAAGCTTCCACAAGCCTCTTATCCTTCTCCATTAGAGGGCAGACAGACTGAAAACCACAATCACAGAAAACTAACCAGTCTGATCACAAGGATGACAGCCTTGTCTAACTCAATGAAACTATGAGTCATGCCATGTAGGCCCAGCCAACATGGATGCGTCATGGTGGAGAGTTCTGACAAAACATGGCCCTCCGGAGAAGGGAATGGCAAACCACTTCAGTATTCTTACCTTGAGAATCCCATGAAGAGTATGAAAAGGCAAAAAGATAGGACACTGAAAGATGAACTCCCCAGGTCAGTAGGTGGCCAATATGCTACTGGAGATCAGTGGAGAGCTAAATCCAGAAAGAATGAAGAGGTAGAACCAAAGCAAAAACAACACCCAGTTGTGGATGTGACTGGTGATGGAAGTGAAGTCCAATGCTGTAAAAGGCAATATTGCACAGGAACCTGGAATGTTAGGTCCATGAATCAAGGCAAATTGGAAGTGGTCAAACAGGGATGGCAAGAGTGAACATCGACATTTTAGGAATCAGTGAACTAAAATAGACTGGAATGGGTGAACCTAACTCAGATGACCATTATACCTACTACTGCGGGCAAGAATCCCTTAGAAGAAATGGAGTAGCCATCACAGTCAACAAGAGTCCAAAAAGCAGCATTTGGATGCAATCTCAAAAATGACAGAATGATCTCTGTTCAATTCCAAGGCAAACCATTCAATATCACAGTAATCCAAGTCTATGCCCCAACCAATAATGCTGAAGTTGAAGTTGAATGATTCTATGAAGACCTACAAGACCTTATAGAACTAACACCCAAAAAAGATGTCCTTTTCATCATAGGGGACTGTAACGCAAAAGTAGGAAGTCAAGAAATACCTAGAGTAACAGGCATATTTGGCCTTGGAGCACAGAATTAAGCAGGTCACAGGCTAACAGAGTATTGCCAAGAGAATGCACTGATCATAGCAAACACCCTCTTCCAACAACACAAGAGAAGACTCTACACATGAACATCACCAGATAGTCAATACTGAAATCAGATTGATTATATTCTTTTGCAGCCTAAGATGGACAAGCTCTATACAGCCAGCAAAAACAAGACCGGGAGCTGACTGTGGCTCAGATCTTGAACTCCTTATTGCCAAATTCAGACTTAAATTGAAGAAAGTAGGGAAAATGAATAGACCGTTCAGGTATCACCTAAATCAAATCCCTTACGACTATACAGTGGAAGTGAGAGATAGATTCAAGGGATTAGATCTGATAGAGTACCTGAAGGACGACAGCTGGGGGCTTGTGACATTGTACAGGAGTCAGGAATCAAGACCATCCCCAAGAAAAAGAAATGCAAAGAGGCAAAATGGCTGTCTGAGGAGGCCTTACAAATAGCTGAGAAAAGAAGAGAAGCTAAAGGCAAAGAAGAAAGGGAAAGATAAACCTATTTGAATGCAGAGTTCCAAAGAATAGCGAGGAGGGATAAGAAAGTCTTCCTCAATGATCAATGCAAAGAAATAGAGGGAAACAATAGAATGGGAAAGACTAGAGATCTCTTCAAGAAAATTAGAGATACCAAGGGAAAATTTCATGTAAAGATGGGCTCAATAAAGGACAGAAATGCTATGGACCTAACAGAAGCAGAAGATATTAAGAAGAAGTGGCAAGAATACACAGAAGAATTGTACAAAAAAGATCTTCAAGACCCAGATAATCATGATGGTGTATGATCACTCATCTAGAGCCAGACATACTGGAATGTGAAGTCAAGTGGGCCTTAGAAAGCATCACTAGGAACAAAGCTAGTGGAGGTGATGGAATTTCGGTTGAGCTATTTCAAATCATGAAAGATGATCCTGTGCAAGTGCTGCACTCAATATGCCAGCATATTTGGAAAACTCAGCAGTGGCCACAGGATTGGAAAAGGTCAGTTTTCATTCCAATCCCAAAGAAAGGCAGTGCCAAAGAATGCTCAAACTACTTCACAATTGCACTCAAACTCTCACACACTAGAATAGTAATGCTCAAAATTCTCCAAGCCAGGCTTAAACAGTGCATGAACCAAGAACTTGAGATGTTCAAGTTGGATTTAGAAAAGACAGAGGCATCAAAGATCAAATTGCCAACATCTGTTGGATCATCGAAAAAGCAAGACAGTTCCAGAAAAAAAACATCTACTTTTTCTTTATTGACTATGCCAAAGCCTTTGACTGTGTGAATCAAAACAAACAGTGGAAAATTTTAGAAGAGATGGGAATACCAGACCACCTGATCTGCCTCTTGAGAAATCTGTATGCATGTCAGGAAGCAACAGTTAGAACTGGCCATGGAACAACAGACTAGTTCCAAATCAGGAAAGGAGTATGTCAAGGCTGTATATTGTCACCCTGCTTATTTAACTTCTATGCAGAATACATCATGAGAAATGCTGGGCTGGATGAAGCACAAGTTGGAATCAAGATTGCCAGGAGAAACATCAATAACCTCAGATATGCAGATGACACCACCCTTATAGCAGAAAGCGAAGAACTAAAGAGCCTCTTTAAAGTGAAAGAGGAGAATGAAAATGTTGGCTTAAAACTCAGCATTCAGAAAACTAACATCATGGTTTCTGGTCCCACTACTTCATGGCAAAATGGTTGGAAACAGTGAGAGATTTTATTTTCTTGGGCTCCAAAATCACTGCATATGGTGACTGCAGCCATGAAATTAAAAGACACTTACTCCTTGGAAGAAAAGTTATGACCACCTAGACAGAATATTAAAAACCAGAGACATTAGTTTGCCAACAAAGGTCCATCTAATCAAATCTATGGTTTTTCCAATGGTCATGTATGGATGTGAGAGTTGGACTATAAAGAAAGCTGTGAACCGAAGAATTGATGCTTTTGAACTGTGTTGTTGGAGAAGACGTTTGAGAGTCCCTTGGACTGCAAGGAGATCCAGTCAGTCCATCCTAAAGGAAATCAGTGCTGAACATTCATTGGAAGGACTGATGCTGAAGCTGAAACTCCAGTACTTTGGCCACCTGATGGGAAGAACTGACTTATTTGAAAAGACCCTGATACTGGGAAAGATTGAAGGCAGGAGGAGAAGGGGACAACAGAGGATGAGATGGTTGGATGGCATCACCAACTCAATGGACATGAGATTGAGCAAACTCTTGGAGATGAAGGACACTAGAAGTCTGTTGTGCTGCAGTCCATGGGGTCCCAAAGAGTTGAACATGACTGAGTAACTAAACAGAACTGAACACTGGAAGCAATCCTAATGGAAGATCATTGAGACTTTTTCTGTGAGGTACACTCTGTAGAAATAAAAAGAATTCGTTAAGTCATTGGAGGCACAAATTTTTAGTAGTAATGAAGTGAAGTGAAGTGAATGTTACTCACTTGTGTCTGATTCTTTGTGACCCCATGGACTATAAAGTCCATGGAATTCTCCACACTAGAATACTGGAGTGGGTAGCCTATCCCCTGTCCTGCAGATGTTCCCAACCCAGAGATTGATCTGGGGTTTCCCGCATTGGAGGCAGATTCTTTACCAACTCAACTATCAGGGAAGTAGTGATAGCTGTTCCCATATTGAATGTGTGCCTTGGAATGAGGTAGAAAAGCACTATAAATATTAGTGTACCTTAGGGGATGGAGACTGAAGGTTTTTTTTTTTTTCAGTCATGGGATATGTGTTTGGGTATAAACTCTCACATTTCCAGTTGGATGATAACTGACAATTTGCCTGGCATCTCTGATCTCAGTTTCCTCAGAAGAATAATAGCAATACCCTCAGGCTTAATACCAAAATTATAAGATATAGGCTAGGAAAATGGGGGAAAGTTGCTTAAAGGGACACAGTTCAGTTTTAAGAGAAATAAGTTCTGAAGATCTAATGTACATGAGGGTGACTATATAAAATAATACTATTTGCATACTTGAAATTTACTAAAAAAATTAGATTTCAAGTGTTATCATAAAAGGTAACTATGTGAAGTGAATAAATGGAAGCTTTTCACAGTGTATAACAAATCGTTACATTGTATACTTAATTTTATTTATAAAAAACTGTTTATTGTGATATAGTTGATTCACAATGTGTTAGTCATGGTTGTACAGCTAAATAAGTCACTTACACATATACGTATATACATTTTTTTTTTTTTAGATTCTTTTCCCATATAGGTCATTATTGAATACTGAATAGACTTCCCTGTGCTATACAATAGGTCCTTATTTGTTCAGTCACTAAGTCATGTCCAACACTTTCTGACCCCATGAACTTTTGCACACCAGGATTCCCTGTCGCTTACTATCTCCTGGAGTTTGCCCAGACACATGTTCATTAAGTCGATGATGACATCCAACCATATCATCCTCTGTCACCCTCTTCTCCAGCTCTCAGTCTTTCCCAGCATCAGGGTCTTCACATCAGGTGATCAAAGTACTGGAACCTAACTTGAGCATAAGTCCTTCCAATGAATATTCAGGACTGATTTCCTTTAGAATTGACTGTTATATCTATCTTCTTTCTGTCCAAGGGACTCTCAAAAATCTTCCCCAGCACCACAGTCTGAAAGCATCAGTTCTTGGCCCTCAGCCTTCTTTATGGTCCAGCTCTCTCATCTGTACATGATTACTAGATAAATCATAGCTTTGACTATATGGACTTTTGTCAGCAAAGTAATATCTCTGCTTTTTTAATGCACTGTATAGGTTTGCCCTAGCTTTTCTTCCAAGGAGCAAGCATCTTTTAGTTGTGTGGCTGCAGTCATGGTCTGCAGTGATTTTGGAGCCCAAGAAAATAAAACTTGCCACTGTTTCCACTTTTTCCTGATCTATTTGCCATAAAGTGATGGGACTAAATGCCATTATCTTCATTTTTTTAATTTTGAGTTTTAGGCCAGCTTTTTCATTTTCCTCTTTCACCTTCATCAAGAATCTCTTTAGTTCCTCTTTACTTTCTACGAAGAGTGGCATGTCTGAGATTGGTGATATTTCCCCCAGCAATCTTGATTCCAGCTTGTGCTCAATCCAACCTGGCATTTCGCATGATGCACTCTGCATATAAGTTAAATAAAAAGAGTAACAATATTTTGCTTTGACGTACTCCTTTCAAAATTTGGAACCAGTCTGTTGTTCCATGTCTGGTTCTAACTATTGCTTCTTGACATGCATACAGGTTTCTCAAGAGGCAGGTAAGGTAGTCTGGTATTGCCATCCCTTTAAGAATTTTCCAGTTTGTCATGATCCACAGTCAAAGGCTTTAGAGTAGTCAATGAAGCAGAAGTAGATGTTTTTCTGAAATTCCCTTGCTTTGTCTATGATCCAATGGATATTGGCAATTTGATCTCTGATTCCTCTGCCTTTTCTAAATCCAGCTTGTACATCTAGAAGTTCTCAGTTCTCATACTGCTGAAGCCTAGCTTGAAGGATTTTGAGCATTACCTTTCTAGCATGTGAAATGAGCATAATTGTATGGTAGTTTGAACTTTCTTTGTTATTGCCTTTCTTTGGGATTGGAATGAAAACTTACCTTTTCCAGTCAGGTTGCCACTGCTGAGTTTTCCAAACTTGCTGCATATTGAGTAGAACACTTTAACAGCATCATCTTTTAAGATTTGAAATAGCTCAGCTGGAATCCCATTTCATCTACTAGTTTTGCTCCTAGTAATGCTTCCTAAGGCCTGCTTGTTGTCACAATATCTGGCCCTGGATGAATGACCACACCACTGTGGTTATCCTGCTCATTAAGACTTTTTTGCACAGTTCTTCTGTGTATTCTTACCACCTCCTCTTAATCTCTTCTGCTTCTGTTAAGTTCTTGCTGTTTCTGTCTTTTATTGTGCCTATCTTTGCATGAAATATTCGCTTTGGTATTTCTAATTTTCTTGAAGAGCAAACATCAACACTTTAGGAATCAATGAAATAAAATGAGTGGGAATGGGCAAATTTTAATAAGGATGACCATTATATCTACTACTGTGGCCAAGAATCCCTTAAAAGAAATGGGTAGCCCTCATAGTCAAAAAAAAAAAAAAGAGTCCAAAATGCAGTATGTGGGTACAGTCTCAAAAATGACAGGATGATCTCCATTTGTTTCTAAGGCAAACCATTCAATATCACAGTAATGCAAGTCTGTGCCCCAAGCACTAATGATGAAGAACGTGCAGTGGAACGGTTCTATGAAGACCTACAATTCTTCTAGAACTAACACCAAAAAAAGATGTCCTTTCCATCACTGGAGATTGGAATGCAAAAGTAGGAAGTCAAGAGGTACCTGAGAGAGTAACAGGTACGTTTGGCCTTGGGAGTGCAAAATGAAGCAGGGCAAAGGCTAGCAGAGTTCTGAAGAGAGAATGCACTGGTCATAGCAAACACCCTCTTCCAACAATACAAGAGATGACTCTACACGCAGACACCACCAGAGGGTCAATACTGAAATCAGATTGATTATATTCTTTGCAGCCAAATTTGGAGAAGCTGTATACAGTCAGCAAAAACAAGACTGGGAGCTGACTGTGGTTCAGATCATGAACTCCTTATTGCAAAATTCAGGCTTAAATGGAAGAAAGTAGGGGAAACTACTATACCACTCATGTATGACCTAACTGAAATCCCTTACAATTATACAGTGGAGGTGAAAAATAGATTCAAGGGATTACATCTGTCCCAAGAGAGATTTGTAACTTTGTACAAGAGGCAGTGACCGAAACAATCCCAAAGGAAAAGATATGCAAGAAGGCAAAATGGTTGTCTGAGGAGGTCTTACAAACAGCTGAGAAAGGAAGAGAAGTGAAAGGCAGAGAAAGGGAAAGATATACCCAACTGAATGCAGGGTTCTAGAGAATTGCAAGGAGAGATAAGAAAGGCTTCTTAAGTAAACAATGCAAATAAATACAGGTCCTTAATAGTTATCTATTTTATATATAGTAGTGTTGGACTTTCCAGATGGCCCAGTGGTAAAAATCCACCTGCCATGCAGGAGATGCAAGAGACACGGGTTTGATCCTTGGATCAGGAAGATCCCCTTGGGTAGGAAATGGCAGCGCACCCAAGAATTCTTGCCTGGAAAATTCCGTGGACAGAGGAGCCTGGCAGGCTATCGTCCGTGGTGTCACAAAGAGTCAAACACTGCTCAGCAGGCACATTACACATGCAGGTGGCATGTCAATCCCAAGCTCTCAATTTCTCCCTCCCTCTTTCCCCCCTGGTTGTATACTTTAAATATATTATGACTTTTTTTGTCAATTATATTTCAACAAACCTGGAAATAAAACAAGAAAGTTGCTCAGTAAAGTAAAAAAAAAATATACACTATATAATATATGGCTGCATATGAATCTCTAGGAATATTAAACATGATATCCTAATATCAATATTTACTTTCATTATTGAGAGCCAGGAAACATATGAAAAGAAAAGAATGGAAGGAGAGTTTCTACGTTAGAAGGGTGAACTTTAGAATCCCACACATGGCTGACACTCCCAGGTCCATAAGCGGCATGCACTTGATGAAGAAAAGTCTTTGTTATCCAAATCAGATCAGATCAGATCAGATCAGTCGCTCAGTCGTGTCCGACTCTTTGCGACCCCATGAACTGCAGCACGCCAGGCCTCCCTGTCCATCACCAGCTCCCGGAGGTCACTCAGACTCACATCCATCAAGTCAGTGATGCCATCCAGCCATCTCATCCTCTGTCGTCCCCTTCTCCTCCTGCCCTCAATCCCTCCCAGCATCAGAGTCTTCTCCAATGAGTCAACTCTTCGCATGAGGTGGCCAAAATACTGGAGTTTCAGCTTTAGCATCATTCCTTCCAAAGAAATCCCAGGGCTGATCTCCTTCAGAATGGACTTCAGAACCAATGCTCAATTAATGGCAAGAAATGCAACATTTTAAAATGGGGCTCATTTGAATGGAAAGGAAGAAGCTCAAATTGTAATGAGCCTCCAAGGCATTTTTATAAAATTCTCATTAGAAAATAATACAGCCAACAGACTGTACGGGTACCAAATCTAAGAACAAATAACATGAATGAGATGCTAAATGCTTTTTTTTGTTGTCGCTGTTTAAAAGCATAAATTCAATTGGTCACATTCCAAATTAAACATAAGACTAAGAAAATATTACCATAGTGGAAAGCACTATTAGAAATTAAGCAAATGAATAAACATTCCCCCCTCTGGTGAATATTTGTAGTAATTATTGAAAATTTTTGCAAGCATGTGGTATTTTAACAAAGCTTAGCATTATACAATGTGCAATTGTAAGCGGGCAAGCTCTGAGAATTGGATGGTGCACTGGCCTTGTTCCTAATGAGAGGTAAATAAATAATGTACAACATCACTTTGGCACACAGATGGTGCTAAACAATGAGCAGCACAAACAGCCAGCTCTTCTAGGTTGGGACAGGTGACTCCATGTGTAGCAAGTTTCTGGATATTAGTGAGAGATTAGGCTGTCTCACAACATCGTAAGGTGTAGGCAGTTTAAAGGAGATGTCACTGCAACTGGCCTGTTTGAGAAAAATCAGTATTTGTTTAACATCATTAAAATCAGCTTGAAACCAAAAAAGTTTTCGAATGCACTGAAGTTTGTTTGATATCATCTAAAAACTAACTCTTATATTTATCCAAAACCATTCATCATCACCTCTTCCAACAACACAAGAGAAGACTCTATACATGGACATCACCAGATGGTCAACACCGAAATCAGATCGATTATATTCTTTGCAGCCAAAGATGGAGAAGCTCTATACAATCAGCAAAAACAAGACCAGGAGCTGACTGTGGCTCAGACCATGAACTCCTTATTGCCAAATTCAGACTGAAATTGAAGAAAGTAGGGAAAACTACTAGACCATTCAGGTATGACCTAAATCAAATCCCTTATGATTATACAGTGGAAGTGAGAAATAGATTTAAGGGCCTAGATCTGACAGATAGAGTGCCTGATGAACTATGGAATCAGGTTCGTGACATTGTACAGGAGACAGGGATCAAGACCATCCCCATGGAAAAGAAATGCAAAAGAAGCAAAATGGCTGTCTGGGGAGGCCTTACAAATAGCTGTGAAAAGAAGAGAAGCGAAAAGTAAAGGAGAAAAGGAAAGATATAAACATCTAAATGCAGAGTTCCAAAGAATAGCAAGAAGAGATAAGAAAGCCTTCTTCAGCGATCAATGCAAAGAAATAGAGGAAAACAACAGAATGCAAAAGACTAGGGATCTCTTCAAGAAAATCAGAGATACCAAAGGAACATTTCATGCAAAGATGGGCACGATAAAGGACAGAGATGGTGTGGACCTAACAGAAGCAGAAGATATTAAGAAGAGGTGGCAAGAATACACAGAAGAACTGTACAAAAAAGAGTTTCAAGACCCAGATAATCATGATGATGTGATCACTGACCTAGAGCCAGACATCTTGGAATGTGAAGTCAAATGGGCCTTAGAAAGCATCACTACAAACAAAGCTAGTGGAGGTGATGGAATTCCAGTGGAGCTATTCCAAGTCCTGAAAAATGATGCTGTGAAAGTACTGCACTCAATATTCCAGCAAATTTGGAAAACTCAGCAGTGGCCACAAGATTGGAAAAGGTCAGTTTTCATCCCAAACCCAAAGAAAGGCAATGCCAAAGAATGCTCAAACTACGGAACAATTGCACTCATCTCACACGCTAGTAAAGTAATGCTCAAAATTCTCCAAGCCAGGCTTCAGCAATATGTGAACCGTGAACTTCCTGATGTTCAAGCTGGTTTTAGAAAAGGCAGAGGAACCAGAGATCAAATTGCCAAAATCCGCTGGATCATGGAAAAAGCAAGAGAGTTCCAGAAAAACATCTATTTCTGCTTTATTGACTATGCCAAAGCCTTTGACTGTGTAGATCACAATAAACTGTGGAAAATTCTGAAAGAGATGGGAATACCAGACCACCTGATCTGCCTCTTGAGAAATCTGTATGCAGGTCAGGAAACAACAGTTAGAACTGGTCATGGAACAACAGACTGGTTCCAAACAGGAAAAGGAGTACATCAAGGCTGCATATTGTCACCATGTTTATTTAACTTATATGCAGAGTACATCATGAGAAATGCTGGACTGGAGGAAACACAAGCTGGAATCAAGATTTCTGGGAGAAATATCAATAACCTCAGATATGCAGATGACACCACTCTTATGGCAGAAAGTAAAGAGGGGCTAAAAAGCCTCTTGATGAAAGTGAAAGTGGAGAGTGAAAAGGTTGGCTTAAAGCTCAACATTCAGAAAATGAAGATCATAGCATCTGGTCCCATCACTACATGGGAAATAGATGGGGAAACAGTGGAAACAGTGTCAGACTTTGTTTTTCTGGGCTCCAAAATCACTGCAGATGGTGACTGCAGCCATGAAATTAAAAGACGCTTACTCCTTGGAAGGAAAGTTATGACCAACCTAGATAGCATATTCAAAAGCAGAGACATTACTTTACCAACAAAGGTTCGCCTAGTCAAGGCTATGGTCTTTCCTGTGGTCATGTATGGATGTGAGAGCTGGACTGTGAAGAAGGCTGAGCGCTGAAGAATTGATGCTTTTGAACTGTGGTGTTGGAGAAGACTCTTGAGAGTCCCTTGGACTTCAAGAAGATCCAACCAGTCCATTCTGAAGGAGATCAATCCTGGAATTTCTTTAGAAGGAATGATGCTAAAGCTGAAACTCCAGTATTTTGGCCACCTCATGCGAAGAGTTGACTCATTGGAGAAGACTCTGATGCTGGGAGGGATTGAGGGCAGGAGGAGAAGGGGACGACAGAGGATGAGATGGCTGGATGGCATCACTGACTCGATGGGTATGAGTCTGGGTGATCTCCGGGTGCTGGTGATGGACAGGGAGGCCTGGCGTGCTGCGGTTCATGGGGTCGCAAAGAGTCGGACATGACTGAGCGACTGATCTGATCTGATTCATCATCTATCCAGCCAGCCAGCCAGCCATTCATTGGGCATTTAAAGCAGGGGTCCCCCGCCTCTGGGATCTAATGTCTAATGATCTGAGATGGAGCTGATGTAATAATGATAGAAATATATTGTGCTTGAATTATCCCCAAACCATTCCCCGACCCCAGTCCATGGAAAATTTGTCTTCCACGAAACCGGTCCTTGATGCCAAAAAGGTTCGGTCCTTGGAGCTTTTCTGCCCGGTTTCTGAATCCTGAGCCTCAGCTTAATAACAATATAACCTTGGACAATTCTTCATGTATAAAATGGATCCCTCATAGATTCCCCATCATGAATTAGACTAAAAACTTAAAACTCCTAGCACTACGTCAGGAACATAGTAAGTGCCTGGTTTTTGTTAGAAGTTTTTATTTCATTCAAATTTGAATCACATACTTGCTGCTGCTGCTGCTAAGTCTCTTCAGTCATATCTGACTCTGTGCGACCCCACAGACAGTAGCCCACCAGGCTCCCCCGTCCCTGAGATTCTCCAGGCAAGAACACTGGAGTGGGTTGCCATTTCCTTCTTCAATGCATGAAAGTGAAAAGTGAAAGTGAAGTCGCTCAGTCGTGTCTGACTCCTAGCGACCCCATGGACTGCAGCCTACCAGGCTCCTCCATCCATGGGATTTTCCAGGCAAGAGTACTGGAGTGGGATGCCATTGCCTTGTCTGCATGCTTGCTAGCCTCTTGTATTTAAAAACTGTACCCGATAATCTTTCATCTGTTATGCTCTCTTCCTTAGTTATTTTCCATATTAAACAAGAGGAAATCACCCATGCATTGAATAGTGCTCATCTCCAGAAAGCAGGATGGTTCTACAAAACGCAGCCCACCATTTGAATCAGATTTTATTGTCTTTACTCAAAGAAGCTCTTACACTACTTCCCTTACCTCTATGACATATACATACTATAGCTATCTCTCTTCTCTGAGATGTACTGTCTCAAGTGAAGTAAATGTAGTATCATACTAATTTAATTAATAAAATAAAATACTATTAGTTTGAAGTAATTAGGGAGATAATTAAGAGTGTTGAAATTACAGGTGGGTTTTTGGGGAAATCAAATTGTTTTTAACCCAATTAGGTAGTGTTAGTTTTAATTGCTTAGTCGTGTCTGACTCTTTGTGACCCTCATGTACAGTAGCCCACCAGGCTCCTCTGTCCATGAAATTCTCCAGGCAAGAATACTGGAATGGGTTGCCATTTCCTCCTCCCGGGGATCTTCCCAACCCAGGGATCAAACCCAGGTCTCCTGCATTGTGGGCAGATTCTTTACCATCTGAGTCACAAGGAGAAGTCTGTTTTAACTCAGTACCTTAGGCAAATGCAACATTATGTTACTAAGGGAAGATTCTTGAGTGCAACTTCTTTAAACAGATTAATATTGACTTTTTAAAAGCATATCAAGTCAATGTAAATGAATATTGATAGAATATTTGAAAAAATATTTGTATTGTTCCCAAAACCTTACACAGATTGAGAATAGGGCACAGAAGAAACCTCTGTTAGAGTTTTGGCAACAGTATAGAAAATGACTCAATATAGCTGAGACATCTCTTGTTGTTATTCTACCAAAATACAAAATGAAGATTCATAAGAAGAGAAAATGTGGGAAATGGACCATAAATAAAGAATGAAAAAGGTCATTTATCAAGTTCCAATCAAAGGTTTTATACTAAGAAATATATATTTTTATGTACAACTTAGGTTTAGCAAGACAAGCCCCCCAGTAAGGAGGAGGAGAGGAGGAAAGGAGAGAGAAAGACACAGGGAGACAAAGAAAGTGAACAGAAGAGGAAAGGAGGAAGGGTAACAACAACCTTTCAATGGTTCAGCATCAAAACCTAAGAATCTTGGAGCTAGGCCTGAATGGGACAGAGAGATAAGTAATGTTCACTTTTTCAGCATATATATATATATAACATATATAGTGTTTATTATATTCTTAGTACTGTTGTAACATGAGAAATAAAACACTAAATGACAAAGGCAATTGCACTTTATTTGACATAGAATTACACTTTGAGGTGGACAGAGAATGCACAAATATTTAATAATTTAGTTTCAAGTAACTAAAAAACTAAGATCATGGCATCTGGTCCCATCACTTTATGGCAAATTGATAGGGAAACTGTGGAAACAATGACAGATTTTATTTTCTTGAGCTCCAAAATTACTGCGGATGGTGACTACAGCCACAAAATTAACAGATGCTTGCTCCTTGGAAGAAAAGTTTTGACTAATCTAGACAGCATATTAAAAAACAGAAACATCAGTTTGCCGACAAAGATCTGTATAGTCAAAGTTATGGTTTTACCAGTAGTCATGTACAGATGTGAAAGACAGACCATTAAGAAAGCTGAGCACTGAAGAATAGATGCTTTCAAGTTATGGTGCTGGAGAAGACTCTTGAGTCCCTTTGACAGCAAGGAGATCAAACCAGTCAATCCATAAGGAAATCAACCATGAATATTCATAGGAAGAAGTGACGCTGAAGTTGAAACTCCAATACTTTGGCCACCTGATGTGAAGAACTGACTCATTGGGAAAGAATCTGTTGCTGAGAAAGATTGAAGGCAGGGGGAGAAGCGGCAATAGAGGATGAGGTGGTTGCATGGCATCACTGACTCAATGGACATGAGTTTGAGCAAACTCTAGGAGATAGCGAAGGACACAGAAGTCTGGCATGCTGCAGTCCATGGGGTCGCAAAGAGTTGAACACAACTTAGTGACTGAACAACAACAATGAATGCCATGGAAAGAATGAAACAGGGTGGTATGTCAGTATGGGACTGGGGTGGCCTCAGAAATGCTGTCAGAGGTCTGACTTTTGAATAGTTCAGTTCAGTTCAGCTCAGTCGCTCAGTTGGGTCCAACTCTTTGCGACCCCATGAATCACAGCACACCAGGCCTCCCTGTCCATCACCAACTCCCCGAGTTTACCCAAACTCATGTCCATTTGGTTGTTGATGTCACCCAGCCATCTCATCCTCTGTAGTCCCCTTCTCCTGCCCCCAATCCCAGCATCAGGGTCTTTTCCAATGAGTCAACTCTTCGCATGGGGTGGCCAAAATATTGGAGTTTCAGCTTTAGCATCAGTCCTTGCAATGAACACCCAGGGCTAAGTCACAAACCGGGGTTAAATCTGGAGATGGCAGGAAGGGCAGGCTGGAGGAGCCAAGGCAGGAATAGATAAGTGGAAGGAAACTGAGTGAGATAGTGTGGGGAGGTAGGCAGGAATCAGGTCATTTAGAGCTTTATGAGCAGAGAAGGCAATAGCACCCCACTCCAGTACTCTTGCCTGGAAAATCCCATGGGTGGAGGAGCCTGGTAGGCTGCTGTCCATGGGATCGCTAAGGGTTGGACACGACTGAACGACTTCACTTTGACTTTTCACTTTCATGCGTTGGAGAAGGAAATGGCAACCCACTCCAGTGTTCTTGCCTGGAGAATCCCAGGGACGGGGGAGCCTGGTGGGCTGCCGTCTATGGGGTCGCACAGTGGGACATGACTGAAGCGACTTAGCAGCAGCAGCAGAGCTTTATGAGAGGTTGAATTTTATTTAAGTGAGATAAGAAAAAAATTGGAGGTCTTTAAGTCTCCCATTTTCTCATTTACCTTATTTTCAATTGTTCATGTAACATTTGTTTTTAAATGATCATATATTAAGCCAAACATCAGCCTTATTAGGTTCCAAATAACACGAATTGTACAAGCCACATTCTCTTCTCACAGTGATGTAAAAACAGCAATTAATTAAAATATATATATATTACCTGGAAAATTAAAAAAAAAAATACACCTCTATTATGAAACCATTAGATCATGAGGATGTCAAAATATAATTTCAGGCTGTTTAGAAAATAATGAAAATTAAAATACACTTCATTTCCAGTATCTTGACTTGGTATCTTGAACTTCTCTCCTATTAAAAACAACCAAAACTCCTGTATAAAATTTGTGGTATAAAGTGGCTAGATGTTGACTACATGCCTCCTTTCTTTAATTACACAGCTAAATTACATTTCCCAAGCACTCTTGCATCTAGATGAAATGCTATGTGGTTCTTGCCTGTGGAATGTGGAAGTGATATATCACACCCAGTCCAAAGCAGCCGGTGGACCCTCTCCAAATTCTACCCCCAACCGCCCCCTCCAAACACACGTCTATTATCTGAAGTAAATCAGGATGCCGGTGAAGACACACGTTGAAATAGAAGAGCCATAGCCGAGAAGGACCCTGGATCTCTGAACTATTGAGTGAAGTAGAATCTACTCAACTATTGATCTACATTAGGCCAGTATAAGTGAGAAATAAAACCTTGTTGTATTCAGCTATGTATGGAGAATTGGGGGTGCTTATTTCAGCACCTGCTACTACTCGTGCTGTATTAACAGAAATTAAGATCTCTATATAGGACATTGGCCTAATGATCATTCAGTGAACAGGAGGGAAACCGATATCAGAGGCTGTAAATGTAAAGTCCATGTACTACAGTGGCAAAACACTTGGTAAAACAGGCTCTGGCACCTGGGAAGTAGATTATATGCTTACTGAATTGAAAGCTCCAGGAGAAGGGGTTGAAATTAATCAACTCTAAAGTATGTTGGCCACTATTGTTTCTTTTTGGAAAAATATTCCAAGACAGACATTAACTCAGGAAATAAATGGTTTATTTTAAAGGGAAAATAAAAGACACTAGAGAAAGTGCAGAAGTTTAAGATGTTTAGATTTTGAAGAGAACCTACTATTTATAAACCACAGAGATCAGGCAACAATATTGAGGGAATCTTTGTACAACAAATACTTATTAAGGCCCAGTCTTGCAGCACTTATCAAATGAAGGGTGTGGCCTGAGAATGTAGCCACCACTGAGAGAATCAAGAGAAGGAGAAAGCAAAGAAAGTTTATCTGTGAATTTAAGAAAGAACTTTCAATCTACTTGTTGGTACAAAGGTCCTTATAGTCAAATTTATGGTTTTACCAGTAGTCATATACAGATGTGAAAGTTGGTCCATGAAGAAGGCTAAGAAATGAATAACTGATGCATTTAAATTGTAGTGCTAGAGAAGACTCTTGAGAGTCTCTTGAACAGCAAGATCAAACCATTCGATCCTAAAGGAAGTCATCTCTGACTTTTCATCGGAAGGACTGATGCTGAGGCTGAAGCTCCAATACTTTGGCCACCTGATATGAAGGGCCAACTCACTGGAAAAGACCCTGATGCTGGAAAAGATTGAGGGCAAGAAGAGAAGGGTGTGGGAGTGGATGGGATGGCTAGAGAGCATCATCCACTCAATTGACATGAAACTGAGCAAAATCTGGGAGATAGTGGAGGACAGAGGACTCTGATGTGCTGTAGTTCATGGGGGTCACAAAGAGTTGGACATGACTAAGCGACTGAACAACAAGAAGTTGACTGGAAAGACATAGACTAGAAGCCAGCTAAATGCTAGAGGGCTTTAACTGCCAAAAAATCAATCAGCTCAGACAAAAAATTATTTGACCAGAGTTTTTAGACCACCTTATCTTCATGAATAAGAAGCAGACATTATAAAGCTATACAGTCTCAAATGGAGACCTGCTCTCCCACAGTCACATCAATATGATCATGAAAAATAATCAGGAAACAACTGCCTGATGATGAAGCCATAAAAAAAATATTGGCAGAGGTTCCCATACCAGAACAGAGAACCAGGGCTTAATGGAGGAACATCTCCCATTTCTAGGCCTTCAGGCTATCTTCCCAGCAGGATTTTAGAATCATTAGACAAGTCACTTTTTTTGTCTCACATTCTTACCTTTTTCAAAAAGAGGCATCTTTTGTGGTTATGTTGACTATGTACCGCACTGCCTTTTGAGTATAGAGGGAGCAGCTGACTTGTATTTTTAGTTTGTTGGTCACTAAAAAAATGAGAAGCCATGAATGAACTTGAAAGTATTGACTATACATCTTGAGAGATCTTGAATCTTGACTTGGATGCAATGATGGGCTGGGGTATTGGTAGGGGTTATAGGATGAAGATGGCCATAAATTCTTTGCTACTCATGGTATTGAGAGGTAGAATTTATCCCTCTGCCCTGAATTTTGGCAAATTTAATGTTCTCAACCAGTAGAATCTGGCAGAAGTGATATTCTTAGACTTCTGAGCTGCTGCTGCTGAGTTGCTTCAGTCGTGTCCGACTCTGTGTGACCCCAGAGACGGCAGCCCACCAGGCTCCCCCGTCCCTGGGATTCTCCAGGCAAGAACACTGGAGTGGGTTGCCATTTCCTTCTCCAATGAGACCTCTGAGGCCAGGCCATAAATGTCTGCTGAGACCTCTTATAACACTCACACCTAGAGCCCTGAGCTTCCTTATAAGTCTGCCTACTCTGAGACCACCATGCTATGAGAAGTCCAAGCCTCCTGCAGAGACCATGTTGAGAGGCTCTAAGACCACATGGAAGTGGAGAGGGATCAGGCCAAACCCGGACTTCCAGAGATCGGAAGGCATCAGCACATTAATCAAGTTCTCTGACCAAGCCATCTGCTGATCTGAGTGATCCCAGGGGAAGCTGTCAGCACAAAACTGCCTGTGAGCCTCTTCTGAATTTCTGACTCACAAAGTTGTGAAATGTAAAAAATTGATTATTGAGAAAGCAATAATTACTACTCGTCAAAAATCAGTAATTAAAAAAGAAACTAGCAAAACCCTGAAGTTCTGAAAATAAAAAGAGCTAACTTCTAAATAATGAATGTCAAAAAGAAATAATAAAATGAATTAGATTACTTAGACTGAACAATAACACAAATTCTATACCTACAACATATCTTGAGATGAAACTATAGTAGTTCTCAGAGGGAAATTTATAGGCTTAAATACTTACATCTATATTTTGAAAAAGAAGATAGGTTTAAATTAATATACCAAACACTAGATTTATAAAGTTAGAAAATGAAAAAAAAGGAACTAAAATAAAGTAGATGAAAAGAAGTAATAATAGAAATTAATTTTAGAAAAACCCTTATTATAGAGAAGATCAAAAAAAGACAAATGTTTGTCAAATTGTTGGTTTTGTCTCTGCAGGGAACTGCTCTCTTGCAAGACTGAGCAATCAGGGGAAAAGGCACAAAGTTGATATTAAAAATGACAAAATAGACATACCTAAAAATACTTGAATGGAATAAAATGTCAGCTTGTTTTGAAAATAATTTTACTCCAATAAATTTGAAAACAGAAAATCAGAAAGTTACTAGAAAAGTATACCTTACTTAACAAAGCTGACCCAAGAAATGATTAAAGATAAAACATCTTGCGATAGGAATGTAAATTGGAATACTTTAGAAAGCGCATCTTTAGAAAGACATACTTTAGAAGGGTGAGGGTGCCCACGCCTCCCATTTTCTTTAGGACAATTCCAAGTTAACTAATCAAGATGAGCACTCCCTTTCTAATGTCAAGTGATTCCAGAATTCAAGTCTGATGGCCTTCCTAAAGCCTCACAATTCTGCTTTCAGGTATTCACCCTGAACATAATTCTTGACTGGTAAGAAGGAAACGTGTAGAGGAATATCATAGCAACATCATAGGTAGAAGAGAAAAAGAAGAACACTGGTACCAAATGAACTCTTCCTCTGAGGTATTTTCTGTGGAATATGATAGAAAACCATGGAAAAGAGAGAAAGAATAATCTACCACTCCATGAGTCAATGTAGTTGAGCTCAAGGAAAACAATGTTGTGAGGAGGGAAAAAGAAATTCATTGCAGAATAAATCAAGATGATTTCATTTATATAATGCCACTTAAGGATACACACAGAGAAGGCAATGGCACCCCACTCTAGTACTCTTGCCTGGAAAATCCCATGGATGGAGGAGCCTGGTAGGCTTCAGTCCATGGGGTTGCTAAGAGTCAGACATGACTGAGTGACTTCACTTTTACTTTTCACTTTCATGCACTGGAGAAGGAAATGGCAACCCACTCCAGTGTTCTTGGCTGGAGAATTCCAGGGACAGCAGAGCCTGGTGGGCTGCCATCTATGGGGTCTCACAGAGTCGGACACGACTGAAGTGACTTGCAGCAAGGATACACACATGCATGCTAAGTCGCTTTAGTCGTGTCCGAGTCTGTGCAACCCCAGAGATGGCAGCTCACCAGCCTCCCCAGTCCCTGGGATTCTCCAAGCAAGAACACTGGAGTGGGTTGTCATTTCCTTCTCCAGTGCATGAAAGTGAAAAGTCAAAGTGAAGTCGCTCAGAAGGATACACACACATGTAGTTAAAGAAATCTTTAGGGAATATAATGGACAAAAACTTCAGGACAACAGTTATCCCTAGGTAGTGGGAGAATGAAGGTTGGAATCAGTGAGAAAGCTTCCAAAGTGCCAATTAGTTTTCTGTTTCTTCAACTCTTGTTATCCTTTTTATCATACATAAGAAACTTGTTTGTAATAATACCAGTTGGGGCTTCCCTGGTGACTCAGTAAAGAATCTGCAAGCAATGCGGAAGACCTAGGTTGGATCCCTAGGTTGGGAAGACCCCTTGGAGAATGGCATGGCAACACACTCCAGTATTCTTGCCTGGAGAATTCCATGGAGCAGGCTGGGCTACAGTCCATGGGATGGCAAAGAGCAGGACACGACTGAGCAGCTAACACACACACACACACACACACACACACACACACTACACACACACCCCATTTATTGAGTACTTACTCTGAGCAAGGAATTATTCTAAGAGCTTTATGACTCCTAGGCACAAGAACTTTAGTTTTCATCACAACTCTGTGAAGGAACCATTATTTTTTCTCTTTTCAGAAATTAAAACAACAACAACAAAAAAACCTGATTCATGCACAGGGATGTTACTTAAAATACAGGTTAAACCTCTCATAAATGACAGTGCCAGGGTGTTTTAAGCACTATGCTCTAATGCTTTGCATAGCCTGGCTCTACAGTTTTACAGCTTTTCTGCAGTAACTATACATAATGCTTTTATGCAAAACAAAACAAGCATTATAAAACAATCATCAGCCTGGCTACAGAGCTTGAATTAATTTAGGCTAAGTTAAAGATGTTTTAAAGTATAACTGGAAGAACTTTGAAGCACATTAACAACTTACAGGGCAATGCTATTTACATTGAGCTTTCAATTTTAAAAGCATGTTGCCATAAGCCTTCATAAACGCCTAGTAAAGTAGGTTTATATCATCATTTGCATTTTATGGGTATAGAACCATGTCATGTGACTGAGTCCTCATTATGGACACAGACATTTTATCTGTCACTTCTAAGTCACAGTTAGTCACATAATATGTGTCACACTGGTCCAGTGTACTTTTTTATCTCAATAATGATTGTAAGATGTAGTCTCTGGATTATGCTGCCCTGAAGACTTCACTCTTCTTCAGGGAACTGGTTATGAATCAGTGGTGCTCAGAGAAAATTTAAAATAAAATTAAAGTATTAGACTGTGTCTGGGAGGAGATAGGATCTCAAGGCACAAACACTTTTATTAAAGTGATGATTCTATGCACATCTATTATTTCCCATAGGCTGGACCTGGTTTAGGTGATGGTTTCATGTGCCTACCTCTTCACAAAAATGTGAAGTTGGCAAAGTTCATCTCTCAAAATCTGTTCTCTTCTTTTTCATTTATTTTGTTGCTTTTGATTTCATATTCTTCAAGCTCCTGGATCCCATCCCTGCCTCATTCTTTTCTTAACTAACAGATCTCTAGATTAATAACTGATGAACCTGGTATTTTACAAAGGAGGCTCATGTAAAAATCATTAGGCAAGATTGGTGCCAATCCTTCAGCTAACTCACTTAGCAACTTGAGCATTTCATCCATCTTCTCTGAGCCTCAATTTCTCTGTTTTATGGGGGATGAATTAATGAGTTCAATAGAAGAGATACTGTCAAAATCTAACAGTTTCATTTCTACAGTGTGTAATTAGAGAACTACTTTAGCTATTACTCCTTCTGGAAATATTTTCAGTTATAAAGAATATATACTTCAAATCTCATTGGTTTATTCAGTGTCTTCTTATCTCTTACAGATGACTCTTAACACTCCAAATTTTCCTTACTTTATCCATCCTCACCTCCAATCTAGTCTAAGTGCTATTGCTAAAATGTGCTTACTAACTAGTGATGTATCTACTCTGCTTCTTTCCTGAATTTCTTCCTCTCATCAATTTGTTGGACTTTTGATGAACAACAGAAGTCTAGTTTAGATAAGTTAACCAATTCGGCAATGGATACATATTGACTATAGTATCAAGAATTTCCTGCTCATGTTTAGTACATTCATTTGCATTTTAAAAATGGGTCCAGATGGTATTTCTTATTCATTTGTAATGCACCAACCCCTTTCAAAGTACTCTAGTCCTTCCCCTAAGGTGGAGTTAACTGGACCACACTTTGCTCTCACCTTGGTCACTGTTTTTGTTCTGTTTTGTTTCCTCCATTATAGTATTAACGTGAGCAGAAAGCACTGTTTATAAAACAATAAGCATGTGAACCGTGGGATGGTTACTTGCTTAAACTTTGAATTCATTTCACTCTTAAGGTCATAGGGATGTAAATATCTTGCAGTTTGCCCTTTTTTGTTTTTGACAAGGTGTTTCTGATATAACATGTTCCTCTAAATTTATATGTATTTTCTAAACTTAAGGTATTTCTCTCTACCAACACCGTGGAATTCTCTTCTTTGGAATCAACCCAAGTTGAACATATCAAGTCACTCATTAAATTTTAATGGTTTCTCATTGCCCTTAGAATCAAAACCCAGACTTTCATAAGCTGGCATTGAAAACTTTTTACAATCTGTCTCCAATTTAGCTTTCATTCTCATCCCACTTTCCTCCCTATCTTCTTGTCATTCAACATCCTGAATTCTATTGAATAATTAAAGCTAATCACCTCTTATCACTTTCATGAGATAATCTGATTAATAGTATTGATCTTTCAGAATTTTTTGGTGATGATTTAAGTAGTTTAAACATGTAAGGGCCTAGAAAATTTTAGACCACTTGTAAATGATTTATCAACAATACTTGAAAAAAGAAAAGACACTTGCTGTTATTTGTTGTGGCCTTTATTGTATTTGTGCCTTTGCTCATGCATTTTCTATGGGATAGACTTTCTTTCACTATTCTCTCTATTTGTTAAAATTTCCTTATTTTTCAAAGGTCAGCTCAAATGCTACAAATCTGGAAAGTCTTCTGTTATAATCAGGGTTAGAATTATTTGTTCCCTTTTGTGCATTGTCAAAAAGCTTTAGTCTTACTTCTTAAAGTTATTTATTTCTGTCTCCACAATTAGATTGTAAAGTTAATGAGGGCAGCGATGAAGGACCATTTGGTACTCTTCTCCATGATCCCCAGAGTGCCTGTGACTGATTATTCAGCCAGGAAGTGCTTCTTAAAGTGAACTTGGAAACTGAAAATTCTTCAGGCCACTAGAAGATAAATTACAACTACAGAACAATGGGCATTTAAAAAATATTTTGGAGCAGTGGTGGGAATGGTCACCCTTCCAAGGTCAGCTATATACATTTGCTCTTTTCAGAACAGCTAGACAAAATTAGAATATGGGGACAAGACAGGAATTAATAAGTATATCTATATGCTTATATTTGTTTATAGTGCCATTGCTAGGAATTATGTAAATATTAAGATGATATGCATTGACAGTCAAAGAAATTATATACTAAAGAGAGGAATGACATGTACAAACTAATTATAATTGAGGACAAAAGGTAACTGCTCTAATGATAATAATAATGATAAAAATTTTTAATGTTGATTGAATGATTCCTCTGTGTAAGTGTTGTCCAAATAATGTTACATAAATAAACTCATAAACCTTCACCAAACGTCTCTGAATAGGTAGATAGTATTGTTTTTCCTGCTTTACAGATGAAAAAGTAGATGATGATGAACATGAAGGGTGAAGAAACACTTCCAACTCAGTTTGGGCTGCTTTGTAATAGTAACTTCCTTCTAGAGAGCAAGAGTACAGAAAGAGGATAAAAGTTACTTTATAGGTGGAGAAATCTAACAAATGCCTATCTCAAGCAGGTAGTCAAACTTAACAAAAGCAATATCATGTTGATAGTATGTATTCTTTAGTGTTGTAATTAAAAAACACTTGTGGTCTTTCAAAGATTCTGTGATCTCCCTCCATAAAACCTATAACCCAACTCTGTGAGAAAAATGTCAGGAAAATTTTGATAAAGGAGAATCCTATATTTTTTTCTTACTCATACTCTTAAAAACTATCAGGGTCATCAAACATAACATCACAAGGACATGGTCATAGTCAAGAGGAGCTTGAGAAAACGTGACAATGAAATAAAATGTGATATCCTGGATGGGATCCTAAAACAGAAAAAAAAAAAATATATATATATATATATACACTTACACATATATATATTAGGAACATTAGGACATCAGGACAAAGGAAATCTGAATAAATGATGGAACTCAGTTAATAATAATGTATTCAGATTTCCTTTGTCCTGATGAAAATTATAAGAGGCAAAGACACAGAGAAAAGATGCCATGTGAAGATGGAAATAGAAACTGAATCGATTTCGCTATAAGCCAAAAAAATTCCAAGAATTGCCAGTAATTGACAGTAGCTAGGAAGAGGTTAAGGGATATTTCTTTTCTAGAGTCTTCAGAGGGAGCTTGATGCTGCCCGTGACTTAATTGCAGATTTCAGCCCCTCAGAACCATGAGACAATAAATTTCTATTGTTTTAGGCCACACAATTTGTGAAAATTTGTTGCAGTAGCCCTAGGAAACTAATTTAGTAGCCTACTTGAAGGAGATAATCCTGGTTTTTTGAGGTTTTTTTTCCTGGGTTTGGTGGGGGGGGGGGGGGGGGGGAGGAGGAGGAGGGGGGAGGGGGGGGGCGGGGGGGCGGGGCGGGGGGCGGGCACTGTAAGACATTAATAATTGAGGAAATGCATGGTCAAGGGGTTAAGATGAAATTCTCTATACTAGCTGCTCAGTTTTTCTGTGCTTCTAAAATAGTTGTAAAACATGAAGTTTGATAATTAAAAATGAGCAAGCAAACAAAAAGTGATGAGCTATCAATTCAGTTAACAAGGGTGACTAAAAAAAAAAGTAATAACAAATGTTAGCAAGGATGTAGATAAATTGTGTGTCTCATGGACTGAAGATGATAATGGAAAGGGATGTGACTATTTTGGAAAATTTCTCAAGGGATTAAATCAATAGAACTGGACGGCCCAGCATTTCTATTCCTAAATATATACCCCCCAATTGGAAACACATGTCCACACAAAAGCTTGCACATGGATGCCCACAGAAGCCAAAAAGTGGAAGCAACCCAAAGTCCGCTCACAAATGGATAAACAGAAACGTGGCTCAGCAGTAAAGCATCTGCCGGCAGTGCAGGACACAGGAGACGCGGGTTCAATTCCTGTGTTGGGAAGATCCCCTGGAGGAGGAAGTGGAAACCCACTACAATACTCTTGCTTGGGAAAATCTCACAGACAGAGCAGCCCGGCAGGCTACTGTCCATGGGGTTGCAGAGAGTGGACACGACTGAGTGAGAATCCACAGTAGACCCTAAATGGACTATTATTTAGAACTGAAAATGCTACAGTATAAGTGGAATTTGACAATGTTATATTAAAAGAAGCTAGTAACAAAGGAATATATATTGAATGATTTCATTTATATGAAATTTTCACAAAAGGCAAATCCATAAAGACAGAAACTATGTGAGTAGTTGCCAGGGACTGGGGGAAGGGTGGGAGGAAATGGCCAGTACTGCTAACGGACACAGAGGATGGGGCTCAATTGGGGTGGAGGTGATAAAATATTCTAAAATTTATTGTGGCAGTGGTTGTACAGCTATCAATATACTAAAAAACATTGACTCATAAACACACATGGATAAATTATGCTATGCAAATTATATCTTGACAAATTCTTTAAAAGCATATCAGAAATAGAATGATGAACTTGTCCAAGTTCCCTTAGCTATTAGATGGCAGAGTCAGGATTGGAGCCCAAGATGTCTCACACTAAGAGTGTTAAGTCTTAGTTACTCCACGCACTGCATCTTTTGTAGAGGTTTCAATGATATTATATAAAAATATCAAGAATGCTGAGCCTAAGATGAAAGAGGAAAACTGTTACAAGGGTGACTTTCCTAGGTTGCCTGGCTCAGAATAGCTCCTGGTAACAGACAAGGGAATTTTTGGAGGAGATATGTCATTGAAGTCCTGATTACATGCACAACCTCCTGTAGAGAAAGAGGCAATTTTTTCTTTTGCCCTTTCCGATTCTGAGAAGAGTTATCTTTAGGAGAACGAAGGAGACTCATTCCAAGCCATATGGATAAACCCATTCCCGGTACCCACTGAAGTTCTTCAGATGCATGACAAAGCATCGTTTAAAACCAACTTACAATGAGCTCTTCTGAGGCAGTGTTGCCTTCCATTTCACAGCCTGTTGCACATTTGCTTTTCTTTCCTGAGAGGTGCTGCATGTCTGTCAAGCAAATATGAGAATTTTTTCCCAATTGCTACAAATTTGTGTATATATGATATTTTGAAGGTTTATTCTATATTATCATGATTTTTTAAAAAAAATAATAGAGGGCTGACCACCTTGATCAAGCTGCACTGCCAAAGTAGGCTTCCTTAGGCCAGTGTACTAGGCAGAGGGTCAAGGTTGTTCACTCTTCTAATTCTTAATGACAGGCTAACCTTCCAGCCACCAAGCCTGGGGCAAACCCCAAAGGCAGTGGAATCCAGAGGAAGACAAAATCTTCAGGGCCTATTTAGTGGAATGAGTGGATGCGGAGGAAGAGGCCTGAGGTGTTCAGAGAGGCAGGATCCCAGTAAGGAATTTGTGCGTTATCTGCAGGCCATGGAGAGCCTCTGAAGGGATTTGGAAATGGGGAAAACATGTGATATTTGAAAGTTCTTTCTGGTTGTGTTAATGGAATTCTGATTGGAGGGGACAAGAGAACCGTATAACCTAAACAGGTTGCTGCTTATCATCACCTTATTTGTTGTAGAGCTGTACAGTTGATTTTTTTAAATTTTTATTTTTAATTGGAGGATAATTGCTTATAGTCTTGTGTTGATTTCTGCTGTACAACTATGTGAAGCAGCCATAGGTACACACATATCACCACCCTCTTGAGCCTCCCTCCCAAACCACCATTCCGCCATCCCACCCCTCTAGGTCATCACAGAGGACCAGGCTGAGCTCCCTCTGTTGTATAACAACTGCCCACCAGCTATCTATTTTACACACGGTAATGCATATATTTCAATGCTACCCTCTCAATTTGGCCCCCCGTCTCCTTCCCCTGCTGTGTTCACAAGTCCATTTTATATGTCTGTGTCTCTATTCTTCCCTGCAAATAGGGTCATCACTACCATTTTACTAGATTCCGTACTTATGCGTTAATATAGATTTTTTTTTTCTCCTTTTGAGTTACTTCACTCTGTTTACACTCTAGGTTCATCTACCAGGGAAGGCAATGGCACCCCACCCCAGTACTTTGCCTGGTAAATCCCATGGACGGAGGAGCCTTGGTCATGGAGCGCTGAGAGTCTAGGTCATACATGTCTCCAGTGTTCTTGCCTGGAGAATCCCAGGGCGGGGGCGGTCCTTGGCCCGGGCGCAGTTCAACATCAGGTTCATCTACTTCAGTTCAACTCATTCACATTCATTCTTCTAATGGTGGCTGAGTAATATTCCATGGTATACACGTACCACAACTTCTTTATCTAGTCATCTGTCTACGGACATCTAAGTTGCTTCCATGTCCTGGCTATTGTAAATACTGCTGCAATGAACACCGGGGTACATGTGTCCTTTTCAATTATGGTTTTCTCAGGATATATGCCCACTAGTGGGATTGTTGGATCATATGGTAACTTTATTCTTTGATTTTTAAGGACTCTCCATGCTTTTCTACATTGTGGCTTTATCAATTTACATTCCCAACAACAGTGCAAAAGGGCTCTTTTTTCTCCACATCCTCTCCAGTATTTATGGTTTGCAGATTTCTTCATGATGGCTATTCTGACTGGTGTGAGTTGATATCTCATTGTAATTTTCATTTTAATTTCTCTAATAATGAGTGATATTGAGGATCTTTTCATGTGTTTGTTGGCCATATGTATGTCTTCCTTGGAGAAATGTTTGTTTAGGACTTCAGCACATTTTTTAATTGGGTTGTTTGCTTTTCTAATATTGAGCTCCTTGCACATTTTGGAGATTAATCCTTTGTCAGTTGCTTCATTTGCAATTATTTTATCCCATTCTTAGGGTTGTCTTTTAATCTTGTTTATAGGCTCCTTTGCTATGCAAAAGTTTTAAAGTCTGATTAGGTCCCATTTGTTTATTTTTGCTTTTATTTCAGTTACTCAAGGGGATGGGTCAAAGAGGATCTTGCTGCAATGTTTTCCTGTTTTTTTTTTTTGTTTTGTTATAGTTTTTGGCCTTGCATTTAGATCTTTAATCCATTTTGAGTTTATTTTTGTGTATGGTGTTAGGAAGTTGATTTAATTTAATTCTTCTACATGTAGCTGTTCAGTTTTTCCAGCACCACTTACTGCAGAAGCTGCCTTTTCTTTATTGTATATTCTTGCCTCCTTTGTCAAAGATGAGGTACCCATAGATGTGTGGGTTTACCTCTGGGCTTTCTATCTTGTTCTATTGATCTATATTTCTGTTTCTGTGCCAGTACCGTACTGTATTGATGACTGTAACTTTGTAGTATAGTCTGAAGTCAAGAAGATTGAGTCTTCCAGCTCCTGTACAGTTGTACAGACTATCAATTACAAAGGCCTGAGTTCTAATTTTGGCTCTGCCTCTAACAAGCTATATGAGTTTAAACAAAATTGTTTTTTTAAATCATCAAGGCTTAATTTTCATATCAGTGGCTCAGATGGTAAAGATTTAGCCTGCAATGCAAGAGACCCAAGATAAATCCATGGGTTGGAAAGATCCCCTGGAAAAGAGAATGGCAACCCACTCTAATATTTTTGCCCAGAGAATCCCATGAATAGAGAAGCCTGGTAGGCTACAGTACATGAGGTTGCAAAGAGTTGACCCCAACTGAGCAACTAACAGACAAAATAAGAATAAAATGAAACTCTCTTCTCAGGACTTGAATGAAAGCAAAATTAGATTATGTTTATGTAAAGATATATATTTATTCCTTATTAGTATGTATTTTAATAAAAGAATTCAGATCAGATCAGATCAGTCACTCAGTTGTGTCCGACTCTTTGTGACCCCATGAATCGCAGCACGGCAGGCCTCCCTGTCCATCACCAACTCCCAGAGGTCACTCAGACTCACATCCATCGAGTCAGTGATGCCATCCAGCCATCTCATCCTCTGTCATCCCCTTCTCCTCTTGCCCCCAATCCCTCCCAGCATCAGAGTCTTTTCCAATGAGTCAACTCTTCGCATGAAGTGGCCAAAGTACTGGAGTTTCAGCTTTAGCATCATTCTTTCCAAAGAAATCCCAGGGCTGATCTCCTTCAGAATGGACTGGTTGGATCTTCTTGCAGTCCAAGGGACTCTCAAGAGTCTTCTCTAATACTACAGTTCAAAAGCATCAATTCTTCGGTGCTCAGCCTTCTTCACAGAATATTTCTCCAACTCTCACATCCATACATGACCACAGGAAAAACCATAGCCTTGACTAGACGAACCTTTGTTGGCAAAGTAACGTCTCTGCTTTTGAATATGCTATCTAGGTTGGTCATAACTTTCCTTCCAAGAAGTAAGCGTCTTTTAATTTCATGGCTACAGTCACCATCTGCAGTGATTTTGGAGCCCCCCAAAATAAAGTCTGACACTGTTTCCACTGTTTCCCCATCTATTTCCCATGAAGTGATGGGACCGGATGCCATGATCTTCGTTTTCTGAATGTTGAGCTTTAAGCCAACTTTTTCACTCTCCACTTTCACTTTCATCAAAAGGCTTTTTAGTTCCTTTTCACTTTCTGCCATAAGGGTGGTGTCATCTGCTTATCTGAGGTTATTGATATTTCTCCTGGCAATCTTGATTCCAGCTTGTGCTTCTTCCAGTCCAGCATTTCTCATGATGTACTCTGCATATAAGTTAAATAAACAGGGTGACAATTAGGCAATGTCAAATGTTCTTGTTTGTTCCTAATGAGTTAGGTGCTTGATGATGGAGAATCTAATGACCTGTGAAATGACAGAATTGAATTCCTCTTGATGACCTTCATGATATCACTGAAGAATTTGTGAGGCACTAGCAGTGTTGTCGGAGAAGGTAATGGCATCCCACTCCAGTAGTCTCGGCTGGAAAATCCCACGGATGGAGGAGCCTGGTAGGCTGCAGTCCATGAGGTTGTTAAGAGTCGGACACGACTGAGTGACTTCACTTTGACTTTTCACTTTCATGCATTGGAGAAGGAAATGTCAACCCACTCCAGTGTTCTTGTCTGGAGAATCCCAGGGATGGGGGAGCCTGGTGGGCTGCCGTCTATGGGGTCACACAGAGTCAGACATGACTGATGTGACTTAGTAGCAGCAGCAGCAGCAATGTTGTAGAAACACAGTTCTTTATGTGGTTATATCATGATGAACTGGAAAATCCAGGAATTCCCAGCAACCTCAGAAATCCCTAGAATACCAGAAAAGTACACTGAGAAAGCTCTTTCAATTCACTCATCAATCAAATAGGCCTTGGCATCTTATTTGGTCTTTATTCTCACAAATGTTCATGCAATCCCATTTGATTCTGGGCAGTAGTAACAGATGATGAATAAACAATGAGCAGCCAAGATTAACTTTGGAGAGAAAGTTGGATGCTAGTCAGTGGGGGAGCTGAGTCAAGACTTTGATGGGAGAAATGATGAGGCATGATCAGGAATAGTGAAAACGTGTGCTGGATAGTAAAGGCATACATGCCTAGAAAAATAAACTATGACCCCAAATGCCAACTTATAACTTTATCTCATGTGTAACATAGGTCATTGAGAAATATTAGAAAAATCAAATTTCTAATGGAAAAACTACTTTATTTTTTGTAAAAATATTCAGGATTGGAAGAGGTGATAACCTGAGTCAGGGAGTTAAGCAGTTATTGCAATGTTTCAGGAGTGACACTCTGGGAACATAAACTAATGCAATAGAAATAGAAAGGGAGAATCTGTGAAACTGAGTACAAAGGAAATACTGATATATCATGAGAAGAAAAGGAGATGGTAGGATGATCGAAACTTTACTAGTGATAAAATTATTTTGTAAACTATAAAGGGTTAGGCACATGTATTAAAGTATACACATTCTTTCATTGTCTCCAGTGAAAAAGACACACTGGTGTAAAACAAAATACAGTGGATGCAACTTATCCTTCTTCAGAAATAACATCTCATAGAGCTCAATCAATTTGTCCAAGGTTATACCACAGAATGACAGTTAGAACTTGAACTTGCATCAGTTCCTCTTAATACTATTGTGCAGGTCTCTATACAGATGTACTTACACAAGATCTAGGTGTGAAACAACGCCAGTGTTGGTGTCACTGTGCACCATGGAATTTGCCTTTTTTTGCCAGAGAGCTCCCTCTGAGCATACCTCATGCATTTGTCTTCTTTTGTTGAACATGTAGCAATAATCCAGAACATCTCTTTGTGAGGTTAAGAGGTCTCAGTTGCAAGTCTCTTAAAGATATTGACATACTATGCCCCCAAATTTGGAAACATAGAATGTGTTTGCTATCCCTGTGTACCAAAAAGTGGAACTCATTTAGGAGTACTAGCTACTGTAACCTCTCCCATAAAACATCTTTTTTCTTGGCATTTATGTGTTTGACAGTATAAGCTCCCTGAAGGTATACAACTTTATTTTATTCAGTGACATATCTCAAGTGCTATAATGGGAATTGACATGTAGTACATACTAGATAAAGACTTATTTAATGTATGAATCCCTTTCTTCTGAATAACAAAGATGAAAAATACTTAAGGAGTTAGGGGCTTAAAGAAAGTGAAAGTGAACGTTGCTCAGTCGTGTCCAACTGTTTGCAACCCCATGGACTGTAGCTTGCCAGGCTCCTCGGTCCATGGAATTCTCCGGGCCAGAATATTTCAGTTATTCTGGAATACAGTTCCCTTCTCCAGAGGATCTTCCCAATCCATGTATCGAACCCAGGTCTCCTGCATTGTAGGCGGATTCTTTACTGTCTGAGCCACCAGTGAAGCCCTCGGGGCTTAAAAAGCAGTGTATTTCCCTGCCAGGAAGCAAACTAAGGCTTCTTCATTACTATAGTACTCTGAATCTTTATAACCAGAGAATCACTGCAAGACTATTCCAAGCATGGCTCTTGACTTTATTTGCAAGGACTTTCTTTACTGCTTGATTCTCTAATGGCAGAAATGGGAACATGAGCAGAAAGACTGTAGGGCTACTTGAAAATGAGGGGAACTCTATTCTCTCCCATTCCTCTCTATTATCATTATCAGCCTGAATGATTTCTGGGGAAGGGCAGCACAGTGTGATGAAAAGAACATGAACCTGGGTCTAGGCAACCAATCCTTTGAACCCCAGCCAATTCTTTATGAGCTGTATGACCTAGGACAAATGATTATACACCCCTGAGTCTGTTTACAGCATTCTCATCCAGAAAATTGAGAATAGAAATTTGCTAGAATATCTACATTAGCTCACTTCTGTTGTGAAAATTAAAGATACAACATAAAGATCAGCATAAAGCAGATATCTAATAAGTATAGTTTTAAAATGTTTTTATATGTGTTTATTCTTTCTCTTTGCCCCTGTATCTGTGAAGATAAAGATGAAAGGTTATGTGGGAGGAAGAATCATGTGTCAGCATCTTGTGGACTCAGGGAACCCAGGAGAACAAATGTCTGGTGATTAAAAAAAAAAAAAAAAAAAAAAAAATATCTTTGGGTCTGTTTAATTAGAGTCCTGGACATGGGACCTTCAGGCTGCCTCCCTCTGTTCATTAAAGCCCAATGGTGTGTAGAATCCAAGGCAGGGGTGAATGGTCAGAAATTCACCTTTAAAAATAAGATTTGCTGTGATTCCCCCCAGGGACTGTGGCCTGGGGAATAAGCTGCCTATTCTTGGGGCTGCCTGCTCTGTGGGAGAGTGACTGTCAGTGACTTTCAGCTTGTCAAATACATTTCTTGGCCATCAGTATTTACTCCTGAGGGAGCCACCACTGGGAGTATCAGAGCGGAGAGGAGTTAAATAGACCATGCTGGTTTTGTAGCATCACGGTTCACGCAGGCCCAGCAGGAAGTTCCCCATTCCTGGAATTCACAGGTGGCATCCTCTGATTCTAAGTGTATCCTCAACTTAGGATTTTAAAACCCACTGGATTTAGCTGCTGCTTAATTCATGCCAACTTGGTGGCCTGCACTGGCATGTACACTAATGTTGGCTTTTACAGCCATCCAGTGAAGAGGGGATAAATGAGTAATTTGAATTTAAAGAGAAAACTGAGGTTCAGAGAAGTTAAATTACTTTCCCATAAGCACACAGAGAGTTTTGCAAAACAGGATCCAAACCTACACTGATTTTATAGTGCTCAGGGTAAAAATCATCAGCAAGGGAGTACAATCTGAATTTAGGGGTCTGAGACCTCTTTATCTGACATATTCTCAGGCTCATTCTGGTGCTAAGCACATTCACTCTTTCTGCTTCTATTGGTCTCTATAAAAAGCTTCTCTGATCAAATCTGTTCTGTCCACTTCCCACTAAGTAGATAGGTCTTATTTTGATTTTTTTAATTGGAGGGTAATTGTTTTAAAATATTGTGTTAGTTTCTTTTGTATAATGAGTGTACACATGTGTAGATGCTATATGTATACATGCTATATGTATACATGTATCCCCTCGATCTTGGACCTCCTTTCAACCCCTCCATCTTACCCTTCTAGGTCATAGCTGAACATTGAGCTGAGCATCCTGTGCTATCCAGCAGGTTCCAACCAACTATCTATTTTATACATGATAGTGTATATGTGATGGTTTAGTTGCTAAGTCATGTTTGACTCTTCTGACCCCATGGATTGTAGCCCACCAGGCTCCTCTGTCCATGGGATTTCCCAGGCAAGAATACTGGAGTGGGTTGCCATTTCCTTTTCCAGGGGATCTTCCTGACCCAGGGCTTGAACCGGGGTCTCTCGAATTGCAGGCGGATTCTTTACCAATTGAACAACCAGGGAGGCCCTAATAGAGTATATATATCTGCTTTATTGACTATGCCAAAGCCTTTGACTGTGTGGATCACAATAAACTATGGAAAATTCTGAAAGAGATGGGAATACCAGACCACCTGATCTGCCTCTTGAGAAATCTGTATGCAGGTCAGGAAGCAACAGTTAGAACTGGTCATGGAACAACAGACTGGTTCCAAATAGGAAAAGGAGTACGTCAAGGCTGCATATTGTCACCATGTTTATTTAACTTATATGCAGAGTACATCATGAGAAATGCTGGACTGGAAGAAACACAAGTTGGAATCAAGATTGCCGGGAGAAATATCAATAACCTCAGATATGCAGATGACACCACTCTTATGGCAGAAAGTGAAGAGGAACTAAAAAGCCTCTTGATGAAAGTGAAAGTGGAGAGTGAAAAGGTTGGCTTAAAGCTCAACATTCAGAAAACGAAGATCATGGCATCTGGTCCCATCACTGCATGGGAAATAGATGGGGAAACAGTGGAAACAGTGTCAGACTTTGTTTTTCTGGGCTCCAAAATCACTGCAGATGGTGACTGCAGCCATGAAATTAAAAGACGCTTGCTCCTTGGAAGGAAAGTTATGACCAACCTAGATAGCATATTCAAAAGCAGAGACATTACTTTACCAACAAAGGTTCGCCTAGTCAAGGCTATGGTCTTTCCTGTGGTCATGTATGGATGTGAGAGCTGGAGTGTGAAGAAGGCTGAGCGCCGAAGAATTGATGCTTTTGAACTGTGGTGTTGGAGAAGACTCTTGAGAGTCCCTTGGACTGCAAGAAGATCCAACCAGTCCATTTTGAAGGAGATCAATCCTGGAATTTCTTTAGAAGGAATGATGCTAAAGCTGAAACTCCAGTATTTTGGCCACGTCATGTGAAGAGCTGACTCATTGGAGAAGACTCTGATGCTGGGAGGGATTGAGGGCAGGAGGAGAAGGGGACGACAGAGGATGAGATGGCTGGATGGCATCACTGACTCGATGGATGTGAGTCTGAGTGACCTCCAGGAGCTGGTGATGGACAGGGAGGCCTGGCGTGCTGCGGTTCATGGGGTCGCAAAGAGTCGGACACGACTGAGCGACTGATCGGATCGGATCGGATTAGTCCTAATCTCCCAATTCTTCCCACCCTTCTTTCCTCCCACAAACAAGACCAAGAAGTGTGCAATGGACAAGTATAACTTGGATCCCATTCACCCATACCCATGGTAATAGCCAGAATCTATGGAACACTTACTCCACATCTGGTACATTTGTTCCCATTCAAAGTTGTTTATATACACTGACTCCTTAGAGCCTCACAATAGACTCAGGAAGTAGGTACTGTTATCTCATAGTTACAGATCAAAAAAAAAAACAAAAACAAAACACAACAACAACAGATGATACAACTTGCTAATGAGCAGCAGAATGAGGATTTGAGGTCAGGGAGATTGATTCTAGGGGTGTGCCTAATGATGAACCAGACTGGCTATATTTCTATACTGTCTTTTCAGCAACATTAGAAGGAGAAGGCACATAAACAATAGCCTTTTTTCACTTTTTAATAGAAGATGGTGAGCAAAGATGTAAGTAGGAGGAAAATACCTTAGAAGCTCATTGTGACAATGGAGTGCCCGCCAAGGAAAGGTTATTGAGGCGACATCTCTGGAAATAATTTTAAAATAGATTAGCAAAGCATATTAAGGGAAAAGACAGAGAAAGGGCCTGAAAGAGCTGCCAGCAGTCATGTTGATTATGCCTAGAGGCTTCCATTTTAGAGGCTTAGGATACATTGAATGATGTACCCTATCTCTGATATTGAGTGCATGCCAGGGAAGAAAAAAAAATGCAATGATGAGAATCAGAGCATGTACTAGAGATACCGAACAGAAGTGTTTATATGCCAAAGAGTGTCCTTGAAGTGCAAATTCTTCTCTGCCATTGGACCAGAGGTCACTGAGTCATTACTGAGGTGATGAGCTTGTGTTGGTAAAAAAAAAAAAAACCCAGGGGTAACCAGCATTTCTCTTGCTGAATCACATTTACTCACATCTGTATTTTGGTTCAGGAAGCAGAAAGTCTATAGTTGGGAAGGAAGGTTACATTCCTTTATTTGCTTACATATTCAAAGGATAAATACATTCATGAGAGCTTGAGATAAGCTTTGATGGTTTCAGACAACGTATGTGTGTATAAAGAACCCAGAGGAATTTGTTAAATGTAAATTCCCAGTCTTCTTTTCCAAAAAATATAATCCTGAGTGTCTATAATGAGGATTATGGATCTCCACTCAATAAATCTGCTTAAGGCATCTTTTTTTTTTGCAAGGGGGTCTTAGCATCTCACTTTGAGAAGACCAGTTAGTGGTTCTTAACGAGACTGTGGGTCTTTACAAAACTGCTTGTCTGCGGGGTCAAAGCCACTAGGCTCAGAATTCTGTGGAAAGAGGCCAGGAAGTTAACTCTGAGACAGAGATGACCTCTGAAAAGAAAGAGATTGGGCAAAGAAAATGAGCTGCAAGGCATTCTCAAAGGAGGCCTCAACTCCTCTGAGAGACTGAGATGCTAGGATGCCTCTGCAGTGGTACCCATATGTGGGGTGAGGGAGCTGGGACTTTGTACCCCAAGGTGCATGATTCTTGGGTGCTGGCTGCCCTAGAGGGAAGGAGACCTTAGTGTTTAGTCTTGGTGTTCCATATGGGGTTTCAGGGCGGAGAGTCATCTGCCGGCCACCAGAGAGCAGATCTGGGCAGTGCCTCACAATATCCCCCAGGCTGAGTGGGCATTTTATTTGGTTTGGTTTTCTCTCAGTTCCATGGGTAGTGATCACGCACTGCCAAGTTGAGAACTAGGAATGTGACACGTCACTGGTTATGAAGAGAAGGAAAGTGGATTGTTTTCCCTACAGGGCAAGCCCTATTGCTACCTCCCAGAGAATTCTGACTCATCCTACAGAATTCTGATCAAGTGTCATCTACTCTTTTGAAGACTTTTTGACTGATTCAGGCAGAGTTAATCACTCAGCTCTCAGAGCTATCACTTATATGAACTTCTATTATAATATATCTTTCCTCCCTGTTAGCCTGTTTATTTCACCATATCATATTCATTTTTATATCCTAGCATCCAACAGGGTCTATACATAGTGGATGGTGAATGAATGAAAGGATGAATAAATAATTTGCTTATCGGTACCTGAAAGGTTAGAAGAGGAGGCAATGTGGAGATAACACTCCTAATAAGTATCTCTTGGTAGGGTGGCTCAGTGGTAAACAATCAGCCTGCCAATGCATGCAAAATGGGTTTGATTGCTAGGTCAGGAAGCTCCCTTGGAGGAGGAAATGGCAATCCACTCCAGTACTATTGCATGGAAAATTTCATGGACAGAGAAGCCTGGTCGGCTAGAGTCCATGGGGTTGCACAAAGTCAGACATGGCTGAGCATACAAGCACATGTCTCAAAAATAAACTTTGGGTAGACTCAATAATATTTCCACCTTCTTGTGGCAATTCTGATATCACTGCTGCTGCTGCTACTGCTGCTAAGTCGCTTCAGTCGTGTCCGACTCTGTGCGACCCCATAGACGGAAGCTCACCAGGCTCCCCTGTCCCTGGGATTCTCCAGGCAAGAACACTGGAGTGGGTTGCCATTTCCTTCTCCAATGCAGGAAAGTGAAAAGTCAAAGTGAAGTCGCTCAGTCGTGTCCGACTCTTAGCGACCCCACGGACTGGAGCCTACCAGGCTCCTCCGTCCATGGGATTTTTCAGGCAAAAGTACTGGGGTGGGGTGCCATTGCCTTCCCCGTCTGATATCACAGCACCTCTCAATCTGCTTGGTAATCAGGGATTATTCGGAAAAACTTTTTAGACCAACCTCTTGAGTGAATTTCACTTAAAAAAATTTTTTTTTAAAGTGGGACAAATTCTAGTGTGATCCTGTATGCCTTCTTTGTCTCTCTAGGACTCGTGGCAGCCTTGTCACCTTCTTGCCTATTAGAGGAGCATGTGTCAAATGAATGGGATGACATGATAAACTAGCCAGCTGGTAGCAGATTTCACAAAGCCTCTGTTTCAGTTTTTAGAAGAATAAGACTTTCTTCCCCTTTCCCAGTAATCCAAATTCCTAGTAGGTTCCCTGAGTTATCCAGTATCCTATGATGTATATCACCAAGGGCAGTCAGATATGCAAAGCCAAGTAAATTCTCAGCCAAGTAGCCCTTAGCTTGATTAGATTGCAGCCTGTGCTCTCTCCAGTCACTTGCATGAACAACCCTGAGGCGGAACCACCAGTGATCAGCCACAAAAACTGAGGCTTGGAGGGGAAGGAAAACACAATGAGTTTCACAAGTTCCTTATTTATCCTGAGAAATGCCTGAGGACACAAGTTGTTTGCGAGCCCAGTACCATTACTGGCTCCTGACAGTTTATTTTAGATTTGTCCTCAGGGACAGAGTATCAAAATTTCCTACTGATGGCTTGAATAGGTGAGTGATGCTGCCAGTTGATCGAGCAGAAAAGAAGAGTTTAGGAATATAATAGTAACTTTGGTTTCCCCTCAGTGACTCTACAGCGGAAGTTTTCTAGTGTTTTCTTGTAAAATCCAGTGCTTGAAAACTTCAAGAGATGGTGCAGGGAGTAGAAAGGCATTCGTCCCGGATCCCCCATCCTACCTGACTTCAGCATAAATGATTGCTTTGCTTCAAGATAGCATTTTAGTACACCTGATTTTCTGAGAAGAAACCTTAAACCTTTTGAAGTCCTGTGGATACCTTCTAAGTACATCCATAGGAAACCCTTAATTTTTATGAATGTAGGTAACTATGAAGACAATAAAGCTAAATGTTAAATATTAGTAAAATAGTCTAGATAGTTGCACTAATGAGTACTTCAAAGACAAAGGATAACTGGCAATAGGAGAAAGGAAGCTAATGTTTCCTAAATACTGAATCCCACACACCTATCTCCTCACCTTTCCCTGCAGTGGAATCATGGCCCTCTATGCTTTAGAGATGAGGAAACTGAGGCTCAAAGAATGAAATCAGTTACCTGCTGTGGCACCTTTAGTGAGGAAAGATACCAGGTTCCTGCTCAACCTTCTCATCTCTGATGCTTCCTGGTAGACTTGAGAGGAACAGAAACTAGCAAACAAAGAGGAGAAAGAACACGATGGAAGATGGTGGCAGTAGTATTGGGTTGGCCAAGAAGTTCTTTTGGGCTTTTCTGTATGAAAAAACTGGAACAAACTTTTTGGCCAATCCAGTGAAATGGACTAATAGATCATATTCTGGAGTAGTATCTTTAGAATCACCCAGGCGCTTGCTGAAACGGTGACTCTTTCATTCCCTATTGATGCATAAGACACCTACTCCACAACTTAGTAGCTTAAATAAAAACAAGGCATTGTTTTTTTCATGAGGCTGTGACCCAGTGCGGGCAGTTCTTCTGTCTCAGGTGGGTTTGGGAGAGGTCCTGGGTTGTCTAATAGGTCCCCAAACAGCCTCACTCACTTGACATTCTCTGCCAGCGGTAAGCTCAGCTGGTGCTTTCAGCGACAGATCTCAGTTCTTCCTGTGAGCATATCCGAGTAGCCGCAAGGCTTCTTTACAGTTGGCAGGTGGGTTCCAAGAAGGAGCACTCCCAGATAACAAGCCCCAACAGATAAGCACTTCTCAAACTATTGCTTCCTTCACATAATGCCTCACTAGCCAAAGTCAATCAAATGGACTAGCCCCAACTTAGGGGAGAGACCTCTACAAGGGCAAGGAGAATACCTACCACAGAGAGGTCTCCTTTTCCTGCTATATAGATTTTTTTTTTTTTTGCTTTAAAATCAAAAGAGGTTGTATGCAGGCATCTATTTTTAATAAGCTTTCTAAAGTATCCCTATACTCTATCTTCCTAACTTTCCTTATCTACCACCTACTTTATTTCTTTAAAACCATCTTTTTGCTGAAAATCTTGGTTAATTCTTAATCTACAAGGCAATAGGTTTATTGATTGTGAGAGAAAGAGAGCCATTGATCTGGAGAGAAAACAGCAATAACAACAACCACAAAAATTCCACTAAAAAAGCAATTTATAGTCACCAATGACCTCCATGTCACTATGAAATTAACATTTTTCAATCGTCATCTTTCCTAGTTCTTTACCAGCTCTCAGTAGTGTTGATTGCACCCTCCTTCTTAAAATACTGTCTTCCCTTACCATTTGCTACTTCTAGTCTCTTTCTTGCTCACTTTTTTCTTTCTAACTTCAAATGTTTACATTTTTCAAGGCTTGGTTCCAAGTACTTTTCCCCTCTTAACCTCTATTCATTCTCTAGGCAATATCACACCCACCAAATGCTTCCATTATCAACTATCATGTATATGCAAATGACTCCCAAGTTTATGAGACTAGTCTGTTAGCCTATCAGATCAGATCAGATCAGATCAGTCGCTCAGGCTCAGTCGTGTCCGACCCTTTGCAACCCCATGAACCGCAGCACGCCAGGCCTCCCTGTCCATCACCAGCTCCCGGAGGTCACCCAGACTCATACCCATCGAGTCAGTGATGCCATCCAGCCATCTCATCCTCTGTCGTCCCCTTCTCCTCCTGCCCTCAATCCCTCCCAGCATCAGAGTCTTCTCCAATGAGTCAACTCTTCGCATGAGGTGGCCAAAATACTGGAGTTTCAGCTTTAGCATCATTCCTTCTAATACCTCCAGCTATTTTCCCCACACACACTTCTTCTAGGATGTCTCAAAGGAATTCAAATGAAAAATGTCCAAAATTGAATTCAATCCTCTGCTCTGTCTAGTGTCAATCTGTTCTTCTTCCATTGTTCATTATGTTAGTAAAGTGTGCAATCAACTAGGTCATTCTTCAATGAGAGTTTGAAGAGTAATTCTGTCACTTCACTCTCCATCAACCACCCACACACCTCATTCAATCTACCATGACTTTTTCATCTTACTTTCTCTAATATATCAGCTTCTCTCCAGCTTCTTCTACTATAGCATCCTCAGCCAGACTGCCATCCTTTCTCATCCAGAAAACAAATTTTTTAAAAAGCTTTCTAAGTGGTCCCTAGAATTATCTCATTCCATTTCCTTCCACCTTTATGACCCACCATTCTTTGTCCATGTGTCAATCACAGTAATCTGTTTAAAAAAAAAAACCACAATGTCTAATTATGTCATTTCATTTAAAGCATTCATTATTTTCCCAATGCTTTTAGAATAAAAAGCAAAATCTTACCATGATTCACAAGATCTTGAATTATCAGTTTCTGCTTCCTATCCAGCCTCTTGTCCCAATCTCCCTCCTGTTTTCTGTAGTTCACATGCCCTGGCCTTCTTTTCATTTCTCAAATGTAGAAATATCTCCTACCTGACAACTTTGAGTGCCTCCTCAACCCCATTTTCTTGCTGATTCTTCACATCTCAGTTCATACATCTCCTTAGAGAAGTTGGTGAGTATTCACCATACCCAGCAGGCTACATCAGGATTTCTTATCATACTCACAGACCCATGAATTTCTGATAATTAAAATTAATCATAGTTCATGATGCATCTGTTTGTGTATTTAATATGTAAATGTCTCACCCATTAGATAGTAAGGTCTATGAGAGCAAGAAGTACATTTGTTTAATTCATTATATCCATAATATCTGTCAAATAAAATACCTTAGCATGTTTTGGTTGAGTGAGTAAATGGAGGGAGGAAGGAAAGAAGATCTTTTTAGGACTGTAGTCTTGCCCAAGACTGCCACCTTTAATGTTAATTGCCTGCTTCTTTGAACCGTTTTATCACACATCTCTCATTTTCTCTAGTAGACTACTCCTGGCCAGGATTGCTTCATTTTGTGCCATGACTTTTGTGCTCTGTGGTTAGCCTCCCTCGACACCAGCAACTGGAGCTTCCCTCCCTGGAATGAACCCCACTTCTTCCAGGCATGTCCTAGTCTCACTAAGTACTAGTCCTTGGAGTCTGCACTTGATAGAAATATCCTGGCTCCGGTGAGCAAAGTCTCAAGATTACATAATACCTCTCAAATTTGGCTACATGAGAGAGATATATATATAAAGAAACAAAACCTGTGTGCTAATGCTAAGATGAAATCCACCTATAACTGGATTGAACGATAGCTGAAGAGTATAGTGGATTGTTGCTAAGGGAGACAAATTTCTGCAAGTAAACTGACAATACTAGGATACATGCATATGCGTTGTTTGGCATCTGCAAGGTACCTACTTCCTGCTTCCAAACAAAGCTTGCCCTTGAGAAGTGTAAGTTTGTTTGGTTTCTCCACTCATTTGAATTTCTGACAAAACAACCTATGATGCAAACAATCAGACCAAGCTGCTTTGACCCTCTGGGGTGCCTGACTGAGGGCAATCGATCAGACCACATTACTGTCCACTCACCTTCAACTAATCCATTCTGCCTTGACCTACTCTAGGGAGGATTACTCAGAAATTTGGTTTCTGCCATTTGTGAGAGTTAAGAGTTAAGTTGCATAGGCTCCTAATCATTACTGCACTTTGCACTTTTAATGGATGTTTTCATCTTGGTATTCACTTTTCCTCCCCTCTGCACACCTTCTGAATTGATTTGTGTATAGACTAACTTTGCACGTTGATGAATTGGAAAAATGGTGCTCAGCAGTTTTGCATTGGGAAAATTATCTGTATTTTATTAAGGAGGAAAATGGTTATTAATGATTATTTAAAGGTGAGAGTTCTTAGAATGTTTTCCATAGGGCCCTAGTGGACATGGTTAGTTCATTTGATAACTGACACATTAACCTGTCTCCAGGAAGGCCTCTTGTTTGCTGAGTTACACTAACCTCTGGAAAGACAGATATTTTGCAGACATTTTTGCAATTCATGGACTAGGAATTCAAGTGTTTTGCTTTTTTTTCTTTTTCCTTCCTGATTTTGACAATAGAAAATGACCTCAAACATCTCACATTTAATATACACCAAAAAAAGAAGACTGGTGATTTTTTAAAAATGTATACTCATCCATCCATTAATTAACCCATGTTCCATTCACCTCCTTATACAAAGAATGTATATTGCACTTGTACCATGTCCTACTGTTGAGTTAGATACTAGGGATATATTGATACATAGCATAAAAAATTAAAAAACAAAACAAAACAATATATAGTGCCTGGCCTGTGGAGCTAACGCTTGTAAAGAAATAGAAATCAAAAAAATCACAGACCAGATGTGCAATTGTTTCTTTGCTGAGAGCTATATTATTTCTATGTAAGCATATAGTATAGCTCTCTTGCCTATACACGTACAAGTAAAGAGAAAGATTTGCTTAACCTCTGACCTCTTACTACAGTCTACTAATTATGGAGGGATTAAAAATTTTGCAATAATGCCCATAGTTATAATGCTCATAAGATTTTGTTACAGTAAATGTGTTTTGATAGTTGAAAAAACTTCCTTTACTATTATATTCCTGGGCTATATCTCCTCTGGTTCTCACAGAAAGTTGTATTACCTCTTTAACACACAGGCTAGCCTTATCTTTAGGTGGAACTTACCAAAAAAAAAAAAAAAAAACCTTATAGTCAACATAATTTGCTCACATTCTGTGAGTATCTCATGTGTGTTCCTGTCTTGCCTTTGCTCTGTTTTCTTCACCTAAAGGTCCATATTTCTTTAGACATTTATTTATTCAATAAATTTAAAAGATTAAGAATCATACATAGTACATTATCAGACCAAAATAGAATAAAATTAGAAATCATTTCCAGGAAAAAAAAATTGGAAAACTCACAAATAAGAGGAAAATAAACACTTTTAATTAACCTATGGATTATAGAAGAAATAAAAACAGAAATTATAAAATACTTTGAGATAAATGAAAAGGAAGATTCAGCATAACAAAACTTGTGAGATATAGCTAAGAACTAAGAATTAAGCAGTTCCTAGAGGGAAATTTATAGTTGGAAATGCCTGTATTAGGAAAGAAGAAAAATCTCAAATAAGTAACCTAAACTCTACATTAAGACACTGGAGAAAAAAGTAAAACTCAAACCAAAGATGACAAAAGAAAAGAACTAAATATCAGAGTGGAAATTAATGAAATAAAGAATAGGAAAAAAAGGGTATAGAAGAAATAAAGAAAATAAAGGAAACCAAAAACTGATTCTTTGAAAAGATCAACTAAAGAAAAATTTTAGTTAAATATACCAAAATAAAAGAAGACTCAACTAGAATCAGAAATAAAAGAACTTTAGCATTTTGTACTAATACCAATCTTCTAGAAATAAAAGGGCTACAAAGTGAGTACAGTGGACAATTAAAAGGCAACAAACTATATAACTCAGATAAAATGAATACATTCTACAAGGACATAGCTAAAACTGACTTGTGAAGAGATTGGCTAAATGGATCCTATAATAAGTAAATTGAATTAAAAAAATAACACAAATATTATCTGCTGGGAGACCTAGATGTCTTGATTATTAGATTTTAATAAATATTCAAGGAAGAATTAATCTCAATTCTTCACAAACTCTTCTCAAAAATAGTAGGAGCGGGAAACACTTCCCAAATTATAAGACCAGTGTTACCCTGATACTGAGACCAGAGAAAGATAACACAAGAAATTATAGAATTAAACGCTACCTGAAAAAATAATGTGGAATATATAATGATGCTTCTATTGGGAAGTGAGTACCCTATGACATTCAGCTCTATAGGTAGGAAAAATAGAAGGGCCATGTTTAACAAATCACAAGAACAATAAAAATCTTCCCAAAGAAAGTCAATTTATTTTGATGCCTCTTTTCCTGAAAGAAAAATATTGTCTCCAGTTCAAAATAGGTTTTCATAATTCAAGGAGCTCTAGAGTCTCCTTTTACATTTTATCATTCGAGACTTGATTAAATCTGAATATTTTTACACTTACATATTCTAATCCTCTAGCCACTGAATAATCTACCTGTAGAGAAAGTGCCACTCCATCAACACTCTAATATAGCAGTCTTGTGCTGCTGCTAAGTCACTTCAGTCATGTCCGACTCTGGGCGACCCCATAGACGGCAGCCCACCAGGCTCCCCCATCCAGCAGTCTTGTATACATACACAATTATTATTTGACCTCTCAGTGGTATGTGTATGTGTGATATCCTATGAATTATATACAGTATATACATAAGTAAAACGCCTGCTCCTCTTTGAAAATTCTTTTGTTGGCTGCAACACTACACTTAATGAGAAAGACATGAGATTTTCTCTAACCCTTAGTCACTCTTTCTAATACCAGCATAGCAAAGGCTTTGGTGCCAATATAAATCCACTAAAAATGCTGCTGAGGCTACAGTGCCAGTACTGTTAGCTCTGTTCTGAGATCAATGATCCATGGACGTTTAGAAAGAGATTCTTTTAGCATTTTCCTTTTTCTGCTTTCCTTTCTCTCTAGGCAAATGTCCCCAGTGGCTAGACAACAGACTACTTACATGAAAAGCAGTATGCTAAACTCGGTCTCACCTGCAATGATAAACACAATGTACTAGCTACAGATCACTTGCCCTAGGAGGAGTTCCTTCCAGAAATTTGCTTGGACCTCCTGTAAACAGAGTTCTGGTGTTGTGACATATACATAGGCTGCTGCTGCTGCTGCTAAGTCGCTTCAGTCGTGTCCAACTCTGTGCGACCCCAGAGATGGCAGCCCACCAGATTCCCCCATCCCTGGGATTCTCCAGGCAAGAACACTAGAGTGGGTTGCCATTTCCTTCTCCAGTGCATGAAAGTGAAAAGTGAAAGTGAAGTCGCTGGTTGTGTCTGACTCCTAGCGACCCCATGGACTTCAGCCTACCAGGCTCCTCCATCCATGGGATTTTCCAGGCAAGAGTACTGGAGTGGGGTGCCATTGCCTTCTCTGATATACATGGGCAGCTATAACCAAATCCCTGGACCTCCCCTGAATAATCTCAAGAAGGACTCTTGTTAATAACATTAAATCATTTAATTGAAAGGGAGTAGAGCATGCTTCATAAACTTTTGTTTGTTTCTCTAATTAAGATACCATTTTAGTTAATTCAGTTACTTTAAAGTTCAGGTATCATTTGCCAGTTTGCCAGGGAGTCAAAACCACATACACCAAAGGACTAACAGGATACATAGGAATCTCACTGAAGCTGAACAAAGACTTGCTCTAAAACCATACCTACCTATTTACCTTAGATATGTGCCACTGCTTATTTGGCAATGCTACAGAATGACAATAAGGATATCTCTTTGTGGGATTAACCTTTTTCTCCATCAGAATCAAGTTTTCCACTATAGATCTCTCTTGTTCTGACAGCAAATTCCAACCATACTCATTCAGCTGAGAATTTTCAAAATTTCACTTTTGTTCATTAGTGTCACCCCATCTGCATTTTTTTTTTTTTTTTTTTTTTATCAAATTTTGAACCTGTCTGATGGGCATCTGGCATTTCTTGATCCTCCCATCTTAGCTAGTCTACTGAAATAGGTTGACCAGCTGTCTGCTTTTTTTTTTTCCCTCAATTAACATTCATTTACATAATTGAATTCAATACCTCTGATCCTTAATAATAGATAAAATCCTCCCACCATACTAGGACCACCTAGTGCTGTCTTTCTCTGTTCCATTAAGGCAGGACATCTTTTTTCCTTATATGGTCTTGGCTCCAAACAATGGACAAAAGAGATTTGATGACATCCTGACTTGGTGCTGAAAATCAACACAGAAGTTCTAGATTCTGTTATACATAATTGCTTATGAGCAAAATACAGTGTATGCTTTTCCCTTTAAAGAAGGCAGCTAAACTCTAATAAGCATGATTATTAAGTCTGAATATGTGAAGATGAAGTCAATAATTAGAAATTTCTGTATGATGGTATATAAAATAGATGAAGAATCAAATAAGGTACAAGATATAGCAAGTGTAATCAAATGTATTTACTGTTGATAATTTTAATTAAGGAAGTTGCTAATGGAGTTGTGTGTACTCAGGAAAGATTTCATGGCTTTATTTTTAGAAGTACACACTCTCAAATTTACAAGTCATATGAATTAAATGAATCCAATGATCGACACGTAACTGAAAGCCATCCTTCCTCTTTGTGACCCCATGGACTATGTAGTCCTTGGAATTCTCTGGGCCAGAATACTGGAGTGGGTAGCCTTTCCCTTCTCCAAGGGATCTACCCAATCTACCCAGGGATTGATCTCAAGTGTTTCACTTGCAGTCAGATTCTTTACCAGATTCTTTACCACAAAGCAAGCCCAAGAATACTGGAGTGGGTGGCCTATCCTTTCTCCAGCAGATCTTCCCAACCCAGGAATCGAACCCATGTTCCCTGCATTGCAGGCAGATTCTTTACCAATTGAGCTATCAGGGAAGCCCTAAAATTTTATTTGGCTGCCCTAGGTCTTAGTTGCACTCATCTCACATGCTAGTAAAGTAATGCTCAAAATTCTCCAAGCCAGGCTTCAGCAATATGTGAACTGTGAACTTCCTGATGTTCAAGCTGGTTTTAGAAAAGGCAGAGGAACCAGAGATCAAATTGCCAACATCCGCTGGATCATGGAAAAAGCAAGAGAGTTCCAGAAAAACATCTATTTCTGCTTTCTTGACTATGCCAAAGCCTTTGACTGTGTGGATCACAATAAACTGTGGAAAATTCTGAAAGAGATGGAAATACCAGACCACCTGATCTGCCTCTTGAGAAATTTGTATTTAGGTCAGGAAGCAACAGTTAGAACTGGACATGGAACAACAGACTGGTTCCAACTGGCAAAAGGAGGTCGTCAAGGCAGTATATTGTCACCCTATTTAACTTCTATGCAGAGTACATCATGAGAAACGCTGGACTGGAAGAAGCACAAGCTGGAATCAAGATTGCCGGGAGAAATATCAATGACCTCAGATATGCAGATGACACCACTCTTATGGCAGAAAGTGAAGAGGAACTAAAAAGCCTCTTGATGAAAGTGAAAGTGGAGAGTGAAAAAGTTGGCTTAAAGCTCAACATTCAGAAAACGAAGATCATGGCATCTGGTCCCATCACTGCATGGGAAATAGATGGGGAAACAGTGGAAACAGTGACAGACTTTATTTTGGGGGCTCCAAAATCACTGCAGATGGTGACTGCAGCCATGAAATTAAAAGACGCTTACTCCTTGGAAGGAAAGTTATGACCAACCTAGATAGCATATTCAAAAGTAGAGACGTTACTTTGCCAACAAAGGTTCGTCTAGTCAAGGCTATGGTTTTTCCTGTGGTCATGTATGGATGTGAGAGTTGGACTGAGAAGGCTGAGCGCCAAAGAATTGATGCTTTTCAACTGTGGTGTTAGAGAAGACTCTTGAGAGTCCCTTGGACTGCAAGGAGATCCAACCAGTCCATTCTGAAGGAGATCAGCCCTGGGATTTCTTTGGAAGGAATGATGCTAGAGCTGAAACTCCAGTACTTTGGCCACCTCATGCGGCCAAAGACTTTGGAAAAGACTCTGATGCTGGGAGGGATTGAGGGCAGGAGGAGAAGGGGATGACAGAGGATGAGATGGCTGGATGGCATCACTGACTTGATGGACGTGAGTCTGGGTGCATTCCGGTAGTTGGTGATGGACAGGGAGGCCTGGCGTGCTGCAATTCATGGGGTCGCAATGAGTCGGACACGACTGAGCGACTAAACTGAACTGACTGAGGTCTTAGTTGCAGCATGTGGGATCTAGTTCCCTGATCAGGGATCAAACCCCAGGTCCCCTGCTTTGGGAATGCAGAGTCTTAGCCAGTGGACCACTGGAAAAGTCCAAGATGGAGGTACTGGGGATTGAACCCAGGGCCTCATACATGCTAAGCATGCACTCTAGCACTGAGCTATACCCCAGCTTGCTATTTTCTTCTCCAGCAGATCTTTCCAACCTAGGAATCGAACCCATGTCTCCTGCATTGCAGGCAGATTCTTTACCAATTGAGCTATGGGAAGCCCTAAAATTTTATTTGGCTACCCTAGGTCTTAGTTGCAGCATGTGGGACCTAGTTCCCTGATCAGGGATCAAACCCCAGGCCCCCTGCATTGGGAATGCAGAGTCTTAGCCAGTGGACCACCAGAAAAGTCCAAGATGGAGGTACTGGGGATTGAACCCAGGGCCTCATACATGCTAAGCATGCACTCTACCACTGAGCTATACCCCCAGCTTGCTATTTCCTTCTTCAGTGGATCTTCCCAACCCAGGGATCGAATCCAGGTCTCCCGCATTGTAGGCAGACGCTTTACCATCTGAGCTACCAGGGAAGCCCTATGTAAAGTAGATGAAACATTAAATAAGTTATGATATATAGCAACTGTAATCAAAAGTATTTACTGTTGATAATTTTAATTAAGGAAGTTGTTAATGGAGTTGTGTATATTCAGGAAAGATTTCATGGCTTTATTTTTAGAAGCACAGATTCTCAAATTTACAAGTCATATGAATTAAATGAATCCAATGATCTACATGTAATTGAAAGCCATCCTTCCAGTGCCAGAGGATAATTTTAATTGCAAATGTTATTAAACTGTCCTCGTGAATTTATTTATGTGAACAAAGTCCCCCATAACAGTGTTAGTATTTGGTTGTTTTAATGTGTATCATACAGTCATTGAAGGTCTCCAGAAGGTAAAATAAGTATCTTTCTCTTTCATTTATTTCTTAAAATATTGATATTCACTTCAAATTATTTCCCTGAAAGCTTACAATGTGGGTTGGTGATGTTTTTGTATTAATGACACCAACATTTATTTTTGTGAGGGTTTAAGTTCTTCAATAAATGGCAATCTGAGATTTTAAAGAAAAATGGATCACCCAAGTTCAACATAGTAGGGTAGAGGAACCCCGGTTTTCAGATCCATATATGTCCATCTACTTCATTTTTGCTTTTGGATAAAATGCAAAATGATACACTCTTTAACTTGAATAATGCAAGTAACATTTTAAGAGGAAAAGTTGGAGAAAAATTTGTAGTTAGCTCTCTTTGAAATCATTTGTTCATTTTCAGAAAGGTCAGAGAAGATGTGAACAAAGACTGTAATGCTTAGCTGAAGAAATCAGCCATTTATTTATTTTTACGTTCATATCATATATACATATTATGTGACTGTATAAATCTTGTTTTTCATTTTCTGTCTTTTATGATGCTTTAACGTCTTAGGAACTTGGCTGACTGGGTAAAGAGAGGCTCCGCCAGGGCTAGCTAATTCCTAGAGATAGCAAATTAGTCCCTTTTGAACATACCTTTCATGTGCAAATCAATGACCCAAAGTTCATATCTCTCAATCACCTTCTTTATTGAATGTTTACATGTGAAGCTGATATTCCTCTGACCTGACCTGATCAGCCCAGGCCTAGGTACCAGACAACTCGAAACAGCCCCTACTGAAATTGCAGCCTGATGGAATTATTCACACTAGCCAATTCTCATCCTGTTTACCTTGCTTTATCCATTTCTTGTCTTAAAAACCATAATCATTCTCCCCCCATACTTTTCTCAAATCCCTTCTGCCTCCTGACCAACCTTGGTGCTACCGTGTGTGGCCCTGCATGCCATGCCATGTTCACTTCTCTAAGAGCTGTAACAAATCATATTTTCAATGGCAATTAGAATACAGAGTTTTCCTCCTCCCACATTGTGGAGCTTATAGCAGTTAAAATGATATGCACTTACCTATATACACAGGTTTCCTTTGGAAAGTTTGTGATAACAGTTGCATAATAAAAAGTACACAATGTATAAATATCCCTTGTCTCAAAGAAAGCACAAGACCTTTCTGCTCCTATCAGTAATATAACAATCTTCTAACTCTTAGCAAAAAAAATAGTATAAGAAAACTTGGACATCATTAAAAATCAATGATCCAGAATTAAAATGGCATATATTTTTAAAAGCTTTGTTTATTTTTCCTCATTAAAAATATCTTTACAAAAAGCAGTAATCCTGATGGTATGAATTAATAACTGCACTTTGGAGTTTCATTGCTGTTTTTGTTTTACTCGTGGTTCACCGGTTTCCTGGGCCTGTTTTGGGTACAATGCTATTTATGTAGCCACTGGATTATTATCTGTCTTCAAAAGTGACAGCAAAACTCTAGGGCTTCAGGGAACAGTGAGAAGATTGTTTGCATATAGAAAATGTAAATTTTTTTTTAGGAAAACAGATGCCAGACAGTATGAAAATCAGGGTCAAGAAGTAACAAGGACAAAATGATAGAAAAGTACAAGATAGGGGGAATCAAACACAATTTCTTTTAAAGTAAAACTGTGAGAAACAAGCCAGTATCAGATTACTTCATATCACTTCTTCAGTTCTCAAGAGACAAAGATATTTAATTACATATATGCTCAGAAAGGCCACATGACAACCAGGAAGGAACAGGAAATTGGGACCTATGTGGATAAGGGCTGGAATTCCAATTTAGTGCCACAGATCCATAAGCAAGTTATTGTCTTTCATTTGTTCATGCCGAAAATGGAGGCTGTAATACCTACCATGCTGCTGCTGTAAGTCGCTTCAGTCCTGTCCCACTGTGCGACCCCATAGACGGCAGCCCACCAGGCTCCCCTGTCCCTGGGATTCTCCAGGCAAGAACACTGGAGTGGGTTGCCATTGCCTTCTCCAATGCATGAAAGTGAAAAGTGAAAGTGAAGTCTCTCAGTCGTGTCCGACCCTCAGCGACCCCATGGACTGCAGCCTACCAGGCTCTTCTGCCCATGGGATTTTCCAGGCAAGAGTACTGGAGTGGGTTGCCATTGACTTCTCTGAATACCTACCATCAGATCAGATCAGTCGCTCAGTCGTATCCGACTCTTTGCGACCCCATGAACTGCAGCACGCCAGGCCTCCCTATCCATCACCAGCTCTCAGAGGTCACTCAGACTCACATCCATCGAGTCAGTGATGCCATCCAGCCATCTCATCCTCTGTCGTCCACTTCTCCTCCTGCCCTCAATCCCTCCCAGCATCAGAGTCTTCTCCAATGAGTCAACTCTTCGCATGAGGTGGCCAAAATACTAGAGTTTCAGCTTTAGCATCATTCCTTCCAAAGAAATCCCAGGGCTCATCTCCTTCAGAATGGACCAGTTGGATCTCCTTGCAGTCCAAGGGACTCTCAAGAGTCTTCTCCAACACCACAGTTCAAAAGCATCAATTCTTCGGCGCTCAGCCTTCTTCACAGTCCAGCTCTCACATCCATACATGACCACAGGAAAGACCATAGCCTTGACTAGGCGAACCTTTGTTGGCAAAGTAATGTCTCTGCTTTTGAATATGCTATCTAGGTTGGTCATAACTTTCCTTCCAAGGAGTAAGCGTCTTTCAATTTCATGGCTGCAGTCACCATCTGCAGTGATTTTGGAGCCCAGAAAAATAAGGTCTGACACTGTTTCCACTGTTTCTCCATCTATTTCCCATGTAGTGATGGGACCAGATGCCATGATCTTCGTTTTCTGAATGTTGAGCTTTAAGCCAACCTTTTCACTCTCCACTTTCACTTTCATCAAGAGGCTTTTGAGTTCCTCTTCACTTTCTGCCATAAGGGTGGTATCATCCGCATATCTGAGGTTATTGATATTTCTCCCGGCAATCTTGATTCCAGCTAGAATTAAATGAACGTGAAAGAACTTAAGTAATAGTTGCAATATGAGAAATGTCCCTTTTCTAAATGGGACATGTAGCCTAATAAGTTTGGGACCTGTCACTGCACTACAACGGATTTCTAGTTTTAGAAAACGTTGGTATTGTGTTTAAGTCAATTAAATGAATAAAAGTCTGGCTATGGTTTTCAGGAGGGTCTGTATTTTAAGATCTTCTTAGTTGTAAAGTTCAGCTTAAAAATGAATAATGCATATGAAGGAAGCTGCTATATAACTCTTTCTAGAAGGCAAAATTGTGCATTGTATTTAAGCATGCTTTGAATATTGAAGAGTTTTTGGTTAAGTCGTGGGAAGACAATCCCAAGATAAAATATAAGAAAAGCAACTGAAATGGTCTTAAGTTTCTATTGAATTTGGGGTTCTGAAATATATGAAGGATGCTTTTCTCTTTCTTTAATTCTGCTATAATCACCTGTGTAATGGTCCTGCCATCAATTCAGACTCTGCTGTGCTTAGAAACTCTTTCTCTCTGAGAAAACATCTCTCTGATATATGCATAAAAAGTTTTGGAGGATAATTTTGTTAGCCCATTTGACTTTGCCTAAGATGGGTCTCTTGAAACTCAAGCTTCGTCTTAGCTTCTGGAAATCATGGTGCTTCATCACAATTCTGACTTGCATTTTCTTTGAAGGCAGACTAAAATTTCCAAATGTGGCATCACCCAAATAAGACCCTGAGATTAAAAATCAAACTCAATGCTGTGTGTGTGTGTGTGTCTGTCTCTGCCTATTTCAAATTACTTTCAACTGCTTCCCAGTTAGCTCAAAGAATTTGCCTGTCAATGTAGGAGACACAGGAGATATGGGTTCAATCCCTGTGTTGGGAAAATCCCCTGGAGGAGACAATGGCAACACACTCCAGTATTCTTGCCTGGATAATCCCGTGGAAAAAGAAGCTGGCAGGCTACCGTCCATGGGGTCACAAAGAGTCGACATGACTGAGCAACTGAGCATGCATGCACGTACATCCTGAAAAAAACCTCAACAGTTTTGCATTGTAGAAGTGTGTAATCTTTTGCAACACAAATTTCTACCAAGAAAGTTCTTCACTAAAGTTCTTTTTCATGATGAGAGAGTCACGTGCTGAATGGAGTAAAGAAAATGACAGGATGGTGGGAATCCGTCAAAACTTAGAAGTAAAACACATTCAGCCCCTCACTTTCACTTTCAACATGTGAGAGCAAAATCTCTCCGGATTTCTGAGTTTGTTTTAGATTACATTTCTTCCAGTTGGGGAAAGATGTCAAATAGCAAATGTGTTAGTTAAAATATCAAGTAACTGGTTTCAATGGTCTGATTCAATGTTATGCTTCTGACCTGTTTCATATAAAATTCTAGTTCTTGCATTAATGGCTATAGAATATATATTCTGCCAACTTTCAAATTCTAGCTCTAATGCAAAGGCTTCTCTTTTTTTCCTCAAAAAGAAGGATGAGGACAAAGGAACTGTCACTGAAAACCAACTAAGCCCCCAGGTACCCTGATGTTTAAAAGATGAACCTAACATCTTGCTTAATGCATTCTCAAGAAAGTGTCTGGTTTATGGAGCTTAATGTGCACTTAAGATATATCTGATTTGCAAAGCTTTCTTGATTAAAAAGGAAGCTTTTCTTGGTCCATGATGATAGGTTTGTAAAACTCAGATTACCCACTAAGTGCAGGCTTTCTAAGAAAAGTGTGTACTCTGTGGCACTTAAGAGCCCAGTATCACACAAAACTCATCTTGTGGCCTGTCCCTCATTAGCTGTGTGGTCTTGGACAGGTTCTTACATCCTCTAAGCCTCAGTTTCTCTTTTGTAATATGAGGATAACAATGATAACTATCTAATAGGAAGAATGTGAGGAATCAATGAAATATTGTTGCTGAAAACCTTTGCAGAGGTTCTAAACCATATTGTGGGTTCAATAAATGATAGCTGTGTTTTAGCTGTTATTCATCCAATGATGTTTTATATGCACACAGAGAGCAACCATTCAAGGAAAGAGAAGATGACCTTCCCACCTCAGTTTTCTCTGCCTCAGATTATCCCCAGCTTTTCAGTCTTTCTCTCCCTTTCTTTCCTATCCTTTTCTCTCTTATCTCTTCTCTTAACCCTCTCATTATCATTCTCTTCTTTTTCATTCCTAATTATTTTTATTTATATTAGCTACAATCTGCTGAGGATCAAATGCTTTACCTGTGTCATTTATATCCCTTAGAAACAATAAAAGTGGATATTCATTTTCAAATGAGGAAGTTAAGTTACTTAACGTTCCCCTAGCCTAGTCATTGCCATGCTACAGCCAGAATGTGAGCACCAGCTGATTTTATTCAAAAGCTAATTCTATTTTTATTATTGGACATATTTTGGTTAGTTATTTCTGCATAACAACGTACCCCCAAACAAAATTGCTTTAAAAAGCTCCCATTTAATTGGCTCATGATTCTATAGTTTAATGCTTCAAGCATGGCTCAGTGAGCTGATTCTTTTGGTCTGGGATGGACTCATTCAGTCAACTGCTGTACACTGTGTGTTGACAAGGCAGCTCTGCTGGTCTTAGAAGGCCATTCTCATGTCTTTTCAGGTTGGGTTGTTACAGGATGCTTTGAAATAGCCTTAACTGGAACTGCTAGGGTCTCCTCCATGCCTTCTCTCACATCCCCACAGAAGAACACTGACATGTTTGTGTTACTGAGGCTGGGTTCTGGTAGAAAACATATTTTAGACCATGAGATCTGTTGATATCTAGGCTCATCACTGGCTCCCTATATTACTGTTGGTCTCATTCTATTAAAATAAGTCACAAAACCCACATTCAAGGATTGAGGAAATAGTCTCCAACCTCTGATGAAAGGAACCGTGAAGTTCATATTGCAGAGGAAATGAGTATAGGGAAGGATGAAAAATTGAGGATGTTTTTGCAATCAGTTTCCACATCGGATATTCTGGTACCTTGGTTTCTTCCCTGCACTTTGAGTGCCTAGTTTATTTTCATTTTCCTTAAATTCTGAAAAGCATGACAGAGTATCAAAGTGCTTAGTTACCCACTAATAAAAACATCTTGCCTGTCTTAAGGCAAAGGATGCCAATTGGTTCTCAGGAGAGCAGAAAACTAATGGCAAAATCTCTGCTTAAGATGAGTACAATTGAGTATCTATAATAGTTGCATTGCAAAAAACCCAAACCAGCAAAAAAAAAAAAAAAAAAAAAACTTCAGGATTATTTCCTTGCCATCTATCTTTATTTTGCTAACTGACTCTGTTGACATCCCCAGGAAAGCCATGCATGAGGTAGCAATGGAAAAAAAAAATCCACAAAGTAATTTACAAACACACATTTCTATTTTTTTATGGCCTGAAGAGGAATACAGTTTGGGTTGCATAGCCCTATGGCAACAGAATGCAAAGCCATAGCAGGTACCCACTTCCAAATTTATCTTTGCCTAGAGCCCCATCTAATTTACTTTTAAGTATATTTCACCAGGATGCCCAAAGTCAAAATGTTATTTACAGCATGAGGCTAGCAACAGAACACACTGCATCAATTCTTGCAGAAGAAGGGAGCCCAGAAATCCATTCTCATGAAGGCAGGAAAACACAGTCCCCTTATTTACTTATTTACAGCCCTCTTCCTCTGGGAAAAGGGCTTAATGTAGCTGACACAATTGGTTGCAAGTTAAGCCACGTGTGTTTGGAAATGAGAAATCAATTCTTTTGTAACAGTTCTGCTTTGATAGAGCAGCATCTGTATGTTTAGGGAGAAGAAGGAGAAAGATTCAGCAAGTATTGATCCCAAAGTCATTATCATCCGTGTTCCTTGATAACAAACCAGCTTTCTGTTTCTACTCAACATTTGTTTGAATCAACCAGAGTACACAGATAAAAAGCCTAGTAGTTCCATCTGTAGAGAATCTTAACCTAGACCACTGAATCTAGAGCTTCCAAGTACTCATTTGTTTCTCTAAATTACACTAGGATCCACATACAGGCACAATTAACCAAGGAAATTCTCTTCATCATTGCCAAGTGGTTAGCGTTATATGACAAAGGAATTCAATCTTGTCAGAGGCAAGGCTCTGAAGTTGCAAAAACCTGACTCTGAATACCAGTTTTTAAATTCTTCATTTTCAGTAGCTATTCAATAAATGTTTATTAAATTCCAGCAGAAACCCAATGGAAGTTTTACTGCACACAAAGCGGTGTGTATGATAAGTATTCTTAAATTTTCATACTAAGAAATTTGAGTGTAGAGAGAGAGATGAGTCATAATTTTCTTTATAGACTTCATTCTGACCTACAAGAAAGAACCAGTTATTAATGTAAGTTCAATAAATTGCTTGTTGAACACCAAAATGCATCAGACACAATCCTAGCTGCTATTGATCATATCAAAATGTAAAATTAGATACTGTTCCTGAACTCAAAGACTTCTCAGAGTGGCTTAGAAGATATGGCAACATGAGACATAGTGCTGATGGCAAATATCACTAGAGAAGCAGAATTCAGATACAACTGAGCTCAAAAGAGGTAACATTTGGTTCTGAGTAGGAAAGCAGAGACATTACTTTGCCAACAAAGGTCCGTTTAGTTAAAGCTGTGGTTTTTCCAGTAGTCATGTACAGATGTAAGAGTTGGACTATACAGAAAGCTGAGCACTGAAGAACTGATGCTTTTGAATTGTGGTGTTGGAGAAGACTCTTGAGAGTCCCTTGGACTGCAAGGAGATCCAACCAGTCCATCCTAAAGGAAATCAGTCCTGAATATTCATTCGAAGGGCTGATGTTGAAGCTGAAACTCCAATACTTTGGCCACCTTATGAGAAGAACTGACTTATTTGAAAAGACCCTGATACTGGGAAAGACTGAAGGCAGGAGGAGAAGGAGATGACAGAGGATGAGATGATTGGATGGTGTCACCAACCCAATGGACATGAGTTTGAGTAAGCTCCAGGAGTTGGTGATGGACATGGAAGCCTAGTGTGCTGCCATCCATGGGGGTCACAAAGAGTCAGACATGACTGAGTGACTGAACTGAATTGAAATGAGGAAGAACCAAGAAAAACTTCATAGAAGACGGGTTATTTGAACAAGTCCTCTTCTGGACATGGTTAATATCATTATTGCCTACACTTGTTGATTGATATGCCTCTTTTCATATCATATTGTAGTGTATTGACCTACCCAAAGTTCTCCTACTGTGTAAAGGATGGGTGCTATTACTGTCTTTTTTTACTTTGGAATTTCCCTTCACTACCCATTCTTGCTGTGATACATCTCCTTATAAAGGTCTTAGTGGAATTGTGCTTAGGTGTTGCCCATCTTAAAACCAAGGTGGGTGGTGATAGGGGCAGGTTAAATAAAACTCTTCCACCTTTACTCTCCTATATTCAATTACAGACTTATATTTCTCATTTTTTTTCCAAATCTCTAGATAGAGCATCCAGATTTGTTCTCCTTACTGTAAGATAAAGTATAAATGCATTTTTATTGTATAAAGTGCTGTTTCAGGTGTTTTTTTTTTTGTTGGCTTGTTGGTTGTTTTTTGTATCTAGCTTTTTCTGAGGAACACACCAATATATCAGTCTTTGATCCCCAAATAAAATAAGAAAACTATAAAAATAGAATATAGGCATGTCCCCATCATACTTCTGTCCCTGTGAAGGTACTATAAATGTTTTAAAACTCAATAATGGAATTCAGTATTCTCACAAAAGCTTCCAGGATTAGACTGGAAGCAAAACCCCTTTGTATTTACCACAGCTACCAACCAATCCACACTTCCAACTAACAACAAATGTTCTCCTTAACATTTTTGACGGAGGACTAAAAGTTGGATGAGTTGTTTCTATACTGTAGCCCAAAACAGGAAATTCTTCCAAATTTCAATATTTATTCAAAGAGAGTTTAGTAAACTATTATTTCATTTCATAATGCTTCAAACCATCTTCACTAGGTGCTTGTTTTATGGCAGATGCTATGCTGAAAATGGGGTACACACAAATGAGTAAGACATGAAACCTGCCTTGGAATAATTCACAGCCTTGGTGGTGACTGCAATAAAGAAGCACAGGAGATTGTGTTTCGTGCTATAACAATGGATATAAATGGAAGTTACAGTTAGATCATAGAGGAGAGAACTCCCAGTTCTGCATGGGAGGGACAATCAGAGAAGCAATGGTGACAGATTTGCTTGAGACAAAAATAGGAGTTTGATCATGAAAGGCAGAGAAACTTGTTCATGAAAAAAGAAGGATGCAAGATTATAGCATATCCCTTGGAGGTTAAATAGTACACTATTACCAGTACACAGGACAAAGAAAGAGCATATTATCTGAAAACATGAAGTTAGAAACTGGGACCACATTTTGAAATGAGTTATTAAATGTTAGTTTAAAAAATACAGAAATGGAATTACATACCCAGGGAGTGCTTGTTGAGTGATGAGTAGGTGGTGATGGAACTTCATGAATACCCACACTGAAAGAAGAAATACTAGAGAGAACCTTAGGCGGTAAAATGAGAACCATAACTGATGATACCATGAAAGTCAAGGATGGAAAGAACTTGACAAAACAAGTTGTGGTTAATAGGAAAAAATATAACAGGGAGAGCAAGGGTATGTGAATTAGATAAAAGTATGTGAATGGCACCCCACCGCAGTACTTTTGCCTGGAAAATCCCATGGACGGAGGATCCTGGTAGGCTCCAGTCCATGGAGTCACTAAGAGTCGGACATGACTGAGCGACTTCACTTTTACTTTTCACTGTCATGCATTGGAGAAGGAAATGGCAACCCACTCCAGTATTCTTGCCTGGAGAATCCCAGGGACGGGGGGAGCCTGGTGAGCTTCTGTCTATGGGGTCGCAGAGAGTCAGACACGACTGAAGCGACTTAGCAGCAGCAGCAGCATGTGAATTAGATAAAACCTGGATTCAATAGCTTAAAGTCATTAAGCATATTTTGGGTGAGCTGTGAAGGCAGATACCAGGTTGAAGTGGGTTAGGTAGCAGAATAAGTACTCTCCTCCATATGTATTGCAGGAATGTAAGCTTCCTTTATCATGTGACTGTGCCATCAGCTCTTGGATCTAGCCCCTTTATCCTCTGAATTCAGGCAAAAGCAATGCAAGAGAGATTATAGGATCAAGCAGGAGGTTTTACAGGAGCAAGGTCTGAAATCACGGACATCACATCATTTACATTCCAATGGCTTGAACCTAGCTGCATGACCTCCTTCCTGCAAGTGCCGCTAGAAAACAAAACATAGAGGTGCACACAGGAGAAAAAAGAAGTAGGGATAGCTAACACCGTGATGGCAATCATTTTGGAATATATGATTTTATCAAATCAACATGGTATGTATTTTAAACTCATACAATGTTGTATGGTAATTATATTTCAAAAACCTGGGAAAAACTTGATAATAAAAAGAGCCATAGGGGTAGGGAATACATATCAGTCTCTGTTACAGCTGTTTTTTCTTATTCTTTCATAAAAATACAGAAAAAAAATAGTAACAAATAATTTCTAAGCTAAAGAGACATTTACCAGAGGATTTTCAGTCTTTGCATTTCTTCTTCCTTATTGCAGCTTATCTCTTGGGAGAGACACAAAAATCTTTCTTCTTAAGAACAGAAACAGTCAGTTATTAAAAAATTCCATTTGCTTTCCAGTTTGAGGGAAAATCTTTACATACGGCTGTCAAGAGTCTCAGGCCCTGCACCTGGTATGGTGTTTGTATAAGGTTAAAAGTAGATAGAAATGGGCAACGAAATAACTAATGATGATTACTAATGGACATTCTGACCAGGGGAGGAAAAAAGTAAAACAAAAAAAAAATGAACATTTCCAAATACCATGGTACTAGCAGACATCAGTTATACAGTTATCAGCTGGAAATCTCATCCGAATCAAAGTGAGCATCTGACAGTGTCAGAGGTAGAGAAAGCAGCGAATGTAACTGCCCCTCTGGATACAGTTATGAAAGATGGAAGAATGGAATTGGTGCTCTGGAGGCTATGAGAACCCTGGGAGAAAGTGACCACACCAGGGAGGACTTTATAATAGGTAACAGGGAGAGGTAGACCAGATTTCAAAAGATTCATAGAAAAGAAGGATTTTTAAACTAGCAGCTCAGAAAGGATGTGGCTCAAAAGGGATGGAAGATTAAACACTGAAAATCTGACCATCCTTCACAAGTATTCCAGAAGGGCAAGGAAAGGGGATATATCAACTAAGGAAACCAGTGTTGCATCTTGGGGTGCTGACAGTGAGCTCCATAAAAAAAAAAAGAGGGGGGAATTATGTGAGATGAAAGAGGCCCAACCTAAACAAAGGTCTAAATCAACTGAGAATTTTGAAACAGGTAGGGCAACTGTGTTTGCAATTCGGTGAAAACAAATAGGAGATAGCACAGCCGTTTGGGGCAAATAGTATATTTACTGTAACTGAGACAAACCTGCACTTCCTGTTTTTCCAGTCTTTGCCAAGTACTTCTGTCCCCAGTTGAAAAAGACAGAACAAGCATTGCTTCTCATTATCAAAAACAAAACAAAAATTTAAAAAGCCCCAAAGTCCAATGTAGAAGGAGGAATACATTTTATTTTCAGCAATAGTCAAATGAACTTGTATCTCTACACCCAGGCAAAGTTAATTCAAGGGTCTAGAGAAAAATTAATAGTTTCATGTTGAAACCATCAGTTACCTTTGAGAAATTTTAGAGACTTAAAGAGAAGACCCAAAATTTAAAAAAAGAAAAATGTTCATTAATAAAGAATCAGAAAAATAGATTGTAGGGGAGAAATACCAGTTTGCTAACAGCCTTCCCTCAAGCTGCTAAACTGTATAACTTATAAACAGATGTTTGTATGTACCTGAAAAAGTAAGTCACATCCATTTCAATATAGCCTAATTCAGGATAATACGTGCCAAACTATTTTCATTTCAGTTAAGTAGTACTAATTGCTATTGTGGTTATGTTAACCATACAGAAGTCTAATATGCAAACAGAATTTTCAGGGCAATTTCCACACATGTGGAAAATGTGCTCTCTTTTTTGATTTTTAAATTTAAAACAATTTATCAATCAAACAAGGCATGAATATGATTTTGTTGAAAAAATTTACACATAAAGCCAGAGACCACTTAGACTTCCTTAAGCAATTCTATTCTCCTCTGATCCTTCCTGAGGATGATCACTACTGTTACTTTTTTGTGCCTTCCTCCAGACCTTGTCCTGTTTGTTTATACATGTATACACATACACACCCATGCAACATGCATATACACAAGTGGAGAAAGCTTGTAAGACACAGAGGAACAGTTCCTTGAGGAGGTGATACTTGAGCGAGACTAGGCAAGATCCAACCAGTCCATTGTGAAGGAGATCAGCCCTGGGATTTCTTTGGAAGGAATGATGCTAAAGCTGAAACTCCAGTACTTTGGCCACCTCATGCGAAGAGTTGACTCATTGTAAAAGACTCTGATGCTGGGAGGGATTGGGGGCCGGAGGAGAAGGGGACGACAGAGGGCTGGATGGCATCACTGACTCAATGTAGGTGAGTCTGAGTGAACTCCGGGAGTTGGTGATGGACAGGGAGGCCTGGCGTGCTGTAATTCGTGGGGTCGCAAAGAGTCGGACACGACTAAGCAACTGGACTGATCTGAACTGAACTGAGGCAATGGCACCCCACTCCAATACTCTTGCCTGGAAAATCCCATGAGCAGAGGAGCCTGGTAGGCTGCAGTCCATGGGGTAGCGAAGAGTCAGGCACGACTGAGCGACTTCACTTTCATGCATTGGAGAAGGAAATGGCAACCCACTCCAGTGTTCTTGCCTGGAGAATCCCAGAGATGGGGGAGCCTGGTGGGTTGCCGTCTATGGGGTCGCACAGAGTCAGACATGATTGACACGGCGCAGCAGCAGCAGCAGAATGCAGTGAAGAAATCACCTATGGAAGCCCCAGGAAACATCAAGCTCACATTTCTTATGTTTAACAAGCGTGACCTATTTGTGGAACTGAAAGACCAGTGTGAGAGGTTTCTGATATTTTCTTTATTAAAATGTATTCCATTGAAGCAGTTTGGGGACAGTTCTTCTTGTATGAAGTTCTGTGGGAAAATGTTCTGGTTTTCTCCATGAAGGCTTAAAACAGTGCAGGACCACAGGTAGGGGAGAAAGACAGATCCTGGAAACAGTTGTGCTTTGTTCTGAAGATTCAGGTATTAGACTGGAGCACCAGGAAAACTCTGAGTATCCAGACTTCAGCAAAGTACGCTATGCTCTAAGAACAGCTGTGGAAGTTAGGGCACATTTAAGTGGTGTCAACTTAAAAAATAATCTCAACCTAAAATTTGAGAGTTAATGTTTTATTCAGTGGGAAATTTGAGGACTTCAAGCTCAGGAGATAGCATCTCAAGTAACCCAGAGAGAACTGCTCTGAGGCAGTGAGGGGAGGAGCCAGGTTATACAGAAGTTTTGTGACCAAAGGCCAATAGTCTGAACATCAAAATATTATTGTTAAAGAAAACCAGATATACGAAGTTAAGGAATTAAACCAAATATATATTTCTTATTATAAATCACAATATTACAGATCAGATCAGATCAGATCAGTCGCTCAGTCGTGTCTGACTCTTTGCGACCCCATGAATCGCAGCACGCCAGGCCTCCCTGTCCATCACCAACTCCCGGAGATGGTATGCAGCAAATCTCTCAACTGGGTCTACTGTAGTTAGGCCAAATGATTGAGGCAGCCCTTTCCATTATTGTATTATTGTATTCAAAGTCAGAAGGAGAGCTGGTGGGGAAAGAAGAAAAAAGATGTGAGAGAGACTGAGAGAGAATCAAGAGTGAGAGAGAGGAGAGCCACTAGAGCATGAGAACAAAAAGAAAATAAGCAAAAAGCATGTAAGTAAAGGAAAGTTACTAAGTGTCCAAGAGATGTTTGGAGCAAACAAGACTCTAAGTGGTAGCTCCACATTTCATAAACTTATCAATAACAATTACAATTAAATGAGGTGTATCCTGGGCAACTGTCTTGCTGCATCAGGCAACCAACTGGAAGAATGAAAAGAGTAGATTTCTTCTGTTTTAAAAAACCACCACCAACTCCTAAAAGTTGTTGTCTTAAGGGTCTCAAATCAATTTAGCTGAAGTATTTTATTAAAAAAAAAAAAAATCAAACCATGTGTGGCCCAGGATGAATTAGTCTGATCTGTTTCTATGCATTATAATTACATGACAGTTTTGTGCATCACTTATTCTCCTTAATAATAAAAGCCATGAGGGCAAATAGGTTTCACTTCTTTGTTCCCCTTCTTTGTTTCTTAGGCAGTCCTTAGAGGACTCAGCTGTCTCTTACCACCAAACTTCACCAAACTGTTTATCTGTGATGTTTAGAAGAAAAAAGCCACAGTTCTGTTTAGGGGCTCTGAGATGATGAAAATCTATGCAGATTCACAGAAGAATGGGAGGAAAAGGGAAGAGATAATTTCCAAAAGTTCAGTTCGTTTCCCTCCTGTGTCTTCCTGCTGCACATTTTTGAAAGTTCTTGAGTTGAAAAGCCATAACTTCTGAGTTTGTTTATTGCCTCTCCTCTTCACCTCTCCAAGATAATCATGTAATAGTGAGAGAAATACATTGAATGTTGCTCTTTCTGACATTTTCCTAAATTACAGTTAAGATGTCCTTACATTCTCATCATATGTTGGGGGAACTTGTCCCAAAAAAAGATGCACTCCTGGGTTCCCTCCTTAGATCTACAAAAGCAGAATGTCATGGGAGTGTAGCCTGAGATGTGTGTCTTAAAATTTAGTAGAAGATTCTAATGTCCATAGATATGTGACAATAATATAGAGCAACCTTTTGTTTAGACAATGTTCCAAGCTTCTGTTAAACGGATTGGAATAATCACAAAGAGCAATGTGCAGGAGAGTTAGAGGATGTCTATTTTTGGTTGGTTGCTGCTGAGAGCTCTGGAGGGAATTCCCAGTTTTCAGTGTCCTTGGTAAATAAATTGATTGCAATTTGGTAGGCAGTGGAGAGAGGAAGGTAAAGTTGTTTCAGACTTAATAGGCAACTTAGTATATTCATGCTCTGCTTGATTGCCAATTATACCTACACTTGTTGGAAAAGCTTGCTCTAAAGCCACCCCAAGGGTGACCTGGGAAAAGCTTACAGCATCTCTAGTCGTGCCATTCAGGGAAGAAGAGAAATGTAGGTTTTTCTGGGCAGGGAATTGAGTACCATTCAGCAGTCCTGAAAATAAGAAAGAATTATGACACAGGTAGTAAAGCATGATGGATGGTTTGGGAAAGGCTGGTTGGCATTTTTATTTACCCTTTCCCATAACAGAACAACAAGAGGGCACTCATTCAATTGGGGAAATCAAAAAGCAGCACATTTAAAACAAATGAAACCTCACAGCCTATAATGAATTCCAGATACTGTGGCCACAGATTGCCAAGGAAGATTACCAAAGCAATTAAACACTTGTGTGCAAATAATGATAGTGTTTTACAACCTAAATAGGTAGAAAAATAAATCCTGTCCTTTTAGCTAAAGTTAGCTTGTTTTTCTTTAAGAGGTATCTATCTTTCCACTTGCAGGAGAAAAAAGCTGATCTTCAACTGGATACAAAAAGTGCTGTTTCTTTCTTTAACAAGTGATGGGATGCTGAGGCCCAGACTCATTAAATCTATGAGAAGAATGGGGCTGTGATGGAGGTCTCTAAGACAGGATGATCTTCAAGTATGGAGGCTAGTTGAAAAGAACTCTTAGACTCAGCATGTTGGTGTACTCATACCTAAGATTTATTACAGCAGTATAGTAGTAGTCAGGATATATAGCTGTATCATAAGGGGGAAAGACACAGGCAGAGTTTGCAGGGATCCCTGTGTGGGCTTCCTTATACTCCAGTCCTTCTATGAAGGATCACAAAAGCACATTCTTTACCAACAGTGTATGTGTGTGTGTGACGTTTCTGCCCAGAAAACCCATTAGAGAATGAACACTCAAGGTTTTTATTGGGGCTGATCATATAAGCACTGTGTAACATATACCAAAATTCCAGGTTCTGAAATAAAGCAAGTATTTGTCATAAACCATATTGTTTCCAAAAACAGTCAGGTGTAGTGATCCACTCTTCTTAGTGACCTTTTGACTTGGAATATTCCAAGAGCTAAGTTCTCAGATCCAGCCAAGGGCCAGCATGACAAGCAAGTGCTTCTAAGAAGAGCAGTCTCAGACCTCCTGCATTAAGTCTTCTTCACCAGGGCAGATGACAGAGCGGGGGTAACACTGGGGTTAAAGGGACTTTCAGATCTAAAGTAAACCAATGACAATTACTATGGATTTCACACAATGGCAAAATGAATCACTGAATGATCTAAGACAGGAAGTGCCTTTATTGTATTAAGGTATGGATAAACACGTGATCAACCATTTCTATAAAACTTTGCTTCCTTATCTTGACCTTTATCAGTTGGCCAATTCATTTCCCTTCATAAAACATTCATAATCTGAATCCAAGATTAATTACACTAAAAAAGTTAGAGCAATTTAGAAACTCCAGAAACCTGGGGCTAATATTTGTCCACTTATTTGTTACTTCCTTATTTTAAAACTAATATGAAAGGTGGCCTTTTAAATTGCTTGATATTCCTATCATAAGCAGAGAGATAAAAATGCTTCATAAATTTCCACTTTCTAAAAGTATCCCAAATCTTCAGATCTTAGTATTTAAGTCAACTATATGCTGTACTCCAGACTGGAAGATGAAAACAAGGGAACTGGAGAATTGAGGACAGAGGTGCTAATGCATTACCTCTAAATATAATTTGAATGGTGACATTGCAATTTGACGAATAATGATTCATTAAATACTTTAAAAGTAGCTATGTCTCAATATAAGCAGTTACCTATAGTTACAAATATATTTATCTGAATGAAATCAGGAGCACCACTTGGAACACCTTATTACCTTGCATCATGACTTAAACATAGTTACTGTACTTCGGAAACTGGTATATTTGAAATCAATGCATGATTTGAAAAAACACTTTTTTTCTATTTTTCACACTTTCACTTCTAATTCAAGATCTGGATGCCTCAAACCTTGACTATTCCAAAAGCCAAGTTTATAATCTTCCTTCCTCTAAGATCTACCCATTCAAAATTTATCATTGCCAAATGAGTCTTTCCAAACATTCTGCTAATGTTATTCTTTGCCCCAGAATCTGATTGATTTCTTTCAGCTTGAGAAGTCTCTGAAACTACCACCATCACTAATTTGGTCCAAATTTAGCTAATTTAAGAATGAATCAATTATATCACTATGGCAGTCATGTTGGAATTGTAGAAGAGTTTGTTCTGTTGTGCCTCCAAGAGAAACAAATAGACTAACTTCTTCACCCTCCATTAAAATCTTACACACCCTAGGTACTTAGATGGTTGAGGTCTTCCATCATGAATGCCTGTGTTCTCCCAATTTGATGGTTAATTTTATGCATCGGTGTGACTGGGCCAAGAGATGCCTGCATAGGTAGTAAAACTTTGAGTGTGTCTGTGAAGGTATTTCTGGAAGAGATTAGCATGTGACTTCAGTAGGCTGAGTAAAGAGATCTGCCCTTACTAACATCTGCAGCATTGCTAGTCTGTTTTTTTAACTTTTTATTTTGTATTGGGGTATAACTGATTAACAAACAATGTTGTGATAGTTTCTGGTGAACAACAAAGGGATTCAGGCAAACATATACATGTATCCATTCTTTTCCAAACTCCCCTCCCATCTAGGCTGCCACATAACATTGAGCAGAGTTCCCTATGCTATGCAGTAGGTCCTTATTGGTTATCCATTACAAATATAGCAGTGTGTACATGTTAATCCCAAATTCCCTAACTATCCCTGCCCACCATCCTTCCCCCCTGGCAACCATAAGCTCATTCTGTGAATCTGTTTCTGTTTTTTAAGTGAGTTCATCTGTATCATTTCTTTTTAGATCCCACATATCATATGTCATGTGATATTTTTCCTCTGCATGATTTATTTCACTCAGTATGAGGTCCATCCATATTGCTGCAAATGGCATTATTTCATTCTTTTTAATGTCTAAGTAATATCCCATTGTATATATGTACCATTTATCCAAAACCCTAGTCTGTTTTCAAAATCCTGAATAGAACAAAAAGGCCACTTCTCTCTTTCTTCTTGAGGTGGGCACACTTTATCTGCCCTTGAATTTTTAGTTTTTGAGCCTTTGAATTCTAGAACTTAATCAACAGCTGCCGTTGTTCTCAAACCTCTGGATTTGGATTGAATTATACCACTAGCTTCCCTCATTCTCCTGTTGGAACTGCAGATTGTGGGACTTCTTGACCTCAGTAACCAAACGAACCAATTCCTACAATAAATCTCCTCTGTCTCTCTCGTCTCTGTCTCTATCTTTCTATTTATCCTTCTATCCATCCTAGTGGTTCTGATCCTCTGGAGAATGCTAAAACACCCACCAAGTTTCACATATGATTTGATGAAAAATGATGTTTGTAGGGTCTTCTAGAGAATCTTGCAAAGTGTTTTTCTCTTCTCAGGTAATCCATTCTAATATTCCCACCCCACTCCCTATGCTTTCTGACCCATTCTTAATACTCTGCCAAGGCTGTTGCAATGTCTCTGCCCTATCTATCGTACAAACCATCACCCCACTCAACAGCAACAGCATGTTTGGATTGATTCCAGATGTTGTTGCTGTGACATTAAATCCTGAATCATGAAAGAATGTTGCCCTGGAATAGTCTTCCCTCTTCACCCTTGTGACCCACTCCCACACCTGTCCCTCTGGTTCCTTCTTATATACATGAGCCCAGTTCTTCAGTCATTTGGGGGAGCAAACTATTCCCATTTCAAGTAGAGATTATAATGTCCTATTCAGGTTATGTTGAAACCTGTCCATAATTATTGGCCTGAATGAATATCTTGAGTAGCAGCAGCAGAGCAGAATATGTATCACCTTGAAAGTAAGATGCTCCAGGTGTGGTCTTTTGCAAGCCTTCTAAGCAAAGTAAGACCAATTTTCTCTGGCATGGAAATAAAAGCTGCTTCTGCAAGCCTCCTGTTTTCAGAGAAGTCTGTCACTCAAGATTCTCAGGCTTGTCACCCAAATGTTCTGAATTCAGATCTCAGGTACTGTGCCCTCCTATTAGATCTCTAACTTTAACATAGGCCTGTTAAGTTTGTATGTTTAGTATCCTTTGCAGATCTGATACCTTTACAATTAAATCCTGGCATGAATTTTAACCCAATCTATCCTCTTGCTGTGGGAGATAAGGGTCACTTTAAATACCATCACAGGTGTCTTTTGACTTCCATTGCTTGTCATTTTTTAAATTGAAGATTTCCAAAGCAAGGGCCTTGGAATTAAGTCAGTGCTTTTCACAATCCTTTCAGTTATTGGTGTCCTCAAAGTGTTTATATACCTGATTTACTAGTACTTCATCTTCCACTGGTATAGTGTGCCAGTCCATCATCAATAAGAGTCAATAACTTGGTTTCTCTGGCTCACCAGGAGTTATCAGGAACCTGGAGGCCAAAAGTCCATGGAGTTGCAAAGAGCTGGACATGACTGAGCCCTCACACACACGCATACAAATATCTAAAATAAATATCTGTGGAAAACTGATTTTACACTGAAACTGATAGTGGGGGAGGAGTTTTATATATAACCTCTGAAATAGGGATTCATGAATATTCATGAATACCAAATATCAACACTAATATTGTCTTTGTTGCTACATAACATTAAATGACCCCTTTCCAGAATCCCAGGACTAAATAGACTATAACTTGCAAAATTTAGAAAAATGCAGGAGATATTTTGCTCAATCTTGAATCATTGAATATTTTCTGCAAATAACAGTATCTCCTTTTTTTTTTTTTTTGCATAGTAGATGTTCCATGAAAGTTTTATATTAAATAAAATAAGACTCTGTTATTTGCTGTCCACTCTGAATTTTCACGGGAAAGCAAACTCAATGATTTTATATGAAAGATAATTTGCAAACTAAATATTCATGAATCCCCATTTCAGAGATTATATATAAAACTCCTCCCTCCCCAACTATCAGTTTTAATGTAAAATCAGTTTTCCACAGATATTTATTTTAGAGTCAGATAAGATTTTCAAAAACAAATCTTAGATAGATATATTTGTGTGTATGCATGTGTGTGCTCAGTCATGTCCAGCTCTTTGTGACCCCATGGACTGTAGCCAGCCAGATTCCTCTGTCCATGGGATTTTCCAGGCAAGAATTATGGGTGGGTTGTCGTTTTCTTCTCTAGAGGATCTTCCTGACCAGGGATTGAATCCTGCATCTCCTACATTGGCAGGCAGATTCTTTAGCACTGACCACTAGGGAAGCCCCAGACGTATTTGGAGCCCCTTTCTCCATTATTCATTCCACTCTTGTTCATGAAGTTGGAACTCTACTTCTATAGGAAATGTTGAAAATCTTACTTCTATCCTCTTTTCAATGACTCACTCATCTCTGCCCAAAGGAGGAATGGCTTGTGTGGTAGGCAAGACAGGGAAAAAGATCTGAGTTCTGGCACCATATACTTATTGCTTCTCTATTTGAGGTGGTGGGTTGGAGGATGAGCTGATTGGGGAGATGTGGCAATTTTCCAATTTCTGAGCCTGTGACGAAGGGTGACTATGTCACCTAAACAGACCAACTGACTCTCCGCTTGAGCTGGTCCCAAAATCTAGATTACAATGTGCCAAAGCAGATTGAGCTTCCACTTTTTAGCCAATGAAGTTGTATTTATAAACTGTATTTATAGAAGAGGAAAGTGCGTTTCAACATACTTCCAATTTTATTAAGAGACTACACAGACTTTTTTGCATCTGTTTGAGATAATGAGAGCTGGATACTGACATTACAGAAATTTAATTATTACCAAGGTTTTGGTTAGTAAAATCAACTTCTAAAGATGAATATAGATTAAAAATGTAAATGAATATATAGTTTACTTCATAAACATTTTAAGAGACCTTTGATTAAATTTTTAATCTTAAGTTTATAAATCAATGGTACAATTTCAGGTGTCTTTTTCTATTCAAACAAACCAAGGTCTTTGTGTTTCTTAGTCAACAGTCAGAGAGAAATATACTTATATTAAGTAAATAGAAATTTATCTGAAACAGACTTGTAAGTATATGCCAATCTTTCCTTAATTGATCTAACAATATACTATACCAGCTGTGTATTTGCTTCCTTAAGCACCTATGTTAACAGTCTCCCATTCTTTTCCTGGCTTCAGTAACAGCTTCTAAGCCAAGAACTGAAATCACTGATTTCAGATATACTTTTCTATCCAGAGATACATTTTAAAATATTGAGCTCATACATTTCCACTTTTACAGAGGCAGCCTGATTTTATTAGCTATTTTAAATAGCATTTCCCAATCCAGGATTTCGAGCAATAAAGACTTTCTTAAATGTTAAAAATTTCCTAAGTAATGGGGGTCCGATTAGCAATCAGAGAATCTATTAACATGTTTCTCGTAATGATGACAACCAACGCCTCTTTCACTAGAGAACTATCTCATCATAAGTAATTCTCGTTATTGAGGTAGCATAGTTGTATAGGACTTGGAGAGAATTTCAGACGTTTGTGACATTTTTAAATGTATGAATTTATCTCTGCCATTTTCACTTTATTGTTCTTCCCCACCATGACTTTTGGAGTGGGAACAAGTTTCTGATTTGTAATGATGTGTCTAGTGATTACATTTTTCTCCGTGGGGATTAGAAAAGCTAGTAAAATAGAACTACAGTGTTGTGGATAGGTGTCACTAAGTATAGTTAGGAGGCAAACTTCTTGCCTAACTTAGGCACTGTCCTCCTAACTTAGGACTGTAAAATAGAAATTAGACTTCCTTGTACCCTTCATGTACTTCTAAGGTTGTACACTGAAGTGATCCTGTTACAAGTAGGCTGGTATCTCAAAGGTAACAATGCCTTTGCTGATAAGTTCAAGGCAACTAAGAACTAGAGAGTGTGGCCAAAAGAGCAAAGTAGGAAGACCTCCTTCCATAGGCACAGGAAAATTATAACAATTTTCAAAGCAACTGTCCATTAAAATGACCTAAGACTAGCAGAAAATATTTTCCACAATTAAAGGCATAAAAAAGGAACCATGGGAAGACTGGTAGGAAGGGTGGAGACATAGAATAAACAGGACCCACATACTTGGGCAGATGACTCACAAGGGAGAGGATGATCACATTGCAGAAGTCTCTACCTGGAACAAGGGTCTGAGCACCACATGGTTGCCTAGACCTAGGGGTCCCACATTGGGAAGACTGGCTTTGAAGACCAGTGAGGCAATGGCACCCCACCCCAGTACTTTGGCCTGGAGAATCCCGTGGACGGAGGATCCTGGTAGGCTCCAGTCCATGGGGTCGCTGAGAGTCGGACACGACTGAGCAACTTCACTTTCACTTTTCACTTTCATGCATTGGAGAAGGAAATGGCAACCCACTCCAGTATTCTTGCCTGGAGAATCCCAGGGACAGTGGAGCCTGGTGGGCTGCCGTCTATGGGGTCGTACAGAGTCGGACACAACTGAAGCGACTTAGCAGCAGCAGCAGCAGCAGCAGCAGGACTTGCATTGAGGAAGGCATGGAAATCCAGCATTCTTGCCTGGAGACTCCCCATGGACAGAGGAGCCTGGCAGACTAGAGTCCATGGGGTCGCAAAGAGTCGGATGTGACTGAGTGACTCAACCCAGCACAGCACAGCATAGGACTTGCATTAGGGGAGCCAAAAGGTGTGGGAAATAGCTCTTAAGTGAAATATCCTGCCTTAAGGGTATTAAGGTATTACCCACATTAAAGGTTTCCCTGGTTGCTCAGGAAGTAAAGAATCCACTTGAAATGCAAGAGACCTGGGCTTGATCCCAGATCAGGAAGATCCCCTGGAGAAACAAATGGCTACCCACTCCAGTATCTTGCCTGGAGGGCTACAGCCCATGGGGTTGCAAAGAGCTGGACATGAGTGAGCAACTACATAAGCAAGTGGCATACACAAAACCCCAGATGCTCCAAGTCCCGACGTAGAGGCAATAATTTGAAAGAGGCCCAAGTCAGAGCCATTGGCTTAACTTGGAGAGCCTCTCAGAGAGACAAGAGGAGATTGGGACTCCCCCTAGGGACACAGATGGCTGGTGGCAGCCATTTTGGGGGACCCATTTATCGCAGGGTCACTCTTTTGGAAGCCTTCCTTTAGCCTATTAGTGCCGAGAGCTTTCTCATCTACCGGTGGGCCAGCCCCAGCCATGGAACACCCTGGGTTGTGCAGTCAGTTGTGCCAGGACTGGATCTTGTCCACTGGATCTTGCCAACTGGAGTAGGGGCCAGCCCAGCCAGCCAGTAAGACCACGTTAGTCAGCCCTGCCACATCAGAAGCTCCCATACAACTCACAGAGGGGGCACCTCTGGAGCATACAGTTCTGGTGACCAGGGTAGAGTACACTGTTGAGTCCCATAGGACCATCTCCAAAAGGCCTGGTTCAATAAACTAGTCTCCTTCTTAATGTTCTTTGCATAAAAGAACTCCTTAGTAGCTACCATACTTACAGACTTTGAGAATGAATGTGTAAAGATATAGAAAACACACAAATGCAACTTTTGTGGGTTTCTGGGTGTATCTAAATTGAGGACTTAGGATGATTATGTTATTAACAGTGAAGTGAACTCAGGAGGCAAGCTTGGATTGGGAGGGACTATCTTGGTTCTAGGTCCTATGGCCACAATGTGAAAATAAACTGTCTTTCCCAAGGCTGCTGCCAGGAAACACATACTCTGGGCCTGATAATATTGGGTATCTGCTTTAAGTATTTTGACTGAGAATAATAAGCAAGGTTAAATTTCTCATGAAGCTATGAAACTTAAGCATTAGAGTCCTTGAACGGCATGGACCCCTTCCAAGACCCTCAGAGGAGTACTGACTACATAGTTACAAGATCATTTACTTCTTTTATAAAATTTATAAACATAAGATACTTGAACTGATAGGTGAAGACCACTGTATTTCTCCGCTCTGATTCCCTTCTCTCATATCCACTTTCTTCTCTCACCAGTTAGTTTGGAATGACCAAATGAGAATGAGACTTTGGGGGATCTAATTAAGCTAGGAAAGTTGAAATGAAGGTATGTTTAGTTTGAGTTTAGTGGGATACATCTATGAGGGTTGCAGTTACCTGTCTTTAACTATCTCTTTGCTGGGCATTCTAGTCTAGGAATAGCCCTACCATCTGCTATGCCAATAACTATTGCTGTGAAATGACTGTGGATAGCCAGAGGTCATATAGTAATGTAACAGTGCTTTTGCTATTTGGCTGTGGAAACACATTTATAGTAAAAGAGAATCAGGATTTGAAACACACAGGTCAGAAACTCGTCTGTGGAACATTCTTCTGATCTTTACGCATTTTAAAGTATAAGTGATAAATTCATCTTTCAAATGTTCTCATTTATGAAACATAAACTCAAAAATGTAGACAATATACAATTATAAATACATCTTACTTGTTACTTTTATTGGAGTCACATGAAATAAAAAATCAAAATTTTGTGTCTATTAGGACACGAATAGTATGAAAGCTAAGCATATTTATATATATTCACAAGTTTTATGCATCCCAACATATAAGACCTTGACTACGTATATCTGATATATCTTGTCTTGAAGAGAATTCTGGTGGTTTGGGAAGAGGGGCACATGATATCACTAGCGACATGGGGAAAATGTCTGAAAAAAACGCATGCATCTTTACAAAATTTCCACATATATTCATCAGTAAGTCAATGTACGTAGCATAAGGATCATTTGGTTATGCAATTATGTGGTTCAACACTATGTAATGACAATTTTGAATGCATTTGCATTGCTTTTGTGTGCACCTTATAAAGATTAAAAAGAAGTTTTCAGAATAATTAAATGAATAAATAAGCTCTTGAAGTGTTTGATTGTTCAGTTAATAAAGAGTGAAACATAAAAATACATTTGAAAAAAGCTTACATTTCTTGCTAATTTTAAACAATTATTGATGAAAAGTTAAGATAAAATGTATAATACATTATGACAACCACATGTCACTGACAAATTGATTAGAGTGATCATTTTAAAGATTAGTTAATATTAGTCACTCGTAAGAAAATTTGAAGTGACCTAAAATCTCATAGGTCATATATGAAAGAAGCTTGATAGTAATTGTAAAAGTGGACATGGGTTTTAAATCTGAAAACACTTTTTAGGTCTATCGATGATAGTAGAAAAGTAGTTTGATCAATCGTGATAAAGGAAAGAGTAAATTATCTCTCTATTCTTCCTAGAGAAATGATATTATAAAATAATGACCATATGAGAAGAGGTATTGGAAATGCAGCCAAAGTAGAGAAAAATTATTATGCATGCAGGAGACAGTAGATTAATGAAAATATTAACAGCTTCAAGGAATACTCCCAGTTAAATGTCAACTTTGAAAAAGTTGATTGGTATTATCCTGATTTATTTTCTCAACAATCACATTTGTATCAAATATAGTTCAAACTGAATCTTTTTTAAGAAGGGATCCCCAAAGTATTTATTTTAATACTCCTAAAAATTAAATATACAGTGTGACAGTGTATTACTCTTAAACAGATATCCTGGGGAAATTCTCATACAAAGAGAGGCAGAGTGCCAGTCATGTGTGCTAAGTGCCTGACAGCTTTCTGTAAAGCTGATCATGGACACACTCAACCCTGGATCAAATACAAAGCTCTGATCAGATTCTTCATTCCATATGCTTGTGCCTCATATGTCATCTCAGTCTTTAAAATTTCTATACTTTGATTTGTTTGTAATGTTAGGCTTTTCTTATAAACTCCTTCAGTACTCTCACTGCTTTTACTCTTATCAGACATGATGGTCTGTTCTTCCATGTCCAGTTCTAACTGTTGCTTCCTGACTTGCATACAAATTTCTCAAGAGGCAGATCAGGTGGTCTGCTATTCCCATCTCTTTCAGAATTTTCCACAGTTTATTGTGATCCACACAGTCAGTTTTCTTGCCTGGAGAATCCCAGGGGCAGGAGAGCCTGGTGGGCTGATGTCTATGGGGTCACGCAGAGTCGGACATGACTGAAGTGACTTAGCAGCACACAGTCAAAGGCTTTGGCATAATCAATAAAGCAGCAATAGATGCTTTTCTGGAACTCTCTTGCTTTTTCCATGATCCAGCAGATGTTGGCAATTTGGTCTCTGGTTCCTCTGCTTTTTCTAAAACCAACTTGAGCATCAGGAAGTTCATGGTTCACATATTGCTGAAGCCTGGCTTGGAGAATTTTGAGCATTACTTTACTAGCATATGACATGAGTGCAGTTGTATGGTAGTTTGAGCATTCTTTGGTATTGCCTTTCTTTGGGATTGGAATGAAAACTGACCTTTTCCAGTCCTGTGCCCACTGCTGAGTTTTCCAAATTTCCTGGCATATTGACTGCAACACTTTCATAGCATCATCTTTCAGGATTTGGAATAGCTCAACTGGAATTCTATTAACTCCACTAGCTTTGTTCGTAGTGATGCTTTCTAAGGCCCACTTGACTTCATGAGAAACGCTGGACTGGAAGAAACACAAGCTGGAATCAAGATTGCTGGGAGAAATGTCAATAACCTCAGATATGCAGATGACACCACCCTTATGGCAGAAAAAAAGCCTCTTGATGAAAGTGAAAGTGGAGAGTGAAAAAGTTGGCTGGGGAAGCCTGGTGGGCTGCCGTCCGTGGGGTCACACAGAGTCAGATACGACTGAAGTGACTTAGCATAAAGCTCAACATTCAGAAAATGAAGATCATGGCATCCGGTCCCATCACTTCATGGGAAATAGATGGGGAAACAGTGGAAACAGTGTCAGACTTTATTTTTGGGGGCTCCAAAATCACTGCAAATGGTGACTGTGGCCATGAAATTAAAAGACCCTTACTTCTTGGAAGGAAAGTTATGACCAACCTAGGTAGCATATTCAAAAGCAGAGACATTACTTTGCCAACAAAGGTTTGTCTAGTCAAGGCTATGGTTTTCCCAGTAGTGATGTATGGATGTGAGAGTTGGACTGTGAAGAAGGCTGAGCGCTGAAGAATTGATACTTTTGAACTGTGGTGTTGGAGAAGACTCTTGAGAGTCCCTTGGACTGCAAGGAGATCCAACCAGTCCATTCTGAAGGAGATCAGCCCTGGGATTTTTTTGGAAGGACTGATGCTAAAGCTGAAACTCCAGTACTTTGTCCACCTCATGCGAAGAGTTGACTCATTGTAAAAGACTCTGATGCTGGGAGGGATTGGGGGCAGGAGGAGAAGGGAATGACAGAGGATGGGATGGCTGGATGGCATCACTGACTTGATGGATGTGAGTCTCAGTGAACTCCGGGAGTTGGTGATGGACAGGGAGGCCTGGCATGCTGCAATTCATGGGGTGTCAGAGTCGGACACGACTGAGCGACTGCTCTGCTCTGATCTGATCTGACATGATGGTGTTAATAAGATTTATTCTTAAAAGAACCTAAAGCTAAGCATAAATTCAGCAAACACCCAATAAATTAACAATAAATTGACTGAGACTATGATTGCATGACATCTAATGCCTCCCATTAATCATAGGCAAAGAGGATACCCTTTAAGCAAAACTTGAACTAATTTTTAATAAATATGAAAAAGTTAAAAAAATATGACAAGGAGCTTTTCATTATTTAGATCATGTAAAATGAAGCATCTGTACATAAATTGACTTAACCACTGTAGAATCTGCTTTAGGTTATCTGAACCTCTGTTTACTTTCATCATTGACTATGTTCATTTTTTTACTGTAATAAGTATATGGCAGAGAATATCTAGAAGGGTAGGAAGGAAATTATTCTGGATTAATGGGGGTCAATATAATTAGATATCATAGAAGAAGCATTAGCTCATACAACATAGTATACATATACATGTATATGTGACATTTCCTCATTTCTCCTTTTAAAAGAAGACTCCTAGATTCTTCTCAAAACCATTTGAAAGAGTTAAACATTAGGTTGACTTTCATCCTTTTAGAACTCTGTGCAAACACATTTAGTGACAGTTCTTAACTCCTGAGATTATCGACCCTCTTCATGTAGTAGGTAGTTGTAGGTAGTTGTAGGGAGGGTGATATGTGGGAAGGAGGGAGATGCTATTTTCAAATTCGTATTAAAGTGATAAAGATACAGGAAAAACCTGAAACAAATACAGGGGTTGACAAACCAAATTTTATTTAATTTGCCTCTAATTTTACAAAAGGACTTTTCTTGGACTCTACTTCCCCAACGGAGAAGGCAATGGCACCCCACTCCAGTACTCTTGCTTGGAAAATCCCATGGACAGAGGAGCCTGGTAGGTTGCAGTCCATGAGATCGCTAAGAGTCGGACAGGACTGAGCAACTTCACTTTCACCTTTCACTTTCATGCATTGGAGAAGGAAATGGCAACCCACTCCAGTGTTCTTGCCTGGAGAATCCCAGGGATGGCGGAGCCTGGTGGGCTGCCGTCTATGGGGTCGCACAGAGTTGGACACAACTGAAGTGATTTAACAGCAGCAGCAGCTACTTCCCCAAATCTTTTTTTGCTTGCGTAGTAACATCATCCAAGTCTCTGAACATTTCTCTACCACCTCCAACTGCAGGACCTCTTCTCTAGGTTTCTTTTACTATATTTTACTTAGAAATGTCCCTTTCTGAAATTTTGTATTGTTATTGATGTATTTACAATATTATGTTAGTTTCAGGTATACAACAAAGTGATTCAGGTATGTACATATTTTTCAGATTATATTCAATTATATATTGAATATAATTCCTTATGCTATATGGTAAATCTTGTTGCTTTTCTAACAGCAGTTCATATCTGTTCATCTCTTCGTCTGAATTTTTCCCTCCCTCTCTTTCCCCTTTGGTAACAAGAAGTTCATTTTCTATGTCTGTGAGTCTTTCTATTTTATACATCAATTAGTTTGCATTATTTTTTAGATTCCACATATAAGTGATATCATACTGTATTTGTCCTTCTCTGACTTACTTCTCTCAATATTAAGGTCCATTCATATTACTGAAAATGGCAATGTTTAGATTTTTATGGCTGAATAATATTCTGGTGTGTGTATGTATGCATATGTATGTATATAGGGTGTGTATGCATGTGTATGTATACACACACACACACACACCTATAAGTGTATACACACACACACACACACACATACACATCTTCTGAGGCCAATCATCTGTTGGTAGCCACTTGGGTGGTTTCCATATCTTGGCTATTACAATAAAAAATCTTCAAAAATGTGTTTATTGCCTATCTCCCTCACTAAAATATAAACTCTCTGAGGACCAGTTTTTTACTTTTGTTACTATACTGAGTCCTAGGATTGTGCCCAGAACATAGTAGATGGGTTGGAAACGTTTTTAGTTCTCACAAATTCTTAAAGTTTAACAACTTGCTGTTTTAGACACATAGATATGCTAAAGACTCACTATGTATGTTAAATTCTATAGTTCAAAAACATTATCATTTATTGTAGACAGAGGCCAAAAATGCTAAAAATATAAAATCAATATTTTACATACATAAGCATTCTATATCCCTTCAACATAAATGCATATTTAATCACTGTCCTAGTTTTAATTTTTTCTAGCATCACTAATCATCAGGGAAATGCTAATCAAAATTGCAGTGAGATGTCTCCTTACATCTTGCAGAATAGCTGTTATCAAAAAGACAAAACACAACAAGCATTGGCAAGAGTGTAGAGGAAAAGGAACCTTTTGCATTTTTGGTAAGAATGTCAATTGGTAGAGCAAATAGGAAAAACAGTGTGGATGTTCCTCAAAAAATTATAAATAGAATTACCATATGACCCAGGAATCTCACTTCTAGGTCTATATGTGAATGAAATGAAAACACTAACTTGTAAAAATATCTGCACAGTCCTCTTCATGCAGCGTTATTCACAATAGCCAAGGCATGGACACAACTTCAGTGTCTCTCTGTAGAAAAATGAAAAAAATACATGTGATATATAAAATCTTTTGCAACAAGAGGATCAACCTTGAAGGCCTTGTACTAAGCAAAAGAAGTCAGACAGAGAAAGACAAACATTATGTGATTCCCCCAAAGCCAAGGTCTTAGCAATAGACTAGAACAGTGATTGCCAGAGGATTGCTGAGAATGGTGAAAATAGGGAGATGTTAGGTGAAGGGTAGAAACTTCTATTTATAAGGCAAATAACTCCTGGGAATCTAATGTACAGTGTGGTAATTATAATTGGCAATGGCATATTTTCTACTTGCAAGTTTCTAGGAATGTAGATCTAAAATGTGCTCATCACACACACACAGACATATGCATGGGTGTGAGCTCAGTGTCTCAGTCGTGTCTGACTCTTTGCGAGCCCATGGACTGTAGCCCACCAGGCTCCTCGGTACGTGGGATTCTCAGGCAAGATTATTAGAGCAGGTTGCCATTTCCTCTTTCAGGGTATCTTCCCAACTCAGGGATGGAACCCACATCTGTGTCTCCTGCATTGGCAGGCAAGTTCTTTGCCACTGAGCCATCTGGGAAGCCCTCATAAGCGCATGTGCCTGCACACACCCACACACACAAATGGTAATTATTTGAGGTGATAGAGATTTTAACTAACTTCCTTTTGGTAATAGTTTTGCAATATATATGTATATAAAACCATATATTTCTACACCTGGAATTAGAGCAAGGTTATATGACATTTATATCTCACTAAAGCTGGAAAGGAAAGGATATATTGGCTATATATTAAACACTTGAATTTATGAGTTTTAAAAATAAGACTTTTTAATGTTTTATAATATGAATGAGTTTAAGTGACTTTGCATTGTGTTTTTTTATTTTTTAAAGAGAGAATTTAATCCTTATTCTTCTGAGATAAAAGCTACATGTAGCAGCCCCTTACTGATACTCACTTGTACTTAATCCCATATTATCAATTTAATCAAAATCAATATTTTGCCAAACTACTGATACACATTTTTTTCAATTAAACACAGCTGGATCCTGTAAAATGATTAATATTAATACAGGAAATTAAAACATGAATGAAGTGGGGAAAAGGGAAGCAAATGAAATAAGTGCTGAGAATACACAGTGTTTACTCAGCTACTAGATTAACTTTTCTTATACCTAGAGGAACAGAGAAAGAGAAATTTTAGGCAGTCACTGGGGACTCACCTGACATGGCAGAAAGTGAATTGGAGTAACTACTCAGAGGTTCTAATAGTCCCAGCTATATATAACATTAAATAGCTGTGAGATTATTAGCAAGTTTCTTTGGCATCTGGCCTTCAATCTCTCCATTGGAATATTTCATCCAACTCTGATTTTTTATATAGATCTCAAACCTACAAATTATATTTGATTGCTCTATTTTTTTCCTTAGTCCTACATCAGCCGAGGATTTCCCCTTAGCTTTAATTCCAACGTATATCTTGAATATACATCCTTTAACCAACTCCTCTGCTGTCAACTTGGTCTAAACCATGGATATCTCTCTCCTAGACTTCAAAAATAGTATCATGAATGGTTTTCCTGCTTAAAATCTCACTATTGTCTATAGTTTTTGTCCACATAGCAGCTGGTATACTTAAAAAAAATGAACCTCTCCAATGTATTTCATTTATAATTGGAATAAAAGCCATGTTCCTTACTTTGCATTCAAAGCCTTTTATGCCTTAGCATCTGCCTGCCTCTGACTCTTTCTACTGTAACACTTCCATTACTGACCTTAACAGATTCACACAGGTCATCTTTCTAACCTCCAAACACATTGGGAATATCCTATCACAAGTACTATGTTGTCCCATCTGCTGAGAACACTCTTTCCCAGGACTTAAACTTTTTATTATGTGACTATTATCACCAGGTCACTTTATCAGGCAGATTTTCCCTGATTACAGTCTTATGTTACCAGTTTTACTTCCCATTATACTCTAACCCATAATCTCATTTGACATCCCTCATGGCACTTACCAGTATCAGATAATAATCTATGTGTATACAGGTTTATTTTATTCTCCCCAACAAAGCAAGAAACTCATTGAGTTCAAGAAATTTGTTGTTCACTATTAGCCTCAGTGTCCACAATGATTGCCACATGACAGATACTCAGTGAAACTGTTCTTGAACAAATAGTCAATGAATCAGTAAAGAAGACTGGTAACAAGTTGTGCTTAGCAAGAGATGAAACTAAATTTCCTTCTAACACTCAGAGACTTTTCTATTATCTAGCAAAATATAACATGTCTTGACAAGAAAGTCAAGATTCTTTTCAGTTCAGTTCAGTCGCGTCTGACTCTTTGCGACCCCATGGACTGCAGCACACCAGGCCTCCCTATCCATCACCAACTCCCAGAACTTACCCAAACTCATGTCCATCGAGTCAGTGATGCCATCCAACCATTTCATCCTCTGTTGTCCCCTTCTCCTCCTGCCTTCAATCTTTCCTAGCACCAGGGTCTTTTCAAAGGAGTCAGCTCTTCACATCAGCTGGCCAAGGTATTGGAGTTTCAGCTTCAACATCAGTCCTTCCAATGAACACTCAGGACTGATCTCCTTTAGGAGGGACTGTTTGGATCTCCCTGTAGTCCAAGGGACTCTCAAGAGTCTTCTCCAACACCACAGTTCAAAAGCATCAATTCTTTGGCGCTCAGCTTTCTTTATAGTCCAACTCGCACATTCATACATGACCACAGGAAAAACCATAGCTTTGACTAGATGGACTTAGGTGGCAAAGTAATGTCTCTGCTTTTGAATATGCTGTCTAGATTGGTCATAACTTTCCTTCCAAGGAGTAAGCGTCTTTTAATTTCATGGCTGCAGTCACCATCTGCAGTGATTTTGGAGCACCCAAAAATAAAGTCTGTCACTGTTTTCACTGTTTCCTGTCTATTCATCATGAAGTGATGGGACCGGATGCCATGATCTTCGTTTTCTGAATGTTGAGCTTTAAGCCAACTTTTTCACTCTCTTCTTTCACTTTCATCAAGAGGTTCTTTAGTTCTTCTTCACTTTCTGCCATAATAGTGGCGTCATCTACATATCTGAGGTTATTGATATTTCTCCCAGCAATCTTGATTCCAGCTTGTGCTTCATCCAGCCCAACGTGTCTCATGATGTACTCTGCATATAAGTTAAATAAGCAGGGTGACAGTATACAGCCTTGATGTACTCCTTTCCTTATTTGGAAACAGTCTGTTATTTCATGTCCAGTTCTAACGGTTGCTTCCTGACCTGCATACAGGTTTCTCAGGGGGCAGGTCAGGTGGTCTGGTATTCCCATCTCATTCAGAATTTTCCACAGTTTATTGTGATCCACACAGTCAAAGACTTTCACATAGTCAATGAAGCAGAAATACATGTTTTTCTGGAACTCTCTTGCTTTTGATCCAGTGGATGTTGGCAATTTGATCTCCAGTCCTCTGCCTTTTCTAAAACCAGATTGAACATCTGGAAATTCATGGTTCATGTATTGCTGAAGCCTGGCTTGGAGAATTTTGAGCATTACTTTACTAGCATGTGAGATGAGTGCAATTGTGCAGTCATTTGAGCATTCTTTGGCATTGCCTTTCTTTGGGATTGGAATGAAAACTGACCTTTTCCAGTCCTGTAGCCACTGCTGAGTTTTCCAAATATGCTGGCATATTGAGCGCAGCACTTGTACAGCATCATCTTTCAGTATTTGAAATAGCTCAACTGGAATTCCGTCACTTCCACTATCTTTGTTCATGGTGATGCTTCCAAAGCCCATTTGACTTCATATTCCAGGATGTCTGGCTCTAGGTGAGTGATCACACCATTGTGATCTTCTGGATCGTGAAGATCTTTTTTGTACAGTTCTGTGTATTCTTGCCACCTCTTCTTTATATCTTCTGCTTCTGTTAGGTCCATACCATTTCTGTTCTTTATTGAGCCCATCTTTGCATGAAAAGACCCTGATGCTGAGAAAGATTGAGGGTAGGAGGAAAAGGGGATGACAGAGGATGAGATGGCTGGATGGCATCACTGACTCAATGAGGATGAATTTGAGTAAATTCCAGGAGTCAGTGATGGACAGGGAGGCCTAGCGTGCTGTGGTCCATGGGGTAGTGAAGAGTCAGACACGATTGAGCAACTGAACTGAACTGAACTTGCCTAAAATGTTCCTTTGGTATCTCTAATTTTCTTGAAGAGGTCTCTAGTCATTTCCATTCTATTGTTTTCCTCTATTTCTTTGTACTGATCACTGGAGAAGGCTTTCTTATCCCTTCTTGCTATTCTTTGGAACTCTGCATTCAAATGGGTTTATCTTTCCTTTGCTCCTTTACTTTTTGCTTTTCTTCTTTCCATAGCTATTTGTAAGGCCTCCTTAGACAGCCATTTTGCTTTTTTGCATTTATTTTCTTGGGGATGGTCTTGATCCCTGTCTCCTGTACAGTGTCACGAGCCTCATTCCATACTTCATCAGGTACTTTGTCTATCAGATCTAATCCCTTTTATCTATTTGTCACTTCCACTGTATAGTCATAAGGGATTTGATTTAGGTCATACCTGAATGGTTAGTGGTTTTCCCTACTTTCTTCAATTTAAGTCTGATTTTGGTAATAAGGAGTTCATGATCTGAGCCACAGTCAGCTCCTGGTCTTGTTTTTGCTGACTCTATGGAGCTTCTCCATCTTTGGCTGTAAAGAATATAATCAGTCTGATTTCAGTGTTGGCCATCTGATGATGTCCATGTGTAGAGACTTCTCTTGTGCTGTTGGAAGAGGGTGTTTGCTATGACCAGTGAGTTCTCTTGGCAAAACTCTATTAGCCTTTGCCCTCCTTCATTCTGTACTCCAAGGCCCAATTTGCCTGTTACTCCAGGTGTTTCTTGACTTCCTACTTTTGCATTCTAGTCCCCTATAATGAAAAGGACATCTTTTTTGGGTGTTAGTTCTAGAAGGTCTTGTAGGTCTTCATAGAAGCGTTCAACTTCAGCTTCTTCAGCATTATTGGTCTGGGCATAGACTTGGACTACTGTGATATTGAATGGTTTGCCTTGGAAACGAACAGAGATCATTCTGTTGTTTTGAGATTGCATCCAAGTACTGCATTTTGGGCTCTTTTGTTGACTATGATGGCTATTCCATTTCTTCTAAGGGATTCCTGCCCACAGTAGTAGATATAATGGGTATCTGAGTTAAATTCACCCATTCCAGTCCATTTGTGTTTGCTGATTCCTAAAATGTTGATGTTCACTCTTGCCATCTCCTGTTTGGCCACTTCCAATTTGCCTTGATTCGTGGACCTAACATTCCAGGTTCCTATGCAATATTGCTCTTACAGCATCAGACATTGCTTCTATCACCAGTCATATCCACAACTGGGTGTTGTTTTTTGCTTTGGCTCCATCTCTTCATTCTATCTGGAGTTATTCTACAGTCTTCTCCAGTAGCATATTGGTTACCTACCAAACTGGGAAGTTCAGCTTTTAAGTGTCCCATCTTTTTGCCTTTTCATACTTTTCATGGGGTTCTCAAGGCAAGAATACTGAAGTGGTTTGCCAGTCCCTTTCCCAATGGACTACAATTTGTCAGAAGATTATTTTATAAAATAATCCAAAATTTATCCCTGAAAATATATCTTTTGAACTGTTTCCTTACATTAAAATTTAGATATTCTTTGTCTCTGTATCACTGCAAGTGTAAAATTATAACGTTCTAATTACAGTAAATATTTACAAGTAATTACCTAGATTTGGGGGAGCTCACTCACTTTTCTCATACTTCTTGCCATTTTCTACAGCATTCAGTGCAATTTTCTCCATTTCTGCTCTTCAGTGACTCACAATATCCTTCTACCTTAAATTTGATTTAAGGTGATGGCTATTAAAAGAAGATAGAATTAGTTAGCAAGTTTAGGACAGTCCAATAATTGATCTGCTTTCATTTGAAAACTGAGTGTCTCCTTTTATACAATGAAAAGGGTGAGAGTTAGGCACAGATTACAGAAAAGGACAAGGTGACCTAGAATAGAGAGATGGATTACAATTCTAGATATACCAACTTTCAGATAGGAGACTAGAATAAGCTTTAAGACCCAGGGCAAAAGAAATCCTTTTAAATTTCCATCTTTTGGCCTTACTCTAACTTGGGTCTCTGAACAATATGTCCTGGTCTTTCTACAGCTCAGGCCAGGCTGTGCTTGGTTATAGAACTGTGCCTATATTTACAAAAACTGTGAGGATTATTTCTGTATTATCTACTGATTTAAGATAAAGGAGCTTAGACTTCATTGTGCACTAATGGTCTTATTCTATTTATCCCTGCTGCTGCTAAGTCGCTTCACTTGTGTCTGACTCTGTGCAACCCCATAAATGGCAGCCCACCAGGTTCTGCCGTCCCTGGGATTCTCCAGGCAAGAACACTGGAGTGGGTTGCCATTTCCTTCTCCAATGCATGAAAGTGAAAAGTGAAAGTGAAGTCACTCAGTCGTGTCTGACTCTTCCTGACCCCATGGACTGAAGCCTATCAGGCTCCTCCGTCCATGGGATTTTCCAGGCAAGAGTACTGGAGTGGGTTGCCATTGCCTTCTCCGCTATTTATTCCTGCTGCTGCTGCTGCATCGCTTTAGTCGTGTTGGGCTCTGTGTGACCCCATAGACGGCAGCCCACCGGGCTTCCCTGTCCCTGGGATTCTCCAGGCAAGAACACTGGAGTGGGTTGCCATTTTCTTCTCCAATGCATGAAAGTGAAAAGTGAAAGTGAAGTCACTCAGTCGTGTCCGACCCTCAGCGACCCCATGGACTGCAGCCTAACAGGCTCCTCCATCCATAGGATTTTCTAGGCAAAAGTACTGGAGTAGGGTGCCATTGCCTTATCCCTAGAAAAGGGGAATAATTTCAATGTGAAAGCTGTGTACGAAAGGGGCCCCAGTGTCTTACTCAAAGAACTGTCAAAATCTAGCCTGCCATGACAAAAACCTACTCTAAAATGAAAACCAAAATGACTATCTTCTCACTTCCTTACATGGTTTGATAAAATGACAATTTATACTTATGACCAAATTATTTCAGAACTAGTCCTTTGCTAGAGACAGATACTTGAACTCTGTTAGAACAGAGTCCATCAAGGACAAATTTCAGTGAGCTTTCATGTTATAAGTAAGCATCATTTTTCTAATAATAGATAAGGAATTTTTTATAAGGCTGTTAAGGTTTATTGAGCAAATGATGCCTGCTTTACTATGATTTTAACTACATATTCATTTGACAAGTAGGAATATAGAAGGGCTGAATAACTACATTTTGGTTACTGCCTTCAAAGACATCATTCTTTCAGGAAAAAATGCATTGAGACAAATGATCCCTTAATATTTAAGTGCTTATCATAAATATTTAAATTCAATGATATTTTGCAAATGAAATCTTTAAGTTAAATAAACTTTAAAATAAATTGAGTGTGCACAGAATGGGTAAAAGTGAGCGGCTTGAATATGCCACATGCTTATTTTTATATCATCTTTATGTTAAAATATTGATACAGTCTTCTAAAATCCCATGGATGGAGGAGCCTGATAGGCTGTGGTCCATGAGGTCGCTAAGAGTCGGACACAACTGAGCGACTTCACTTTCACTTTTCACTTCCATGCATTGGAGAAGAAAATGGCAACCCACTCCAGTGTTCTTGCCTGGAGAATCCCAGGGACAGGGGAGCTTGGTGGGCTGCCGTCTATAGGGTCGCACAGAATCGGACACGACTGAAGTGACTTAGCAGCAGCAGCAGCAGCATGCAGTTAGAGCTAGCCTAGACAAAGAAGTTTTCTACCTTAATTAAAATTAAGAAGAAGTTGATGAACTAAAGAATTCAGAAAGGTGCTAAATGCTGATTTAACTGTAACATCCTTAAACATCTCATATGGTAAACTTGTACTTGGAATTATGGAGTTCCCTCAGGTAATTGGTGTCATATTTGTAGTCATCACTAATTTTCTTACGCAGTTTGAGTGGAAAGTTTAGCTTTCTGCATCTGCTAAAAACTGCACAGTGCTTAGAATGACACAATTTCATCAGGATTCACAAATTCCAATTTATTCCTAAGTGACTTTGCTGTGCACAATCTGAAAATATAAGCATATGAATTCATAGGCACAGTTTAAAAATGTTGGGATAGACTAGCAAGCATATGCACAAACACAAAAACAATCAGGATCATCTTACTGTGCCCAAAGGTGGCGTGCATGAACAAGGGCTACACAAATTTATTAGCAATTACACATCTCTACACACACTTTGCAAGTAAAATGTCTTGACTGTTTTCTAAACCATTATTGTATTGTTAGTAGTCTTTGGCAACTAGTCAACTACAGCAATTTCATGAATTAATGTCCCATGTATGCAATATTTCTATCTAGCTTCAGAACTGATAATGAAAAGCATGCCTGATCACAAAATATTGGTTTAAAAACTTTAACGATGGTCATGATTTATTAATGCACTCGTCTACATCTGCTAGAGGGAGCTTTCTGCATGCCTCAATGGAAATGTTGATTTTTTGAATGTGAACTGAGGAGAAAGCAGGCATGTAAGTTATTGCTTTCTTATATGTCATCCTTATAATGTCTTAGGGGAACTATGGCTTTGCTGTTCCCAAGTGAATTTGGCCTTTCCGTATAACTTAATTAGTGACCAAAGCAAATACTCCTGATGTGATTTACTTGGGATAAATCCAAGGCTTGTATTTTATATGTATAACAGTCTTTACAAATTTATGTGAGGCTTAGTTTTATAGCACTATCATTGATATAGGGATACTGGCTTTATTTATGCATCTCCCAATTGCATGCATAGTGAGCAACAACTGTGACTCAAGGCTCAGCCAAGACTAACTAATTACATTTCCAAATTCACTTGACTTTCTCTTCTTTTTTCACTGTAGTGAAAAATGAATAAAAGGGCACACACCATAGAGATTGTTAATAAGTAACTTCAATAGGTGATGTAATCATGAAGTTGTTGCATTTTGCAACATATAGACACAGAAAAAAAGAGAATTGACTCTCTATTTTCCCCACAAATGAGGATACAAAATTCCATAGCAATTTTTGGTATGTCTATGCAGGAACCATAAAAGGTACCAGAAACCTCCTTGGAACTATTGAGAATAACTACAACAAAATTTAACAAGACACTTGGACATTTTAATTCAGAAAGAACAGATGTTCACTCAACTGATAACAACTCAGGAACTGGTTCCTGAGTTCCATTTACAAATAAGACTATTTAATTATTTTAAGAATGACTGAAAATGCTGAGTGGTGTGAAAGATTGATCACAGAAGAAAATTTTTTATTCTTAATGTGTGATTTGGTTGTTACTGAGGCACCTGGAACTTCCATTTCTAAAGTGAATTCTATATAATTAACTGTCTTAGAAGCATATGTCATGAACATATTTCACCTTGTCAATTTGAAAATCCAAAAATTGACAATAATTATTTCCAAGAAAACATGAGGGCTTTGCCATTTATTTTTGTCATTGATAATATAATACACTACCTAGATCTCCTTTTAGTACTTGAGGACTCAGCTTCTGCTGCCAGTTCATTACAGAGACTGCTTCTGATGAAGGAGCTGTCTTACCCAAGATCCTGCTCCATTACTAAGTAGCCCACAATCAATGACTGCATGGCATGGGAGTATAAAAGTGTACTCCTTGTGTCCCACTCTGAATAACTCTGAAGGATAGGCCTTAGAACTCCTTTCAGGATTTGCTGAGTCCTCCTTTAATACTTCACCACTTGAATGAAGGCAAAACACCCAAAGAACATATAAAGATGGGAAGAAGCTCTAAAATAATAATTGCATAGAAATCAAGATGGTGAATTAGGAAGATCTTTTGTCCACTTCTTCCCACACACACTTCAATATAACTATTTACAGAGTAACTGTCTCTGAGAACAACCTGAAGACTAAGCAGTAAAGATTTTCCACAGCTAAAGATAGAAGAAGGAGCCACAGTAAAATGAGTAGAAGGGACAGACATGTGGTCTAGTCAGGACCCGATCCCCAGCACAGGTGGGAAACATTACCCACAGAGATTCTCCCCTAGGAGAGAGGAGACTGATCTCCACACTGGACTTGCCAACCTGAGTGTTCTGTACCTGGAAGATTTAATTCCCAAAACATCTGGCTTTGGAAACCAGTGGAACCTAACATTTGTGAGAGTCAGAGGGCTGTCAGAAACTAAGACTCTACTCTTAGAGATGCCTTTAAAAGGTCTCTTGCTCTAAGTCCCAGCACAGAGATGGTAGCTTGAAAGATACTGGGGTCAGGACAACTTACTTTTAGGTTAGAGAGCCTCCAAGAGTCAGCTCAGGAACTGGCAGAATCCACTTTTGTGATCTCATTCTACTGTGCTGACACCAGTACTGGTGGGGGCCATTTTGGAATCTTCCTCTAACCTCTTAGTGCCAGGGGCATGCTCCATCCAACTTCATGCTCATAGCCATCTCACACCACCAAGCCTCTTGGTGAGCCATGCCAGAGGTCTGTTCCCACCAGCACACCCACAGAAATTAGGTAAAGCATGGTCTCACAGTCAGCCAGATTGGAAATCAGCCCTGGATCCCAGAGTACCCACAGCACTCAGCCTTGCCAAAATAAAAAGTTCATGCAGCCTACATAGAAAATACCCCTGAAACATCTGACTCTGATGTCCAAGGAGAGTGTGCTACTTGGCCCCAAAGAACTTTTCCTCTATAAGGCTAATTCTCCAAAATTTGGAGGTGTAATGGACCTATCTAATACAAAGAAATAAACACAGAGAATTTGTCAAAATGAACATATAGAGAAATATATTGCCAACAAAGTTCTGTCTAGTCAAGACTATGGTTTTTCCAGTAGTCATGTATGGATGCGAGAGTTGGACTGTGAAGAAAGGTGAATGCTGAAGAATTGATGCTTTTGAACTGTGGTGTTGGAGAAGAGTCTTGAGAGTCCCTTGGACTTCAAGGAGATCCAACCAGTTCATCCTAAAGGAAATCAGTCCTGGGTGTTCTTTGGAAGGACTGATGTTGAAGCTGAAACTCTAATACTTTGGCCACCTCATGTGAAGAATTGACTCATTGGAAAAGACCCTGATGCTAGGAGGGATTGGGGGCAGGAGGAGAAGGGGATGCCAGAGGATGAGATGGCTGGATGGCATCACCGACTCGATGGGCATGAGTTTGGGTGAACTCTGGGAGTTGGTGATGGACAGGGAAGCCTGGCATGCTGCAATTCATGGGGTCGCAAAGAGTCAGACACGAATGAGCGACTAAACTGAACTGAACTGAACTGATTCCAAATAAAAGAATGAGACAAAAACCTTTGGAAAAAAACAACTAAAAGAAACAAAGATAAGCAATTTTCCAGATAATGATTTCAAGGTAATCATAAAAATGTTCAGAAAATTAAGATAAAAGAGGATAGTTTGAGACCTATGGTACAATACCATATGTACTAACATTTGTATTTAGGAGTCCCAGAGGAAAAGAAGAGAGAAAGGAGTGGGTAAATTATTTGAAAAAATATAGCTAAAAATTTTCCTGGCCTGGGGAAGAAAATAGACATCCTAGTCCAGAAAGGACAGAGATTTCTCAACAAGATGAACCAAAAGAAGTTCACGTAAAAACACATTAAAATTAAAATGTCAAAATTTAGAGATGTGAAGAGACTCAAAAGCAGCAAGAGAAAACCAATGAATTACATACATGGGAACATGTATAACACTGTCAGCTCACTTTTCAGCAGAAACTTTGCAAGCTAGGATGAAGTGGTATAATATATTCTAAGTGCTAAAAGAAAAAAAAATCTGTAAACAAGAATACTCTTGTTTGATAAAGTTATCATTCAGACTTAAAGGATAGGTAAAAAGCTTTGCAGACAAGCAAAAGCCAAAGGAGTTCATCACCAATAAGTCAGTCTTAAGGAAATATTAAATGGCATCTCTAAGTGAAAAAAAAGATAGTAATCAGAAGCAAGGAAATTATGAAAGAAAAAAAAATACCAGTAAATGTAAACATGTATTAAAGGTAACGGATCAACCACTTATAAATTTAAAAAGAAGATTAAAATACAAAGGTAGCAAAATAATTTGCATCCATAATATGTAGTTAATGGACTCATAAAATTAAAAAAAAAAAAGATGTAAAATGTGATGCCAAAACCATAAAATTGTACAGGGAGTAAAAATGTAGGGGTTTTAAAATGTTTTTGGACTTGGCAATCAAGTTAAAATATATAGCTATATACTTAGTTATTATGTATGAACTTCATGGACATCACAAACTAAGAACAGATGCGCAAAAAATAAAGAGAAGTGAATTTAACATGTCATTAAAGGAATTTATCAAAGTACAGTGGAAGAAATCAAACAAGACAGAAACAGAACTGCAAAAGCAACTAGCAAACAGTTAACAAAATGGCAATAAATACATATCTGTCAATAGTTACTTTAAACATCAGATCAGATCAGTCGCTCAGTCGTGTCCGACTCTTTGCGACCCCATGAACTGCAGCACACCAGGCCTCCCTGTCCATCACCAACTCCTAGAGGTCACTCAGACTCACATCCATTGAGTCAGTGATGCCATCCAGCAATCTCATCCTCTGTCGTCCCCTTCTCCTCCTGCCCTCAATCCCTCCCAGCATCAGGGTCTTCTCCAATGAGTCAACTCTTTGCATGAGGTGGCCAAAGTATTGGAGTTTCAGCTTTAGCATCATTCCTTTCAAAGAAATCCCAGGGCTGATCTCCTTCAGAATGGACTGGTTGGATCTTCTTGCAGTCCAAGGGACTCTCAAGAGTCTTCTCCAACACCACAGTTCAAAAGCATCAATTCTTTGGCGCTCAGCCTTCTTCACAGTCCAGCTCTCACATCCATACATGACCACAGGAAAGACCATAGCCTTGACTAGGCGAACCTTTGTTGGCAAAGTGATGTCTCTGCTTTTGAATATGCTATCTAAGTTGGTCATAACTTTCCTTCCAAGGAGTAAACGTCTTTTAATTTCATGGCTGCAGTCCCCATCTGCAGCGATTTTGGAGCCCAGAAAAAGAAAGTCTGATACTGTTTCCACTGTTTCTCCATCTATTTCCCATGTAGTGATAGGACCAGATGCCATGATCTTTGTTTTCTGAATGTTGAGCTTTAAGCCAACCTTTTCACTCTCCACTTTCACTTTCATCAAGAGGCTTTTGAGTTCCTCTTCACTTTCTGCCATAAGGGTGGTGTCTTCCGCATATCTGAGGTTATTGATATTTCTCCCAGCAATCTTGATTCCAACTTCTGTTTCTTCCAGTCCAGCATTTCTCATGATGTACTCTGCATATAAGTTAAATAAACATGGTGACAATATACAGCCTTGACGTAATCCTTTTCCTATTTAGAACCAGTCTGTTGTTCCATGTCCAGTTCTAACTGTTGCTTCCTGACCTGCATACAGATTTCTCAAGAGGCAGATCAGGTGGTCTGGTATTCTCATCTCTTTCAGAATTTTCCATAGTTTATTGTGATCTACACAGTCAAAAGCTTTGGCATAGTCAATAAAGCAGAAATAGATGTTTTTCTGGAACTCTCTTGCTTTTTCCATGATCCAGTGGATGTTGGCAATTTGATCTCTGGTTCCTCTGCCTTTTCTAAAACCAGCTTGAACATCAGGAAATTCACGATTCACATATTGCTGAAGCCTGGCTTGGAGAATTTTGAGCATTACTTTACTAGCATGTGAGATGAGTGCAATTGTGCGGTAGTTTGAGCACTCTTTGGCATTGCCTTTCTTTGGAATTGGGATGAAAACTGACCTTTTCCAATCTTGTGGCCACTGCTGAGATTTCCAAATGTGCTGGCATATTGAGTGCAGCACTTTCACAGCATCATCTTTCAGGATTTGGAATAGCTCCACTGGAATTCCATCACCTCCACAGGTCAGTAGGGGCCCAATATGCTACTGGAGATCAGTGGAGAAATAACTCCAGAAAGAATGAAAGGATGGAGCCAAAGCAAAAAGAATACCCAGCTGTGGATGTGTCTGGTGATAGAAGCAAAATCCGATACTGTAAAGAGCAATATTGCATAGGAACCTGGAATGTCAGGTCCATGAATCAAGGCAAATTGGAAGTGGTCAAACAAGAGATGGCAAGAGTCAATGTTGACATTCTAGGAATTAGCTAACTAAAATGGACTGGAATGGGTGAATTTAACTCAGAGGACCATTATATCTACTACTGCGGGCAGGAATCCCTCAGAAGAAATGGAGTGGCCATCATGGTCAACAAAAGAGTCCGAAATGCAGTACTTGGATGCAATCTCAAAAACAATAGAATGATCTCTGTTCGTTTCCAAGGCAAACCATTCAATGTCACAGCAATCCAAGTCTATGCCCCAACCAGTAACGCTGAAGAAGCTGAAGTTGAACGGTTCTATGAAGACCTACAAGATCTGTTAGAACTAACACCCAAAAAAGATGTCTTTTTCATTATAGGAGTATGGAATGCAAAAGTAGGAAGTCAAGAAACACCTGGAGCAACAGGCAAATTTGGCCTTGCAATACGGAATGAAGCAGGGCAAAGACTAACAGAGTTTTGCCAAGAAAATGCACTGGTCATAGCAAATACCCTCTTCCAACAACACAAGAGAAGACTCTATACATGGACATCACCAGATGGTCAACACTGAAATCAGACCGATTGTATTCTTTGCAGCCAAAGATGGAAAAGCTCTATCCAATCAGCAAAAACAAGACCAGGAGCTGACTGTGGCTCAGACCATGAACTCCTTATTGCCAAATTCAGACTGAAATTGAAGAAAGTAGGGAAAACCACTAGACCATTCAGGTATGACCTAAATCAAATCCCTTATGATTATACAGTGGAAGTGAGAAATAGATTTAAGGGCCTAGATCTGATAGATAGAGTGCCTGATGAACTATGGAATGAGGTTTGTGACATTGTATAGGAGACAGGGATCAAGACCATCCCCATGGAAAAGAAATGCAAAAAAGCAAAATGGCTGTCTGGGGAGGCCTTACAAATAGCTGTGAAAAGAAGAGAAGTGAAAAGCAAAGGAGAAAAGGAAAGACATAAACATCTGAATGCAGAGTTCCAAAGAATAGCAAGAAGAGATAAGAAAGCCTTCTTCAGGGATCAATGCACAGAAATAGAGGAAAACAACAGAATGGGAAAGATTAGGGATCTCTTTAAGAAAATCAGAGATACCAAAGGAACATTTCATGCAAAAATGAGCTCGATAAAGGACCGAAATGGTATGGACCTAACAGAAGCAGAAGATATTAAGAAGAGGTGGCAAGAATACACAGAAGAACTCTACAAAAAAGAGCTTCACTTTAAGCATAAAATGATTCAAACAAAAGAGATAGGATGGCTTGCTGGATTAGAAAAAAAAATAAAATAAAAGCAATAGATCATATCCCTGGTGGCTCAGATTGTAAAGAATCCACCTGCAATGCAGGAGACCTGGGTTCAATCCCTGGGTTGGGAAGATCCCCTGGAGGAAGTCATGGCAACCCACTGTAGTGTACATGCCTGGAGAATCCCCATGGACAGAGGAGCCTGGTGGGCTACAGTTCATGATGTTGCAAAGATTAAGACACAACTGAGTGACAAGGCACAGCATAGAGACTCAATTCAGATCTAAAGACACACACAGACTGAAAGTGAAGGAATGAAAAAAGATTCTCCATGCAAGTGGAAGTAAGAAAGCTGAAAATATGCTTTAAAACAAAGACTGTAACAAGAGACAAAGGGCATTGCATATCCATAAAAGGATCAATCAAGAAGCAGTATATAAAACTTGTAAATGCAACATGTATGTGTGTTAGTTGCTCAGTTGTGTCTGACTCTTTGTGACTCCAGGGACTATAGCCCACCAGGATCCTCTATCCATGGAATTCTCCATTCAAGAATACTGGAGTGGGTTGCCATTTCCTTCTCCAAAACACAATATAGAATACATAAATATATAAAGTGTATATAGGCAGACATTAAAGGAGAAATCAACAGCAACACAATGATATTAGAGGGCTTAAAAGAACCAATTGCATCGATGGATATATTGTCCAGACAGAAAATAAAAAAGAAATAGTAGCCTTAAATGACACATTAGTTCAGACAGACTTTAAAAATACCTATAAATCATTTCATCCTTAAACAACAGAATTACACTCTTCAAATGAACACAGGATGATCTCCAAAATAGACCACATGCTAGGCCACAAAACAATTCTCAATCAATTTTTACAAGATTGAAATGGTATCAATCATCTTTTCCAATCACAATTGATAAGATGAGAAATCAATTACAAGAAATAAAGTGGGGGAAAAAACACAAATAGAGGCTAAACAATATGCTACTAAATAATCAATGGTTCAATGAAAAAGTCAAAGAAGAAATCAGAAATTGCCTGAGACAAATGAAAACTGAAACACAATATATAAAATCCAAAAGATGGAGCAAAAGCAGTAGTAAGAAGGAAGTTTATAACAAATGCAGGACTGCCTCAACAAGAAATATCTCAAACAGGTTAACATTATATCTGAAAGAACTGGGAAAATAAGTAAAAAGAAAGCCCACAGTTAATTAAAAATAAATAAATAAATTAGTGTAGTGTAGCACTCTGCTGCTGCTGCTGCTGCTGCTAAGTCACTTCAGTCGTGTCCGACTCTGTGTGACCCCATAGATGGCAGCCCACCAGGCTCCTCTGTCCCTGGGATTCTCCAGGCAAGAGCACTGGAGTGGGTTGCCATTTCCTTCTCCAATGCAAGAAAGTGAAAAGTGAAAGAGAAGTCGCTCAGTCATGTCCGACTCTTAGTGACCCCATGGACTGTAGCCTATCAGGCTTCTCCGTCCATGGGATTTTCCAGGCAAGAGTATTGGAGGGGGGTGCCATTGCCTTCTCTGTTCAACTGTTTGTGACCCCATTGACTATAACCTACCAGGCTCCTCTATCCATGGAATTTTCCAGGCCAGAATACTGGAGCAGGTTGTCATTTCTTTCTCCATGGGATCTTTCCAACCCAGGGATCAAAACTGCATTTCTTATGTCTCCCATATTGGCAGGTGGATTCTTTACCATTAGCCCATCTGGGAAGACCAATAAAGATCAAAATGGAAATAAAAGAAATGGAGATTTAAAAGGCAAGAGAAAAGGTCAATGAAACTAAGAGCTTGTCCTTTGAAAAAAATAAAACTGATAAACCTTTAGCTAGACTCATCAAAATAAAAATAGAGAGAGCCCAAATAAACAAAATCTGAAATGAATGATGAGTTGTAACTAACAGACGAGGGATGGAGAGGAAGCCAAAGAAGAGTGTGTGTTTTATCAACCAGATATCAGTGTGGGCAATGGGAATTTACTCTTACTAGGGACCTATAGGAGACAGTGTAGAAGATGCATCCAGAGTAGATTCAGTCATTTTTTAAAGGCTTCTACTAGAGGTATTAATCTCGACTTCCAGCCTGCTGTATATGAGTGTGTGTTTAGGGAGTGGAGTGTTGACCAGCTCTAAAGGTTAAAGAAAGGCCTCATGGAAAGGACAGAAATAGAACCAGGTGGTTATGGGTGGAATACCAAGAGCTTTTGCCCTATCCTAATACCCAGATGATCAATTTTTAGATATATATCTTAAAAAATGCAAACATGTGGACTAAAAGTCATGTGCAAGTATATTTATAGCAGCAGTATTTTAATAGCCTCAAACTGAGAAAAATCCAAATTTCCATAATAGTAGCATAGATACATAAATTATATTATTTTATAATAGAATATAAACAAGGAGAATGAATGAACAATATGGATGAAATTTACAAACATCAATCACATTGAGGGGGGAATATCTAACAGAGAAGAATACATATGTATACATGTATATGAAGGCAAACTCAGGCAAAACTCATTTGTGATACTAGAGCTCAGCATAGCAGTTGTTGCCTTAAAGAGGGTGATGTGTGTAACAGTCAGAGACATCAGGACGCCATTTCACAGTGTGTGGAAAATTCTGTTGCTTAATGAGGGTAGTGATTATGTGAATTTCCAATCTTCATAAAAATTCATTGACTTTTCCATTTACTATTTGTGGCCCTTCAGTATGTATGTTAGCCTCCAATAAAAAGTTTACCTCAACAAATATAAATCTTAACCCGAGAAGTAATGGCAACATTGATTTCATATTTCTTCAGAGATTCTAACTCCTTTCAGAAAGTTAATGCTGGGGACTTTAATTCCATTTTTCAGCAGTTTTGTTGCAGCGTGCTAGAGGATTCAGCACCTCTGTCTGTGATTAGAGGAGAATACTCTGGAGAAATGACTAGGACATGCCAAATGTTAAATCTTCATTATCATATGTTCTCTTTACAAGTTCCTAGCTTCAAGTCTATTTTTATATTTCCGTTAACAGTTCCATAGTTCTGAGCAATTGGCTGGTTTTTGTGAAATCCATCTAATTATGAGACCAAAAGAAAATGTCTTTATTTCTTCTGATCAGTTCAGTTTTTAGGAATCCTTTGTGTACCCATCCCACTCCCCAACCCACCACACACACACGCACACACATACACATGCACACACACACTTTTTAAACATATTAAACCTTTCTCCAAATACTGATGTCTAGCCAACTATGGCTGCACTTCTCTCCGTTTTTACAGAAACATAATATATGTTTTGTCCACTGTCTTATAAATGGGTATGTCCTTCATTATCCTCCTTACAGCAACCCTAGACAGGATAAGCAGACTCATCTGGGTGCAAATAAAAATGGAGACAGAGCTTAAGTATTTTTAGAAATGTAGTCAAAGCCAATAGGAGCTGCTTTAGAAATGCAAATGAGAACTGCATTGCCAGAAGGCAGATGTTGTAAGAAAAAAAGTATGGGTGTGTAGCATGTTACCCTACCAGAGGTAACATTTGTGATTTTTCTCTTTTCTGAGAGAGGAGTAGTGGAAAATCTTTTTAGACTAGTGAAAGTGTCCTTTCATCACACACTATAAGTCTGAGTTTTTAAAGAGTTGCATAGTAGTTACATATATAATTGCCAGTCATCCCATGGTCAAGTACAGATTTCCACATTCCTTCCATAACAAAATGGACTTCCCTGATGGCTCAGCTGGTAAAGAATCCACCTGCAAAGTGGGAGACCTGGGTTCAGTCCCTGTTTGGGGAAGATCCCCTGAAGGGAATGGCTACCTATTCCGATATTCTGGCCTGAAGAATTCAATGGATTGTATAGTCCATGGGGATAGCAAAAAGTCGGACACAACTGAGTGACTTCACTTCACTCCATAACAGAATACAATAAAGATTAGCAAGAGTATACATATAAAAAGGGAGTAAGCAAAGTAAGATCAACCCATTGATGAGAGAAGATCAGTCAGACTAAATAGTTTGTGTGTATAGTGATAGAGAAACCAGGGCTGCTGGTCTACAAGAATTCTTTGTCTTTAACTGCTATGAAGAAAATCAAGCACTGAAAATAATGGATAGTCAGCAAGAAGTCAATATGAAACTGCTTGTTATTTAATCCTGCACAAAGCTACTCAAAGGTCATGAATGTCTGTGAAATTAATGTAGCTTTGTGGTTTGTATTCCAGTATAAGCTAATGATTGACATTGTTAAACATGTAATTATCTTGTTTGTTCTAAATGCTGGGAGTTGAGATAAAAGTGAGAAAGTAACTTTCATTGGAGAGACTTGGAGAAATAAGAGGGAGAGGTGGGAAGAAAATTGACTTCAGGGAGTGACTTTTTGTGGAGATTGGTTGGATTTTTCCACTTATAATTTTATCTATTGGGGGATATTAAAATATGCAACACTATCTCTTCTTTTATTCTGATGCAGGCTCACTTTAAATTTTTCTTTTAAAAGAAAAGGGAGAGGTAAAATGAGAGCTTTGCAAAAGAGATGAGATGTGGACATTTCCAAAAAAAAAAAAATGCATAAGGTTAAAATAATTTGTGGTAGTGTTAGGGGAAGTGCACTGATTGAAACCACCCACCCTGGCCAGGCACTATAGTAACCATTTGCATGAGTTGTTTTATGATAAGAGATCCTGATAAGGAATACAGAACTAATAAGCCACCACCAACTGGAAGAGTTCGGGAAAGGTCGAAAGGAGACACTGCATGTCCGTCCACTTCCCAGAATCCCTCTCGCTAGCATCCATCTTGGCTGAGCGATGTGTGTGCCACCAGGAAAGGCTCTGAATTAGAATGATTGGCCAAAGACCACCTAGAAACTAATCCCATCACCATAAAACCCGAGACTGCAAACCACGGGACAGAGCAGTTCTCCTGGGTTCCCTTACCCTACTGCTCTCCACCTGGGTGCCCTTTCCCAGTAAAATCTCTTACTTTGTCAGCACATGTGTCTCCTTGGACAATTCATTTCCGAGTGTTAGACAAGAGACCAGTTTCGGGCCCTGGAAGGGGTCCCCCTTCCTGAAACAGTAGTGGTCCAATAAAAGGTATCTTTTAGTTCCTCCCCTGGGCAATGCTGGGTGTTACCATCTGTCAACTGAGAAAAACCAGAAAACAAAAATACACAGCATAGAAGTTGAAAGTTATGTTTTTTTGAGGACCTTCAGATCAGATCAGATCAGTCACTCAGTCGTGTCCGACTCTTTGCGACCCCATGAACCGCAGCACGCCAGGCCTCCCTGTCCATCACCAGCTCCCGGAGGTCACTCAGACTCGCATCCATCGAGTCAGTGATGCCATCCAGACATCTCATCCTCTGTCATCCCCTTCTCCTCCTGCCCTCAATCCCTCCCAGCATCAGAGTCTTCTCCAATGAGTCAACTCTTCGCATGAGGTGGCCAAAATACTGGAGTTTCAGCTTTAGCATCATTCCTTCCAAAGAAATTCCAGGATTGATCTCCTTCAGAATGGACTGGTTGGATCTCCTTGCAGTCCAAGGGACTCTCAAGAGTCTTCTCCAACACCACAGTTCAAAAGCATCAATTCTTCGGTGCCCAGCCTTCTTCACAGTCCAGCTCTCACATCCATACATGACCACAGGAAAGACCATAGCCTTGACTAGGCGAACCTTTGTTGGTAAAGTAATGTCTCTGCTTTTGAATATGCTATCTAGGTTGGTCATAACTTTCCTTTCAAGGAGCAAGCGTCTTTTAATTTCATGGCTGCAGTCACCATCTGCAGTGATTTTGGAGCCCAGAAAAACAAAGTCTGACACTGTTTCCACTGTTTCTCCATCTATTTCCCATGCAGTGATGGGACCAGATGCCATGATCTTCGTTTTCTGAATGTTGAGCTTTAAGCCAACCTTTTCACTCTCCACTTTCACTTTCATCAAGAGGGTTTTTAGCCCCTCTTCACTTTCTGCCATAAGGGTGGTGTCATCTGCATATCTGAGGTTATTGATATTTCTCCCAGCAATCTTGATTCCAACTTGTGTTTCTTCCAGTCCAGCATTTCTCATGATGTACTCTGCATATAAGTTAAATAAACATGGTGACAATATGCAGCCTTGACGTACTCCTTTTCCTATTTGGAACCAGTCTGTTGTTCCATGACCAGTTCTAACTGTTGCTTCCTGACCTGCATACAGATTTCTTAAGAGGCAGATCAGGTGGTCTGGTATTCCCATCTCTTTCAGAATTTTCCATAGTTTATTGTGATCCACACAGTCAAAGGCTTTGGCATAGTCAATACAGCAGAAATAGATATTTTTCTGGAACTCTCTTGCTTTTTCCATGATCCAGCGGATGTTGGCAATTTGATCTCTGGTTCCTCTGCCTTTTCTAAAACCAGCTTGAACATCAGGAAGTTCACGGTTCACATATTGCTGAAGCCTGGTTTGGAGAATTTTGAGCATTACTTTACTAGCGTGTGAGATGAGTGCAATTGTTCGGTAGTTTGAGCACTCCTTGGCATTGAGGACCTTACTTAGGACTAAAACCTGGAAGACAGCCCCTCATGTAGCTCTGAGGAATTGTTCTAAAGGGGTAAGAAAAGCCAGCTTATGTAGGAGTTTGTGCTGAAAAAAAACCATGTAAGACAAATCTCAAAAGATTACTCTTAATCACAGAAAAACTGGACATCTCAAGGTCATAACTTGAATGCTTTTCTATACATGGAAAATACAAGAATCTGGGCTCATTGAAATGGTTGCCTTGACATGCATCGTAACAATCTGGGGCCAGAAATCCTGTTCTCTATTCTAAATCCACCTCAGGGTGCACCTTTGGGGATGGGATGGCTTAATGGTGGACAAAGTTTGTTGTTTGCTAGAATGGCAGGCAACACTCTTTGTTCACACATTTCAGGTGGTGGAAATAAGAAACCAAGACAATCATAAGGGCTCGTCTTCTCAGTTTGATTAAATTTTAAATGGGTTTCTTCCTAACTCTAGGCCCCCAACTCCCTGTTCTTAGAGCAGTTACTTTAGAAACTTGGAAATGTAAATTCTCTCTTTGCTCCTTTGAGATGTAAATCTTCTACCAACTTAGAATGTCAATGTCATTTTCAAGGGCCTGGGAGCCATCCCTTTGAAATGTAATTATCAAGAAAGATAGCACCCCTATTTTCCAGTCTCTGTGAGAGGGTTGGAGCCTAACTTTGATAAGTGCCAATTAGCAAGTATAGCTGGCTTAATCACATAGACCAACCTCCCTCTAATATCCTCCAGCACTTTTCCACAAGCTCATCTAAATGCTTAAAAATTGGATTTGAGTTCAATCTCCTTTCCCTATTGCAATAGTCTTCCTTGCCTTTTTAAATGGTCAGGTGCAGTTTGTCTTTTACAGAACCTTAGCAACCACTGCTGTTAGAATGAGTGCATCTAAAGAAAGAAGAGATTTTACAAATTATGCAGTTGCAGTTTATGCTGGTAGTGGAGATCTCCTCCCCAACAATGTTTGTACAATGCAGGGCAATGGCACTATGCTGCTGCTGCTGCTAAGTCGCTTCAGTCGTGTCCAACTCTGTGCGACCCCATAGACGGCAGCCCACCAGGCTCCCCCGTCCCTGGGATTCTCCAGGCAAGAACACTGGAGTGGGTTGCCATTTCCTTCTCTAATGCATGAAAGTGAAAAGTGAAAGTGAAGTCGCTCAGTTGTGTTCAACTCTTAGCGACCCCATGGACTGCAGCCTACCAGGCTCCTCCATCCATGGGATTTTCCAGGCAAGAGTACCGGAGTGGGGTGCCATCGCCTTCTCCGATGGCACCATGCAATAGTTAGCAACTCCTAGAGCTTCAGAGTGGGAATTCCCTAAAGTTTTGGCCAGAGATCTGTCTAGAATTTATACTGCTGACTTCAGAAAAATGTACTAAAGAAAGGAGGAACTGTCTATAACTGGAGTAGGTTGAGAGCAAATTTGGCAAAGGCTTTTTGATTCAATAAATGAAGCCAATTTCAAAAGTTGATTCCTTCTAGAAATTCAAATATCTTCCCTACTACTTGCATCAGTATTAATAGCCCATCTTCTAATCGCTTCTTTCATGTACATGGAAAGAAGCTGGTCTTCAGTCTTACTTGGTTTTTCCATATAACTCAGAGTCCAGTCTTAATCTTTCTCCTTTTTTCACACTAAGAATCCTCAGAAACACTTTTCTGTCTATCAAGGAGTAAAAAAAAAAAAAAGTGAGCACAAAGAAGGTATCTATTTCACAGTACCTTGGAAACGATCTACAGTTAATGAATATTTATTGAATAAATGAATGAATTCCACATTTGAATATTCTCAAATTGGTTTTTTTCCTTTATTATTGGCTAACATATATGTCAATTCCTTAAATTTTCAATTGCTAAAAGCATTTCACTTTAAAAAATGTACTTGTTGGGGTTTACATGAGCTGTTATTGCATATTCAAATAGGAGGTTGTCTTTTCAGTAGAGGGTAGGAATCTGTTCCATCTCACTTATTTTCTACTCTTCTTTCTTCCATATCTTATTTAAAAACCATACTGAGAAGAAAGGTCTTTTAAGATTGGTGATGTAACTTTCATCTATAAAAGAGAAAGTTAATGGGCTCAAAAGAGATTAGTCTGAGTTTAGACTCTATCACCAAAGAGCCTGTAACAACAACAAAAGCATTTAAAAGACTGTTTACTACCTAGTTGCTTTTTCTCTCTGCTCATTGAGAATGCTATTATTATGTACAAATACGAATATATATCACACAAAAATTCTCGCACTCTCAAGGTATGCTGTATTGTATTTTTGTAGCAGTTGGATTGTGTTGGCTGGGAGTATCAGAAAACTCCACTGCTGCTGCTGCTGCTAAGTCACTTCAGTCGTGTCCGACTCTGTGCGACCCCAGAGACGACAGCCCACCAGGCTCCCCCGTCCCTGGGATTCTCCAGGCAAGAACACTCCACTACATTGATTAAATAATAGCAGTATTTTTCACTCATATAGAGATAGATAATCTAGTGTTACTGCAGTAGCTCAATGATCTCATCAAAAACTCAGACTCTTTCCATCTGCCTTCTCTGCCTTTCTTGGTATGCAGACCTCTGTCCTCTTACCTCTTCCTGGTGACTGAAGAGCTACTTCTCTTGGCAATATAGGCAGGAAGAAAGAGAAAGGGAAATGAGAGAGGTGCAGGCCAGTCATGTATATCCATTTTAATAAATTAGAAAAACCTGTCCTGGATGCCCCACCCAGAGTCTCCCACTGACCATCATTGTCCATTCCTACAACAGTCAAAGGCAAAGTATTAGGGGAGCAACAATCCTGGATTAAAGCATCATGGTTTGTTCCCTGGGGCAGTGATGGAGTCCTACCATCCTGAGATCAAAAGATCTCAGTAACCACCTGAATAAACCTGGATTTTGTTAGAAGAGAAAAATGAGAGTGAGGAAGTTTGGATCTTGTTTAAGTAGTAGATACCGTATATTATGACTTTTCTTTTAAAAACCAACATCAACTGGGAACTTACTTTGTATAAGGTGTTATTAACTCTACATGAATTAATTGTCTAATGTGCAAAAAAACTCTATGAAGTAGATACTTGTATCATTTCCACTTTACATATGAGGAAAATGAGTTGTAAAAGCTCCAGTAATTTGTCCAAGGTCTTATACCTAGAAAAGAACAGAGCCTGGACTTGAACTCTAGCACTTCAGCTTAGTGCCCACCAGTTTTCCATGTCAACTAGTCTCACTCTAAATGTATTTGTGGCTTAATAAAACATGTATAAAGTCTAGGCTAATTCTGTGTTACATGATTTTATTGAGGACTAGGGCTTCCCTGGTGGCTCAGTAGTAAAATACTCTCCTGTCATTGCAGGAGACACAATTTTGATCTCTGGTCCAGGAAGATCCCACATGCCTGGGACAACTAAGCCCAGCACCACAACTATTGAGCCTGTACTCTAGAGCCCATGAGCCACAACTACTGAAATGCATGCACCCTAGAGACTGTGTCCTGCAACAAGAGGAGCCACTGCAATGAAAAGCCTGCACACCACTACTAAGAGTAGCCCCATTCCACTCAACTGGAGAAGGCCACATGCAGAAATGAAGACGCAATACAACGAAAAAAAAAAAAAAAAAAGAGTACTATTTATAACAGAGAACCCAGCATCTTGCCAATATCATTTTGATTTCTGTAGCACCTGATGGAAATTTTAAAACGTCATTATGTATGAAAATAGATGGGGAAACAGTGGAAACAGTGTCAGACTTTGTTTTTCTGGGCTCCAAAATCACTGCAGATGGTGACTGCAGCCATGAAATTAAAAGACGCTTGCTCCTTGGAAGGAAAGTTATGACCAACCTAGATAGCATATTCAAAAGCAGAGACATTACTTTACCAACAAAGGTTCGCCTAGTCAAGGCTATGGTCTTTCCTGTGGTCATGTATGGATGTGAGAGCTGGACTGTGAAGAAGGCTGAGCGCCGAAGAATTGATGCTTTTGAACTGTGGTGTTGGAGAAGACTCCTGAGAGTCCCTTGGACTGCAAGAAGATCCAACCAGTCCATTCTGAAGGAGATCAATCCTGGAATTTCTTTGGAAGGAATGATGCTAAAGCTGAAACTCCAGTATTTTGGCCACCTCATGCGAAGAGTTGACTCATTGGAGAAGACTCTGATGCTGGGAGGGATTGAGGGCAGGAGGAGAAGGGGACGACAGAGGATGAGATGTCTGGATGGCATCACTGACTCGATGGATGCGAGTCTGAGTGACCTCCGGGAGCTGGTGATGGACAGAGAGGCCTGGCGTGCTGCGGTTCATGGGGTCGCAAAGAGTCGGACACGACTGAGCGACTGATCTGATCTGATCTGATGTATGAAGTATTCCTTCTTGTTAGTTTCAAGTGTTGAAAAATCCCAGATCTAACATACATCTCTTGGCTAAATTGAATTCTACAAATCTTTATGGACTGCCCACAAAGAAACCATAAATTTGGAGCTTGATGATAAAAATATTTTGGTCAGAGAGAGAGAGGCTCATAAACACATAATTACAATTATGACATGATAAATGTTATCAGAAAGAAATGTACAGTTACACTAAGGTCTACAGATTTGCCTAAAGCCAAATGTGGGAGTCAGGGAATGCTATAAGAGGTGGGTAATTGAATTGAGTTTTGAAGGAACAAATGTATGAAACCCACTGGAATCAGTAAAGATGATCAAGTTTTATAGAAGCAGAATCTTAAAAAAAAATGAAAGCTGTGGTAGGTTTAGATACCTTTTAAAGCATGGGCATATTCAGTTCACAATCAAAGAAAATTGATGTAAATGTCATGATGTACAATGAATCTTTTGATTTGCAGGAGAATTATCCAAACATGAATCACTATCAGCATCAGAACTTCAGTACTAAAAGCTACTCCCTTAGAGCTTTAACATTCCAAGCTTTGAATGCAAAATGTATATATAGTTGGATGATCAAATTTTATTTAGCTTGAGAAAAGAGTTGGAGAATAAATGCATTATAAGCTCATGCAAATATAATTGATTTTAGAAATACGTTAAATTTTGGAAATACCAATAGTTTATATGATCTTCAAAAATTAATGCAATGGATAGATAGCTAGATATGTGGGAAAGCATATATAACAAACTGTCAGTTGTGGAAGTACATGATGGGTATATGAATGTTCATTATATAATTCTTTCAAATATTCCTCATGTTCGCAAAGTGTCATAATGAAATCTTGAAAAGATAAAGTAGTGCAATATGTTTCCTCAGGAAAGCTGTGGGTTACCAGGATACATAATTTAGCTATATAGCCCTTGCATTGAGGCAAAGCTAAATGTTTTTCTGGCTCTAGGACTGTAGGTCAAGCCACTTGGCTCAGGTTTAAATTAATCAGACAATCCAATCTCTTAGCCATAGTTACTGGCTATGCAGTCAAGGACATGTATACAAAGATGGACTATTAAAATTTGAGTGAAGTTTGTTGAAGTCCTCTGAGGAAGGAAGCTTCCTCAATCTTTTGAGAAACGTCTGGAACCATCTGTCTCTCTTGGGTTGTGAAAGAAATCCTGCTTAGAAGAATTGTTGAATGTCAATTTTTAATGACCAGGGTGAAGTTGGCAGAAGAGTAGGTTCTTAGAGCTGCTGAATCAAATCTTCTCTGTATTTTTTCTTTCCAGTTAAACATATATATAAATCCCTCTTTAATTTATTCCAGTGTACATTCTGCTGTTATTGCTGCTGCTAAGTCACTTCAGTCGTGTCCGACTCTGTGTGACCCCATAGATGGCAGCCCACCAGGCTCCCCCGTCCCTGGGATTCTTCAGGCAAGAACACTGGAGTGGGTTGCCATTTCCTTCTCCAATGCATGAAAGTGAAAAGCAAAAGGGAAGTCGCTCAGTCATGTCTGACTCTTAGCAGCTTCATGGACTGCAGCCTACCAGGCTCCTCCATCCATGGGATTTTCCAGGCAATAGTACTGGAGTGGGTTGCCATTGCCTTCTCTGGTGTACATTCTGTTGAATGCATATAGTTACAGATTTCACATGTAAACACAGTGCTTGAAATAAGGAGACAGAATAATGATGTTCACATTTTACAAGGATATAGACATGTGTGCATATATGTGTATATTCTAATGTGTTCAAACGCATAAGTCTTCAACTGTAAGAAATATCCATACAGAAAATGGATAACTCAGAGTATATATCATAAATTAATTTGATTATCAATGACCACTTTTTAAGCTTTGAGCATTATATTTAGGCCTAATTTTTTGGATATTTCCAGAATTATCTTTCTGATGGTTCTTGCTTTATTGAAAACAAAATAGGTAGTATCCATTTATTTCAGAAAACTACTGAAATTTTTCCTGGTCACACAAAACCACATGTTTACACATGTTGACACACACATTTATATGTTCACACTCATACATACATGCACAAATGTTTGTGTGTGTGTATTACTATACTTGGGTTTCTATATAGAACACCATAGACTGGGTGGCTGAAATAGTAGACATTCATTTTCTCACAGTTCTGGAGACCGAAAGGCCACAATTAGGTGTCAGGAAGCTTGGTTTCTGGTGAGACCTCTCTCTCTGATTTGCAGGTGGCTGCCTCCACATTGTGTTTTCAGATGTCCCTTCCTCTGTGTATGAGGAGAAAGAGCTCTCTGGTGTCTCTTCCTCTAAGGATACCAGTCCTTGTGGGATTAGGGTCCCACCCTTTTAACATCATTTGGCCTTAATTACCTCTTAAAGGTCTTACTTCCAAATACAGTCACATAGACTGTTGGGACTTTGACATATGAATTTCGGGGAAAACAATTCATACACTATACACACATACATGCACATAAACATTTATATTTTCATCATCAACCATGGTAAATGTGTGACTTTTGAACTGAAACATTATAAGAGATGAGTGAACTAGTGTTACTTACTCCACCACATGCCCGCTTCCTCTATCCTCCATGCTCCAAATGGCTACCAGGATAATAGCTCAGAAACACCTACTAGGCAGTAATGAATAAAGTTGCCTGATTTAGCTAGAAAAAAATAGAGGATACCAATTTTTTTTAAATTTTAGACAAACAAGTATTGCATAAACTGTATTAAAAGACTATCGCTCATCTGAAAATCAAACTTAACAGGGAGTCCTGTGTATTATATGGATAGAAGTTTGTGTGTTTTTTTTTCATCATTGTTCTTGATGGAAGGACTGTCACATTACTTTTATACTCAAAAAAGAAGTGCAGTTTTTGATTCTGCTGAATTCTTCAAGTCTTACATCCTGACCAATTCTGGGGGAACCTCTTGCTGACTATATGGCATTATGTTCCTATTTGATGTTTAATTTCAGGAATGTCAAATGATGTTCTTGGTATGGTGTCAAATGATGTTCTTGGTATGGTGTCAAATGAGTGGCTGAGTGACAGGATGCAAACACCATGCAAGATAAGACACAGGTTCTAGTTTTAATAAGTATATACTTCTGCAAACATCTTGAGAGCAATACGTGTTTAGTAGAGACCTCCATTAGTGCTCAACAACTATTTAGCACTGCACTGGCAGTTGATGTCTTTGTACTGTTGCTTTTCAATAAAAATTGTGATGTAGTTGATTGTATCCCCCAAAAAAGCCATGTCAAGGTCCCAGTCCTTGGTGTCTCAGAATGTGGCCTCGCTTGGAAATAGCATATTTGCAGTTACAATTAGTTGAGATGAGATCATACTAGACTATGAGGGTCCCCTACTCCAATGTGACTGGTGTCCTGATAAAAAGATTGCCATGCAAAGACAGACATACACTGGGAAAGCACCATGTAACAACCAAGGCAAAGACTGGAGTTATGCAGCTGCAAGCCAAGGAGCATCAAAACTTGCTGGTAAACCCCCAGATACTGGGAATATACAAGGAAGTGTCTGTTTATATGTCTGAGGGAGGATGACCGTGCTATAACCTTGAGTTTGGACTTCTAGCCTCCAGAATTATAAAGCCATACATTTCTGTTATTTTCAACAGATTGTTATAATCACTTGTCATCAGAATAGCAGCATATCCAAGGTTTAAAATCTATCTTGGAGCCTACTTCCATATGTTGGGAGAGAATCATCAATTGGGAGAAGAAGTCTAACCCTATAGAAAAGAGGACACTTTAACTATGGACAACTTAGAACTCCTTTCTTTCAAAAGCAATTTAGAGAAGAAAAATTTTTTTCATTTTCTTTATAGTACTCCTTATTTCATTTTACTGCAACAATTTCAATGAGAAGTGCAAAAGGCTTTTTATTGTCATATCAGATTTACATGGTAAAATTTAATGTACTTCTTGTCAGCTTTAAACACTGGAAATATCAATAAAATGTCAAATTATATTTGACTTCGAACCCAAGTGGTTATAAAAATGCAATACAAATTTACAATCATTTAGTCTTCCCTTTTTCCCACAATAAAACACCCCATTTTATTCTTTATGGGAAACTAAACTTATTTTGCTCAAAGCTGGTAATTTATTAGAGCTTACATCAGATCTGAAGTGTGTTTCTCTTAGAAATCAATGGCAGGCCTGGAACTAGGACCAAACTTTTTAATTATGGCTTTGAAGTAATGTAATTGTGGTTTTTAATGTGTCGTACATCTGCTTGAAGGATTATATGAGTTTGTTCAAAGTTCTGGAAGCAATAAAGTTAATTTTTTGGACGGTGAGCTAGCGAAGGGATACCAGTGATGCTAATTGGAGTGTACAGGATAATATCTCTTAATGCATTTTGTGATCTATCTCACACAAGGAACATCTTGCCCAGGGTGTCAGCAGGATCCGCATCAAAGGAACTCTGTCGGCTTTCTGTTCCATCATTTCCTCCCTTTCTTTGTCCAGGTTCCTGGCTTTGAAACAACTCACCCTCCCTTTGGTGAAAGATTCAATGGTATGCAGCTGATTAATGTTATTGAGGATTTGAGGCCAAGCCTGTTTAATAGATTTGGGTATGTAGGCAAGGGCTAAGTCAGTGATAGGGAAGTGTAGTCATTGCTTTCAAACCAGCCCAGCTAATTGCTGCTGCTGCTAAGTCACTTCAGTCGTGTCCGACTCTGTGCGACCCCATAGATGGCCTCCTACCACGTTCCTCTGTCTCTGGGATTCTCTGGAGTGGGTTGCCATTTCCTTCTCCAATGCATGAAAGTGCAAAGTCAAAGTGAAGTCGCTCAGTCATGTCTGACTCTTAGCGACCTCATGGACTGCAGCCTACCAGGCTCCTTGGTCCATGGGATTTTCCAGGCAAGAGTATTGGAGTGGGGTGCCATTGCCTTTTCCGAGCCCAGCTAATTACTGAAAGTTAATTGTAGGACAGGAAATTCAACAGAAGTTGGAGAAAGCTAGAGAGCGCAAAGAAGGAGAAACCCTTCTTTGAGTTTCTGTTCTGGCACTTTTTCTTGGATTTCCCCCCTAAAAAACATTTATTTCCTAGTTCAAGATACTTAGATCTCTGGATCATAAATTTCTCAGAGTTAAAATCAAACTTGAGCCTGTTTCTTTCCCATGCTTTCTTCCCCTGCACACACATATGTGTCTCTTTCTTTTATTTCAATTTTATAATTATGTGGCATCATGTACATCCCTCTAAAGTCTGTTCAGTTCAGTTCAGCCACTCAGCCGGTTATAGCAAGGTTATTGCCACCCCATGGATTGCAGCACGCCAGACCTCCCTGTCTATCACCAAAGCTAAAGTCTATTAGCTTTCTCTAAAAAAACTCTCTCTTATCTTAGTGCTTCGCAAAGTTAAGGTGTACTTCGTGTATAACTCAGGTTGGTCTGTATTAAAGTAAACGTAAAACTTAAAAAATTTGTAAACTTGTTCGTCTGGTTGTGGAGCTCGATTAGAATCAGTTCTTTGACTTTCTGCAAACTTCTGTTTCCTTGTTTGTATCTCTGCTTCTTGCATTTCTCCCCAGTGATGGCTCCACTCTCCTCGGCCATCTGAGCCCACTCTTCCACGTTCTTTCTTTTAATCAATGGCTTGACTTCAAGTTGCATGAAAAGAGAAACTATCAAAGGACAGCTTCCCCCTATCACTTATGCTTAGAAATTGTATTCTGGTAAGCATAGTTTTTCAGATGAGGGAGACCTAGTCTTTGATTATCCTTTTTCTCATGTTTTTAATTTCTTCCTTTAAATGACTCATCAGCACTTATATTTTTGTACCCGGCACATAAAGATTTTGGTGGTGGGAAGAATTATGCCTTCCCCAATATCTGTATCTTAATTCTTGAAACTTGTGAATATATTAGGCTATATGACCATGAGTTTACCTAGCAGATGGAATTAAAGTTACTAATTAGCCTACTTTGAAATGGGGAGATTATCCTGGATTATCAAAGGGGCCTAGTACAGTCACAAGGGTCATCAAAAAAGAACACAGAAGGCAGAAGGGGTCAGGGTGATACACTGTGAAAATGACTCAATATGTGATTGCTAGCTTTGAAGATGAAGGGAAGGGACTCTGAGCCAAGGGATATGGGCAACCTCTAGAAACAGGAAAGATAAAGAACAGATCATACCCAGAATCTACAAGAAGGAAAGCAGCCCTGAATTCATCTTAGTTTTGGCCTGATGAGACCCAAGTCAGATACCTTACATACAGAACCTAATACATTAAGATGTACTAGTTTGTTAGTTTAAGTTTATGACATTAATTAGTTGATTAAGTTTGTGCTAATTTTTCATGGCTGCAAACAGAAATCAGCTATCAAACCAATAAGACCAACTAAATGAAATGAACAAACTCAAATGCAGCCGAATGAATGAATGTTCCCAAATCCCAGGTATTTATTGTTCACTCTCCCCCACCTCAGTCTCTCCCTCAGTTGTCTCTTAATCTCAACCTTTCTCTTTCCTTCTCCTTTTATAATTAAATTGCTCAAAACAACTGTATGAACATACCCACCCTGTCTTCTCCCTCTCATGCCTGTCTTCTACCTGTTATAAACATGACTTCTGCCCTCACTATGGCACAGAGTCAACCATTGCTAAAATTGCCAATGACACCCAAGTTACCAAGTTCAGGAGACCTTTATTCCTCATCACCATTTAATGCCTTTGCTTCCAATCCCATATTGAAATAGTGCTTTCTCTCAACTTCCATGACACCAAAAACTTTAGATTTTCATTCTCTTCTCAGACTTTCTCCATGCCTTTTCTTGCTCTCCTCACCTCATCTGATTTGTGTGTATGTGGCAACACCTGTGTGCTCAAACCTAAACCTTTATCATGAGCCCATCATAAAACAGATACTACCGTAGCTATCCTGGTCAAAGAAAACTTGGTATATTGACTTGATTACACAGATGATAAATAAAAACAGAGGAGCCAAATGGAAGAGGTCAAGGCAACCCAGAAACCAGTAACAGTGAGAAGCTGCAATCATTCTTCCAAGATTCTAATGCATAAAACACACTGCCTGCCTTTTACCTAGTCTTTATATTTTCCCTGAAAATAATTTTTAAATGTGACAAATTTTCTGGATTCTCACAATCATTATTCTGGTACAAACCACCATCATCTGTTATAGAACCACAGAAATGCATCACATTTTTCTATTCTTTTGCCAAAGAACTACTTTCTAAATGCAAACCTGATAGGTGTACCATGTTTCCAAATTATAAATTATATTTACATTTAGGCTACAAGAAAAAAAAAAAAAAAAATCTTAACCTGAAAGGTACTGGTATGATCTGGTGTAATTCCCCACTTGGCTCTCAAACTACTATTCATCCATCATAACTGACTTTCTCCAAGGAATCTTCTTTTTCTTGCCAGCTCATTTTTCTTTCCCTGGAATGATGTTCTCATTGCTTCTGTTGCCTCACTCATTCTCTCCTTGGAGTGAAAGATGTGTTTATCTGATTGGTAAATTTGAGAGAAAAAGCTGGACTTGTGTAGTGTGACTCAACCATTCTTTTTGCCTTTGTCTTTTGGGACTTACCCTTTAGTAGAGGCCACAGACCCATTTTGCTCTGTCCACCGCAACACTGAGCTGTAACCATAGTACTGAGGCCTGTAGGTTTAGGATTTTTCTAGTATTTAACATGACTTAATTTTTTTTTTTTTTTCATTTTTCAAACTCTTAACCTCCCTCAATTGCACTTACTCTCAGACACAGAAGGGAGAGGTTTTTATCTAGGGTGCCCACTAAAGGCACAATGTCCAATTTAGTTCCACCTCTCTTTCCCAAGGGTCTCTGTAGCACCCCCTCCCTCCGCCTCTCCCTCTGCTGGTGCATTTGTCGCAATAGCCATCTATCATTATCTGAGTGTCATCTGTGAATGGTCTCTTGGCCTGCAAAAAGCTGTACTCTGTGAAGCAGAAGCTGTATCTTTATCACTATTGTATTTCTAGTGCCTATCATGGATCCTGACAGAGAATGAGCAGTCTGAAATGATCGTTGATAGAATCCGTGGAAAAACTTAGTCCTTCATAGAAGAATGGCCAGGGAGGTGTCAGAAGGCAGCTGCTACAGGCAGCCACTATCCCAAGAGGAACCCTGATGCTTTAAGGCACAGAATAAAATTCATTTCCCAGGCTTTTACAGAAAAAGAATATATATAAAGACATTATTTTCTAAGAAAAGTTACATGAATTTTATTTGTAATATGACAGCAAACTCTCTCAAGTGTATGAGAACAGAAAAAAAAGCCAACAAAAGCTGAGTGAGTGAAGTATCTCAGACTGAAAGTGTGATTTCTGGACTTTAGTCTGGATTTTCTTTTACTGTATATCTCAGTATTTGATTTACCACTTGTGATATTAAGGATAGATGTATTCAATCAATGAGCATTTTTAAGTATCTCTGATATATAGTAAACTTTTAATTTTAGAGTCCTCATGGAGTTAGTTTATGGGCTTCCCTGGTGGCTTAGATGGTTAAGAATCTGCCTGCAGTGTGGGAGACCTGGGTTCAATCCCTGTGTTGGGAAGATCCCCTGGGGAAGGAAATGGCTACCCACTCCAATATTTTTGCCTGGAAAATTCCATAGACAGAAGAGCCTGGTGGGCTACAGTCCATGCGGTCTCAAAGAGTCGGACACGACTGAGCAACCAACACTTTCACATGGAGTTTATGATCATAGCAAATACCTAATAGCAGGCAGTATGCTTTAAGTGTTCTGGGCTTTGTTGTTGTAAATGTTTATTTCTTTTATAAATTATTCTGGCTGGGCTTTCCTACAGTTTTCTAGCATCTATTTTTAAGGTTCAGTGTATGCTTTTAGCCACCTAAAACACTAGGGGCAACATACAAGAAAAATGTGTTCCTCCTTTGGGGACTCTAGCAATTCTATTAGAACTTGCCAGTTCTCATGGGGAAATTCTTCACTGGAAAATAGCTCGTACATCAGTATTATAATACAGTGAGACTGGGCTCAAGTCACAGTTCTGCTCCTCAATTGCTATTTGACCTTGGTTAAGCCTCTCAAACTTTTCAGTCTCTGTTTTCATAACTTTAAGTGAAGGAAATAAAAATAACACAGAGTATTTTTCTGACTTTTTTCCTTAAATAATTTTTTTAAAAATTTGCAATAATTTTAGATTTATAGAAAAATTATAAAGAAAGTATGGGTCCTGTTTATTTCTACAGATGGTTCCCCTGTTGTTAACATCTTATATTACTATGGTACATTTGTCACAATAAGTTCGTTAATTACAATTATTAATTACTATTATACATTATGTGCATTATGCATACATACATACATTCAGATCAGATCAGATCAGATCAGTCGCTCAGTCGTGTCCGACTCTTTGCGACCCCATGAACCGCAGCACGCCAGGCCTCCCTGTCCATCACCAGCTCCCGGAGGTCACTCAGACTCGCATCCATCGAGTCAGTGATGCCATCCAGCCATCTCATCCTCTGTCGTCCCCTTCTCCTCCTGCCCTCAATCCCTCCCAGCATCAGAGTCTTCTCCAATGAGTCAACTCTTCGCATGAGGTGGCCAAAATACTGGAGTTTCAGCTTTAGCATCATTCCTTCTAAAGAAATTCCAGGATGGTTTTAGAAAAGGCAGAGGAACCAGAGATCAAATTGCCAACATCCGCTGGATCATGGAAAAAGCAAGAGAGTTCCAGAAAAACATCTATTTCTGCTTTATTGACTATGCCAAAGCCTTTGACTGTGTGGATCACAATAAACTATGGAAAATTCTGAAAGAGATGGGAATACCAGACCACCTGATCTGCCTCTTGAGAAATCTGTATGCAGGTCAGGAAGCAACAGTTAGAACTGGTCATGGAACAACAGACTGGTTCCAAATAGGAAAAGGAGTACGTCAAGGCTGCATATTGTCACCATGTTTATTTAACTTATATGCAGAGTACATCATGAGAAATGCTGGACTGGAAGAAACATACATACATTACTAGTAACTAAAACCTATACTTCATTAGTAGTTTCTACCTAAAACTCCATTTCTGATCCAGGATCCTATCCAGGATATAGCATTACCTTTAGTCGTCAAGTATTTCCTCTTGACCGTGATATTTTCACAAATTTTTCATGTGTTTTCTATTTTGTTTTGTTTTGTTTTTTTTTTTTACTGTTTTTAGGGATTATGGTGAATACTATTGTCTTCCTGTTATCTGTTCTCTCCTTCCTTTCAAAAGGTGGTAGTTTAGAGTAAGGGCTCTTTGTTCTGCTTCTTCCTCATTTATGAGATGGGGATAATAGTAGCAACCTCCCAGGATTGTTAAGAGTATTCAGTTCAGTTCAGTCGCTCAGTGATGTCCAACTCTTTGTGACCCCATGAACCACAGCACGCCAGGCCTCCCTGTCCATCACCAACTCCCAGAGTTCACCCAAACTCATGTCCATTGAGTCGGTGATGTGATCCAACTATCTCATCTTCTGTCATCCCCTTCACCTTCTGCCTTCAATCTTTCCCAAATTTCAGGGTCTCTTCCAATGAGTCAACTCTTCGCATCAGGTAGCCAAAATATTGGAGTTTCAGCTTCAGCATCAGTCCTTCCAATGAACACCCAGGACTGATTTCTTTTAGGATGAACTGGTTATATCTCCTTGCAGTCCAAGGGACTCTCAAGAGTCTTCTCCGACACCACAGTTCAAAAGCATCAATTCTTCTGCACTCAGCTTTCTTTATAGCCCAACTCTCACATCCATACATGACCACTGGAAAAACCATAGCCTTGACTAGATAGACCTTTGTTGACAAAGTAATGTCTCTGCTTTTGAATATGCTATCTAAAGTTATGGTCATAACTTTCCTTCCAAGGAGTAAGCGTCTTTTAAATTCGTGGCTGCAGTCACCATCTGCAGTGATTTTGGAGCCCCCCAAAATAAAGTCAGCCACTGGTTCCACTGTTTCCCTATCTATTCACCATGAAGTGATGGGACCAGATGCCATGATCTTTGTTTTCTGAATGTTGAGCTTTAAGCCAGCTTTTTCAGTCTCCTCTTTCACATTCATCAAGAGGCTCTTTAGTTCTTCTTCACTTTCTGCCATAAGGGTGGTGTCATCTGCATATCTGAGGTTATTGATATTTCCCCCAGCAATCTTGACTCCATCTTGTGCTTCATCCAGCTCAATGTTTCTCATGTTGTACTCTGCATAGAAGTTAAATAAGCAGGGTGACAATATACAGCCTTGGTGTACTCCTTTTCCTATTTGGAACAAATCTGTTGTTCCATGTCCAGTTCTAACTGTTGCTTCCTGACCTGCATATAGGTTTCTCAAGAGGCAGGTCAGGTAATCTGGTATTCCCATCTCATTCAGAATTTTCCACAGTTTATTGTGATCCACACAGTCAAAGGCTTTGGCATAGTCAGTAAAGCAGAAATAGATGTTTTTCTGGAACTCTCTTGCTTTTTTGATGATCCAGCGAATGTTGGCAATTTGATCTCTGGTTCCTCTGCCTTTTCTACAACCAGACTGAACATCTGGAAGTTCACTATTAATCAAGATCATAGTTCTAAAGCATCTCAGCAGTGCCTGGAACACAGTCAGGAGTCTATTGTGAAGAATGGGATGATGGAGGGATAAATACCTTTCTAATTTGTACTCAGGTGCGTTTGTGTGAAAAGGAATTGGTGAATCAAAATATGTCAAACAAGAGTTACTCTAGTGGATATCAGTCTCACAAACTTGAAATCAAGGTGTCACTCAGAGCTATGATCCTTATACAAGATCCTTGTCCAAGCCTGTTACTTATTAGCAGAATTCATTTTTTTTAAATTATTGTAGAAGCTGAGCCCTCACCAGGGACATCCACTGTCTCCTAGAATGTGAACCTTTTCACAACAGGGCAACTCACTCCTTAAAATGAGCAAATGAATTTCTGATCCTTAAATTTCCCCCTTCAGGAAGAGCCCAGGTCTTTTGAAGTATTCACCTGATTAGGCCAGGCCCACTTGGAATAATCACCTCTGTAAACTCAAAATCAATTGATTTGAGACCCTAATATCATTTGAAAAATCTCTTTACTATTGCCATGCAATGTAACTTAATCACAGAAGTGAATCTTATCCTTTCTGTTCTGCTTGCCCTTGAAGGGCAGAGAGTATACATGGCAAATATGTCAAGGAATAAGCATCACTGGGTCCATCTTAGAATTCTGCCTACTGCAGTGTGCTCTTCAGACCTTGGAGAGCATCACTGCAGGTTGAATAGAGATACATCTGGCTCTGGCTGTAATGTTAAGGACTTACTGGGCAGTGCGTCAAGCAGGAATAAAAGTTGGAAGGATAATGCCATAGTGAAAGATGATGATGGCTAACAAAGGTGGTGGCAGAGTTGGTGAAGAAAAGTTCACAGTTTTTAGATTATATTTGGAGAAAAAAATATTCAGGCCTTGATGATAGAGACGTGGTACATGAAAGTTGAAAGAAAGGATACGTAATGGATGCTGTTTTATTTATTACTGTGTAACAAAGTTTCACCGAATGTATCAGTTTAAAAAACAAACATTTGTTGTTTTGATCTTTATATGGCTTAGGGATATTGAAATAACTTAGCTTGGTTGCTATTAAGATGTCAGCTGAGGTTTCAGACATCTGAAGACTTGACCTGTACAGGAGGATCTTTGTTCAGGGTGGCTCACTCACATTCCCATTGGCAGAAAGCTTTCTATTTCTCAGTATATGGACTTTGCTTCCCGGTTGCTAATGTGTCCTCACAACATGACAGCTGCTTTTTCCTGACAAGTTATCTAAGAGAGAAAGCAAATTAGGAGCCATATTTTCTAAACTAGTCTCAGAGTTCATATGCTGTCACTTTTGCCATATTCTATTCATTAGCAATGAGTCACTGAGTCCAGCATGTACTCAAAGGGATTGGAATTTGGTTCAATATTTGAAGAGAGGAATGTCGAAGGATGTGACTATCAACACCTTTGTGTAAGAGTTTAGAGAAGAGACAGGTGGATATGAACTGATATGGCCATCAGAGATTTAAATTTGAGCTAGGCATTGACTAAAGAGTAGGATTTTCATAGGGAGATACAGAATAGTTATCCAAGTAGAGAAACCAGAACAAACAAGAGCACGGAGATAGAACAGAGAGAGATCCCACTGAAGCCAAACATTTGATTTGAAGAACATAGGAGAGTGGACAATATACGTTGGAAGTCACTTCATAGAGGGCCTTAGGCAACTTCATGCTAAAGAGTTTGCATTGACAGTTTGGGATAGTTTTCAAAGGAAAATAAAATTGTTGACAGCACTTTGCCCCAGCACAAACTTGGCACAGTGATATTTCTGCTCCAGATCCAAGGCTAGTTCCTCAAACTCAGTGATACTCAGGAACCTAGTATTTTGTGCACTGAAGGGACTGATTGTGAGTCAAATTATTCATCAGGTTTGGAAGGATTTATTGAGGAATCCTGAAGGAAAAATCTCCTGTCACCAAAGCAAGATTTAAAGCGTTTAAGTGCACATAAGTCAAGCAGAAATTATGGTAATTGGAATTAAACCTGCTTCCCTTTCTGCATACTGTAAATAAAAGCAGACAGTTTAAACAAAGGAGTAAGATGTAAATACAAGAGTGAGATCAAAGCAAATCTGGAATTTAATTCTGCACAGAGAAAACAAAATCCAAGATATATGACCAGCACTTTGTAAAACATTTTGCAGCAGTAAAAACTGACAGCCTAAAATATGATTTGTTCAGCATGTCTATGGAGAGTTTGCAAAACAATTTAGAATTCACCCTTTTTTGGTATTTCCCAATTATCTTGTATTTAATGAAGTCATTTACTAATTCTTCATTGAAATATGCACAATTACTATTGTATTTGCATACAAATGGACTACCCTCTTTCCTAAAGTTTTCTTTATCACTGAAATCACCCATAGTCTTGACCTTTATGTGTTGTTTTCTTTAGTAATACTGTAATTCTTTTGAAAGCCAATTAACTAAATGAAATGAATGGACATTTTTAGGTGCGGAATTAGACGATGATATGATTGCTTATGGAATCACTAAACTTTATCAATTTATTCTAATAATGAATAATTTGAAAGTAGGTCTTCAAGTAAATAGAGCTAAGAATAAAGACTTTTTGAATAAGGTAGTAAGGATGATGGGAAAGTTTAAGGCAATATTGGGACAAAAGAAAAAGGCAAAATTGAGAAATGGGTCAGGAAAATAAATTGTGTAAGGACAGGATGCTAACACAAACATTACTAATTTATCATTTTTAATCAAGACAGTGACAAATGTGCAGAACTAGTGTTTGCCATCTCCTCCTTGATAAGTTCTGGCCAACTGTTCCTAAATCGAAATTTCTCTTTAGATCACAAGTCCCTTCATGAATATCCTACATTTTCAATGCAAGTTGTCTTGCCTCCATTGGGGTGAAAATTGGGGTGAAATGTCGTACTTGTTTTATGTTTAAAACATGGATACACATTCAGCACCTAAACAGATATTCAATTTAGCTATGATATTTAAATTTTATGAAGGGAGCAATTAGATTAAAAAAAAATCTAAATGATTCTATATATGTTTGTTGAAGAGGGTCATGAAAAAAAAAAGTTGACAAATATTGTTTTATATCGCACTTCCCTAAGTCTCATGTAGAGATCCACTAGAGTTTAAGCTCCTTGAGCATATGGATTTTTTTAAATTAATTTATTCATTTTAACTGGAAGCTAATTACTTTACAATATTGTGGTGGCTTTTGCCATACACTGACATGAATCAGCCATGGGTGTACATGTGTCCCCCATTCCAAACCCCCCTCGCACCTCCCTCCCCATCCCCTCCCTCTGGGTTCTCCCAGTGCACCAGCTTTGAGTGCCCTGTTTCATGCATCGAACTTGGACTCATGATCTATTTCACACATGGTAGTATACATGTTTCAATGCTGTTTTCTCAAATCATCCAACCCTTGCCTTCTTCCACATAGCCCAAAAGTCTGTTCTTATATATGTGTCTCTTTTGTTGTCTTGCATATAGGGTCGTCATTACCATCTTTCTAAATTCTGTATATATGCTGTAATATAGTGTATTGGTGTTTTTCTTTCTGACTTACTTCACTCTGTATAATAGGCTCCAGTTTCATTCATCTCATTAGAACTGATTCAAATATGTTCAGGAAAATAAATTGTGTAAGGACAATTTTATAGCAGCTAAGTAATAGTCCATTGTCTATATGTATCACAACTTTCTTATCCATTCGTCTGCAGATAGACATCTAGGTTGCTTCCATGTCCTAGCTATTATAAACAGTGTTGCGATGAACACTGGGATACACATATCTCTTTCAATTCTGTTTTCCTCAGTGTGTATGCCCAGCAGTGGAATTGCTGAGTCATGAGCATACAGATATTTATACATCTCACTGCTGCATCCTCAGTGCCTGGAATTGCCGGGAGCTAGCATGAGGAACTCCGCCCGTGGCAAAGTTCATGTGGAAGGAGGCTTGGCATATGCAAAGGTGAGATCGAGCCTCAGGAGTCCCCTTGGAAATTCTCGAGCACTTGCCCCCAAAACCAGAGTCTGCATACTTTACTGCTTTGTGCTCTCACCTACACCTCTGACTTTACTGGGGGCTGTCCTCCACCACCTCTCTCTGAAAAAGAGTTAACTTACAGCTCCAGTTAATAATAATTCCTGGGCGTGACAGGAGTGTTTCAACCTACAAACTCCTCTGAAGGTTCTCTAGCCTGCCTGACAGGTTTGTCCGGCCACATGTGATTGTTCATAGCCTCCCAACCGTGAGAGGCACGAGATGCTTTAAACCTTCTAAAAACAAATTCTTTTGAGAAGTTAGGAAATTATTAGTGTAGTATAGTGGGCTGATAGAAATTGTATTGGTGAAGGGTTTTTTGTTTGTTGAGCCAGTGTTTGCTGCTAAGTCTCCACATCCCCTGCCCTTATACACATTAATGAATATATAGAAGAAATAGGTATTAACCTTTGATATTAATCACGTTAGACCTTTGGCTAAGCAGATTCTTTCCTTAATTAAAACCCACTGCACCCTCACCCTATAGAAATGTAACCTTATCTGGCGCCTTCAGAAGGTGGCGTCTGTTTTAAGAATAATCACCCCTGGAAAAATAAAGTGTTCTGGTTGACTGACCACTGTCACAGGGAGAGGGTCATAACTTGTTAACAGGCCCCTTGGCCAGAAGATGATGTAACACTCCTAAGACCTTTGTATACATGTGTATGAAGCACCTGATTTTGATAAAAGTCAGGACTGCTGACCCCACGTGACTTTTGTATTACATCTATGTGTATAAAAGCGAACCCTGGAAAATAAAGAGTTGGATCAGTTCCTTGAAAGACTGATCTCTTCATGTCGTTCTTTCTCTCACTTTCTGGCTGAATTCCCATCTGGAACATGGAGGCTTGTCAAGCCTACTAATTTTGCCTGGGCTTCTAAGATCAGACGGGGGAGGCCGTAGTGTCTCCTTTCCTTCAGGAGAATGGAAGGATGCCTGCGGCCTATGTAGGTGACACAAACTCCTTGTCTCAGAGTTTTATTGGTTTTCCATGTAAACCAAGTTATTCAGCCTCTTTTCTCCACTAAATTTTCCTTACTGAGCTATCCTTACTTAACTACTCTGTGTATTTCTAGTTAACATTTAATTAAGCCATTGTTTCCTGACCGACCCTGAACGCCGTCCCCACTTCGAGTTCCCTGGATCCACCGGGACTGGACCCCGGCAAGTGGTGCCTGAACAGGGCAGGCAGGAGGTATTTATTAAATATGTATTATATAAATGATTCTTCTTACTTACAACAGAGATACCCAGAGTCATGATAGCAGTACCTGATAACAATTGCTTTTATGATCAAAAAAGAGCAATCTAATACTTGGTCCATACTTCCCTGGTGGCTCAGACAGTAAAGCGTCTCCCTACGATGCCGGAGACCTGGGTTCACTCCCTGGGTTGGGAAGATCCCTTGGAGAAGGAAACGGCAATCCACTCCAGTAATATTGCCTGGAAAATCCCATGGACAGAGGAGCCTGTTAGGCTAGAGTCCATGGGGTCGCGAAGAGTCGGACACGACTGAGCGACTTCATGTTCACATTCACGTTCAATACTTGGTCCAGGCCCTAGCTACATGTCCATTTCCATCAATGACTAGCACCTCCTTTAAGTGACTTGAGTCCTCCACCCCTTGCCCCACACCTGGCATCTTTTATATAATGTTCTTTCTACTCTAAATTGTCCCACTTGCAGCATAATCAACTCCAACTCGCCCTTCACTGACACTCTTGACAGACTCAAATGCTTTCATAGCTCCCTATATATATAAATATATATTATTCCCCCCCCAACCCCCGCACAACATTTAACTTAGGGACACAGTAGCATGTCCATGTGTAACATATCAATCATGCCTCTATGCCTTACATGCCAGACTATATGGTCCATGATGTCTGTTTGAGCTCATTGTTTTATCCTGTGCACATAGAACTTTCCCTAGTACGATGCTCAATAAATATTTCTAAATAGCAAAACATTATTAAGTCCTCTTCAAATCCCAGAATTAAATAGACAGTGTCTCAGGTGTGTGATCAGGATAAAACAAGAACCATACTAACTTCAGTTAACATAAGAAGCAGATATTTTCTATCAATTAGTCCCTCATGAGCCACTCAGATGTGAGAATGATTTAACTAGTGGATAATAATTGAGATATTACCTTCTGCCCAGCATTGTACTGCTGCTGCTGCTGCTAAGTCGCTTCAGTCATGTCTGACTCTGTGCGACCCCATAGACGGCAGCCCACCAGGCTCCCCTGTCCCTGGGATTCTCCAGGCAAGAACACTGGAGTGGGTTGCCATTTCCTCCTCCAATGCATGAAAGTGAAAAGTGAAAGTGAAGTCACTCAGTTATGTCCAACTCTTAGCAACCCCATGGCCTGCAGCCCACCAGGCTCCTCCACCCATGGGATTCTCCAGGCAAGAGTACTGGAGTGGGGTGCCATTGCCTTCTCCGCAGCATTGTACTAGAACCTATATTTACTCAGCTTCTTAGTGTCTCTACATATCAGAAATCTGGTTTGGCATTTGTTAGAGTGTAAAGTTCAGCTTAAGAGAATGCTGTTTGAGGGTTGAACTCTCTGATAAGGATTTTCCATTATCTAGAGAAATCAGATGGGAAGGGTTCAAGCAAAACAAACTCTTTGCTCAGCACTTTGTGACTGAAACATTGACAAGCACTTCACATGCAGTCTTATTTGTTGTCATTGTTCAGTCATTAAGTCGTGTCTAACTCTTTTCAGCCCTATGGATTGCAGCACAACAGGCTTCCCTGTCCTTCGTTGTCTCCTAGAGTTTGCTCAAATTTGTATCCATTGAATTGATAATGCTATCTAACCATCTTGTCCTCTGCTGCCCTCTTTACTTACTGCCTTCAATCTTTCCCACCAGCAGGGTCTTTTCCTATGAGTCAGCTCTTCCCATCAGGTGGCCAAAATATCAGAGCTTTACCTTTAGCATCAGTCCTTCCAATGAATATTCAGGGTTGATTTCCTTTGGGATTGACTGGTTTGATCTGCTTGCTGTCTAAGGGACTTTCAAGAGTTTTCTCCAGCCCCACATTTCAAAAGCATCAATTCTTTGGCCCTCAGCCTTCCTTATGGTCCAACTCTCACATCCATACATGGCTATTGGAAAAACCATAGCTTTGACTATATGGACTTTTGTTGACAACGTGATGTCTTTGCTTTTAAATATGCTGTCTAGGTTTGTCATAGCTTTCCTTCCAAGAGCAAGAGTCTTTCAATTTCCTGGCTACAGTTGCTGTCTGCAGTGATTTTGGAGCCCAGGAAAATAAAGTGTGTCAGTGCTTCTACTTTTTCACTTTCCATTTGCCATGAAGTGATGGGACTAGATGCCACAATCTTAATTTTTTGAATGTTGAGTTTTTAAGCCAACTTTTTCACTCTGCTCTTTCTTCACCCTCATCAAGAGGCTCTTTAGTTACTCTTCACTTTCTGCCATTTTAACCCTCATTAAATCTACAAGATAGGTATTATTTATTATTATCCCTTAAAGTTAAAGAACTTTTGGTTTAGAGTGGTGTTTTGACCTAGTTATCCTCTCATGGAACAAGAAGAGTTCCTTTTAGGTAATGTCCATAGCTAAAAATAAATACATAAATAAAGTAAAATTTAAAAGAACAATATGGCATTGTTATACTTCTATAGAGAACAAATGAGAGACAGTAAACAGAACTTCTACAGAGAGGATTGGTAATCTATTTCTATAAATGACCAGATAGTAAATATTTAAGGATTTATGGGCCATAAGGTATCTGTTGCAACTACTCAACTCTGCCATTGCACCTCAAAAGCAGCTACAGACAATTTCTGAACCAATGAACCGGTTGAAATAAAATGATCTGTGAACATTGAGTCTGAATTTCATATAATTTTTAATTGTCACAAAATAATCTTCTTTTCATTTTTTTCCAATCATTAAAAAATGTTGAAATTATTTTTAATTCATCAGATCAGATCAGATCTGATCAGTCACTCAGTTGTGTCTGACTCTTTGTGACCCCATGAATTGCAGCACGCCAGGCCTCCCTGTACATCACCAACTCCCAGTGTTCACTGAGACTCACGTCCATCGAGTCAGTGATGCCATCTAGCCATCTCATCCTCTGTCATCCCCTTCTCCTCTTGCCCCCAATCCCTCCCAGCATCAGAGTCTTTTCCACTGAGTCAACTCTTCGCATGAGGTGGCCAAGGTACTGGAGTTTCAACTTTAGCATCATTCCTTCCAAAGAAATCCCAGGGCTGATCTCCTTCAGAATGGACTGATTGGATCTCCTTGCAGTCCAAGGGACTCTCAAGAGTCTTCTCCAACACCACAGTTCAAAAGCATCAATTCTTCGGCGCTCAGCCTTTCTTACAGTCCAACTCTCACATCCATACATGACCACAGGAAAAACCATAGCCTTGACTAGACAAACCTTTGTTGGCAAAGTAATGTCTCTGCTTTTCAATATGCTATCTAGGTTGGTCATAACTTTCCTTCCAAGGAGTAAGCGTCTTTTAATTTCATGGCTGCAGTCACCATCTGCAGTGATTTTGGAGCCCAGAAAAATAGTCTGACACTGTTTCCATTGCTTCCCCATTTATTTCCCATGAAGTGATGGGACCAGATGCCATGATCTTTGTTTTCTGAATGTTGAGCTTTAAGCCAACTTTTTCACTCTCCACTTTCACTTTCATCAAGAGGCTTTTGAGTTCCTCTTCACTTTCTGCCATAAGGGTGGTGTCATCTGCATATCTGAGGTTATTGATATTTCTCCCAGCAATCTTGATTCCAGCTTGTGTTTCTTCTAGTCCAGCATTTCTCATGATGTACTCTGCATATAAGTTAAATAAACAGGGTGACAATATACAGCCTTGATGAACTCCTTTTCCTATTTGGAACCAGTCTGTTGTTGCATGTCCAGTTCTAACTGTTGCTTCCTGACTTGCATATAGATTTCTCAAGAGGCAAGTCAGGTGGTCTGGTATTCCCATCTCTTTCAAAATTTTCCAGGTTATTGTGATCCACACAGTCAAAGGCTTTGGCATAGTCTATAAAGCAGACATAGATGTTTTTCTGAAACTCTCTTGCTTTTTTGATGATCCAGCAGATGTTGGCAATTTGATCTCTGGTTCCTCTGCCTTTTCTAAATCCAACTTGAATATCTGGAAGTTCACAGTTCACGTATTGCGGAAGCCTGGCTTGGAGAATTTTGAGCATTACTTTACTAGTGTGTGAGATGAGTGCAATTGTACAGTAGTTTGAGTATTCTTTGGCATTGCCTTTCTTTGGGATTGGAATGAAAACTGACCTTTTCCAGTCCTGTGGCCACTGCTGAGTTTTCCAAATTTGCTGGCATATTGAGTGCAACACTTTCACAGCATCATCTTTCAGGATTTGGAATAGCTCCACTGGAATTCCATCTCCTCCACTAGCTTTGTTCATAGTGATGCTTTCTAAGGCCCACTTGACTTCACATTCCAGGATGTCTGGATCACACCATCCAGATGGTCAGTGATCACACCATCGTGATTATCTGGGTTGTGAAGATCTTTTCTTTTCAGTTCTTCTGTGTATTCTTGCCGTCTCTTCTTAATATCTTCTGCTTCTGTTAGGTCCATACCATTTCTGTCCTTTATCAAGCCCATCTTTGCATGAAATGTTCCTTTGGTATCTCTGATTTTCTTGAAGAGATCCCTAGTCTTTCCCATTCTGTTGTTTTCCTCTATTTCTTGGATTATACCAAAATAAGCAGTGGGACTGTTTTGACCAATGGGTCATAGTTCACGGACCCCTGCTTTGTATAGAAGTAGCAGTGTTAGTAGTTATATCTAATACTTATTGTCTTGGTACTATGTCCCAAGGACTATGCTAAGCAGCTTATGTAAAAAAGTATTTAATATTAGCATATCTTATCAGACAGATGACAATAATATTAGTCCTTCTTGCTGAAGATCACATAGCGATGGATGATGAAAGAATCAGGATACAAACCCAGGTCTTTTATATTTCAAACTCTATGTTTATAATATATTTATGAATAAAAACGTATTTATGCAAATCAGAAATATGACTGAGTCTAAATTTATGTAGCACCTAGTATACGTAATAGGAGTTTGGGGATGAATAAATCCATAGCAGTGGGAACAGAACATGGAAGAACTGAGCCTTAAATTTGGCCTTGACAGAATTAAGATGTTTCTTTATCTACATTTTAGTAAGAGGTAGTGAGTAGGGTAGGGATAGCATAAGCAAAGTGAAAAATAAATTCAGTTTAGCTTTCATACAAAGCTTGGTATAATTTCATGTGCATTCATATAATGTCTGGAGCTTCACGGTGTATTTTTAAAAGATTTTTAAAAAAGTTAAAACTGTTCAAATATATCAATGTTGTTTCTTAGTTCTAACAAACATTAGACTAAGATGTTAACTTTAGATAAGAACACAGAGCATCATTCACCACCAAGTACTACAAAGATTAAGTCATTTTTAAAATGTATTTTAATTTTTAAATTTTTATTGATGTATAATTTACAATGTTGCATTAGTTTCTGCTGTACAACCAAATGAATTAGCCATGCTTATACATATATCTACTCTCTTCCAAACTCCATTTGCATATAGGTAATTACAGAGGACCAAATAGAGTTCTCTGTGCTATATAGTAGGTTATTTGTTAAGGGTTAAGTCTTAGCTCACTATAGTCTCTGATTAGCAGTGCACTCTGAGAGGAAATTAAGATAACAGAATGAGGTGCCCTGTGCTTTGACAAGCAGGACCCTTAGATATTTAGATGTGTATCTTAAGAATTTTAAAAACCCCATATTCTTGCATCTTTAGTACATAGAAAAGTACTAAAATGATTAATTTGAGATATCTGTTCTTAGTGATTAGCAGTAGTCTTTACTGAGAAGTATGCTTGACTGTATCTATTCCCTAGCCAAAAATCATACACAAACTGGCTTCTACCTAATCTCTTTAGGGCAGTTTCCTTTGAGCTAAATGGTCTCACCAGCTATAGTTTTCAGCAAGACCAAGGATAAAGCTTCAACTCACAACACATGTGTCATGTGCCTTACTTTAAGTTCATAGGGGAAAACTTGATGAGGGGTTTCTAGAAACTCTATATGATCTTTGCAACTTTTTCTGAATCTAAAATTATTAGAAATAAAAAAATTAGAAAATACTCCTGTAGTTTTCAAATGCAACTTTGAGAAGCCTACCAGTTCAGAATATCTCCCAACTCAAAAAATTTATTCAATTTTCGCTGTATATGTCCTGGGCTTAATCTGAGGCTTTGAGTTTCCCACAGCTAGCCCTGATTTATTTCTAGAGGAGGAAACCTTAGAGTGATTTAGAGATGAACATTCAGGATGTAATACTCCATCTGCTCCTGCTGTCATTCCAAAACTTTCTGGTATCAGATCCATGGCATGGCAGCTTTTTGATGTTGGATCAATGATATAAACAACAATCTTGAGTGACAGCTTAATCAAGTTAAAACTCTAGCAATTGTACTTCAGAGGTACAGAAGCATCTGCTAGAGATCTACTGAGAATCAAAGAATGAACCTGAAAGAACTTAATTTTATAAAAGAGGCTTCCTAGAGGCCTGCTCTCCAAAGGGTTTCTTTTCCATTAGAGAAGATTGATGATAAGTCAACAAAAGAAAAGCCTTTCTCTTTGAACCAGGTGAGTTTGATGGTAGTGAGGTATTGGAAGAGAGTTTTGAAATTATCTCCTTCTACAGTTTCTTTGGCACAATAAATATAAATAGTCAAACATTATTTAACCGTACCTAGAATCTACTCAACTGCTTTATAGTATTGCAGTGCCCATTGAAAGGAAAACCATTGAGTAGAGATCTTTTAATTTAAGTCAGTAAATGAAGTAATAAATTAACCATATTTTCATTGGCGATAATATGCTCATATTTTCATGTTAATTCATTTCTCTGGAATTAGAATGTGCCTTAAAATTAGCAGAATCTTATAATTGCTGCCTGCCTTCTGCCTGAATTGAAATTGTTTTGTTTTTTTTTTCAGAGAGAATTTACAGTGGATTCTGTCAGTCTCTTAGGTTGGCCACTACCCACCCAAGAAATGTCTTTAAATTAAACTCAGTCTTTGAAACTACACTGTTAGTCTTTAGACTTTAGACTTGAATGACTATATACTTGGCTATTAAAAAATATTCAGAGGAGATTTTCCTTTCCTACGTTTGAGACATGCAGGCTTCCTTGTGGTCTCTTTCTGCATGGTAGGTTTCCTGCCAGTTACTCTTTCAAGGAGCATAAAGTCCTTTTATATTATGGCTTTAAGCGCCATTTCTTACTAATCTCCCCATGTGGGGCAATTTGGGTTTTCTTCCTCAAATATATAGAACACTGGTGCATCTCAAAATCAATGTCTTCTCTTCAGTGAAATACAAAAACCTCTCAAATTTGAGTATTATTTTTACTAGCTGCTATGGTAAATGTTTACATATATTATATCATCAAATGCTCCCTTGCTTTGTAGTTCATCTTTTCTTGAACGTGACAGTACAGTATTATGTGTGTATGTATGTTTTTGATATTATATGTGTGGCTTCTTTTTAAGCAGCAACTTGGTTTCTTTAATTTCAACAGGAATTCATGCTCTCAGAGTACTGAGCTAACCATCTAATCAGAAAGTGCATTACTTCAAGCATTTTTCTTATTCATATTCCAGCATAAAGCAAATGCTTCACTAAAGAACAATTTCAGAAATAAATTTTATTGATTAAATTGCAAACTTGTTAAAGAACATGACAAATGTTAGAAGTGGGCTTTCGTTGGTGCCATTAAAGATTTCCACATAAGTGATTGTTAAAATATAGAAAGTCTCCCTTCTTTTGCACAGCTGGGTGTAGAAACCTGATAGATCCTCCTCTATCCCTGGTGCTGGCACCTGAGAATTTAGGCAGAACTGTGCCATTGGTCTGGAGAATTTCCATCTGCCTATGCCAAATAATAGGAAAACAGTATCTTGCCTCTAAATATTGCTTTATCCATTTTGAATGAACATTTCACGCAAGGTATGGTTGGAACATATAAAAGAAGAGAGAGGTAGACTACTGGTTCTGTTTCTCTGGAGAACCCTGATTCATACATTAGCTTTAGATGAAGTCATGAGGGTGGGGCCCTCATGATGGTAGTAATGTCTATATAAGAAGAGATACCAGAGACGTTTTTTTTTCTCTTTTCTCCTTCTCCCTCCCTCACGGAATGCCTGGGATCCAACCCAGACTATACCTCATAACATCTATAAAATGTTAGCTTAAAACTGTTTCCTGATCTGTAAATGGGCATAGGAAAATCATTGGTCTCATAGGCTAATGAGCATTAAAGACTGAAAAATCATATACAGCACTTAAATGAGTGCCATGAAGACAGTATGTACTTAATAATGATTATTGTCTTTATCACCATCATCATCATCAAAGGAAGCAGATGACATGCATTTTGAGGATAATCTCAAAATGCCATTTTACCACACTATATTATATAGCTATACACAGGGCCACATTTTATGTTCACAACATGTTAGCATCACTACCCAAGAAGGAAGGAGATGAGAATATCCCACCGACTTATGTAAGGTAACATTTTTCACTACTTTGGACCAACATGGAAATAAAGGTCACTTTTACATTTATTAAGTGGACCTCGTGAGTTGAAGTTCAACTGTCTTTCCCCCAATATTTATTGCAATTTTTATTGGCTCTAATAGGAGATAGATTAAACTTACTTGAGATATGATAATTATAGAAGGCATAACAGGTGTAGATTTTAGAAGCAAAGGCTCTCTGAGTCTATATCAATCACAACAGCGTCCTGGAAATATCCAGGACAAAATGAGAGCAAGAAAAGCAGCCAAAGCTTCAGAACTTGTGCTTCTTAAATACGAAAATAAAAAATAAAGTCACTTAGGAAGCAAATAATTATACATCCTCCCTCCTCTCACTGTACCATACTGAGAAATATTAATTTTCCTGCCTCTTCTAAGTGATGAGTTGTCATTTGACTTAGCTCAGGCTCAAAGTTATCGTAGACTCTTGCTTGGAAGAAAAGTTTTGCTGAGTACTTTAGTTTAAGTGATATTGTATAGAGATATATTTAACCCACTGAAAGGAACCAACTATTTTTAAGGATTCAAATTCACTAATTAGTTGTGTACAAAGAACTGTTATTTATAACTAGCTATCAAGTAATTAGGATCCACCAGGATTTTACCCAGAAATATTTGTTTAAAGTTAGTTACTATAGGTTTTTGAAAGTAATAACTTTATTTTTTTATGTTTTTAAAAATAATAACTTCAAAATTTATTTTATAGCTATTATTTAAGTCTCATCACATATATCCAAAGCAGTGAAGCTGATACGGATACTTCTTATAAACTGGAGAGTTTCAGTAAATATTGATACTTATAGCAGGGAATGTTTGAAGACATCTTAAGCTTTGCATTTAAAAAGAGTGTGAATTCTCTGAAACCACCTTATCTACATTATTATCAGCATTATTCCTCTAATTTTTCTGTTCACTGATGATTGCTTAATTTGCTTGTGAAAGCTGCATTTTACTTAGTAAAAGCTCAATGATTTTGATTTAACAGTTATATTCAGAGTTTTTACTGAATCTTAAAAAAACTTGATCATTACACCTTTATTTGTAATACTGAAAATAAGCAAAAATGTATGTAGCAATGCATTTTGGAATACTGTATAACCATTAAAATAACCATTACAAATTTATAATAGACTAATGTCTGCAAGATGGCAGACTGGGAGGTGTAAGCCATTCTACTCCCATAAAAATGACACTTGACTATTCATAGATGAAAACAGCTCTGAGAATGCTTCAGAATATGATTAAAGACGGAGCCCAAAACCTGAGGTTGACCACACAGAACAATGTGGGAAGCATTTTACCTACGTCTTTAAGAAGAGGTAGAAGATACTGTGTATCATGTTCTTTTTGCTTAAGCCTTGATGGAAATTCTCCTAGTGGAAAGTTCTCTTTGCTTTTCTATGGCAGGAACAAGTTTTTTCTCTCTTTTACACACACACATACACACACACACATTCAATTATAAGTACCATCTCCAAGTGTTTGACAAACGGCCTAAGGTTTTTGCCTGTTGTCAGCTCAGGTTTCAAACTCTCCCCAGGGATGCTCTTTACTGAGCAAAGCATGAGGAATGAAGAATGACTAGCTGCCTTCCTGTCAGTGGGGTCGGGGCAGCAATCGTCAGCCCAAGTACTAAAGAGCCAGACTGCCCTTCTGGGTCTCAATTTTACTTAATGTTTCTTCTCTGCTGCTGCTGCTAAGTCGCTTCAGTCATGTCCTACTCTGCGACCCCATAGACGGCAGCCCACCAGGCTCCACCGTCCCTGGGATTCTCCAGGCGAGAACACTGGAGTGGGTTGCCATTGCCTTCTCCATTGTGTGAAAGTGAAAAGTGAAAGTAAAGTCGCTCAGTCACATCCGACTCGTAGCGACCCCATGGATTGCAGCCCACCAGGCTCCTCCATCCATGGGATTTTCTAGGCAAGAGTACTGGAGTGGCTTGCCATTGCCTTCTCCAGTTTCTTCTCTAATACCCCTCAAAACTTAATGAATCCAAAGCTTCTAGGAATGGTGTCACAGAATGAATGCTGCAGAAGCTCCTGACAGTATTTCATAGTATTCATTAACGTGTGTGAAAGAACTCTTTTATTAGCTCTTCATCATAATACCCAAGGGATAACAAGATAATTCCATGGGAGTGGGAGAAAGTCAGATTTGGCTTTGAGGAAGGCACAGAATGTGGAATGTTGCTAAGAAAGACATGTGCAGATCTTTCGGTACGTGAATGATGTGGCTACAGGGGTGTGTATATGCGTGCATGCGAGCACACGCTTGCACTATCGCAGATGTTGGGTAGCGTATATTCCCAGTGAGCATCTCTTGACATGGGAGATAGGATGGGATGGGTGTATTCATGAAAACCAGGAGGTAACCAAAGATGCTTTCTTGGTTTGCCTTCTTCATCTAGTGCTGCCTTATAAATCAGTGGCCTCATACCCTAATTACTATACTCTCCCCCACCAATGCCATTCCTCCTTTTTACAGAATACTCTATATCCTTCTTCCTCTGATTGTAGGAGAGAAAAAAAACAATTTGTAAAAGTTGCAACTGTATTTTATGTGCATCTTATGAACAAAAGCCATGACTTTTCACATAGAATGAATTTGCCCTGACACAATGAAATATTGAAAAACAAGTCATTGAAGCTGTGTGTCTTGGTTTCTAGTTAGCACATTTACCACCCAATAATACATTTGAATCCTTCCTATAGGATTATTGGAATAAGAATTACAATAATGCTAACTTAAATACTTGGGTATACACCAAGGTCCTGCTGATCTCAGGAAATAAAAATTTGAGAAAACTTGTAAAAATTAACATTTAAAGGAAGAAAGAAAGGAAGTTTAGATACATAGATTGTGGCACCTTTAGAGTATCCTCCTTGGCCTATCAAAGAGCTTATTTTCCACTTGAGATTTTGGCCATTATCCTTCAACTTGATTATAGCTTAGCAAAGGTGCTAATGATTTCATTCACAAATGGAAAAGTCCATCTGGAGTTTGAGGAAGTGACTGAAGGTGGGAAAATACCAATTAGAATTTTTGCTGGTGTTGTCTCATAGCCCACATCTCTGGATTGGGGAGTGTGTGCTCCTCCCTGGAGGAGGAACAGCCATCTGGGGCTTTTTTCTCTGATTTTATATGAAAGTCAGAGAGATTAGCAGTGTGGGCAGAGTCGTAATAGGCTGGGCTGCTTATACTACTATTAAAAGTCCATTCAGGTCAAACTACAGGGAAGTCCACAGACAGCAAACAGTGGCTACATACATGTAATGCCCCCTTTCAATGTATATTAGAATCTGATGACTTAGGTTAAATTTTGATGCAAAGATCCCTAGGAACAATGCATTTGATAATAATCCTGCCCATAGAAGGACATAGGTGATTGGTACTTTATCATCTCAAACTTCTGGAGATATCATAGATACAACAGATAGTGGACTATCCAGCTATTTGAAGCTTCAAAATCTTGTTATTATTATTTTAAAGTTTTTATCTATAATCTTATTTTTAGTAAGTAGAATGTACTAAATATAGATTTTTCCCCTATCTCTACAACCAATCATTTTATGGATATAAAAGAATAACAATGCAAGGAATTTTTTTCTCTCTCTTTGCTTTAGTTCTATCTTTCTCTGCCTCTCTCTATTTCTATCTCTCTGCCATTCAATTTTCTTTCTTCTTTGGACCTAAAAAGGGAGGGATTGTGGAAATGATTCCCCAAGTCCCATTCAGCTCCAGTGTTATATGATTCTCCCATTCAAATCCCACCCCACCCCCACCCCTCAATACATGTACTCCATCCCTACTTCTGCCCTTAGAAATACAATGACAGCTTATTAGATATAATCCCTCAAAAAACTCAAAAGCAATACTGTCACATTGGAAGATTTTTCTCCCCAGAAAGCTGTTTAATTTGATGGTTATCATTTGTCAAAGCCCACTGTTTGTGCAGATTAATTAAAACCTGTGGTTCCAGCTGCTGCATGGTAGCCCTCCTTGTAACAAAAAACAATTTGCAGCCCTAAATTCATCAGTCTACATCTGATCCCCTTGGAACGTCTCTACCCTACTGTGTAAGACAACATCACTCAACCTGCCCCCAGACCTGTGTCAGTACATGGGAAAACGGAATCCTGTAATACGTGTCTTTTCTTGTTGAAATCTTAACGCATAAAATTGTAAGAGATGCCAACCCCCACCAAAATTGAGATCAGTAAATTGAAGACCCCAGATGAGATCTCAATTAGACAACAGGAAGTGAAACTGAACTGTTAAATCAGAAACCCATTTAAAATATCATGTTCTAGCAAATGATATTTTAAACAGTGTTTTGCTGTTTTGATTATCAAGAGTCCTTATGTGTTATGGATTAGCAGATGCTATCATTTCCCAATAAATAAAGATACTTAATAAGAAATAGCTATTTGATGAAGTGAGCCTAATTTATTTTCGTTTGTAAAATCTGCTGAGACCAAATACTGTTACCTGCAGTCAAGTTTTGCTTATCCAAAGTAATCTCCATATAATTGAAATCCCCAAACTTAAAAGTTTAACCGATTCACATCTATAATATTAAAAATTGGTTTCCAGCAAACACAGACCTGCTGAAAAGAGGAGGAAAATAAAGAAGTTATTTTCCACCTATATTTTAAATTGAAAATACATCTTAAATCCTCTAAAGCAGCTCATTGTTGCACAAATGAACTCAAAATACTCCAGAGAAAACCATGAGCCTCTAACACTTCCAGATATTCACAGCATTCCACCTTTGATGTGAGAGAAGTGTGAAATATATAAATTATATATAATGACCAAAAGCCTTCTCCATTGTGATTGCTGTTGGCAACAGTTGGTCCTGTCATTAAACTACAAGGCTATTTAGAAGAAATTTCTTAGTAAAATCCATGTATATGTTCTAAGATTGGGTGGTGCAGTGCTTTTTTTTCTTCTTCTTTTAGCTAGCCTGACTAGCAACCTTAACTTTGTATTTGCTTCCATTCTCCTATTTCGGTTTCCAGACTAAATGGACCAATGACTTTACTACCTGAAATGGTTCATTGGTTAAAATAACTAAACTAGGTCTATGCCTGGGACCTACAAAAGCAAAAAAATGTTTAAAGCAAGATCTCAACTATGACCCTAAAACTAGGAAACAAAAATAAACCCACATAATACATCAGTTATTATTATCATTGTTTTTTTCCTGTGGGCTTCCTAGGTGGCTCAGTGGTAATGAATCCACCTGCAGCGTGGGAGATGCAGCTTCGATCCCTGGGTCAGGAAGATTCCCTGGAGAAGGAAATGGCAACCCACTCTAGTATTCTTGCTTGGATGAAATCCCACGGACAGAGGAGCCTGGTGGGCTGCAGTCCATGGGGTCCAAAAGAGTTGGATGTGACTTAGTGACTCAACAACATGACAACACCCTTTAATCTGTTGCCCTTCTTCAAGTCTGTTCTTCTAAACTATGGCAGGTCTCCTGTCCCTACTTCATCTTCAGTTTTTACCTCCGATCTTCCCTATATAGGGCTTTGGTGTCCTTTACATAATTCATTAGGAAACTAATCTGCAAACACTGACTTTGGGAGGAAATATATGTCGACTGAACAACAACAACAAAAAAAGCACAACCTAAGAGGTGAGAACTATGTTTTATTTAATGGACTTGCTGAGGACTTATGCTCAGGAGGCAGCTTCTCAGATAGCCTTGAGGGACTGCTCAGAAGAGGTAAGGAAGGAGCCAGGATATATAGGAGTTTTCACAACAAAGATCATGTAGTTAGAACATCAACAGATTACCATTAATTAAAGACAACCAGATTTCTCAAGTCAATGAATTTAGCACTTTTCTATTTTGGGGAACATACAAGAGTCTGGGGTCACTGAAACCATTCCTTTGATATGCACCTTTGACATCTAAGGGCAGCATTCTGTTCTTTCCCATCCTGAGTCTCCCTGGGCCGACTATCAGTAGTTGCTGACTGCTGCAACATCCTTTGTTTACTGATATGGCAGGCAACATTTGTTATTCACATATATAGATTAAACAAACAAAATGAGTCCCAGCATGCTTTGATTATCATCTTTTCTTCTAAAGAACACCTTGATTAGCCATCCTTATCATCCCATAAAATTGGATTTATTCTGGGGCTTTATCCTTCTCCCCAGTAATTCTTCTGGGGTTTTGTTGCAGGGGCATCTTTCATCCCTTTCAGTAATACAGAATAAATAAACAGTATTGTCACTCTGCTCTCCCAAAATAGGGGCAGGCCTTCCTGCCTGACATATATACATCCTCATTTCATGTGGGGAGTTCATTACGGGGAATGTTGCAACCCAGCCAAGGATGAGAAGCCTGGGGCCCTTTGCAAAACAGCACTTTAAAAGAGCAAGGCAAAAGGAATGATTTTTATTTTAAGAAGCTTCCTTTTAACCCAGGCTCTTATTCATCTGTCAGGGGTCACCCCACCTCACACAGCAGGAGAGACCAGTGACGAGTATTTGACCAGTTCAAGAGGCAACTGTTTCACACAGGCAGCTTCTCTCAAGAAAACCATTAAAGCACATCAACCCTGACAGCTGCACAGACACCCTGAGGGCTGTGCTGCAGAGACCAAGCTTTAATACATCCTCAGGCTTTCCAGGGGCCTGTGTGGCTGCTTGTTTCAGTGAGATCAGATTTCAGTTCCATACAGTGATGGGGAGACCCTGGGAGTGGGGGGTTGAGAGGGATGGCAAGCGGGGAGGGGAGAGTTGAATAGCAACTGAACGCTGTAAGATGACTTGATGACGGTTTTGAAGGCCTAATCTGTGAAAATGCATACATCACAATCCAAAATGACTTCAAGTCTTTGTTTGTAGCACCAGGTCAATACTTCCAGGAATTGTCCACCATGTTTGCAGAAAGTTAGAATGGGTTCTGGTTACCAGCACATCACTCCACCTGTAACTGTCTTACAGTATTTAGCTTGTTGAGAAATAATGCACTGCACCATCCAGTAATCTGGGGATACAAGTGTAAAAAAACAAACAAACAAAAAAAAAAAACACAAGGCTTACATGATAAGGCAAGGAAGCTGTTACAGGAAGGAGGATCCCTTTCAGGGCCCGAGACGGGTTCGTATCTAATACTCAGAAACGAACTGTCCCAGGAGAAACATGTGTTGGCAGAGTAAGAGATTTTACTGGGAAGGGATTGCCCAGGCAGAGAGCAGCAGGGTGAGGGAAACCAAGAGAACTGCTCTTTCACATTGCTGAAAGTATCAGGTTTTGTGGCGATGGGGTTAGTTTCAGGGTTGTTTCTGGGCAATCATTCTGACTCAGAGTCCTTCCTGGTGGCATGCATATTGTTCAGCCAAGATGGATTCCAGAGAGGAAGATTCTGGGAGTTCGGTAGGACATATGGTCTGGTATCTCCTCTCTTCTTTAGACCTTTCTTGAATTCTTTCAGCTGGTGGCAGCTTGTTAGTTCTATGTTCCTTACCAGGATCTGCTACTATAACTCATGCAAGTGGTTACTATAGTGCCTGGCTAAGGCAGACAGTTTCAGTCAATGGTTCCCCTAACAAAGGTGCTAATGTTAATGATAGATTTTGGAAGTGGTAAAAGTGTTAGTTCCTCAGTCATGCCCAACTCTCTGTGACTCCATGGACTGTAGCCTGCCAGGCTTCTCTGTCCATGTGGATTCTCCAGGCAAGAATACTGGAGTGGGTAGCCCTTCCCTTCTCAGGCTCTTTCCAACCCAGGGATCAAACCCAGATCTCCTGCATGGCAGGTAGATTCTTCACTGTCTGAGCCACAAGAGCAAGCTGTCCCAAATCTTACTCTTTCCCTCTAAGTCCTAACTGTGTATATCTGTTCAGTCTTTGTGAGATGTCCTGAAACCCAGGAGGAGAAAAGCCAGTTGTAATGGTTGCAACATTCTGGTGTTAGAATAGGAGCTTTGGCTAATAGGGAAGGCTTCTTCTTGCTGATATAAACTCAGAAAATGTGCACTGCTCACCCTTCATCTGACAATGGCTTGAATAAACTTCTAGGAGACAGTGGGGCATGGTGAGCCTCCAAGTCTTCTGAGGAACATGTTAGCCCCTGTTGCAGAGTCCTGCCTATTCCTAATTTAGAAACTTTCCAGCCAGCTAATGGGTAACACTGGAACCTAAGTGATAAGCCCTAGAGATGCCCAAAACATGTAATAGTAACATATTAAGTTAATCATTATAATAACAATAATTTCATTTCACAGGGACACAGGTCTAATTGCCATGTATATGTATTGTCTTATTTTACCCTATCATAGTCCTATGAATAGCCCTACTTTTCATGCCACTACATAGATTAGGGGGAGAAGGCAATGGCACTCCACTCCAGTACTGTTACCTGGAAAATCCCATGGATGGAAGAGCCTGGTAGGCTGCAGTCCATGGGGTCGCTAAGAGTCAGACACGACTGAGCAACTTCACTTTCACTTTCCACTTTCATGCATTGGAGAAGGAAATGGCAACCCACTCCAGTGTTCTTGCCTGGAGAATGCCATGGACAGAGAAGCCTGATAGGCTACAGTCCATGGGGTCGTTAAGAGTCAGACACGACTCAAGTGACTTAGCAGCAACATATAGATTCGGATTTGGGTATCGAAATTAGATGAAATGGTTTGTCTATAGTCAAATACAGTAGTATGACAGGGGGGTATAAATTGTGTCATCATGTTGATTTAATTATGAATTCTGATTTTCTTGTTTATGAACTATGTGGTCTCCTTCAAGTAACTTACCTTCTGATCCATATATTAATGGTTCATCTCATAGTAGGAATATTATAGGGGCTAAAAATAAGATAATAGCTCTAGTTTCAGGTAGATCAGGTTAAACAGGTAGCTGAAGGCTTGACATAGAGGAAGCACAATGAATTCAGGTTTAAAAAGTAAGCCAATGATATTATTCTCAATTTAAAGAGAGTAGTTAATGAAATTCAAAGAATCTAAGGAATTTATTCAAGTCCACACAGAAGTAGATCACAGACCTGAACTAGAGACTAGAATTTCCAGCTAGTTTAGTATTCTTTATACATTATCACAAGTTCACTCTACTTTTGAGAACATGAAGATATATGTTGTCAGTGGAATACTACTCATTAGAGAAGTCAGATAAAAAAAATTCACTATACAACTTAAATCTGTTGAGCTAAGAATAATTAGAATTATTTTCCATTGTTGGATAAATGAAATGAGACAAGTTAACTTTGTAAGATTAAAAGTCAGTAACCTTCAATTTCATGAGAATAAACGTGGGAGGTCTATTGTCAGGTGGATAGATGCAAAGAATGACCTCTCAAGAGTCTTCAGTTCTCTATGATCAGGGCTAATAAGATCCTTAACTCTAGAATCCCACTTCTATCCATCTTTCTCTCTCTCAAGAAAGGCCATGGTAGAGCAGGTCAAACTACAAGTAGAACATCTTAATCGCCTCCCTCCAAAATAGTTGTCTGACAAAATGAATTACATTTCTTTATAGATACTCATTTATTTTCCCAACTCTAAGAAATGTAGTGAAGACATTTGTATAGTCCCAGGGAAATAAAACAGGACAGAAAAGTGCTTAAATTTTTTTTCCCAAATATTCACAAGAAAAAAAAGAAAAACATAAAGCCTTCTTTCCAGTCTCCATTCCACAATTAGGCTTGAGTGACATCTGAGTTAAATAAGTTGTAGTTATGAATATTTTATCAGATTTTTGACAAGACATCTATCTCACTGTAGAATGAGGTCTGATCTTAAATCACCCTGGACAGTTTTGGTTCCTAATTAGACGGTCAGTACACTACCAGTTGGGAGATGTGGATTTTATTTGGCTTCTATGATTATGAGATGGGTGAGATAATTGAGAACTTGGATCTGGTCCAATTAATTCTCTTGGTAGTTTACTATCTCTTCAGCTCTGCTAGACACCTGGGCACTAACACAGCTGCTGCTGCTGCTGCTGCTGCTGCTACGTTGCTTCAATCGTGTCTGACTCTGCGACCCCATAGACGGCAGCCCACCAGGCTCCACCGTCCCTGGGATTCTCCAGGCAAGAACACTGGAGTGGGTTGCCATTTCCTTCTCCAATGCATGAAAGTGAAAAGTGAAAGTGAAGTCACTCAGTCGTGTCCGACCCTCAGTGGCTCCATGGACTGCAGCCTACCAGGCTCCTCTGCCCATGGGATTTTCCAGGCAAGAGTACTGGAGTGGGGTGTCATTGCACAGCACACTGGTATTAATTTAAAGTGAAGCTCTAGAAAAGCACAGTGAAATAACATTGTTTCCAGTTTGAACCAATAATCCCATTTAAAATGCTATTATATCTGTATATATAACACACTGTAAGCTCAACACAATCCATTCCTTCCTTAAGACTGAAGATTTTCTACTATCTTCCAACTTCTTCAAGCTTCAGTTTCATCAGAATGATTATCAGACACTAAGTTCTTGGGCTGTATCTTACAGTTCTAATTAAATTTGAGGCTTTTGTTTTGAAACCAATGGAAAATAGTTAACCACTGATTATATGTTAGTTAATACAAAACAACTAGTTTTATAATGCTTTTCAATTAAATACTCAATATCTTATCTTCTTCAGGAAGCAATTTGGCTGGAACAAGATATAGCCTGTCCTGAAATATTTGGGTCAATAAGAATACAATATAGTATACTTTATTTTACAGAAAGTGTGCTTTTTAAAAAAGAAAAGATTGGGAAGAAAAGGTATCAATAGAAATGGGCATTTGAGAGCAAATATGTTAGAATTCAAAATACTAAATGACTCAGCAAAGTAAAATTTATCCTTTTATTAGAAAAAGGTGGAAACATATGAAGTAACTGGAGGGTAAAATGAATTATCTTATATTAATACAAGAAGAAAATGACTAAAAACTCTACCATGATTCTGGTTAAAATGGTGACTTAAACAAAATGCTATATATATATGTATGTATTCCATTTGATATACCCTCCAAATGACAGTTAAAAACACAAAGGCATTAACACAACAGCACAAGCAGAATGGGAGAGGAGACAAGATAAGAAATATCATCAAGGTTGGGAAAGATGAAAAGACGAAAAGTAACTCACATTGAAGAGGAAAACTCCATGTATGAAATTGTGAGAAATGGCTTTCCCATAGAGGTCTGAAAAGCCTAGATTCTAAGTGTTTCCAAGAATCATGCTATGGAAAAATGGGAATGAGGTATTAATCTAACATGAAAAGCTTGTGGATGGGCTTAAAACTCATCCCCCAAATTTTCCTTATCATGTCTTTTAGCCAAACAATTACCCTATTCCTACCTCTCAGAAGAGAATGTTCATTCCTTTCTGGAGAAACTAATCCAGGCAAAGTAGGGGACAGTGTGTGTGTCTGGATCACATTTATGATTATACAACCTGTATGAAAACAGAGAATCCCATACTCACAAGGGCCCCTTACTTGTTTAATACTTTGCTGCTATAGTATTGAAATTCTTAATAATATTTTGTTTAAACAATGAACCCTATTATTATTTTCTTTTTCTTCTTCTTTTTTTTTTTTTTTTTACCATAGGTCTCACAACTGATATAACTGGTCCTGATGTTTTTGGTAGTGAGTTGTATTGAGGTACCAGAGAGAAAATGGGCATTTAGGAAAGCATGAAAAGTGGATCGTAACTCACCCTAGCCTGCTTCTAGTGTAAGATCAGTGAGATATATTACTCACCCATTACACCCTCATACACTCAGGCAAAAGACTGAGACATTTTCTTACGAGATACAGAACAACTCTAAAGAATGAAGATATTTGTATTTGAAGGAATTATAGTAAGAATTAGACTGGCTACCCAATCATTCTCCAGTGAAGTCCTCTAGTTAGAAAGAACTCCCCTGCCATCAGCATCTGGAGATTCTATTAGCTATTGTAATGCCTTACTCTAGAGTACAAACTGACAGCCAAGCACTACCAGATACTCCAGATACTCCAGGAGAAGCTTCAATAGAAACTGATAAAAAGAAAGTTGAGAAAAATTGATTCAACACAGGGAACAGAATGATATGTCAAAAATATAATTGATTTTTATTTATTTTAGAGAGCTAAGAGAACATGCTAATGACTTGAAATTAAAAACAGAGTGCTATAAATGGGAGTAGGGATAATGAAAATAAGCTTAAAAAAAAAAAAAAAAAAAAAAACAGGAAGCCCTTCCCCCAATCAGTAAAGGGATTGGAAGGCAGAATTTAAACAAAAATCCCCCAGAAAGAGAGAATCAATGAAATAAAGCCTAAGGAATTATCTAATAAATCATAAAGGAAATTCCCATAATAGGAATGTATGTGTCTTTATCACTGAAAGAGGTCATTGGGTGAAAAAAAAAAAAATCCACACCAAGCCCCTTTATCATACCTTATTGCAATATCAGTAGCAGAATGAAGTTTCTAAATTTTCAAGAGTAAGAATGGCATCAGACTTCCAGCATTGCATGCCAGGAGACTGCAGAGTTATGCCTGCCAAATGCTCACAGGAAGTTATTTCCAAACTTGAATTCTTCACCCCACCAGCCACCACTATTGGTTCAAGGTATAACTGACATATTTCTATATTGTAAAAAGACTCCAAAAGTGTACTTCCAAGCACTGTTTCTTAGAAAGCTACCAGCTAGTGCAATGCAGGAGACCCCATTTCTATTCCTGGGTTGGAAAGTTGCCCTGGAGAAGGGATAGGCTATCCACTCTAGTATTCTTGAGCTTCCCTTGTGGCTCAGACAGTAAAGAATCCATCTGCAATGTGGAAGACCTGGGTTCAATCCCTGGGTTGGGATGATCCCCTGGAGGAAGCATGTTCACCCACTCCAGTATTCTTGCCTGGAGAATCCCACGGACAAAGGAGCCTGGTGGGCTACAGTCCGTGGGGTCGCAAAGACACAACTGAGTGACTAAGAACAGCACAGTGTACTCAGCAACACAAAGGAAAAAGAGTGGGACTTAGGATCTAGAGAGAGGAAATCTCAACCAAATGAGAGGCGAAAGATTAACCCCGTGTCCACTGAGAAAACAGCCAGTTTAGATCGAAGCAGGAAGTTGAGGAAGAGGGTTGACTTCAAGGAAAACAATAAATGTGAACTGAGGCTGTTTTTGGAAATATTGAGCATTTGGACAAAAACATTTATAGGCATTTGACAACTCTCTTAGAATGTTTTAAAGAGAAAAGAAGCACAAGTCGGTAAGAGAACATAGGAAGTTAAGGGGGAAGATGGCCATTATTGAACAAAGGAAAGACAGAAAGGATTCCAGAAAGAAAAATGTAATCATGTACACAATGGTTTTGCAGTAAATGTGTGAATAATTATAATAATGAAAAATCCAACATTTGGTTAAGTCTCTCCAAAAGTGATGTGATTATATTGGGAGAATTTCAGCAGTGGTGGTACAGGAAAGATTATAAAAAGTTTTGGGATGTTTGAGGAATAGAACTAAAAATCCTTAGCTGTTTAACTGTAAGAAACCAAATATGTATAAAATTTAAAAAACACTAAAAAAATCACAGTAAACTATTATTATTTATATAAAGATGGGAGAGTGTAAAATAAACAGGATAATTCTACTCTAGATAGGTAAATCATCTTGATAAAAAATAAAAATTAACTTAAAACTTAGGTGATAGAAAAATTTTTGCATCATTCATTGAGGGAGTTCCTTTAACATTGACAAAGACTTGATTGCAGGATATTTTGTATGGCTTTTAAAAATATAGACTTATTGGCATCATTTTTATTTGTTGGATGGTATTCAAATGGCCCTAAAAGAAAATGTAGCATATCTCTACTCATAATAATAATCAGATATATGTCTACAATGTTCTGTTCTCCCACAGTTGACCCCAGTCATCATGAAAACTCAGAAAAAAAAGCCCTTCTCTGCATTTTTTTATCCTTTCATTGTCCTCTTGGTTAATGACTGTTTTGTTCCTCTAGGAGTAAAAATGAAAGCTTCCAAAATCTAAGAATATTCAAAGACTTTCTCAGAGAGAGTCAATCATGAATCAAGAGTTGCCGCAATGTGAAAATTGAACACATTATGTCTGCTATAAACTTCAAAAAGAAAGATACTCAAGTTTCTAAAAGTCTTTAAGGTGGATATTTGCAGCATTTTGTGTTACAGTAAAAGACTTGGAAAAAGACTGATTAAAATACAGCCTGTACAGTGTTTTATTCTACACCACCAAAAATAATCAGAGAGCGATAGGTAGGAGGGTATGAAATGATGTTCAAGACATACTGCTAAGATAAAAAGAAAACAAAACAACAGCAAAACAAGTATCCAAACAAAGCAACCAGTTGCAGAATATTGTGTATGGCACCCTTATCCCTACATGAATTTATTATAAAAGCATAATTTTCCTTGCTTTTAGACAAAGTCATTGAGGTTGGAATCCAAGGATGATTACCAGATATACTATAATGCTTTATATTTGTCTTCATATTACTTTCAATTTTATAACAACAATAATTTTAAAGAAAGAATAATTTTGAAAAAGTCAGTAATATATAAATAATGCATTATATTAGTCCATGCAATCAGTAACCTATACCTTAATTTTAAAAGATTCACTCCTACTTCAGCTCAGGAATTAGAGATAAACTGGAACTTTGCCTTAGATATTTAATATGGTAAGAGGAAAGAACATGGGATTTAAGTCAGGAACTCTAATGTCATTTTCCCATGTAAAATCTGGGCATGTTTCCTTTCATCTTTTAGTCTGTTTCCGTTACATTGCTGGGAAGAAATATTTCCCATGTGTATTTACACACACTTCCTCATGTTGTTTTCCAGGTCAGGACACCAAGAAGAGGAGAGCAAGCTCACAGCTCATTCTTTAAATGAATTTCTCTTTTGAATTCTCCTGCCTGCATTTATGTGACATTGTATATTTTTGCCACTTATAGGCATTTGCACTTAAAAATGATGTTCTGGGATGCTTCGGTGACTTCTAGTAGAAAAATGCAAATAAATGTAGATTTCTGTTATTATCAGCTTCATCAAAGCAAACAGGCAGAAGCAGGAACGTTATTGGAGTTTGATAAGTGGTATATTTGAATGATTTCCCCAGAGGACTGGGGAAAACACATCTTGTTCCATTTGCTATTATAGATGAGCATCAGTTGTTTCATGCAGAGTTACCTGCATATACCACTCTCAAACCCCCACTCTCACTTTTTTTTTTTTTTTTTAGGGTGAGAGCTGCTCTTTTGTTTTCTGAAATGTAATTGCAACAAATGGTAGACTTGAATCAAGACCCTTAGGTAGAAGCAAGTGAGAAAAATGCATGAATAACATAACAGAGCATTGGAAGAATCATTTCAGAAGGCAATGTTTGTATCATAGAAAAAAGAGAACTTGCAGTCTAGTTCTCCAATTAGAACCAAGTGAAAATAAGAACTTCTAGGGACCTCTTGTTGGATTTCCAGTCTAGACCATATGACTTATCTTTGGATATAGTTTGGAATATCTTCTGACATTTTCAGCTAAATAAATCCAAATTTCTTGAAAGACAGAGGTCTTGTGTTTAGTTATGTATCATACTAAGCCCAGCACATTTCCATGCAGATGGAAGGCTCTTAATAAAATAATGCTGATTGAGTGTTAATCCACAGCAGGGTCAAAACTGGAAATGGCCATTTGATAGCAAGCCAGTATGTGTGACCAGGCTTGTTCTGAACATCTAATTACTCATTCTAGAAAAATATATCATTTGCTTTGATGAGACAAAAAAATAAAAATCAATTAGATGATTGTCTCCAAAAATGTATAAAAGACTGCATCATTCCTAAGTGCCTATCATTATAGAACACAATGAATGAAATGAAATGAAATGAAATCTCTGTATTTAAGACGCAGTGGGATTTCAGGAGCAATTCCATAATAGATGGGATGCTTAAGAATGATCCCTCTAATTTTTCTTATGGACTGCCTTCACTTGGTGTTGGATTAGACTCATCAAAAGATCACTGGACAGGAAACAGGAGCCTTGAATTCTGATTTTAACTCTGTATGTAGTTCACTTGCTGGGTAGTCTTCAATTTTTCGCAGAGAGAGGAAATGCTCTCAGGCGCCTGAGTTTATTCCCTAAGGCAAGTTCTCCATATTTCATTTGCATCAGAGTCACCTGGAGGGTTGGTTAAAACTGATTGCTAGGCTTCACCTCCAGCTTTTCTGATTTAGTCGATCTGGAGTTGGGGGAGGAATTTACATTTCTAATGAGTTCCCTGGGGAAGCTGCAAATGCTTACCCTGTGGTCTCACTTTGAGAACCACTGGCAACCCACTCCAGTGTTCTTGCCTGGAGAATCCCAGGGATGGGGGAGCCTGATGGGCTGCCGTCTATGGGGTCGCACAGAGTCGGACACGACTGAAGTGACTTAGCAGCCTTAGGCGAAAAGACCAGATAGGACCCTGCTAGTCTCCAAGGTTTTTCTCTGCTACCTCTTCTGTTTCTAAGCATTCGTGTTTCTTTCCGGCTGGCTCCATCTGCACAGCTGGGCTCTCGCCGAGGGCCTCTTTCCTGCAGGAGCCCCCGGTGATAACAACAATAACAGCAAGCCTCGCTTCTTCCTTGCATTCTTTCTAATGAGACCTCGAGTCTCAGGAGCCACCTTACACTGCTCTGCACAGCTCCACCCAATCATGGCGCAAAATAAACTGTCAGACCTCGCAAACAAAGACTGAGAGTGCAGGGCCAACCCACAGCTGAGCCTTTGCCTCTGGCGCTTCCTCTCTTTACTACCTTTGGAAGGCTCTTTGCTCGCCTGGGAGATAGTGAGTAACTGGGCTTGTTAGTTGGGTAACACTTTCACTCTAGGGGCAGTTTCACCGATTCGCTCTTATGGGCTTGTGAAAAGCGAATTTTCTCCAGCTCTCCAGGAAGAGAACAAATTTAATGGTATCAAGCAAAGGAAAGGATAAATCTTTGTACAGGAGAAAATAGAAAAGAAGCAGTGTTCTTCGTTAGTGATGCAAGAAGAGACTAAGCTTGCCTGTTCAGTAATTTAAGCTAATGGTTGAACCCATGAAGTATGGTGGAGGATAGTTTGCCAGTGGATGCCTGGTGGATGTGCCCCTTTGGAAGTGAAACGGAATAATTCGAGGATAAATCAGCAAACCTGGCCCTGTCAACCCCTCCCTCTCACCCCTTTCCAGCATCTTCCCTTCTCTAACCACCATCTTAGGTGGCTTTTACTAGAATCTTCACCACATTGAAACAACTAATAAATGAGGTTTACCTATTATGACACCAGACTCTACTTTCTTACCTCCTTCCTCTCCTGTTTTAGAGACCTTCTGTGGCTCTGAAATTTATGTGGCTTCAAATACAACTCCAGCTGCCTGACTTCCTGCTAATACCTAGATGAAGTCTCTGCTTCAGCCTTAGTGACTTCTTCCCTGAACCCCAGATGTGCCGCTGTTTTCTTCTTGATGCAAGGTCTTCATCTATGCTCTTCATTCTATCTGAAACAGCTTTCTAAACCTTCTTGGTTTCTTTCAACCCTCCCCTCCCCCAGGTATCATCTTTTTCATGAAGTCTTGCTTGACTGCTGCAATCCAGTGATCCAACTTTGTTATTTGCTAGATGCCATATATGCAATGCCAATAGTAGTTATTTGTCTCTGATTTTGTTGCATGGATCAGACTTATTTTCTTTTCAAAGAAACCTAAGGGCCAAGATTTAATATCATGCATTTGTAATTTAAAAAGTTTTGTCCTGTGTTTGTCTTTCAGTGGTGCCCTATATGCAAATACGGATAACTTCTTTGAATTCATCTTCCAGTAATCTTTTGCCAGTGTTTCTGTGTGTACATGATGCACAGTAAATGCTATAATAGCTACTCAATCTGTTGCTATACATGTTGCCTCATTAATATTCATTAGATACCCATTATCATCCTACTCACCAATCTATTTATCTAAACTGTGTAAACAAAAAAGTGCCAGAGAAGTTAGGTAAATTGCATAAAGGTACTGAGTTATTAATTGATGGAGTGTGGGTTACAAACTCAGGTCCATCTGACTTTAAAGAGTATACCTCCCTGCAGACTCCACCCTAGTTCTATATTATGAGGGTAGGAGTGAACTTACTAAGGATAAACTTGTCCAAGGTCACATCACAAACTGTTTTCTGAAGAAATGTATAAACTGAATCATTATTCTTTTTTCATGATTATGTTATACAGGTGATAAAAACTAGAAAATCACTCTCTCCTGCGTTTGTGTTGGTGAACGCTAATCCTAAATTGAGGGCCCAACTTCTCTGTTGGCTCTTGTTTTCTCTCCCCTGTAAGTCTATCAAAGAAGACGTGTGAGGTGATGATAGTTTAGCTCTTCTTAGCAGCTGAAATAAATTTACTTTAAATGAACAGAGGGATTTTATAATGCCTGCGACCTATCTGGTCTCCATGGGAGAAATTTCCTGAAACATCCTGTCTGCTGTCATCATGAGAGCCAGAGCTTTATGATTATGTATAAGAAGTTTCTATAACTGCTTTAACTAATAACATTTTATTTTAACGCATTTCCTATTTTCATATTTATTGTGTTCCAATCATGTTTTGTGAGGACGCAGAACATGGAAACCGATGTAACTGGTGTTTAGTATGTATGCATAGTGTACTTTCCTCGAGATTCCCCTGCTGAGCATAAATATAAAATAAATACAAATAAATTAAACTCTTTGATAGGCTGTGAGAGTGCCCCAGTCTAGCTGATCAAGTCACCCCCTTCCTTCCACTTAAATAATTCCCTGCAGAAATTAATAAACTGATTAGAACCAAATCCCCTTGCAAAATAGGGTTTCCTCTTTCAAGTTTACTAATCTGGAACCACTCAGAGTCACGTTACTTGCCAAACAGAACCTGAAGGATGATTCCAATTCTCCCATCTTCCAGCTGATGAAAAAATCTTTGCTTGGACGGGTAGAGAGAGTGAAGGGAAAGAATGTTGAAATCTCCAATCTGTTTATTGTACAGCTGGCATCAGAAAGAATCTGATTTGCAAGGAGAAGTTTCTGGATCTTGTACCATGTCCAGAGAGGGACCATTAGGAAGATGGGAAAGAGAAAATGCTTGAAAGTTCCAAAGACTTCCAATGAAATTGGAGGATGCATTCAGGTAGGATTGTAAGTTATCTGACCAGATTTCATTTTGTGATTACATAAGACAGTGATGAGAAGTGAATACGTTACACCTGTTAAACTGCAGTGCTGAATCTTATAGTCATGTCATAGGTAATACTTTTTTATCCACTCATCTCTTATGAATTAAAATGCATGCTCTTTTTCATTTCCAAAATTTGGATTCTTCTGGAAAAGAAAAACAAAAAAGGCCTCTTTCTTCCTCTTCATTGAGAATCTTTTCTTGCTGAGAAAAACAGGTAAGCAGTTTTTTTCAAGTTAAAAAATTCAAAATAATTTTTAGACATTGAAAATGAAACATTTTGGGAAACTGAAGTCTTTCATTCTAGATTAAAGCAAATATAGTTTAGAAGCAAGGATGGATATCAGTTGATATTAATTCATTACCTTAGAGATATCTGTCTTAAAGAGTAAACATCTGGAACAAAGTTTTTCCAGTTCATCAAAATCTTCAACATTGCCAGCAAATTCTGATGCAGCAGATTGGTGTTTAGGGAGTAAAGGGGCAGGAATATTCTTCTTCCAAGTGTCTCTGTGATGAGATATGAATAAGTCTCAGCTTCTTTCTGGAGAGTCTTAGGGCTGAGTTCATAGCATCATCATCCTGAAAGCATTTAAGAAAAAGATAAGTGCCCTGGGCTGGAAAGAACTAGGGAGATACTATTCAGGGGCCAAGACCTAGGGAGATGCTATTCAGGGGCCTGATGATTTTCAAATTTCTTGCTGGTCCTGGGACTCTGTTAATTTACTGCCTTATCAGTTTGCTGTTATCAATATATATGAATTGTCAGATTCTGTGGTAGTTTATTCTAAGAATCAGACAAGAGAAAGGGAAAGGAAAATGGAAACAAAATGTAAGTTGTCTGCTGTGTTCTAGGAACTATGCTATTATATCTTGTTTTATTCTGTCCCAAACTGTAAGCATCATCACTTAAGCCATTTTTCATTGATGTGGAATCTGAAGCTCTGAGAAGTTAAGTCACTAAGCTTGTCAGTGGTACAGGTGGTGTGTGTCAGCATTCTCTGCCTCAACACAGCACAGTGGAGGTGGACGTTAGGAAGGCCAGAGGGATGCTCTAGAATTTAATAAAGGAAGTAGAACTTAAGTTGAACTTGAAAGAAAATGGCACAATGGCCATTGAAAATCCAGGGAAGGCAATTTAATAGGGGAAGGATATGTGCAAATACTTGTACATGTAATGAACTGGCAAAGTAGGTAAACTAGTTTGGTTAGAATAGAAACTCTATAGGAAATATAAGATAAGAAAGACTACAGGCTAGATGGTCCTTTCTTTGATTCATCTACCTGGGACTCAGAAATGCCCTTCAAAGTCACTCCTACCATTTCTCAAGGTTGGTGTCACTGGAGGAAGTCAAATCAGTGCTCCGCTTGCTTGACCCACTTTGGAGAAGGTCAGCGTGAAAGGTGTCTCTACAGAGGTCATATTTAGATAAAATCTAAAAGAAAACCAAGAGTAGCCATGAATGCAGATGCACCAACAAGGTAGGATCAGCATATTCAAGAACTCAAGTGAGCTGAGTGAAGAAGTAGCGTGAGGGCAGAGGGGGGAAGTGTGCAGGTGCTGGATCACATGCAGCCTTGTGGGCCGTAGTAAGGAGTCTGATTTTGTATGAAATTGAAGGGGATGCAACCAAGGGTTTATATGCAGGGAAATACAGTGATTCATTCATAATGAAGAAAAGGTTGAACAGGGTATGATGTCCATTCTAGTCAATTGGATTAACCCAGGCCAGACATTAGGTGGTAGAGTGGTTAAGAATCCACCTGCCAATGCAGTAGACACGCAAGATGTGGGTTTGATCCCTGGGTCAGGAAGATCCTCTGGAATAGGAAATGGCAACCCATTCCAGTATTGTCTGGAGAATTATTCCACGGTCAAGGAGCCTCGGGGGCTACAGTCCATGGGGTTGCAAAGAGTCGGACATGACTGAGCATAGCACATGCAGACCAGAGGTCTAGGTGTCCTGAAGAACAGTGGTGGAAGTGGGGATGGAGAGACATGTAAGGAGCTTTAGACATATCTCGAGGAAATAGCTCTGTACCCACTTGCTCATGAGCTAGATTTTGGCAGCAGGTAGAAGAACCCATCAGGGCAAGATTTCTCACCTGAGTAACTCAGGAGTTCAGTTTTTGATTTATTAAGAAGAGCAAGTGGGTCATTTAAGAGATGTATAGTTGACAGCTGGGTATTTTTCCATCTTGAACTAGAGCTCTAAGTTTTCATCACTTGTCTTGCCCTTAGATCACTCTTAAGATCAGATCTAGTAGTCATGTATGGATGTGAGAGTTGGACTATAAAGAAAGCTGAGCACCAAAGAATTGATGCTTTTGAATTGTGGTGTTGGAAAAGACTCTTGAGAGTCCCTTGGACTTCAGGGAGATCCAACCAGTCCATCCTAAAGGAAATCAGTCCTGAATGTTCATTGGAAGGATTGATGTTGAAGCTGAAACTCCAATCTTTGGCCACCTGATGTGAAGAACTGACTCACTGGAAAAGACCCTCATGGTGGGAAAGATTGAAGGCAGGAGGAAAAGGGGATGACAGAGGATGAGATGGTTGGGTGGTATCACCAACTCAGTGGACATGAGTTTGAGTAAACTCTGGGAGTTGGTGATGGACAGGGAGGCCTGGCATACTGCAGGCCATGGTGTTGCAAAGAGTCGAACATGACTGAGAGATTGAACTGAACAGAATTGTCTAATAAAATACTGGATGTCCAGCTACATTTGAATTTCAGGTAAACAATAACTTGAGGGAGGGACTTTTTATTGTTCAGGACATACTTTCACTAAAAAATTATCTGTTGCTTATCTGAAATTCATGTATGAGTGGGTATCCTATTTTTGTATGTGCTGAATCTGGGACCCTGTGTGTGAGCCTCACCACTTATCACCCGCCTGTTCCCCTCCCTACCTCTGTTTCCACATCAGCTCTCTTGTCCTTACTTCTTTTTAGAGGAAGAGGAGGGTTCCATTCTCCTTGGCAAGCCTGATTCTGTTATCTGTGTTACTTGCTCTTGGGCCTTCTTGTCACAATTATCTTTCTTCCCCCTTTGAGATTATTTGGAGGCATTAAAAAGAGGTGTTGCATGTTCCCCTTTTTGACTTTCATTGGTTGATTTGTAGTTTTAATCACTTCAGATTTTTTCTCTTAATTTCACTGCCAAAATGATTTTAAAATTATTTTCTTATTCTCTTTTATTTTCTCTGTTTTCCCTACAGAAATTTATTTTATTGAAGTGGCGTTGATTTACAATATTATATTAGTTTCAGGTATATAATATAGTGATTACAGATTTTACTCCATTTAAAGTTATTATAAAATATTGGCTACGTTCCCTGTGCTATACAGTATACCCTAGGATATATGTATGTGTGTGTTAGTCGTTGAGTCGTGTCCAACTCTTTACAATCCCATGGACTAGAGCTCACCCAGCTCCTCTGTCTGTGGAATTCTCCAGGCAAGAATACTGATGTAGATTGCCATTCCCTTCTCCAGGGGATCTTCCCGACTCAGGGACCAAACACAGATTCTCTACTGTGTGAGCCACCAGGGAAGCCTGTGGTGGAGTACAGTATATCCTGTGCTCAGTCACTCTGTCATGTCCGACTCTTTGCGACCCCATGGACTGTATCCCACCAGGCTCTTCTGTCCATGGAATTCTTGGGCAAGAATCCTGGAGTGGGTTGCCATTTCCTACTCCAACAATGTATCCTAGTAGTTTACTTATTTTGTACGTCTTAATCTCCTACTCCTGTCTTGCCCCTCCACCTTTGTCTCTCCCCACTGGCAACTACTAGTTTGTTCTTTACATCAATGTGTCTATTTTGTTATACTCATTCAATTGTTCTATTTTTTAGATTCCACAATTGATAACTTAACAGTAATTGTTTTTCTGTCTGACTTGGGCTTCCCTGATGTCTCAGATCGTAAAGAATCTGCCTGCAATGCAGGAAACCCATGTTCAATCCCTGGGTTGGGAAGATCTCCAGGAGAAAGGAATGACAAGCCACTCCAGTATTCTTGCCACGGACAGAGGAGCCTGGCGGGCTACTGTTCTTGGGGTCGCAAAGACTTATTTCACTAAGCATAATACCCTGCTAGTCCATCCATGTTGTTGCAAATTGCTAATTTTATTCTTTATCTTGTGGCTGAGTAGTATTCTGGGTGTGTGTGTGTGTGTGTGAGTGAGGTGAGTATGTGTGTATCTTTATCCATTTGTTTGTTGACAGGCATTTCAGTTACTTCCATTCCCTGGCTATTGTTAAAAAAAATGCTGCTATGAACATTGGGGTTCATGTATCTTTTTATTAGTATTTTTGTTTTCTTCAGATATATACCCAGGAGTGGAACTGTTGGATCTTACGGTGGTTCTATTTTTAGTTTTTTGAGGAACCTCCATACTGCTTTCCATAGTGGCTGAATCAATTTACATTCCTCCCTATAGTGTACTAGTATTCCCTTTTCTTCACATCACTGTCAACATTTGCTGTTTGTAGATTTTTTGAGAGTAACCATTCAGATAGATATGAGTTGGTATCTCATTGCAATTTTGATTTGCGTTTCTCTGATAATTAGTGATGTTAATCATCTTTTCATGTGCCTGCTGGTCATGTCTATGTTGTCTTTGAAAAACTGTCTATTCTGCCTGTCAGCTTTGATAGCAAATCAGACACATTAATAAACACTTCTTAACATTCTCTTCTTGTTCAGTAAGTATCAAGAAAGCTGGATGCTCAAAAACTAACAATGCCTTCAGTTTTATATTGTTTATTAAATGCAAAGTGTTCTTTATGGCTTGTTGTATTCAACATTCAAAACATTTGAAACATAAAATTATAGTATGAGGAAAATTTAGGACTAAGTCACTTAGGCATTCATCTCACAGATGAGGAAATTGATCTCAAGAGAGTAAGTAACTTGCCTGAAGTTTACAACTAATTAGTATCCAGATTGGAATTTGAATCTGAGGCTTCTCATTCAGGCAATCTAAAACCAAATAAGTATAAGGCTGGTGATGGAAAAGGCCAAAGAGTTAAGTATAGTGAATACTTACAATGGGCTTCTCAGATGTAACTTAGACCTAAACTGCCACAGGTTCGGGCTACACTGATGAGCGTGAGTTCCCATTCCATTCATTCCACAAAACGTTTTGTTAATTGGTCTTCTTTCCTTGAAGAAGCAAATTTCTACTTGGAGGCCAGTGTTTACCTTGTAATTACCAGGTAAGCTCTACTCCTGAAGTAACATTGTCAAACATGGGTATGTGCTCCCTCAGTCGTGTGACTCTTTGAGACCCCATGGACTATAGTCACCATCTATGGGATTTTCCAGGCAAGAATACTGAAGTGGCATTTCCTCCTCTAGGGGATCTTCTTAGCCCAGGGATCAAACCCACATCTCCTGTATTGGCAGGCAGATTCTTCACTGCTGTGCTACCTGGGAAGCCCAACTGCTATTTCTGGATACTGAAAAGAGTCTAAATGCTGAACCAAGCATCCTCCTCAGATCCCTGCCCTCCCTCCAACACCATTTTTCTCCATATCCTTATATATCTTGAGTAGTCAATCTACACTGGTGACCTGAATAGAGATTTTGCTCTACCCCAACACTGCACTTAGACCCTTGTCACCTGTCCATTCCATTTTGGAAACCTGGATAACTCCAGCATTATCTTCCTTGAAACGTTTCTCTTCATCTCTTTAGAAGGAGTGAATAAATCCTCCTTCATCTCTATTCCCTTGTCATCAGGTTTGCAGTTTTTGCAATAACAATTTAAAAGCACCTTTAATACATGAATAAAAATATGCAAAATACAAACTGTGTATTTTGAAAGAGAGAACATCCATGTATCATTACAAAGTTAAAAACCAAGTGCCATATTTGCAAAAATATTTGCCATAAAAGCAATATACAATTGTACCAAATATATAAATAATCCTACAATTCAACAGGGTAAAAATCAGTGAGACAGAATTTAAAAATAAAAAAAATCCAATATGCAATAAGGCATTTCACAAAAGGGCAAATACAAAAGAACAATAAACGTGAAAGATGATTCATTTCCCAATAAGAAAAGTGCAAATAATACCAACAATAAGGTAAGATTTTACTCATTATTTGGCAAAACTTTATTTAATATGGAGTGTTAATAAACCTCTGGGGAAACAGGAACTCTTGTGCTGTACTGGAGAGGAATTTTGGAGAGGAAAAATTGGAGAGGAATTTGGAGAGGAATTTGTCATAATTCATTAATATTTTAAATGAACACTTTGGGGAGGAATGTGTCATAATTCATTAATATTTTAAATGAACATGCTCTTCACTCTAATAATCTTGCTTCCAGGTATCTGTGTATCCAACAGAAATAAATCATGTGTATGTGAGCATAAGGATACTCACAATGGCCTAAAATTTAGAAACAGTGTAGGGTTTCCCTGGTGGCTCACATGCTAAACAATCTGCCTACAATGTGGGAGACCCAGGATTGATATCTGGGTCTGGAAGGTCCTCTGGAGAAGGGAATGGCTACCCATTCCAGTATTCTTGCCTGGAGAATTCCATGGACAGAGGAGCCTCGTGGGCTCCAGTCCGTGGGTTCCCAAAGAGCTGGCCATGACTAAGCAACTAACACTTTCACTTGCATTTTAATGGTTCATCCACAGGGAAAATGTAAGATAAACAGTAGTATATTGGGTTATGTGTGTTCATGTGCTCAGTTGTGTCTGACTCTTTGCAGCCCCACAGACTGTAGCCCGCCAGGCTGCTATGTCCATTGGGTTTTCCAGGCAAGAATACCAGAGTAGGTTCCACTTCGTATTCCAGGGACTGTGACTGCTGTGTCTCCTGCATTGGCAGACAGATTCTTTACCACTAGTGCCACCTGGGACATGCCACACTGGGATAAGGAACAGTTAAATAAAATGAGGTAGGTTTGTATCCTGACATGGAAAGGTCTCCAAGTGCGAGATCTTTCACTCCAAGAGTTCAACACAACAACAACAACAACAAAAAGAAGTATGCATATTAATATGTAAACATTTCATTTACATAAATTCAGCCAAACTCAAATAAAGCAAATGAGACAAAATTGTGTATTTTTATAGATCCATTTATTGGATGAATGTGATTAAAAAATATAACATTTAGAAGGATAATACTAAACTCACAGAGTAACTGAGAAAGGGCTGGAATTGGAATAGGGGATCAAGGAGAAGCTTTGTTTCTAATATTAGATTTTTGTATTTTTTTAAATGAGGATGGTTCACTTATAACCTGTAAATTCATTTGAAAGTAAAAGGTACTTTCTCTACCCTAGAATCCCATTTTTCCCTGAGAGATATTTTAAAACAAGTATAATTTTGGATTTATTTCTTCTTACATTTCTACCACTGTTTGTTTTATATATTTTAAATCCACACTGGTAGGTCCATTAAACACCCATTTTTGCATCATTATGACAAATTTAATTTTCATCAGATAGAATAATCTCTCTTTGTTCCATTTAACACATATACCTAAAATTTTGTTTGATTGATGTTGATGTTGCTATACCTCCTTTTTTTAAACGTAAAAATTTGCCAGATTATTATCCACTCTCTGATTCTTAACCCATTTTTCTCTCACTTTTTTTGTGTCATCTGTTACCAGAATGCACCTATCTGTTTTTAAAATTTACTCAATCTAAAAGTAAATCAATTTTACTTTTCCTTTTCATTGTGATCACTTTTCTGTGTTGAATTCTTTCAATAACATTTTCTGGTCACTACATGTTATTATGGGCTTCCCCCCGGCCCCAGCCTAATCTGGTTTTTACTGGATTGATTGGCACTTTTTGTAGTTCATTTTTTCTTTACTATTATTTTTCAAATTGTAAATTCTCTTTCTATTCCCTGAGTGTGGAGTGTCTCACATTTCAGAGTTCATCAGAATTATCTGGAGGGCTTGTTAAAACAGTGGCTTCTAGGCCTTGCTTTTGGAGTTTCTGATTCATTAGTTCTGGGGTAGGACCCAGGAATTTTCACTATTAAAAAATTTCAGGTGATAATGATGTTGCTGGTTAGGGCACATCATTTTAAGAACTACTGTTCTAGTGGTGACTCAATTTTTTAATCAATAATCACTTTATATTTTCAAGAATTATGTGGAATCATTATTTTTACCTTACCTGCAAAAATGATAAGGTCAACTCCTTTAGGGGAGAGTCATTAGTTCAGTTCAGTCGTTTAGTCATGTCTGACTCTTTGCAACCCAATGGATTGCAGCACACCAGGCTTCCCTGTTCATCACCAACTCCCGGAACTTGCCCAAACTCATGTCCATTAAGTCAGTGATGCCATCCAACCATCTCATCCTCTGTTGTCCCTTTCTCCTCCTGCCTTCAATCTTTCTCAGCAAAAGGATATTTTCTAATGAGACCGTTCTTTGCATCAGGTGGACAAAGTATTAGAGTTTCAGCTTCAGCATAAGTCATTCCAATGAATATTCAGGACTGATTTCCTTTAGGATGGACTTGTTGAATCTCTTTGCAGGCCAAGGGACTCTCAAGAGTCTTCTCCAACACCACAGTTCAAAAGCATCAATTCTTAAGCACTCAGCTTTCTTTATAGTCCAACTCTCACATCCATACATGACCACTTGAAAAACCACAGGTTTGACTAGACAGACCTTTGTTGGCAAAGTAATGTCTCTGTATTTTAATATGCTGTCTAGGTTTGTCATAACTTTTCTTCCAAGGAGTAAGAGTCTTTTAATTGTATGGCTGCAATCACCATCTTCAGTGATTTTGGAGCCCCAAAAAGTAAAGTCTCTTACTGTTTCCATTGTTTCCCCATCTAATTGCCATGATGGGGCCAGATGCCATGATCTTAGTTTTCTGAATGTTGAGCTTTAAGTCAACTTTTTCACTCTCCTCTTTCACTTTCATCAAGAGGCTCTTTAGTTCTTCTTCACTTTCTGCCATAAAGCTGGTGTCATCTGCATATCTGAGGTTATTGATATTTCTTCTGGCAATCTTGATTCCAGTTTGTGCTTCATAGAGCCCGGCTTTTCTCATGATGTACTCTGCATAGAAGTTAAATAAGCAGGGTGACAGTGTACTCCTTTCCTGATTTGGAACAACCTGCTATTCCATGTCCAGTTCTAACTATTGCTTCCATGAGCCTCTTATCCTCATCCCTCAGAGGGCAGAGAGAATGAAAACTGCAATCACAGAAAACTAATCAAACTGATCACATGGAGCACAGCCTTGTCTAACTCAGTGAAACTATGAGCCACGCTGTGTAGGGCCACCCAAGACAGACGGGTCATGGGAGAGTCATTACTGCTCTCCCCCAGTGTCTTTTCCAATATGTTGATTACACATAAGATTTCACTGATAGATGTTACATCTTTATATTATTCAATACAACTAAATCTTTCTTAAATTAGTTAGAAGTCTTACTTGCTCGCCACCATTTTGGGTATCATCAGATCACATCAGTCGCTCAGTCGTGTCTGACTCTTTGCAACCCCATGAATCGCAGCACGCCAGGCCTCCCTGTCCATCACCAACTCCTGGAGTTCACTGAGACTTAGATCCATCGAGTCAGTGATGCCATCCAGCCATCTCATCCTCTGTCGTCCCCTTCTCCTCCTGCCCCCAATCTCTCCCAACATCAGAGTCTTTTCCAATGAGTCAACTCTTCATGTGAGGTGGCCAAAGTACTGGAGTTTCAGCTTTAGCATCATTCCTTCCAAAGAATTCCCAGGGCTGATCTCCTTCAAAATGGACCAGCTGGAACTCCTTGCAGTCCAAGGAAATCTCAAGAGTCTTCTCCAACACCACAGTTCAAAAGCATCAATTCTTCGGCACTCAGCCTTCTTCACAGTCCAACTCTCAATCCATACATGACCACAGGAAAAACCATAGCCTTGACTAGACGAACCTTTGTTGGCAAAGTAATGTTTGAGTATCATAAGATACAATAATACTGAAATACTAATGATTACAATACTACCTGAGTCTTTTTCATTTTTAAATTCATGTTTTAAATCTTGTTACAATATCTCCTAGAATATATGTATTTCCCAAATGGACTGATAGGTACTACCTGGACGGATAGGTAGTATTCCTTCTGAGGCTTTTGATGCCCCCAATTACCTTACTATTCTCTCTCATACTAAAACTAGTGGTTAGAATTTAGAGTGGTACAGATTTTATCTTGTATTGCATATCATGGCATTTCTACTCTGATGTGTATTGTGTTTGTAAGTAAATGTTATTTTTTGTTTGATTATTAATTTTTCTTCTTTGGAAAAATTATTGATTTTTCTTCTTTTTGGTCTTTTGGAATATCATTATTATGTTTCTGTGAATTAGTGTTTCATACCAATTCGTGGGTGTTAGTTCTTCCTCTTGTTGAATGAATTGCCATTCCTTTGAGTACTGGTTCTTTTCATATGTGTGGTTATAATTTTCATTTGTAATCCTAGCTCTCCTTTATGTGAATGCCAGTTCTGACTGCTGAAGCCTATTTCTGGAATCTTGGGTAGGATATACTCCTAAAGAAGTTGTGCCTAATGCTTTGTATTTGTGGCAAAGAACCTCTCTGTTTCTCCTGGGGTAGTCATCTGAAACACTGCCCTACTTTTTACTCCCAACAGTACAGTTTCTGTTTAGAAAAGCATAAAACAGAGAAGATTCTAACCAGCCTGCTGCTCTAAGAAGAGTTTCTCAGTTTAAGCACCTTGGTGAAGTCCCCAGAGCCCTCTTATTTTCTCTAATCAAATCTGAACAACCTCTGAAATTATGTCTTCCTTTTGTAACCATCTTTTCCCCTCTATTTTGGTCTGTTCTGTGGTCTCCTACCTTCGTTCAGTTTATACCTGTCCACCTTTTACAAAGTCTTCAATATTTTTAGTTTGTTGATTACTCTGTCTTATTTTTCAGTGTTTATAAGTTCCAAAATGACAATGATTACAATTTGAAACTCACCCAGGTAGTCTTTCTTAAATTGTGCTCTTGTACCACAAACATACATTTATTAGAATTATTTTCTAATTGGACTTTCAACTTCAAGAGAACAGAAATAGTCATCATACCCTATAGCCCCATCAAGGAGAATAGCCTTATACTTAGTGGATCTTCATTACATTGCACACCAATTAAGAAATAAATAAGTGAGATGTATTATAACACTTATGCTGTATCCTGTTTGGGGTTATAATTATTCGGGGGTTATATCTGCATAATTAATTGGTCTATACATTTTTATTTGGATTAAATAAATTGAGGGTAGAAAGGAAAGAAAAAGTTTAAAGGAGCAAAGAGGTTTCTATTCCCCGACCATAATTGTACAGAAGAGAATCTTCCTGTAATGTACCCTCTCCCCCATCACACTGTTCTTATGACTCTGAACTCATTGGCTGTGCACTGTGGAGATATGGCCTAACATTTCTTCTTGCCCTTTTTTTTTTTTTTTTTGCTGCCTTACCTTATAAAGGACTTCATTTTTCTTCCTCTGGGTCAAAGGCAGCTATTTTCAATCTGAATAGGCTGACTGCTCATCTAGCCCCACTCAATCATGGGGCTGGTGCACAGAAAGCAGTGTGTGTACTGCCTTGTCTACTGTTTGTCTAATTTATTTCCATACTGGGCTTCTAGTCAATGATCTGCTGGAGTGACCCTCAGTATCATACACTTTGGTCTGTGGAAAAATAATGGTAAATCTTGTAAGAGCCCAAACACTTGTTTTTCTTTGCTTCTCTCCTTTCCTTCTCCTCCCTCCCTTTCTTCCTTCCTTTTTTTCTGATCTATATTTCTATTAATTTAAGAAAGTATACAGCTATTTTACCTTTCAAAGCCTTCTGAAGTGAACCATGAACTTTTCCTTGAATGGTCCAAATTTTTGAGTTACGTTAATTCATTTTGCTGATCTTCATAAATTTAAGTCATCTTCACCCAATCCTTAAGGGCCTTCTCAGAGGCCGTGATATTGTGAGTATGTTTTAACCTAAGGCCAGAAGCTTAGCCAATTTTCTTTAAAGACTTTAATATCTGAAAGCATTTAAAAATATAGTAACCAAAATTTCACAAAAATTACCAATAGTACTATTCTTATTATATTTTTAATTAAGATAAAACTTAACATTAACCTTAAAAAATAGAACACTGAAGTTCAGAAATTAAAATGTGCTTCTGGCTCTGCTGAATCTCGTTAGAAAAGTTAAGTAATATCTGTAACCCTGTTTTCAACCTATGATATGGTTGTATTAACTGCATATTTTCTAAAGTCTGTATTAGCTCTAAAATTATTTCATCCATTGCATGAACCTATTATGCTCCACATATTTAAGGGATCGAAGGTTTAAGTTAAAATAGATTTATATTGCCAAATGTTGGCCATTTAAGAGTGTAATGAAATGTTGTTACAGTGGGGGCAGGGAGCAAGAAGGTGGATATCCTACTCAGTGAAAGCAGTCATACTGAATAATACAGCAAGTTTCGGCTATTTCGTTAGCTGGTCAATTCAAGAAAATGCTTAAAGGCAAATGAGAAGGTTATTGCAAATTTCATGTATTTTGCTCTTCTATTAAGACCAACCCATTGAACATATTTTGAAATGGCCACTTCCCCTGTGGCAGGTTTACAAAGTAAACTAGTAATATGTCTTCACTGGCAAAGGTAACCCAGGAACCTGCAGCAAATCAATTTATCATGTTGGGATGTCTTATTTTAGTTAGATGTAACCTGGGAAGAATTTTTATTAAAAAAAAGCAAGAATAATATTACCTAGTGTGATTGGAATCTGTTTAGCTCTGAGCTACCACCACTGGAATTACCAGGTCTTAAAATTCTCTCCTGCAGTACAAGACTGCAGGGCCCTTATACAGTCTCTCTGGGAGCCATCCAAATGGTCCAGTTAGAGCTGGTTGATTGACCTCCATTGTGACACCTCCTGGCCTTACCCATTAAAGCAGCTCAAGAGCCTCTACCATTAGCTGTGTCGTATCTCCAGCCTCCAAATCCTAGTCATGAAAGATTTGGGTTTTCATTGCCTGCAGCTAGGAGAAAAAGGGACATCTGCCCATCATTGCTATAACTATTAGTGACTTTCCTATGACTTAGTCTTAGTGTTGCCTTTTTCCATATCCTTAGTGAACTGAGATTAATCAATACATTATGTGGGGGTCAGAAGACAGATAACTGTTATAGCCAAAATAATGTGTCCTACTAAAAATCAGCCTTCAGAATTCACTTCAAGCATCTTGCCAATCATTTTTCTGAATAATTTTCTTTTGTCCCCTTATTTATGTGAAGTCTTTGTCCTTGTGTCCTGGGTGCTTTGTTATGAACTCCACTATTTCCCCAGAGGCTCTTTGGGTCATGTGCAAAACAACCTGAGCAGCACTTAGCAGTGCAAAGTTTCTGAAAATAGTTATGCAGATCAACTCCCCTGCCCTTCATCAAGTCCCATGCACCTCCACTCCCACTCTGGAGACCACACTGCACAATAAGGCAACACTTTTTAAGCACAGTATGAGCTTGTTAACAACCTCACACCGAACAAGAAAATTGACTCACTGTAATGATTTATGAGCTTGCTGTAAAACTTCAAACTTTTCCAAGCTTCTTGGAAAAGTACTTCAAATAGTTCTTTCTAATCCCTTCAGTTCTCCCCCATATCAATTCCTAGAATTAAATGCAATCTTACCTTTGCTTAGTCTCCATACCCATGCCCTGACTCATAATCCAATTTTTGTGTTATGATTATTATAAAACTATGGAGTAGAAGAGTAGATAAAAAGATACATTGGATATATAGGTATAGTTGATACATCTCTTGCCATAGCAAATATCTCAAAGGATATAAAGATTAGTAGAATTTTAAAATCTGCTTCATTTGCATATCATGGCAGGTAGAACTCTTAGGCCTACAGCCCCCTCTACTGGGTGGATTTTCCATGTTGATTATGCATAGACAGCAGTGGAAGAGACAAGTAAATTCAAGGAATTAAATCTCATAGACCGAGTGCCTGAAGAACTATGGACAGAGGTTCGTGACATTGTACAAGAGGCAGGGATCAAAACCATCCCCAAGAAAAAGAAATGCAAAAAGGCAAAATGGTTGTCTGAGGAGTCCTTACAAATAGCTGAGAAAAACTACAGGTAAAGGAGAAAAGGAAAGATATACCCATCTGAATGCAGAGTTCCAAAGAATAGCAAGAAGAGATAAGAAAGCCTTCCTCAGTAATCAAGGCAAAGAAATAAAGGAAAGCGACAGAATGGGAAAGACTAGAGATCTCTTCAAGAAAATTAGAGATACCAAGGGAACATTTCATGCAAAAATGGGCATAATAAAGGACAGAAATGGTATGGACCTAACAGAAGCAGAAGATATTAAGAACAGATGGCAAGAATATACAGAACTGTACTTGATCACACCAACTTGATTATCTTCATGATGCAGATAATCAAGATGGTGTGATCATTCACCTAGAGCCAGATATCCTGGAATGCAAAGTCAAGTAGGTCTTAGGAAGCATCACTATGAAAAAGCTAGTGGAGGTGATGGAATTCCAGTTGAGTTCTTTGAAATCCTAAAAGATGATACTGTGAAAGTGCTACACTCAATATGCCAGCAAATTGGGAAAGCTCAGCAGTGGCCACAGGACTGGAAAAGGTCAGTTTTCATTCCAATCCCAAAGAAAGGCAATGCCAAAGAATGTTCAAACTACTACACCTTTGAATTCCTCTCAAGCACACTGGCAAAGTAATGCTCAAAATTCTCCAAGCCAGACTTCAACAGTACATGAACTTCCAGATGCCCAAGCTGGATTTAGAAAAGGCAGAGGGACAAGAGATCAAATTGCCAAAATCCGTTGGATCACTGAAAAAGCAAGAGCATTACAGAAAAACATCTACTTCTGTTTTATTGACTATGCCAAAGCCTTTGACTGTGTGGATCACAGCAAACTGTGGAAAATTCTGAAAGAGATGGGAATACCAGACCACCTTACCTGCTTCCTGAGAAATCTGTATGCAGGTAGAAGCAACAGTTAGAACCAGACATGGAACAGCAGACTGGTTCCAAATCAGGAAAGGAGTGTGTCAAGACTGTCTATTGTCACCCTGTTTATTTAACTTATATGCAGAATACATTATGAGAAACGCTGGGCTGGATGAAACACAAGCTGGAATCAAGATTGCCGGGATAAATACCATTAACCTCAGATACGCAGATGACTCCACCCTTACGGCAGAAAGCGAAGTAGAACTAAAGAGCCTCTTGATGAAAGGGAAAGAGGAGAGTGAAAAAGTTGACTTAAAACTCAACATTCAGAAAACTAAGATCATGGCATCTGGTCCCTTTATGGCAAATAGATGGGGAAACAGTGGAAATAGTGAGAGACTTCATTTTGGGGGCTCCAAAATCACTGCAGATTGTGACTGCAGCCATGCAATTAAGAGACTCTTGCTCCTTGGAAGAAAAGCTATGACCAACCTAGACAGCATATTAAAATACAGAGATATTACTTTGCCAACAAAGGTCTGTCTAGTCAAAGCTATGGTTTTTCCAGCAGTTATGTATGGATGTGAGAGTTGGACTATAAAGAAAGCTGAGCACTGAAGAATTGATATTTTTGAACTATGGTTTGGAGAAGACTCTTGAGAGTCCCTTGGACTGCAAGGAGATTTAACCAGTCAATCCTAAAGGAAATCAGTCCTCAATGTTTGTTGAAAGGATTGATGCTGAAGGTGCAACTCCAATACTTTGGCTACCTGATGGGCTCATTGGAAGATACTCTGATGCTGGGAAAGATTGAAGGCATCAATAAAAGGGAACAACAGAGGATGAGGTGTTTGGATGGTATCACTGGCTCGATGGACATGAGCCTGAGCAAGCTCCAGGAGTTGGTGATGGACAGGGATGCTGCAGTCCATGGGGTTGCAAAGAGTTGGACTGAGTGACTAAACTAACTAATCAGAAGGTCTTTGTCATCCTTTTAGTATTCTATTGCTCATATCTAATTAACTCAACAATGTCCCTGTTCTAACTTAGAGGAGCCATATAGGAACATGAACATGGATTCTGTTTTAAACAAACTCCACCTTTATTTTATTTGCTCATAAATCCAGCATCCATACTATTAAATTAATTAAAGAGGCCAACAGACTGAAGTGGTACCTATGTAAGCAAACCAAATTCTAACCATGAAGATGCCTCAAGGTTACAAAATTGAAACCTCAGGACAACTGATCACAAACAACTGAACTGACTGGGTGAATAATTTCCTTATTTTGTCCTGTCTCTTCTCTATTAAAAAATCTTTCCTGGAGCTTCCCTGGGTGGAGGTCTCCTAAGCACTTCCAGTTTGGCACTGCCCAGGTCCTATTAATTTTTGCTGAAATAAAATTTTAACATGCCTCAGTTCATCTTTTAACAGTGCTTGCCATAAAGATACTATTTCCTTTTTTTCCTCCTAAACACCTGATATCATTAGCAAATAAGATTCTTTAGGGCCACAAGCTCATTAATTGATGGTTAAACATCAGGTATTGGATGTCTATCATGTATGCTATACTAGGATCTGCAGATACAGAGAAAACTAAGAGTTGTTTTGTTTGATGTATTTGTCTAATTGATTTTGTGTATGCTTTTTAAAAAAAGAAATGAAGAACAACACAACGAAATACATTAGATTGCTTTTTTAAAAAAGCAATAAACAAACAACACAGTGAAACACATAAGCAATAAACAAACAGCAAACACAGTGGAAAACAACACAGTGGAACTCATAAAATATCCCGCATTTCTTAAAAAAAGTGTACAGCTAGTTCCCCACAACCCCTCCCAGGTACTTAAGCGAACACAATCTGACTTAAGCCAAGTCTTGGTAGTGATACAGTTTTCTTAGTCTTTGACACGACTGAGCGACTAAACTGAACTGAACTGAACTGAACTGAACAATGTGGTTTCTGCTAACTCTCCTAGGAAGGAGAAAAACATTCTGACCGAGACCCTTATAGGTAAACGTGAGCTTCCTCAGCATGAGAGCACTGTCATATTGGGAAGCCTCTGGTTTGCAGTGGAAAGAGTCTTGGCTGAGTTAATGAGATTTGGGGAATACTGATTCTTTAGAGTCAATATTTACTTTTTCTGTTGGTGGTAGAAGGGTAGAAAGGACAAAAAGAAAGTTAAAAGAAATGATCAACTTTAAGTCTCTTGTGTAATATTGAATTGGAAGTATCAAAGCCATCGACTGTGTGTGTGATACACAAACAAAATTGTGCACTGACTTTAAAATTAATTAGGCAAAAAGATACACATGCATATGGAAATTATAAGTCACATAATATCAATTATGTCTTTCAGATACTTGTTAGCAAAAATGGTTCTGATCATCATTATCAATCATTGCTATCATCATAGTTGACATTTATTGGCTATTTGTTTACCTTTTATCTAATTTCTGTTCTTTTACAGTCAATAGTCATGTTGAAAAATAGTTTTGGATGATGGAGTTTTTAAAGAGACAGAACCCTATTGCTTGAGGGAGTAAATGTCTGTTATATCATTAAGTTGATGACCATATACAGAAATAGAGAAGTTTCCAATAGGAATATGGAGCTTGACGTAGGTTTCATCCCAGATCCATGGGTTATATAGGTAGAATAGTTAGACGTCTCTGGATAGGAAAAAGCCAATCTGCACAATGAAGGAGTTTTAGAGATAAGCTTTTTATTTCTCTCCCTCCTTGCCTCCCTCTGTCACCCCCACTCCCACTTCCCTGCCTCTTTCTCTTCTTTCACTTTGTTCCCATGAAACAACTGTTAAAAGCCACTGGACCTTCTCTAAAATTTTTGACTGATAACTTGTTTGCTTCTAGGATGAGTATTTCTTTAGATGTCATAACATAGATCTGTTTGCTCTTGAATTGTTCTTCTATAAACCAGGAGCCCCATCTGAAGACAAAGATCACACCCCTTGTTAATAATTCTTAAGAAATATATTATATACAAAGGGACCAAGAATAGGCCATTGTGAAGAAGGCCACGTAAGCAGCATTAAACAGATGTCATAAACATCTCCTTAGCGGTCAGGGATTATTGCTGAAATACACATGGAGGCAGGGCAGAGATGTTTCAGTCTTTATTCTTTTCTAATTCTTTTTAGGATTAGATTTTCTTAAATTAGTCACACTTCCCTGAACTGTTACTGTTACTGTTAAGTCGCTTCAGTCGTGTCCGACTCTGTGCGACCCCATAGACGGAAGCTCACCAGGCTCCCCCATCCCTGGGATTCTCCAGGCAAGAACTCTGGAGTGGGTTGCCATTTCCTTCTCCAATGCATGAAAGTGAAAAGTGAAAGTGAAGTCGCTCAGTCCTGTCTGACTCTTAGCAACCCCATGGACTGGAGCCTACCAGGCTCCTCCATCCATGGGATTTTCCAGGCAAAAGTACTGGGGTGGGGTGCCATTGCCTTCCCCGAAGGCCAGTGTTAAAGCATACATCACACAATGCCAGGACCAAAACACCAAAGTAGCTTCCCACCTCCCCTAAGCCAGAGGCTCTTTATATTGGGTACTAGCTCCCTCTGGTTCTTATCAAAGTCAACCTTAGGAGGAGAGTCAGATATTGTCCTGAATGTGATGATGACTGAAAGCTGACAATTAATCTTTCTCTTGTTACTGATATTTGTATTTTGATGGAAAAATCTTTTATAGAAAAAATATTTTATAGAAAGGGATCAAAACATTCATCCTGGAATTTCAAGTCATCTTGGAGAGTTTGTGGGGAGTGTATAGTAGTGGATATAGATGGGACATTGTTTCTGTCCCACCTTCTTCCCTTTTTCTCTTTCCCACTGAATTCATATTATAAAGACATCTATTGATACTGCAAATGACTGAATTTGAATCCTGGATCAGTCATTTGCTTGAAATATGCTTTTGGACAAATGAACTTATCTCTTAACTTCTGTCTATGAATTAATAAGGATTAAATTGTATTTTATATATGGTTACAGTTGGCCTCTGATGTTATTTCTTTATCATGTGTGGCAAGCATTTGTTTTCCAGAAATGAATTGTGTGACTGTAAACTCTATTCCACAACCTAAATAAAACCACACATACAACCATTAATTCATTCTCTCACCTGCACATACCATCCACTTTCAACATGTCTTGTGTTAACTATTGCACAGAAATCAAAGTGATGAACATTTGGGATGTTAGTCATGACTTTAAATACTAATACCAGAAAGAGAAGGACCTTGTAATTAGAAGATTATTATTACACCAAATCATAAAATGTCATTTAGAGGGCTATTAATAAGATGTTGTGATCGAAACAAAAAAATATATTGAATAGTCAATGACACATGGAAATAGGGATAAAATAAGAAAAGTACAAAGATAACAAAGGAAAGCTGAGGATGCTTAAAGATGCCGAGTTATGAGGACAGAAGGAGATCCATGTATGACATCATCGATCACGTTTCAGCCTCCAGGTGATAGGCAGCAAGGCCTGGGAAGCTACGCTTGGTATAAAGATAAGGACTTCGACAACTGAGGGGACTGTGAGGAGAGTGAAACAACAGACATTGCTCTTCTACTTGCTCAAACTGTTTCAAAAAATGGTCTACTGAGCACTCCTGACCTAGTTGGTACCAAAGTAAAGCAAAATAACAGCAGTGGTTGCACATTTTGATCTGGGAGTATATTTCTGGCATGGAGCATCAGATCATTTTTTGATTTAGTATTGCTTTGATCCAGTATGATTCTTCTTTTCTTTCCTCCTTCCTTTTCTAACTCTTTCTCCTTCCTCTTATCCTTCCCCTCTCCTCCAACTTCTCTTTCTTCTCCTCCTCCTCCTTCAAAAATCCCAGCCTAGTCATCCCATTCTAGGATCTCATCAATCACTTTTCAGAATCATGTTATCTTATTTTTCTTTTTTTTTTTTTTTCTTTCTTATTTTTCTTACAGAAAACATGTAGGTGGTGGGTCTTTGTGGTAAGGCACCATCTCTAGCTTCCTTTAGTTCAGTTCAGTCGCTCAGTCATGTCTGACTTTGACCCCATGGTCTGTGGCATGCCAGGTCTCCCTGTCCATCACCAACTCCTGGAGTTTACTCAAACTCATGCCTGTTGAGTCAGTGATGCCAGCAAACCGTCACATCCTCTGTTATCTCCTTCTCCTTTCATTTTTAATCTTTCCCAGTTTCAGGGACTTTTCAGATGAGTCAGTTCTTCAAATCAAGTGGCCACAGTATTAGAGTTTCATCTTCAACATCAGTCCTTCCAAAGAATGCTGCTAAGTCGCTTCAGTCGTGTCCGACTCTGTGCGACCCCATAGACAGAAGCTCACCAGGCTCCCCCGTCCCTGGGATTCTCCAGGCAAGAATACTGGAGTGGGTTGCCATTTAATATTCAGGACTAATTTCCTTTAGGATGGACTGATTGGATCTCCTTGCAGTCCAAGGGACTCTCAAGAGTCTTCTCCAACACCACAGTTCAAAAGCATCAATTCTTTGGTGCTCAGCTTTCTTTATAGTCCAACTCTCACATCCATACATGACTACTGGAAAAACCATAGCCTTGACCAGAGGGACCTTTGTTGGCAAAGTAATGTCTCTGCTTTTCAATATGCTATCTAGGTTGGTCAGAACGTTTCTTCCAAGAAGTAAGTGTCTTTTAATTTCATGGCTGCAATCACCATCTGCAGTGATTTTGGAGCCCCCAAAATAAAGTCTGTCACTGTTTCCATTGATTCCCCATCTATTTCCCATGAAGTGATGGGACCAGATGTCATGATCTTAGTTTTCTGAATGTTGAGCTTTAAGCCAACTTTTCACTCTCCTCTTTCACTTTCATCAAGAGGCTCTTTAGTTCTTCTTCACTTTCTGCCATAAGGGTGGTGTCATCTGTATATCTGAGGTTATTGATATTTCTCCTGGCAATTTTGATTCCACCCTGTGCTTCATCCAGCCCAGTGTTTCTCATGATGTACTCTGCATATAAGTTAAATAAACAGGGTGACAATATACAGCCTTGATGTACTCCTTTTCCTATTTGGAACCATCTGTTGTTCCATGTCCAGTTCTAACTGTTGCTTCCTGATCTGAATACAGATTTCTCAAGAGGCAGGTCAGGTGGTTTGGTATTCCCATCTCTTTCAGAATTTTCCACAGTTTATTGTGATCCACACAGTCAAAGGCTTTGACCTAGTCAATGAAGCAGGAAAAGATGTTTTTCTGGAATGCTCTTGCTTTTTTGATGATCCAGCAGATGTTGGGAATTTGATCCCTGGTTCCTCTGCCTTTTCTAGAATCAGCTTGAACATCTGGAAGTTCCTGGTTAATGAATAGTTGAAGTCTGGTTTGGAGAATTTTGAGCATTACTTTACTCAAGTGTGCTGTTGCTGCTGCTGCTAAGTTGCTTCAGTCGTGTTCGACTCTGTGCAACCCCATAGATGGTAGCCCAGCAAACTCCTCTGTCCCTGGGATTCTCCAGGCAACAATACTGGAGTGGGTTGCCATTTCCTTCTCCAGTGCATGCATGCATACTAAGTCGCTTCAGTCATGTCCAACTCTATGCGACCCTGTGGACAGCAGCCAACCAGGCTCCTCTGTCCATAGGATTCTCCAGGCAAGAATACTGGAGTGGGTTGCCATTTCCTTCTCCATACTAGCATGTGAGATGAGTGCAACTGTGTGGTAGATTGAGCATTCTTTGGCTTTGGCTTTCTTGGGGATTGGAATGAAAATTGACCTTTTCCAGTCCTGTGGCCATGGCTAAATTTTCCAAATTTGCTGGCATATTGAGTGCAGCACTTTCACAGCATCATCTTTTAGGATTTGAAATAGCTCAACTGAAATTCCATCACCTCTCCTAGCTTTGTTCATAGTGATGCTTCCTAAGGCCACTGGACTTCACATTCCAGGATGTCTGGCTCTAGATGAGTGATCACAGCATTGTGATCATCTGGGTCATGAAGATCTTTTTTGTACAGTTCTTCTGTGTATTCTTGCCACCTCTTCTTAATATCTTCTGCTTCTGTTAGGTCCATACCATTTCTGTCCTTTATTGAGCCCATCTTTGCATGAAATGTTCTCTTGGTATCTCTAATTTTCTTGAAGAGATCTCTAGTCTTTCCCATCCTATTGTTTTCCTCGATTTCTTTGCACTGAACACTGAGGAAGACTTTCTTATCTTTTCTTGCTATTTTTTGGAACTCTGCATTCAAATGGGTATATCTTTCCTTTGCTCCTTTGCTTTTCTTCTTTCCACAGCTATTTGTAAGGCCTCCTCAGACAGCCATTTTGATTTTTTGCATTTCTTTTTCTTGGGGATGGACTTGATCCCTGTCTCCTGTGCAGTGTCACGAACCTCCATCCATAGTTCTTCAGGCAGTGTCTATCAGATCTAGTCCCTTAAATCTATTTCTCAGTTCCACTGTATAATCGTTAGGGATTTGATTTAGGTCATACCTGAATGGTCTAGTGGTTTCCCCTACTTTCTTCAATTTAAGTCTGTATTTGGCAATAAGGAGTTCATGATCTGAGCCACAGTCAGCTCCCAGTCTTGTTTTGCTGACTGTATAGGTCTTGTCCATCTTTGGCTGCAAAGAATATAATCATTCTGATTTCAGTGTTTACCATCTAGTGATGTCCATGTGTAGAGTCTTCTCTTGTGTTGTTGGAAGAGGGTGTTTGCTATGACCAGTGTGTTCTCTTGGCAAAACTCTATTAGCTTTTCCCTGCTTCATTCTGTACACCAATGCCAAATTTGTCTCTTACTCCAGGTGACAGCTACTCTAGCTTCCTTACTGTTCTTCTTCTTGTATGGGGGATGAGGGTGCATCAATAAATCATTAACAGTTTGTACTGTAGATACTTCAATCCCTTGAATCTGTATTTTCTAATCTTTGGCATACAAAGGAAAAGATAACATGAAACCAGTTCTTTTATCATGGCAAGATTTGCTCAGCTTGCAGTATATCATTCCGCTAATTGCTTGTTCAGTATGGAAATGGTAGGGTGCGTTACTGCTTGAAAGTTGGGGCAGACGACAGACAGCGAGGTTGCTGCATGCTCTGCTCTAAGTGGAAATCAGATGTGGAGTGATTAATTGTTCTTAGGATTGCGTTGTCATTCACTCAGTTCTGTCTTCCTTTGTAGTTAACAGCCTCAGTGTTTGTGCCAAGGGACTGTGTGGTATATGTAATGAATGGTCTCTAGGAATGAAGTGGATCTGGCATAGTATGTAAGGCTTTTCATGGAGACTAGAGCAGAGATCTTCATTGTCAGACAGAGGAACTTCGTTCAAGAACAGTGAACCCACCTAAAGTGTGGTGGGTGAAAGCAGTATGATCTAGCCTGAAAGAATTGCCCTTACTTTACATTGTGTATATGCAGGCATGATGCTTGGAGATCTCAGCCCAGTACAGTTAGGACTAGATCTCTGACTGGAGCCTCTGCCTCAGTCTAGGCTGAACAACTGAGATTTAACAGAACTAGGCTGACTCCATACAAAAAAATTATCTTGGTGCCAGATTTCATATTGGGAATTAAGAAAGATCAATAGCGGCACATTTCTGAATCTTGAGTCTGCTAAGTTGTAGCCAACCATTTCCTGGAGTCAGTGGGTAGTCCTAGGAAGTTAGGAGCAAAATTACAGTGTCTTGATCCTGCTCTTACCTTACTTTTTCTCTGAATTTTCTAGCAACCATTTTGGCAACATTCTTTTATGGTACTTATAAGGTCCTGGCTTCTCCCAGTTTCCCCCTAGGATTCTACGAAGTTTGAGATTAGGTGCCTGCATCTTCCCTGTGTCCTGCTTGCTATTAGCAACATATTAAATTCTTGTGAAATGATTTAATGAATACAAGAATTCCTTCTAGGTCAAACACAATACTTACTGAATTCCCTCATTGAGAATACAGGAAAAAAAATAAAGTGATTTTCTTAGAGTCAACCAAGGTCTCCTGCCTTGTTGATTCATTTGTTCATTAACCAAACATGTATTAGGTGCCAGAAAGAATGGAAAGATTGATTAATAGATGCTGAGATCTTTGCCATATTCAGCACACATTTGAAAGGTGGTTTGAAGTAAATACAGTGAAAAATAAAGTATGCTCTCCATTTTAAAGGAATCGTAGTCCAGTGAACTATGCAATGAGGTAGACACAACATTAATTTAAAATGTATTAATTATTATACTGGTGGTGTACCTGTGGTGCTGTTACACACAGAGAGGAAGAGATACCTCAGTCTGAGAGGTTTAGGGAGCTGCTAAGAGAAAGCAAGAGTTTTAATCTTGGTTTTTAAAGGAAAGCTAACTCGGCAGAGGTGAGGGTTTGAGGCAAGGAGACAAAGTGGGCAGAAAGAGAGAGGCACAGAGGGTCAATGTTCAGTCTGACACAGTCCACCATAATGAATGAAGGAGGAAAGATCTGCTTTTCATGGCTAATTAACTTTCCAACTATCCCCTGCTATATACGCACAGCCATTAGAGAATTCTTTTCAGGGTGTTTCCCTATTATAACCATTTGGAGATGTGAGAAATTACATTCAACAGCCCGGAAAATACCCTCAGAGCTTTCGTTAGCATCTGTGTATCATCTCCTTGTACTGGTAAATATCCAAATTCCTATCTCCAGTACCCTGATTTTAATGCTGGCAAAGAAAACCCAAGCACCCATCAGGAAATAAAATATTTATCCTGCAGCCTACCATAAACAAAGCTTTTGGAATGGTGCAAATTTTAATGTGATGAGATAAATATCACAGGAGTGGGATAAGATAAATAATGTGTTTTCCCCAGGACATAAAGATGTACTGGCGGTGATCAGAGGACATGTGGGGAGCAATTTCTCCAGAAATGCCTCACAGGAAGGTGGGTGTGATCTGCTAATGTATTTGGCGGTCCTTTTCCTTCCTTGCTATGTATCAGCAATGCCTGCTTTCAGGAATCTGGCAATGACTTTATCCCTGTGTGCAGGACCCCAAGGTAGTCATGGGGGTAGGAGGTAATATTCAGGAAAGAGGAGTTCTGGTCCCTCCCACTCTCATAATGTATGTCATTTACTATATACTGCTTCTGAAACCAGAGTGGACACAGAAGGAAAGTAGATACCTTTTTAATTCATTTGGGGCTTTAATCTAGAGCCAGTGAAAAAGCTACAGTGAATTCATGCCAAGATATGATTTTGCAGTGCTCTGATTTCATGGGATTTTGAAGCACTCCATGAAAGGAGTCTGGGCTGCTTTAGCTCTGTTCTTATCTTTGAATCCCAATTTACATTTCCTTAAGTAACTCACATGGTTTCAAAATGTCATGCTTTTGTGCATCCTGTTCTTTCCTGGCAAACTCCTATTCACCCTGTAAAACCTGAATCCCAGAGGCACAGAGGAAACTAAACTCCTCTCCCATTCATGTGGAGCATTCTTGACTCAGGTATGGATGGTAAATGAGGGCAGGGGCAGTGCTTGCCTTGTGAATGCTCTAACCTCCTGCACTTAGATGAGCTCTGGCATAGATTAGATGTTCAAGAAGTGCTTGCTGAATTAATGAATTATCTGTGTTACTGTGCTAAGTCGCTTCAGTCATGTCCAACTGTTTGCAATCCTATGGACTGTAGACTGCCAGGCTCCTCTGTTCATGGGGATTCTCCAGGCAAAAACACCGGAGTGGTTGCCATTTGCTCCTTCAGGGATCTTCTTGACCCAGGGATCGAATCTGCGTCTCTTGTCTCCTGCATTGGTAGGTGGGTTCTTTACCACTAGCTCCACCTGGGAAGCCCTAGCAATGCTAAATCTTATCCGAAACATGAAGGTTTTATACTTGCCTTTGTGAATAAGCTGCCTTGCCCTTGATGGTCAGGCTTCAGCCATATCAGAAGCAAGAGTGTTTCACAGAGTTGCCCTGATTTATTCCCAGGTCCCTCATTTATTAAGCTTGCACAGACTCGGGCATCTAAGCGCTCCCCCTGAGATACTGCTGAGGTCTGGAACAACACATGCCCCCGTCTTCTCCCCCTGCTCCCTCTTCCTGGTTTTGAGGAATATTGGCTGGATAAAATGTTGCAGCTTTCAAAATGTTGGGAGTGAAGTATCAAAGCCTCTGAATGATGTGCAGAGGTCTTTCCCCTGCAACAGGAAGAAGTAAGAACAGAAACAAAAGCAAAAATAATATGCTCCCTCCAGAAAAGACACTCAACTGCACTCAGGCTCTGCAAGGGCAGTGAGGGGACTGGAGTGTGAGACCAGCCTTGTGCCCAGGTGGGTCAACGTCACCAGTGGTGAGACAAGGTAGGAAAGGGAGGGAGTGAAGCCTGGGGCTGCAGGAAAGATTTCTGGAAAAGGAGATGGGACAGAGATTTGAAAAGAAAGGAAAGCCTCATCCATAGATTGAAGGAATTCTTCTATAGGAAGGAGTGAAGTCTGGGAACAAACATTGAAGGCAGGCAGGGTGGCGTGATTTGTCCCTGGGAGAGGGTTGGAGCATGCATCCTTGCCAGCAGGCAGGACACAAAGTTAGAGGTGGAGACCAAGGCTTCAGATGCCAAGGTCAGCCTTTGCGACTTTACCCAGCACAAACCAGACCCCATTCTGGGCTGCCCTAGGCTCCTGTGTCCTCTCTGAGATGGGCTCTTCCATTGTTCTGGGAAACATTTCCAAAATTTTGGGGAATATATTTGCAGTTGCTTCCCCTGCCCCTAACACCCCAAGTCTTTCGTGTATTCTACCCCAGTGTCCCAGGAGGTTAGTGTCCTCACTTATTTAGGAACAAACACCAGTAACTGCTACAGGCTAAACCTTCATTGTAACAGCAGAAGCCGGTTTCTTGTCTTGAGTATCTAGAGAAAGCCCATAGTTTTGTTTTTCTTTCTACCAAAGCTTAGAAATGACCATGGCAGTTCTGGTCTTGGTCCTGAGAAGAGTGACTGTGTCTTAAGCCCTGTTTTGATGAAAGGAGATAAGCGTACAGGTTTAGCCACTCTGAAGGTATTGACAGGAAAATTTCCCTGGCCCAACACTGAGATTCTGTGCTGATAGCAGTGTCCACAGAGCCCCTGTCTGCTAATTCATGGTGAAGCCGAAAAGAGCACGTCGTGAAATGCATTTTCAGATGTGTAGTGTTGTGTGAAACATTATTAAGCACGTATTATTACCTCTGTAGATCTCAGTGGCGGTTTAACTATTATAGAATTTCACAGCATATATAATATTATCAAAATGAATCAATACCTTTGCCTCGAGGCTGATTCCTCAATTACTGGAATTACCAGTTGCTAATTGGAATGCTTTTTACACTCTGCCCTCCTTTCAGACTGTCTGCGCTGCCCATGTGAAGGCAGCCAAGGAGCACAAATAAATTGAGCGTGAACAATTAGACGATTCAACTTTGGGTGATCTAAAGAGATGCAAGATGCCACTACATGGCATCATGATTCTGAATCTCTGGGCTGAGGAGTGACTCTGGCTGACTGAATCTCTTCCTGCTAGCAGGAATGCAAGATGGATTTTTGAAAGACCTGAAGCAGTTCTAAAGCCTCCAATGTTTTCAAATGGTAATGAAGAGTTTCACCAAGATGCTTTATATAGCATGGTTACAGAGCAAGATGCTTTACATAGCATCAGCCTGGAAGCTACTCAGCGGGACTGCCATTTAATGCTGTTCTCCTTAGGCAGGAAGGATCTGACTTCGAATGGTGATTGAAGGATCCTAAGCTTTATGACTCCTGGGAGAGATCTCACTTTACACTCTCCTGTGGACCAGTGCTTCTAGCCAGAGGTTTCCCTGTGATCAAACAGGGCTGCAGCAGCCTGGAGACCCCTCTCTTTAGCTCTGACTTAACTTTTATATTGAGACCAGTTTCCTGCCCTTTGAGGAGGAGATTACAATTGCAGGTGCAAAATAACTGAGCTCCAGTAAACAAAGAAATAAATGTGACAGTTTTCAGTGAGTCTCCGAAGCAAAGCAAATCTGGGATCCTTCACTGACTAATAACCAAACGTGTCAATGTCTTTTACTCATCCACTATTATGAAGTCAATATTTTCTAGCAGGTCACAAAGCAACTAGATACTCCAAATATAATCCAAGCTGGTGAAATTTTGCCTATTAGGATTAACAAACTGGGAATAAAGGTTTAAGTTTTTATTTTTGATGTCCTCATCATATTCCTAAGGTAATTGAAACTCAGGGAAATAGCAGTGTTTGTTGGGCTGGATTAGGTGGTAAAGAATGGGCCTGCCAATGCAGGAGACACAGGTTGGATCCCTGTATTGAGAAGATCCCCTGAAGGAGGAAATGGCAACCCACTCAGATACACTTGCCTGGAAAATCTCTTGGACAGAGAAGCCTGGCAGGCTACAGTCCAGGAGACTGCAGAGTCGGACATGACTGATCATAGTATATAGCAGGGGTACAAACTGAAATGTTAACCAAGGTTAAACCAAGAAAAGGAAGGAAGGCTTCCCAGGTGGCTCAGTGGTAAAGAATCTGCCTGCCAATGCAGGAGACCCTTGAGACTTGGGTTCGATCCCTGGGTCTGGAAGATTGCCTGGAGAAGGAAATAGCCCCTGAGTTTTATTTTACTTTCTTGTGTGTGTGCTCAGTTGCTTAGTCATGTACAACTGCTGCAACCCCACAGACTGTAGCCCGCATGGGATTTCCCAGGCAAGAATACTGAAATGGGTTGCCATTTCCTTCTCCAGGGGATCTTCCTGACTCAGGGATTGAACCTGGGTCTTCTGCATTGGCAGGCAGACTCGTTTAACACTGAGCCACCAGGGAAGCCCTTTATAAAAGAATAAAACTGCCCAGTTCTAAAACCTTGGAGAAAAATGTAAACTCTTAGCCATCTGATTATCATAATTGAGAATTCCAAATTGTTCTTTCAAAATCAAAATGGGAGAAAATGCACAGGATTCTTTTCCAGGGAAAGAACACGGTCATTCATACAACATGTGAACAAGGAAGCTGTTCCTTGGTCATTTCCTGAGTGCATCTCAATTAATTACTCTGAACTGAGACCTGGACTCATTATGCGCATGGATAAGATGTTGACAAATGATGATGTTGTTGTTTCTCTCTTTTTTTTTTTCTTTGCCTGTCATCGACAGCAAGGCCAATTAGTGCATTGGGCTGCATCAGGAAAGTGTGAGCTGAAAGAGGAGTGACATTCCGAAAAGATTTCTTTTCAAGCTCCGTGTCTTTAGGAAGCTTCCGTGCACTGACCTTATACTTGGAATTCAGCTTTCAGCTGATATATCCAGCATTAAAGGTGACAGGGAAAATAAAAGTCTTCCTTCGAAAGATTGTGTGTGCCTTTGGCAAAGGTTATAGATGTGATGTCTTTGAACATCCTTCTTCATGATGGCTCTGTTGCTGAAAATGGGCAGAGAAGAGAGGAAGTCTGCAGTGAGCTAAAGCTGTTTTCAGGGTAATGATTGTCAAATCCTGTACCTCTGAAATGCAGAACAATATGGGTTTTATATTTATATCTAAATACCTGGTTTGTTCACTATCTTGTTCCTTCCATCTCCCACCTGTCAGATCTTTGTCAACATAGGATAAACAGGAGAAAACATATTAAAAAAGTAAAATACCTCAGCTTCATCTAAGCTGTTGATTTCTGAGACTAGAAGGAACTCATTAAATCTTGCTGGTCCCAGAGTTCCCCCTCTACTCACCTTGTTTTTTTTTTTTTTTTTTTTTTTTAACCAGTAATAGTAGAAGGCAGAGGATGACATGTGCCTCTTTCAGTCCTCCATGCCTATCTGAAGGGATCCAGATGCCTCAAAGCATGACTGGTTACAGATCATTATCATTATTTCAGCAATTATTCATTTACTATCTGGGGTGGTTTGCGAACTGGAGACAGGGACAAGAAATGCTCAAAAAATATATTTAGATTTATTGTCCTTCAAATAATTTGCTGCTCACTAGCGTGATCCTCTGATTACTCAGGCCATTTCTAGAATATTCATAGTATTCCCATCTTTCCATTGACTAACTCTAGTTGTATCTCCTCCTTGAGGCCTTCCATGGCTACTTAGGCTAACATTCTTGTGTAGTTACATAATTCAGTAGAACACACGTTAAAATGAGACCTTTGCGGATACATAGGTGACATGTCCGGGGAAGGCAATGGCACCCCACCCCAGTACTTTTGCCTGGAAAATCCCATGGACGGAGGAGCCTGGTAGGCTCCAGTCCGTGGGGTCGCTGAAGTCGGACACGACTGAGCGACTTCACTTTGACTTTTCACTTTCATGCATTGGAGAAGGAAATGGCAACCCACTCCAGTGTTCTTGCCTGGAGAATCCCAGGGACAGGGGAGCCTGGTGAGCTTCCGTCTATGGGGTCGCACAGAGTCGGACACGACTGAAGCGACTTAGCAGTAGCAGCAGCAGGTGACATGTCTGCTAATAATGACCTATTATTAATATATGCCTGTAAGCAAGTTTCTCACACTTATAAACATAGTTCTGAATTTCTGCGGTCAGTTTGGCATCATTACCAGCTCATTCTACGTTGTCCTCTTTATAGAAGGAGAATAACATGAGCTAGAAGTCTTTCCCTTATCATATTCCAAGTTCAACTTCACTCCATTTGTAAGATTTGGACATTCAGTAATCTCATTCAGGGACTTCCCCGGTGATCCAGGAGTTAAGACTCCACACTTTCAATGCAGGGGGCACCAGTATGATACATGGTTGGGAAACTAAGATCCCACATGCTGTGCGGTGCGGCCAAAAAAAAATTAAGACATTGAAAAATCCCATTCAGTGTCCTTATTCTCCAGTGGCAATTACAGGCAGAAACATGGGCAGATGTGAAGGTCATAGCAGCCTTATAGGGTGCTGGAAGGAGCCCTTAGAGAGGAGGGAGGTAGTGGATAGCTTCAGCAGGCTCTTCCTGTGATTGCTGATGTTTTTAGCTCCTTTGGAGTGAACATCTTTAATCTCTTGCTTTGGTGCCACAGATGGTGAGATTCTATGCACAGGTTTTCCGATTTGGGGATTTTGCTAATGATTTCCCTGCTTTTCTTTCCTTTTTTTTTTTTTTTCTGGAAAGATATTCTAATGGTTGTACAAGCCTCTAATTCCTATATACAAATGATTTTGCTTGGAGAAGCTGGAGGGTCTTTAGTTCCTTCACCAAACCTTGAAGGGTACAAAGCCTGGATCCCTCCCTAGTGAAATAGGGATTAAAAACCCACCAACGCATAAGGCAATTGTGAGAACTGAATAAAACTGTGCATATGAAGTGCCTGGCATGACACCCAGAACTCCACAAACAGCAAATTCCTATTTTATTTCATAGTATAAAAAGCCCTAGTGCTAGTCCACAAAGACTCAGTTTATTAATACAGTGCTCATTTCAGTTATAGTCAGACCATAGCACTGAATAAATATTTATTGATAGGGTAATTCCTGAGTTTGGCTAAGGTAATTTCTAGCATATCTGCTACTGTCTTTCATGTCACAGAAAAAGAGTCCTGAGGGAGTGTTACAATGACTCATTGTAAAGCACTTTAATAATTCGTAGATTTTGGAACAAATCATCCTACATTAAGGCTAATAATATGTTTCCTAAAACCAACGGCATAATTACTTATTGCTCTCTTCTAACATAAAATGTGGGATATGTGCTTAGTTGCTCAGTTGTGTCCAAGTCTTTGTGACCCCATGGACTGTATGTAGCCCACCAGGCTCCTCTGTCCATGTGGATTCTTCAGGCAAGACTACTGGAGTTGTTCAGCATACCTTCCTCCAGGGGATCTTCCCAACCCAGGGATTGAACCCAGGCCTCCCGCATTGCAGGCGGATTCTTTACAATCTGAGCCACCAGGAAAGTCCCCAAAACATGGGATATAGCTATGGATTTAAGGTGTGTGCAGGGTAAAGGCAGCTGGTCCAACAACCGGTTTGGAGATGGAGGTGGCCTTTTGGGCATGCACAGACATCATTCTATTATTCTAGTCATTAGTCAATACAGAGAACAGTAGAAATAAATTGTTACTTTTCATTTCTCTATAAACGTGATTCCTTTGTGTTTATTAAAATGTAACAACTATGATTTGAACTAACTTCTTTAAAGGGTCTGCATTTAGGAGTCATTAATGGAGCACATCAAAGCCGAGTGTTGGGGTTACGGTACCAAGAATAATACTGTCTTTGTTGGGAGTAGTAGACTTTTTGGTTTGTTTATTTAAGTTGAGGTCAAGTTCCCCTGGAGTAAGCTCTCTGAGGGAGAACCACCTTTCATTTCTCAATATGTGTATGTGTTGTTTGGCCTTGATGTACTGTCCTGAAAGACATATCATCTCTGATCAGCACCATTCTCTGTTGGCTGTCCTGCACAGAAATACCATGTCTAAAACATAGTCTCGGGAGTCAAACTGACTTGGTTTAAATACTGCCTTTGCCAGTTAACAGATGTGTAACTTTGGGCAAGCAATATAACCTCTCTGTTAGTCATCTAGAAAAAAGAGAATGTGACGATAAGGATAGCAACTCTGTCAGAGGGCTACTGAGAAGGATATAGAAGATATTTATTGAAAGTCTTTAGCAACATCTTCCACGTAATAAGTCCTTGAAAAGTATTAGTATGGGTTATTATGGTAGACACTGCATCTAAGAAATAGCTTATATTCTTTTATAAACATTTGACATGTTCTAGTAACTTTGCCAGTCATGTAGGATGATAAAATGTGGGTAAGTGTAGTCCACAGTCTCTGGTCTTCTGGGCTCACATTTACTGGGGAGGGTGTGTGTGTGTGTGTGTGTGTGTGTGTGCATGCGCCTGCTCATTCAATTGTATCCAACTCTTTGTGACCCTGTGGAGTATAGCCCACCAGGATCCTCATCCAGGGGTTTTCCAGGCATGAATATTGGAACAGGTTGACATTTCCTACTCCACAGGATCTTCCTGACACAGGGATTAAACCCACATCTCTTGTGTCTCCTATATTGACAGCCTTTTTTTTTTTTTAACCACTGCACCACCTGAGAAGTCTAGGGAGGATATGAACTGCATGTAAAAACTGAAAATACAAGACAGAAAATGTTAACTACTTTACATTTTAATAGGGAAACAGAAATTTGGGTGCATGTCAAGGAAAAATCAATGGAGGAATGTCTCAAAAGATGGATGTAGTTTAGACATGCAGAGATGACCTATGATGCTGAGATAGGAAAAGGCCTTTGGGCAAAGGGGTTGGAAGATTTAAATGCATCAACACATAGAAATAGAAGGAGCATTCATCTGGAGAACCTGATTCCTTCTGAAGGGCAATAGGACAAAAAAAAGCACCAGATCAGTTGCTCAGTCGTGTCCGACTCTTTGCGACCCCATGAATCGCAGCACGCCAGGCCTCCCTGTCCATCACCAACTCCCAGAGGTCACTCAGACTTACATCCATCGAGTCAGTGATGCCATCCAGCCATCTCATCCTCTGTCATCCCCTTCTCCTCCTGCCCCCAATCCTTCCCAGCATCAGAGTCTTCTCCAATGAGTCAACTCTTCACATGAGGTGGCCAAATACTGGAGTTTCAGCTTTAGCATCATTCCTTCCAAAGAAATCCCAGGGCTGATCTCCTTCAGAATGGACTGGTTGGATCTCCTTGCAGTCCAAGGGACTCTCAAGAGTCTTTTCCAATACCACAGTTCAAAAGCATCAATTCTTCGGCGCTCAGCCTTCTTCACAGTTCAGCTCTCACATCCATACATGACCACAGGAAAAACTATAGCCTTGACTAGGCGAACCTTTGTTGGCAAAGTAATGTCTCTGCTTTTAAATATGCTATCTAGGTTGGTTATAACTTTTCTTCCAAGGAGTAAGCATCTTTTAATTTCATGGCTGCAGTCACCATCCGCAGTGATTTTGGAGCCCAGAAAAATAAAGTCTGACACTGTTTCCACTGTTTCCCCATCTATTTCCCATGAAGTGGTGGAACCAGAGGCCATGATCTTCGTTTTCTGAATGTTGAGCTTTAAGCCAACCTTTTCACTCTCCACTTTCACTTTCATCAAGAGGCTTTTTAGTTCCTCTTCACTTTCTGCCATAAGGGTGGTATCATCTGCATATCTGAGGTTATTGATATTTCACCCAGCAATCTTGATTCCAACTTGTGTTTCTTCCAGTCCAGCGTTTCTCATGATGTACTCTGCATATAAGTTAAATAAACAGGGTGACAATATACAGCCTTGACTTACTCCTTTTCCTATTTGGAACCAGTCTGTTGTTCCATGTCCAGTTCTAACTGTTGCTTCCTCACCTGCATACAAATTTCTCAAGAGGCAGATCAGGTGGTCTGGTATTCCCATCTCTTTCAGAATTTTCCACAGTTTATTGTGATCTACACAGTCAAAGGCTTTGGCATAGTCAATAAAGCAGAAATAGATGTTTTTCTGGAACTCTCTTGCTTTTTCCATGATCCAGCGGATGTTGGCAATTTGATCTCTGGTTCCTCTGCCTTTTCGAAAACCAGCTTGAACATCAGGAAGTTCACGGTTCACATATTGCTGAAGCCTGGCTTGGAGAATTTTGAGCATTACTTTACTAGCGTGTGAGATGAGTGCAATTGTGCGGTAGTTTGAGCATTCTTTGGCATTGCCTTTCTTTGGGATTGGAATGAAAACTGACCTTTTCCAATCTTGTGGCCACTGCTGAGTTTTCCAAATTTGTTGGCATATTGAGTGCAGCACTTTCACAGCATCACCTGTCAGGATTTGGAATAGCTCAACTGGAATTCCATCACCTCCACTAGCTTTGTTCGTAGTGATGCTTTCTAAGGCCCACTTGACTTCACATTCCAGGATGTCTGGCTCTAGGTCAGTGATCACACCATCATGATTATTTGGGTTGTGAAGACCTTTTTTGTACAGTTCTTCTGTGTATTCTTGCCACCTCTTTTTAATATCTTCTGCTTCTGTTAGGTCCATACCATTTCTGTCCTTTATCGAGCCCATCTTTGCATGAAATGTTCCTTTGGTATCTCTGATTTTCTTGAAGAGATCCCTAGTCTTTCCCATTCTGTTGTTTTCCTCTATTTCTTTGCATTGATCGCTGAAGAAGGCTTTCTTATCTCTTCTTGCTATTCTTTGGAACTCTGCATTCAGATGTTTATATCTTTCCTTTTCTCCTTTGCTTTTCACTTCTCTTCTTTTCACAGCTATTTGTAAGGCCTCCCCAGACAGCCATTTTGCTCTTTTGCATTTCTTTTCCATGGGGATGGTCTTGATCCCTGTCTCCTGTATAGAGTGCCTGATGAACTATGGAATAAGGTTCAAAAAAATGCACCAGAAAGATCAAATAAGCAGCAATGGATTTTAAGTGTTAACTTTGGAGGTTAGGGCTTCCCTGGTGGTTCAGACAGTAAAGAGTCCACATGCAATGTGGGAGACCTGGGTTCAACCCCTGGGTTGGAAAGATCCCCTGGAGAAGGGAACAGATATCCACTCCAGGATTCTGGCCTGGAGAATTCCATGGACAGAGGAGCCCAGCAGGCTACAGTCTGTGGTGTAACAAAGAGTCAGACATGACTGACTTTCACTTTGGAAGTTAAGGAACAAGCTGCTATTAAAGTAACCCAGAAATTATGAATGTTATTGATCAAAAATACAGTGGACACAGTGCCTGACACAAATGAGTACTCAATATTGTGTACTTTCCGTCACTGGGTCTAATTACTTTACCCTTTTTCTACATGAGATGGTTAATCTTATGTGCCAACTTGACTGGCTGTGGGAAATCCAGTTTAAACATTATTTCTAGGTGTGTCCTTGAGGATGTTTCTGGATGAAATTAGCATTTGAATTGGTGGATTCAGCAGAGTAGATCCCTCTCCCAATGTCAATGAACACTGTCCAGTCCCTTGAAGGCGGGGATAGAACCCAAAGACAAAGGAGGGATTTTCTTCCCTTTTTTCTATGCTTTCTGCTTGAGCTGGGACATCTCATCTTCTGACCCAAGTCTGGAATTGAGACTGTTGGCTACCCTGGTTCTTGGACCTTTATACTTGAACTGGTTTTTCTGGACTTCGAACTTGCAGACAGCAAACTGTGGGAGTTCTCAGCCTCTAAAATGGTGTGAGCCCATCCCTCAGGATAAATCTCTAGGTAGAAAATAGATGATAGAGACATAAATAGATCTAGACACAAATATAGATACAGATTTACATAGAGATCCATAGACATCCTATTGGTTCTCTTACTCTGGAAAACCCTGACTAATACAACCACATTATCCCATTAAGTTATCCTACTTATGCTGTGAAGTAGATATTACACCTGTCTCCATCCTATGAATAGGAAAATGAAACTTAAAAGACCTTCCTTACATGCATAGGTAGTAAGTGACGGAGTTGATATTTGAACCCAGAATATCAGAAAACATCTCAGGAAGCTGTGTATATCATCCCATGATCTCTGTGCTTTGGGAACCAGCAGCCTTGAAAAGTGTGGACATGCAGAATATGTTGTGTGCATGTGACAAGAGCTACAAGAAGGCTCTGCAGAAGGGTCCACGAGAGAACATGGGAATATAATGGGTACATTTCCGAATAAGATGAGAGGGGCTTCCCAGGATCAGTGACACTACCACTGAATCTTGAGGACTGGTTAGTTCTTGGCAACTGTGAGGATGAAGGAGAAGGATGGGGCCATAAAAATAAAAAAATATCAAGGGGGCATGCTCATGCATCCTTAGTAGCCAACTCAGTCATTGTGTATCAAAACATACATGATCTGTGCCTTTGGTATCTATAATTTCATAGCTACAAAAGGGTGAAAGAAAAATGCACAAAATGCTTATCTGAAACATTGTCTTAAATTAGGGAAAATAGAAATTATATAAAGGTACAACAACATAATTTGTATAAAGTAACTCATGTTGAAGGCAGGAACAGAAGGGGACAACAGAGGATGAGATGGTTGGATGGCATCATTGGCTTGATAGATATGAGTTTAAGCAAGTTCTGGGAGCTGGTGATGGACAAGGAAGCCTGGAGTTCTGAAGTCCATGGGGTTGCAAAGAGCCAGACATGACTGAGCAACTGAACTGATCTGATAGTCATTAAAAGGGAAGATGGATACACATCTACAGACCATCACTAAGTGACAAAGAGGTAAAGAATCTTGTGAATATAAAACTGGACACAGACATGCTGTTGGCACAGAGAATAACCTGAAAGGAATTCACCAAAATATCAAAAGTGATCATCTCCAGATAGTGAAACTGGGGAGTCAGGATTTTAGTTTTCCCTTTCCTTTTCTGAATAGCTTGCATTTTTACAATAGACATGGGTCTCCAAAATTCAAATATAGAAAAAAAAAAAAAGAACAAACCAAGAAACTTGAAAGACTAGACAACTTAAATGTTAAACAAAAGAATTACAGAATAGGTCTGTTGGCATGAGGCAAAGAAAATGGAAAAAACAAAGATTGAAAAATAAAATAAAGAAAATAAAATAAAATAAAGAAAATAAAGAAAAATAGCACTGCTGTGCTCCATCTCCTTTTTATACACGTAACTGATGACTTTGGTGACAATGGGATTTAAGGAGCTGATGTGGTTCAAGGCTGTGAAAGATCATCTGTTCAGGAGATTGCAGAGCTGCACTCCCACCAACTTTTAATTCTTCAAGGCGGTGCTACTCTCTTGTGGGGCCAGTCATATTGTTGAATCACCGTGTGTTGTAGGGTGGCAGGTGTATCCATCCTTTAGCCTTTGAGTTGAACATGAAACTCCAATCCTTTGGGCACCTGATGTGAAGAGTTGACTCATTTGAAAAGACCCTGATGCTGGGAAAGATTGCAGGCAGGAGGAGAAGGGGATGGCAGAGGATGAGATGGTTGGATGGCATCACCGACTCAATGGACATGGGTTTGGGGAGACTCTGGGAGTTGGTGATGGACAGGAAGGCCTGGTGTGCTGTGGTTCATGGGGTCTCAAAGAGTTGGACATGACTGAGTGACTGGACTGAACTGAACTGAACACACAAGACTTGTGAGAGCAGAAACCCTAGACCAGGAAACACTGGCAATGGATTGCCTCATCTGTTTACCTAAATATGCCATTAAACTATTTTCTTCATTGTAAACTGGGAGGTGAAAAAAAACTGGGAGCCCTACCTAAAGAGTTTATTTTATATAATCCACTATTTTTTGAAAAGAGTAACTGGCACTCAGAGAAGTTTAAAGGTTTCCCAAAGTCATATAGCTCATTGGATAAGTAAACCAATCACTTATTAAAGTATAAGTAAGATGAATAGACTTAGAGATTATTATACCAAGTGAATTAAGTCAGGCAGTGAAAGACAAATATCATATTACTCATATGTGGAATCTAAAAAAAAAATGATACAAATGAACTTATTTACAAAGCAGAAACAGACTCATAGACTTATAAAATAAATTCATGGTTACCAATGGGGAAAGAGGAAAGGAGGGAAGGATAAATTAGGAGTTAGGGATGAACAAATATACACTACTGTGTATCAAATAACAAGGAACTAGTGTATAGCATAGGAAGATATATTCAGTGTCTTGTAATAACTTATAATGGAAAAGAATCTGAAAAAGAATATATATACGAATATCCCTTTCTATATATATCAAACTGAGTCATGTTGCTGTATACCTGAAACTAGCACAACATTGTAAATCAGCTATACTTAAATAAAAATAAATTAGAAATAAAAATATGGGCCAAAAAAACAAAAATAAAATCCAAACATGGACTTACAATCAAAATTGAAGAGCACAGAGCAAAGAAATTGAATTCTGGAAATGATCTATTCTGACAAAGTATGTCGCCTCACTGCTTTTCAAGGAAACTGTCTCTCTGTATCTGATACTGATTAGTAGCCATAGAATTATCGGCACTTATAAAATGAATATTTAGAAATTCAAAGTGTTAGCCTAGGACATCCAATATGGTAGTTTTAACCTACATGGTCATCTAGGTCTTATTTTTTTGTTTTTGTTCTATAACAGTCTCTCTGTAAAGAATCTTAATCTTCATGGCGTTGTCTTCTGTTGGAAGATTCAGTTCCAACTATTGATTAGGTGTGATATTTATGTCTGTGTTTGTCTTCAGAACAGCACTGGGATGCTGCGCTCATGATGGCCTTACTCCAGGCAGAGCTGCCAGTCAGTGACATGGATTAGACCACTCAGAGTGGAGGCAATTTGAGAGATAAAGTGCTCACTTTGAGAGGTGGCTAGTGCGTTTTGTGAGGCTCAGGTTCATTTTCCGCTCTAGGACTTATCCATCTTCCACATCGGAGGCCACTCCAAGTCTCTATTAGGGCTATACTACATGTTGGCCCTCTGTCTCCCTCTCATCCCACAGCTGCTATGTATTCTCATCCCTGCAACTCACGTGGCGGGGCTGCATGTTAGCCCACTGTGTTTTTTTGACTAGAATGATGAAGAGACAGGGAAATGGCTCCTGTGGGAAACTGACTGATGTTCCTCCCACATCCTAATCCCTAGAACCTGTGAATGTCACCTTAAATGATGTGAGGTTAAACTAAGGATCTTGAGATGGGGAGATTATTCTGGACTATCTGGATGGGCTCTAAGTGTAGTTGTAGCCGTCTTCATAAGAGGAAGCAGGAGATGGCAGTAAGAGGTTGGAGTGATGTGAGGAAGGGTTCATGGCAAAGGGACACTGTTGGCCTCCAGAAGCTAGAAAAAGCAAGGAACCAGATCATCCCCCAGAGCTTCTGAAAGGAACACATGTGCCAATACCTTGGCTTTACCCTAGTGAACCTGAACTTTAGAACTCTGGCCTCTGTAATTCTAAGAGAAAACAGTTATGTTGTTTCAAGCCTCTCAATTTGTGATATTTGTTCACAGCAGCAACAATGGGAAACTATCCCAGTTCCTTTTTAGGACAATGCTCCCCGTACTATCTGCATGCACTTCTAACCTGGCAGAAAAGTACATTTGTGGTTAATTTCCATCTGATACTGGTAGCATATCTTTGTTTTTCTCTCTTTATTTTTATTTATATTTTTTGGTCATGAGATTTTAGTTCCCAGACCAGGGATTGAACCTGTGCCCCTTGCAGTGGAAACACACAGGAGGAGAACATGGAGTCTTAGAAAGCAATGCTATTTTCTCAAGGATGCGTCAATAGTAAGTGATAGGGTATCGGGGGGCGGGGGAAATCCTGTCTTGCTGCTGCCCGAACTGATGGTCTCTCTCTTACACAAAGCCCTTTCCCTAAATCTGAGCATACCCCTTTGTGGTGAAGGAAAAGCAAGGAGTCCCAAGACTCCTCTCTAGTGTGTATTTAACTGTGTAAATGTCAATAGGACCATGACTCTAGTAGTGATGAAGTGTTTACTTAGAAATGCTGGGAGATGAGGCTGCTTGGAATATGTCAGGGCCTCACTCCCTAATGATGGAAATAAAATCAGAAAGACAGAAATACTATCTGAAAACATTATTTCATTATGTGACCTCTAAGTTTGCTGAGAACTGAATGCATAAAAGAATCTTTCAAGAGATTTGAGTCATTGCCACATTTTTATAACATTTATGGGGATACTTTTGTGTTATTTAACTATATTTTTTTTCCTTTTTATACTTTTTGTTTCCATTTTAGGTAGAACTATCCTTTTTAATCTCCTTCCTCCATGCCCAGCCACATAGTAAAGTTGGTATGAATCTATTTTTGGTATTGATAATGATAATGCCTAATATTTATGAAGTGCTTATTATGTACTGGACTTGCTGTTATCTTGCATAAACCCTGTATTATTATTATTTTTTTTTTTTTTTACCGAATGTGAAGCTTACTGAAATGACCTTGTTTTTTTTTTTTAATTTTTTATTATTATTATTATTTTTTACTTTACAATAATGTATTTTAAGCTTCACAGCAACCCTGATTTAAGTACTTGTTTTACTGATTATCATTCTGAAACTCAGAGAGATTAGATAAATTACTCAAGGCCACAATGCCTAGTAAGAAATAGAACCAATAGTTGATCAGGGTCATCTAATTTTTAACCTCATAGGCTTTTCTGAGAGAACTATACTCTATCTCATCCACTTCCAGGAAATAGTACCTTCCAGCCATTTTGTTTCTGCTTAAAAGTCATATAAGTTCTCTGGAGATCTATAAACTCCACTGCAACTCCCTAATCTTGCTCACCCTTTTGGGCAGAATCAGGTACTTCCCAATTACCTCAACATCTTCTTCCTGTTTTTCTTACTGAGGTATAGTTGGTTTACAATACTATGTTAGCTTCAGATGTATAGCACCATGATTCAGTTATACATATGTATTACATATATATAAATGTATGTATCTATATTCTTTTCCCCTATTCTTTTCCATTGTGGTTTATTACAAGGTATTAAATAGAGTTTCCTGTGCTGTAGAGTAAATCCTTGTTGTTTATCTATTTTATATATGGTAACATGTGTCTGTTAATCCCATACCCTTGATTTATCCCTTTCCCACCTTTCCCTTTTGGTAACCATAAATTTGTTTCCTATATTTGTGAATCTGTTATGCTTGTAAATAAATTCATTCGTACTGCATCTTATATTCCATATATAAGTGATAACATATGAGATTTGTCTTTTTCTGACTCACTTCACTTAATACAATAATTGCTAGGTCCATCTATGTTGCTTCCTGGCCCCAGGTCTATTGGCACTCCCATTTCCTGGCATAGTGCAGCCTTTCCAAAGAATAAAGTCTCAATTGCCTCAACCGCATCAGTGTGTAAACTTTCCCTGAATATCTATAAAGTCAGACTCGACAGTCTCAGGCTAGTGGAGAGGGCTTCATGTGGATAGAGACTTGTGATGTTTCCATCTACAATTACAGCTTTGCTTTATTTTTTAATAACCTCTCAAAACCTATCATCAACTGTCTAATCTTTAACAGTGCACTTCCCTTCTCTCTCCCTCATTCCAACCCTGCTGCAAAGGTTGGAACTCACTGGATTAAACAGAATGGGATACAAACAGTGACTTGATGATTACTATTTAGAAACTGCATTCTATTCCTCTTAGAAAACTGGCCCAGTTTTCTAACCCTTGGAAACCCAGGATTTCCTAGAAGTGTGATGTGAGAAAAAGGTTTTTTTTTTTTTTTTTTTTAAAGGTTTAAAATTTATTTATTAAGTAAATAACTATAGAAAGAAAGGCATTGTAACAATATTAATAGCAGGCAGAGTAGAATTTAAGGTGACTTGATGATGAAAGGAATACTCCATCAGAAAGATTTAAAAATCACGAACATACACGTATCAATAACAGAGCCTTAAAAAAAAGGTTTTTCTGATGAAGGGCAAAATCAAGACTCAGACTTGCTTATTCACTTGAGGGGGTCTTAAAGACCCCATTGTCCTCTACAACACATAAAATGTTCTTTTAATTGAGCCCCACATTCACTATCAAGAAGAGTGAACGAAAGATGAGAAATAAAATGCTTCCATTCTTTTCCACTGGCTATTACCTTGGTAATGGCACTAATAAAAAGTGGCATTAGAAAGAACTGGGAGAAAAATCATCGTTACTCTTGGACCCATAAGAAACGAAGATTTAAAAGGTTATTACAGGTAATAGATTCACATTTTAGCATGTGAAATGATGGTGGGCTTAGATGGCGTGCTTTTGGCTTAGAGATGATTTTCTGGTAGGAGTCTCAGGCTGGGTGAATAGAAGAGGAACCTCTGGGTCAGGGAGAGAAACTGGGGGCTTTGTTCCAATCCTGGGCCTTGGAGCAGGGTCACACTATAAACAACAATTCCTCCTCAAATGTGTTCTGAAAAGCCCAGGGAAAATCGGTTTCTCTGCTTGCATAATCTCAGAGGACAGGGAAGAAAGACAGTGCAAGATGAAGACAAGGTGAACTAATGAAATCCGTCTAGCCTGAGTGAACACGCTGTCCAAAAGCTGTTTCAGGAATCTGAGTGCAAGCTCTCTTTAGATGCCTCTGTTCACATCTAGGCTCAGGCTGATGCATTATGTTTCTGCTAAAACCTGAGTTTACCAAGCCATGAGTTTAAGTAAGCAAAATATTTTCATTCTTACCACAGAAAGGAAGGGATTTTAAAATGGCTACCACCACTTCACCAAAAACATACATTTCAGTGGTTCAATTTATGTATGAAATTGTTATTGCCTCTCTGAGAGTTTTAAGTTATAATTACCTTTACTCTGAATTCTAAGAAAGGAAGAAAAGTAGGAAAATAGTATATCCCTCCAATGCTTTTTTTTCTAATTTATTTTTTTATGAAGGGTAATTGCTTTACAGAACTTTGTTGTTTTCTGTCAAACCTCAACATGAATCAGCCTTAGGTATACACATATCCCCTCCCTTTTGAACCTCCCTCCCATCTCCCTCCCCATCCCACCCCTCTAGGTTGATATAGAGCCCCTGTTTGAGTTTCCTGAGTCACACAGCAAATTCCCGTTGGCTATCTCTTTTATATGGTAATGTAAGTTTCCATGTTACTCTTTGAATACATCTCACCCTCTTCTCCCCTCTCCCGGTGTCCATAGGTCTATTCTCTCTGTCTGTTTCTCCATTGCTGCCCTGTAAATAAATTCTTCAGAACCATTTTTCTAGACTCTGTATATGTGTGTTGGAATACGATATTTATCTTTCTCTTTCTGACTCCCTTCACTCTATATAATAGGTTCTAGGTTCATCCACCCCATCAGAACTGACTCAAATATGTTCTTTTTTATGGCTGAGTAATATTCCATTGTGTATATGTACCACAACTTCTTGATCCATTCATTTGTCGATGGGCAGATTCAATTTTCATATTTAAAAAAATGTGTTCCAGATTTTTAAATAATCATTTCATGTATAGATTATAAGAGATATACCATATAGAAGTAATGCAAAAATAAGCCAAATAAATATTAAGCAAAAATTCAATATATTAGTACTGACATCAGAGAAAATTGATTTGAATATAAAGTTTTCCAATATGTGATATGCATTATGAAGTTGTATTTGATGTTCAAATGCAGTCTTTGGTCCCAGAGATCCTGATATTAAAATAAGTATAGACTTATGATTCTAATTTTGTTAATTTGATTCTTGATTAATCTGGCTAAAGGTTTGTCAATTTTATCTTCTCAAAGAACTGGCTTTTAGTTTTATTAGTCTTTACTGTTGTTTCTTTCATTTCTTTTTATTTCTGCTTGGATCTTTATGATTTCTTTCCTTCTACTAATTTTTATTTTTTGTCCTTTTTCCGGTTGTTTTAGGTGTAAACTTAGGCTGTCTATTTGATGTTGTTCTTGTTTCTTGAGGTAGGATTGTATTTCTATAAACTTCCCTCTCAGGACTGCTTTTGCTGCATCCCATTGGCATCACTGACTCGATGGATGTGAGTCTGAGTGAACTCCCGGAGTTGGTGATGGACAGGGAGGCCTGGTGTGCTGCGATTCATGGGGTCGCAAAGAGTCGGACACGACTGAGCGACTGAACTGAACTGAATAGGTTTTCAGTTGTGTTTTCATTTTCATTTGTTTCTAGAAGTTTTTTGATTTCCCTTTTGATTTCTTCAGTAACCTGTTGGTTATTTAGAAACATGTTGTGTAATCTCCATGTGTTTGTGTTTCTTACATTTTTTTCTTTCTTCTTACAATTGATATCTAGTCTCATAGTGTGGTCAGAAAAGATGCTTGATAGAATTTCAGTTTTCTTAAATTTACTGAGGTTTGATTTGTGACCCAAGATATGGTCTATCTTGGAGAATGTTCCATGTGCACTTGAGAAGATGAATTCTTCTGCATTTGTATGGAATGTCCTCAAGATAATCAGTGAGATCCATCTTATCTAATGTATCATTTAAGACTTGTATTTCCTTCTTAATTTTCTGTTTTGATGATCTTTCCATTGGTATGAGTGGGGTTAGTAGTGTGGTGTGAGTAGGAGACTTTAACAGTCGCCTACTATTATTGTGTTACTGTCAGTTTCTCCTTTTATGTCTGTAGTGTTTGTCTTATGTATTGAGGTGCTCCTATGTTGGGTGCATAGATATTTACAATTGTTATGTCTTCCTCTTGGATTGATCCCTTGATCATTATGTAATGTCCTTCCTTATCTCTTGTAATCTTTATTTTAAGGTCTATTTTGTCTGATATGAGGATTGCTATTCCGGCTTTCTTTTGCTTCCCATTTGCATGGAATATATTTTCCCATCCTCTCACTTCCAGTCTTTATGTGTCTTGAGGTCTAAAGTGGGTTTCTTGTAAACAGCATATATATGGGTCTTGTTTTTTGTTTCCATTCAGCCACTCTGTGTCTTTTGGTTGCAGCATTTAATCCATTTACTATAAAAGTAATTACTGATAAATGGCAACCCACTCCAGTATTCTTGCCTGGAGAATCCCAGGGATGGAGGAGCCTGGTGGGCTGCCGTCTATGGGGTCGCACAGAGTCGGACATGACTGAAGCGACTTAGCAGCAGTAGCAGCCTGTTCCTATTGCCATTTTCTTAAGTGTTTGGGGTTGATTTTGTAGATCTTTTTTATTCTCTTGTATTTCTTGACTATATAAGTCCTTTTAACATTTGCTGTAAAGCTGGTTTGGTGGTACTGAATTATCTTAACCTTTGCTCATTTGAAAAGCTTTTTATTTCTCCATCAATTTTGAATGAGATCCTTGCTGGGTATGGTCATTTTGTTGTAGGTTTTTCCCTTTCAGTACTTTAAAATATATCCTGCCATTCCCTTCTGGCCTGCAGAGTTTCTGCTGAAAGATCAGGTGTTAAGTGTTTGGGGTTTCCCTTGTATGTTACTTGTTGCTTCTCCCTTACTGCTTTTAATATTCTTTTTTTGTTAGTCTTTGTTAGTTTGAATAGTATGTGTCTTGGCGTGTTTCTCCTTGGGTTTATGCTATATGGGACTCTTTATGCCTCTTGGACTTGATTGACTGTTTCCTTTTCCATATTGGGGTAATTTTCAACTATAATCTCTTCAAAAATTTTTTCATACCCTTTCTTTTTCTCTTCTTCTTCTGAGACCCCTATTTTCAAATGGTGCATTTGATATGGTCCCAGAGGTCTCTGAGACTGTCCTTTAGCCCTTTTCATTCTTTTTACTTTATTCTGCTCTTCAAACGTTATTTCCACCATATTATCTTTCAGCTCACTGATTCTTCTGCTTCAGATATTCTGCTATTAATTCCTTCTAGAGTATTTTTAATTTCAGTAATTGTGTTGTTTGTCTCTGTATGTTTATTCTTTAATTCTTCCAAGTCTTTGTTTATTGATTCTTACATTTCTCCATTTTATTTTCAAGTTTTTGATCATCTTTACTATCATTATTCTGAATTTTTTTTCAGGTATTTTGCCTATTTCCTCTTCATTCATTTGGACTTCTGTGTTTGTAGTTTGTTCCTTCATTTGTGTGATATTTCTCTGCTTTTTCATTAGTATTATTATTCATTACTAATATCATTATTTTTCATTATTATAATACATATAATATATTCAATATAATAATATTCATTATTAATATTATTCATTATTGTTATTATTATTTTTAACTTACTGTGTTTGAGGTCTCTAGGGTCTTGAAGTCAGTGCTCCCACTCCAAAGGCTCAGGGCTTGATCTTCAGTTGTACGTGGGTCTATATATTCTTTTGTGCTGGTCAGGTACTCCTGTCTGCTCTCAGCTGGTGTTCTGCATGCACTTCTGTGTCTGAAGGTGTATTCCTGATGTGTCTGTGGAGAGTGATGTATTCCATGTCCACCTACTCCTCTGCCATCTTGTTCCTCTCTCTCTCTCTTTTTTTTTTTTTTGCTTTTAAATTTAAAATGAAGGAATACTTATTAACCATAAAATTCCACTTCACTATTTTCTCCTGAGATTCAGTAAGAATTCCTTTATGGCCTCTACTTACCACTGAGGAGCAATAGAAAGGTCCCTGTTTAGAGTTAAGGTCTCTAGGATAGATCTATTCTGCTCAAATACCCAGTTACCCAGACCCCAAATCTCAATATTGCTCTTTACTTCTTTCGCTTTAATACTTTTCATCCATCCTTTCAGCAAATCTAACCATGTTTTAGCATTTCTACTATTATTCTGCCAAAGTCCATGCTGCCAGAAGGTCCTTTTTAAAATAAAAGTCAAATCAACTCTTTCCTCTTTCAAGCTCTCTGATGGCTTCCCAACCCACTTGGAACACTCTTTAAAGCTCTTACCATGTTCTACAAAACATGCTTCCTGTATAAGTATCACTGCATTGTCTAATACACTTTCCCTCACTTACTGGGTTCCAGCCACACTGACCCCCTTGCTCATCCACAGGTTTTGTCTCAGTCAGGATGTTCCCCATATTGGAAACTCCACTTGGTTCTCCTTCCCTGGGCTCCTTGAAAGGCTTGTCTTGGGCAATAGCCTCCTCAGAGAGACCTTTTTCACCACCCTGTCTAAGGAGACCACCCCTTGACACTTCATCCTCTATCATGCTGTACTTTCAGTGACTCATCTCTACCTGACACTGTTTTATTTTAGTTGTTACCATCAGTCTCTGTCATTAGATTGAGAGCTGTGGGAGAGAAGAGATGTGGTTTTTAAATAATTATTTTTTACTGTGTTGGGTCTCTGTTGGCATGGTGGCTTTTCTCTAGTTGTGGTGAGCAGGGGCTCTTTTCTAGTTGTGGTCCATGGGCTTCTCTTTGAAGTGGCTTGTTGCAAAGCATGGACTCTAGGGCATATGGGCCTCAGTAGTCGTGGCATGTGGGCTCTGTAGTTGTGGCTCCTAGGCCCTAGAGCACAGGCTCAATAGTTGTGGCACATGGACTCAGTTGCTCTGCAACATGTGGGATTTTCCTGGATCGTGGATCCAGTCCGTGTCTCATGCATTGGCAGGTGGATTCTTTACTACTGAGCCACCAGGGAAGCCTGGCTTTTGCTGATTTGATTGTTATTGTTTACTATACATTTTCAGTGCCTGAATAGTCTGGCAGAGAAGAAGTACAGCATGGATGAATTAATTGGGTCATTATACCTCATTTGGTCTTAGTTGTTTCATTTTTAGTCTTGGATTTTAAGATTTCTAAGGTGCAGTTTTGATTTGATGTTCTGTAGCCTTCATATTCGGGGAAGGCAATGGCACCCCACCCCAGTACTTTTGCCTGGAAAATCCCATGGACGGAGGATCCTGGTAGGCTCCAGTCCACGGGGTCGCTGAGAGTCGGACACGACTGAGCGACTTCACTTTCACTTTTCACTTTCACGCATTGGAGAAGGAAATGGCAACCCACTCCAGTATTCTTGCCTAGAGAATCCCAGGGACGGGGGAGCCTGGTTCGCTTCTGTCTATGGGGTCGCACAGAGTCGGACACGACTAAAGTGACTTAGCAGCAGCAGCAGCCTTCATATTGCTCACTACTCTGATGCACTGCTGCTGCTGCTGCTAAGTCGCTTCAGTCGTGTCCGACTCTGTGCGACCCCATAGACGGAAGCTCACCAGGCTCCCCCGTCCCTGGGATTCTCGAGGCAAGAACACTGGAGTGGGTTGCCATTTCCTTCTCCAATGCGTGAAAGTGAAAAGTGAAGTCGCTCAGTCATGTCCGACTCTCAGCGACCCCGTGGACTGGAGCCTACCAGGATCCTCCGTCCATGGGATTTTCCAGGCAAAAGTACTGGGGTGGGGTGCCATTGCCTTCCCTGACTCTGATGCACAGACATTATAAAAATGTAACAGGTACAGATTCCTAAAAAGAAAAGTGTTAGTTGCTCAGTTGTGCCCGACTCTTTGTGACCCCATGGACTGCAGCCCACCAGGCTCCTCTGTCCATGAGATTTTCTAGGCGAGGATACTGGAGTGGGTCACTATTTCCTTCTCCAGGAAGAAAAGATCCCCAGGTTGGGGATCTTCCCAACCCAGGGATCAAACCCGGGTCTCCTGCACTGCAGGCAGATTCTTTACTGACTGAGCTACAAGGGAAGCTCCCAAATCCTATTTCCAAGAGATAGATGTGATTAATGTTTTTGTGGACAACTTTTGTGGTGTGTGTATTTGTGTGTGTTTAGGGATCTAGTGTTGCCGATAGATGAAGTATGGACTGAAGAGCTAGAATGCCTGCTTTAGGGGTTCCAGCTTTTTCATTTTGGGGATTTATTATATGTAACTGTGGCTGAGCTATCTACCTTCTCTCTTCCTCAGTTTCCTTATATGGAACATCATAATCATCATCCCTAGAAAATAGGAAGTATCTTCTATTTCCTCTGCATTACCCAAACCATAGAGGACAAGATTGAACACATGAGATAATTTAAATTCTGTATGTATGTATACATGTATGGAAGTGTGAAAGTCCTTGGGTAGGGAATGCAGAAAGATTACAAAGATAAAATTTCAAGAGCCTTCTCAGTCGAATGTTTTTTTGATGTCCAAGGAATTGGGATAACTTTGTCAACTGATAAAGCCCCTCTTTCTGAAAATGCTGAAAGGTGCAAAAGATGCTTTCTTCTTTCTAGTTTTGCAGCCAGGCCTCAATTTCTTCTGGCAGGTACATCTTTGACTAGGGGTTATTCAGTCCATCCCTGGGTCTGGAACATCCTCTGGAGAAGGCAATGGCAACCCACTCCAGGACTCTTGTCTGGAAAATCCCATGGAAGGAGGAGCGTGGTAGGCTACAGTCCATGGGGTCACAAAGAGTAGGACATGACTGAGCGACTTCACTTTCACTATTCAGTCCTAGGGCCAGTGCTTCCTCTCCACATGACAACTCTTGTGTGGACACATATGAAGGCCGTGCTTGATGTTAATCCACAAAAACACCTCACAGGGGCTGCCAGCCCTACACCTGGAAAATGATTGCCAGGCTGAGATTGACTCCAGATAGAAACATGGTTCTGTTTAATTTGAAGGCTTTTTAAATTGTACTCAGGGAATGATAGATGGCTTATGGAGAAAGTGAATTTATTAATTTTTAATTTTCTTAAGCTGTGGCTCCTTATTAAGAACTCTCTTATGTAAAATATGCTGGGATTGTTTGGAGATAGCAAAGCATTCTTGCACTGATAATCTTTACCCATTAAGTGCTCCTGGTGATGGGGCTTTATTGCAAATCCATGCTATCCACCCTCAGCTGCAAGAAGTCTCTCAAATCATCCACAACCCTTATTCTTCTGATCTTAGCCCTGCTGCTTAAACACTGGTCTCCGCAAAAGACCCCACTCCTCACTTCCTAGTTCTTATCATAAGCTAGGTCTCATGATAAAAAGGACCCAAATGTGTAGTACACAGTCCCAAGATATACTTCAAATAATCTGCATAGTTACAACTTTTGCCTCAGTTCTGCTAAAAAATATATCCTGGAAGCCTCCTCTTCAATTAAATGAAATAAATAATATTTGTTCCTTTTGGGGCAATTTAAAAAATTACATATATGAATTATGACAGAGACCTTAGTATAAATATGTCAGATTCTATCCTAGGTCTTTCAGATACCACAAGGGTGAAGAGAGGCCAAGTCCCTATTTTTTAGAGATTAAATTGCAATTATAGATATATTTTATTTAAAAAGTATAGCTGAATAAGGTGATTCTGGAGAATAATAATAATGTTATAAAGAAACTAAGTTCTATCATGAGAGAAAGAGAAAAAAACATGTATGTGTGTGTGTGTACTTAGTATTCCTTCACATATGATTATCAGGAAAAACAGTATTTGAAGAGTTGACACTTGAACTAAGGTATTAAAGACCAAGCCATGCAGCTATTTTGGAACTGAATATTCTGGAGAGTTAAATCAGTGGGTACAAAGGTCTTAGGCCTAGCATATTCTAGTAAACCAAATGAAGGCATAAGCATAAGAGTCAAAGCATAAGAATGAAGTAGGAAAAGAGATAGGAGAGGAACAGGAACAGAAAATGAGGGCTGTGGTCAGGAGATCTTTGAGGATTGTATCAGGAGTTTGGATTTTATTCCAAAGCTGTGAGAAGGCAATGGAGGGTTTTGTGAAGATAATAAAATTATTAAATTTTAATTTCAAATATTATTCTTAATTTACAAAGAAGTATGGATGTGTTGTTGTTGTAGTTCAATCACTAAGTCATGTCTGACTCCTTGAGACCCTGTGGATTGCAACCCACCAGTTTCCTCTGTCCTCCCCTGTCTCCCAGGGTTTGCTCAAATTCATATCCATTGAATTGGTGATGTTATCCAACCAGCTCATCCTCCGTCACCCGCTTCTCCTTTTACCTTCAATCTGTCCCATCATCAGGGTCTTTTCCAATGAGTTGGCTCTTCATATGAGGTGGCCAAAATATTGGAGCTTCAGTGTCAGTTCTTCCAATGAATATTCAGGACTGATTTCCTCTAGGATTGACTGCTTTGATCTCCTCACAGTCCAAGGGACTCTCAAGAGTCTTCTCCAGCACCGCAATTTGAAAGCCTCAATCCTTTGGTGCTCAGCCTTCTTTATGGTCCAACTCTCACATCCGTACATAACTACTGGAAAAACCATGGCTTTGACTATACGCACCTTTGTCAGCAAAGTGGTCTCTCTGCTTTTTAATACACTTTCTAGGTTTGTTATAGCTTTTGTTCCATGGAGCAAGTATCTTTTAATTTTGTGGCAGCAATAACCATTGCAATGATTTTGAAGCCCAAGAAAATAAAATCTGTCATTACTTCCATATTTCCCCTTCTATTTGCCATGAAGTTGTGGGACTGGATGCTGTGATCAGTGCTTTTTGAATGTTGAGTTTCAAGCATGCTTTTTCACTTTCTTCTTTCACCATCAAGAGGTTCTTCAGTTCCTCTTCACTTTCTGCCATTAGAGTGGTATCATCTTCATATCTGAGGTTTCTAATATTTCTCCTGACAATCTTGATTGCAGCCTATGAGTCATACAGCCTGGCATTTTACATGATGCACTCTGCACAGAAGTTAAATAAGCTGGGTGACAATATATAGCCTTGTAGTACTCCTTTTCCAATTTTGAACCAGTCAGTTTCCTGTCTGGTTCTAACTATTCCATCTTGAACTGCACACGTGTTTCTCAGGATACAGATAAGGTGGTCTGATACTGCCATCTCTTTAAGACTCTCCCCCAGTTTGTCATGATTCACACAGTCTTTAGTCAATAAGGCAGAAATAAATTTCTTTTTATTTTTTTTTTTAATTCCCTTACTTTCTCCATGATTCAACAAATGCTGGCCATTAGAGCTTTGGTACCTCTGCCTAGCTTGTACATTTGAAAGTTCTTGGTTCACATACTGCTGAAGCTGGAAGAATTTCGAGCATAACATTGCTAGCATGTGAAATGTACAACAGCACAATTGAACTGTTGTTTGAACATTCTTTGGGATTGCCCTTCTTTGGGATTCAAATGCAAACCTTTTCCAGTTGGGTTATTATCAGCAAAATGGGGAACAGAGAACCAGTTTCCATGAGATCACTGGAATTAGTCTGTGAAACAAATAATTATAATATGGTCCAGCATGTTATAAATGAGGCAGAGAGGTTCAAGATATGTACTGGGTGTAGGAATAATGAGAATTGCTGATACATTCAATGGAGGAGATGAAAGATAGAAAGAATGACTCTTAGGATGTTCGCTTGTATCCATCTATGTTGATACCATTTATTGAGGTGTGAAAGACTGCAGGACAAACACACTTGATAGTGATGAAATATGTGGTTTTTCTATGGAGGCTATAATTCTGAGATGCTTATTAACTATCTAAGAGGAGGTGTCAAGTAATCAGTAAGTTGATGTTTGGAGCTCATTCAAGTGGTCAGAAATAGAAATTATAAATTTGAGCTTCATTATTATACAAACGGTACTTGGCTGAATGAGATCAGCCAAAGAGGAACAGAGAATGTATTGACAAAAGAAGTGATACAATAGAGGACAAACATATTTAGAGATTGAACAGAGTAGGAAGAGCCAGCCTAAAATAGAGAATTGCAAATAGCCCGAGGGAAGAAACTAGTGTGATGTCATTAAATTCAATAGAAGAAAAGTCCCTAATCTTTGATCTTGTTGTTTTCTCAACCCCTCAACAAGTCTTTCCTTTCATACTGTACCAAGGGTTCTTGCCCTCAGCACTATGGTCCTTTGGGCTGCATGATTCTTTGTTGTATAGAGCTCTCCTATGCTCTGTAAGCGGAGAAGGCAATGGCACCCCACTCCAGTACTCTTGCTTGGAAAATCCCATGGACAGAGGAGCCTGTTAGGCTGCAATCCATGGGGTTGCTAAGAGTCAGACACGACTGAGCAACTTCACTTTCACTTTCACGCGTTGGAGAAGGACATGGCAACCCACTCCAATGTTCTTGCCTGGAGAATCCCAGGGACAGGGGAGCCTGATGGGGTGCCGTCTATGAGGTCACACAGAGTCGGACACGACTGAAGTGACTTAGCATAGCATAGCATAGCATATGCTCTATAAGATGACTAGCAGCATCCTTGGCCTCTAGTCACTGGATAATAGTAGCAAGCACTCCTCTCCCCATTGTGACAACGAAATATGCCTCCAGATATTGTCAAATGTCCCCTGGGAGAAAAATTGCCTCATTGAAAACTACTGTTCCATGCTACTTACTTTCATTATCCCCACCCTCTGATTCTTAAATTCTATAATTTGGTTTCCATATCATTAGTCAATAGTTCTCTTTCTGTGAAATTTTCTTTAACTAAATGCAATGACTGTTTGGCCTATATCGTTTTTGTTTCCCATCTAATTTTGAAAATCTTTCTTGAAACTACTTTACATTGGCTTCCATGATAGTCTATCTTCTGTTATTTCATTCCGCTTCTAAAATTACTGCCATTTTCAAATCTCTTCTCCTTCTGTACTTACTGTGTAAAGCTCTATAAACCTGACCTTAATCATATCTATTTCTATTATTTCCTCACTTAATCCCCAAATTTCCATTTTGACCTCTCTATAAATAGAAATCAAATGTTTATAGAACCTTAGGCTCTCTTCCAGGCTAAGAATTGTATTTCTTCCTGTCTTCTTTTTCCTTATGTTTATAAATTTCTCTGAAACTTGAAAGTTCAAACTCAGAAACTGACCATTTCTCTCAGCCATACAGGACATTCCAATGTAGTTATTTACGTTAATGATACCACAACATTCCTAATACTTTAGTGTCAGAGTGCTAGAATAATCTTTGATAGTATCTCTGTCGCATTCTTAACCACTGTCTTGTACTGGTCTAATTCCTTCATCTACATAGTCATTGCCCAAATTTAATCATTCCTCTGGCTGATTTTATGATTTCCTGGCCTACAATTTATTTCTCTTCTAATTAGCCCTCGACACTGCTTTTCTACTTGTTTCCCTAAAACAAATACATAAACATGATGCCATGACATCCCTCCACTCCATCAATTACATCTCATGTTACACAAATATATTTCTAAATTGTTTAGGCTACCATCAGGTCCTCTTTTATCTGGTCCTAAAGTTTCTTTCCAAATTGAGTTCCCTTTGCACAAATCAACGTGACACAGACATGTCCCTCCCATGTAACTGACATTTTTTTTTTCACCCATTCGGATTGCTTATGATTCTCACACATGGAACAACAGACTGGTTCCAAATAGGAAAAGGAGTACGTCAAGGCTGTATATTGTCACCCTGCTTATTTAACTTATATGCAGAGTACATCTTGAGAAATGCTGGGCTGGAGAAAGCACGAGCTTGGATCAAGATTGCCAGGAAAAATATCAATAACCTCAGCTATGCAGAAGACACCACCCTTATGGCAGAAAGTGAAGAAAAACTAAAGAGCCTCTTGATGAAAGTGAAAGAGAGTGAAAAAATTGGCTTAAAGCTCAACATTCAGAAAACGAAAATCATGGCATCCGGTTCCATCACTTCATGGGAAATAGATGGGGAAACAGTGGAAACAGTGGTGGACTTTATTTTTTTGGGCTCCAAAATCACTGCAGATGGTGACTGCAGCCGTGAAATTAAGACACTTACTCCTTGGAAGGAAAGTTATTACCAACCAAGACAGCATATTAAAAAGCAGAGACATTACTTTGCCAACAAAGGTCCATCTAGTCAAGGCTATGGTTTTTCCAGTAGTCATGTATAGATGTGAGTTGCACTATAAAGAAAGCTGAGTGCAGAAGAACTGATGCTTTTGAACTGTGGTGTTGGAGAAGAGTCTTGAGAGTCCCTTGGACTGCAAAGAGATCCAACCAGTCCATCCTAAAGGAGATCAGTCCTGGGTGTTCATTGGAGGAACTCATGTTGAAGCTGAAATTCCAATATTTTGGCCACTTGATGTGAAGAGCTGACTCATTTGAAAAGACCCTGATGCTGGGAAAGATTGCGGGCAGGAGGAGAAGGGGATGACAGAGGATGAAATGGTTGTATGGCATCACTGACTCAATGGATATGAGTTTGAGTAGGCTCAGGGAGTTGGTGATAGATAGTGAGGCCTGGTGTGCTGTGGTTCATAGGTTCACAAAAAGTCAGACATGACTGAGAGACTTAACTGAAATCACTCTGCTTTGATTCATGCCCTGGCTGTCTTACCATGAAACAAACATATCTGCTTTGACAAATTCTCCTGATCTATCCAAAACCTTTAACCTGCTATCTCCCCTTATTTGATTTATTGGAAAGAAAGCATTTTTACAGAGTTCTTACAATCCTTCATGCACTATGATAGATTTAAATACATATACTACATAATATAGTATATATCATCAGTCGGTCAGTTGTGTCCGACTCTTTGCGACCCCATAAATCGCAGCACGCCAGGCCTCCCTGTCCATCACCAACTCCTGGAGGTCACTGAGACTCACGTCCATCGAGTCAATGATGCCATCCAGCCATCTCATCCTCTGTCGTCCCCTTGTCCTCTTGCCCCCAATCCCTCCCAGCATCAGAGTCTTGTCCAATGAGTCAACTCTTCGCATGAGGTGGCCAAAGTACTGCAGTTCAAGCTTTAGCATCATTCCTTCCAAAGAAATCCCAGGGCTCATCTCCTTCAGAATGGACTGGTTGGATCTCCTTGCAGTCCAAGGGACTCTCAAGAGTCTTCTCCAATACCACAGTTCAAAAGCATCAATTCTTCGGCACTCAGCCTTCTTCACAGTCCAGCTCTCACATCCATACGTGACCACAGGAAAAACCATAGCCTTGACTAGGCGAACCTTTGTTGGCAAAGTAATGTCTCTGCTTTTGAATATGCTATCTAGGTTGGTAATAACTTTCCTTCCAAGGAGTAAGCGTCTTTTAATTTCATGGCTGCAGTCACCATCTGCAGTGATTTTGGAGCCCAGAAAAATGAGATCTGACACTGTTTCCACTGTTTCCCCATCTATTTCCCATGTAGTGATGGGACCAGATGCCATGATCTTCGTTTTCTGAATGTTGAGCTTTAAGCCAACTTTTTCACTCTCCACTTTCACTTTCATCAAGAGGCTTTTTAGTTCCTCTTCACTTTCTGCCATAAGGGTGGTGTCATCCGCATATCTGAGGTTATTGATGTTTCTCCCGGCAATCTTGATTCCAGCTTGTATTTCTTCCACTCCAGCATTTGACGTGATGTACTCTGCATAGAAGTTAAATAAACAGGGTGACAATATACAGACTTGACGTACTCCTTTTCCTATTTGGAACCAGTCTGTTGGTCCATGTCCAGTTCTAACTGTTGCTTCCTGACCTGCATACAAATTTCTCAAGAGGCAGATCAGGTGGTCTGCTATTCCCATCTCTTTCAGAATTTTCCACAGTTTATTGTGATCCACACAGTCAAAGGCTTTGGCATAGTCAATAAAGCAGAAATAGATGTTTTTCTGGAACTCTCTTGCTTTTTCCATGATCCAGCGGATGTTGGCAATTTGATCTCTGGTTCCTCTGCCTTTTCTAAAGCCAGCTTGAACATCAGGAAGTTCACGGTTCATATATTGCTGAAGCCTGGCTTGGAGAATTTTGAGCATTACTTTACTAGCGTGTGAGATGAGTGCAATTGTGCGGTAGTTTGAGCATTCTTTGGCATTGCCTTTCTTTGGGATTGGGATGAAAACTGACCTTTTCCAGTCCTGTGGCCACTGCTGAGTTTTCCAAATTTGCTGGCATATTGAGTGCAGCACTTGCACAGCATCATCTTCCAGGATTTGGAATACCTCAACTGGAATTCCATCTCCTGCACTAGCTTTGTTCGTAGTGATGCTTTCCAAGGCCCACTTGACTTCACATTCCAGGATGTCTGGCTCTAGGTGAGTGATCACACCATCGTGATTATCTGGGTCGTGAAGATCTTTTTTGTACAGTTCTTCTGGGTATTCTTGCCATCTCTTCTTAATATCTTCTGCTTCTGTTAGGTCCATACCATTTCTGTCCTTTATCAAGCCCATCTTTGCATAAAATGTTCCTTTGGTATCTCTGGTTTTCTTGAAGAGATCTCTAGTCTTTCTCATTCTGTTGTTTTCCTCTATTTCTTTGCATTGATCGCTGAAGAAGGCTTTCTTATCTCTTCTTGCTATTCTTTGGAACTCTGCATTCAGATGCTTATATCTTTCCTTTTCTCCTTTGCTTTTCACTTCTCTTCTTTTCACAGCTATTTGTAAGGCCTCCCTAGACAGCCATTTTGCTTTTTTGCATTTCTTTTCCATGGGGATGGTCTTGATCCCTGTCTCCTGTACAATGTCACGAACCTCATTCCATAGTTCATCAGGCACTCTATCTTTCAGATCTAGGCCCTTAAATCTATTTCTCACTTCCACTGTATAATCATAAGGGATTTGATTTAGGTCATACCTGAATGGTCTAGTGGTTTTCCCTACTGTCTTCAGTTTAAGTATGAATTTGGCAATAAGGAGTTCATGGTCTGAACCACAGTCAGCTCCTGGTTTTGTTTTTGCTGACTCTATAGAGCTTCTCCATCTTTGTCTGCAAAGAATATAATGAATCTGATTTCGGTGTTGACCATCTGGTAATGTCCATGTATAGTGTCTTCTCTTGTATTGTTGGAAGAGGGTATTTGTTATGACCAGTGCATTTTCTTGGCATAACTCTATTAGTCTTTGCCCTGCTTCATTCCATATTCCAAGGCCAAATTTGCCTGTTACTCCAGGTGTTTCTTGACTTCCTACTTTTGCATTCCAGTCCCCTATGATGAAAAGGACATCTTTTTGGGGTGTTAGTTCTAAAAGGTCTTGTAGGTCTTCATAGAACCATTCAACTTCAGTTTCTTCAGCGTTACTGGTTGGGGCATAGACTTGGATTACTGTGACATTGAATGGTTTGCCTTGGAAACGAACAGAGATCATTCTGTCATTTTTGAGATTGCATCCAAGTACTCCATTTTGGACTCTTTTGTTGACCATCATGGCTACTCCATTTCTTCTGAGGGATTCCTGCCCGCTTCACCCATTCCAGTCCATTTCAGTTTGCTGATGCCTAGAATGTCGACATTCAGTCTTGCCATCTCTTGTTTGACCACTTCCAATTTGCCTTGATTCATGGACCTGACATTCTAGGTTCCTATGCAATATTGCTCTTTACAGCATCAGACCTTCCTTCTATCACCAGTCACATCCACAGCTGGGTATTCTTTTTGCTTTGGCTCCATCCCTTCATTCTTTCTGGAGTTATTTCTCCACTGATCTCCAGTAGCATATTGGGCACCTACTGAACTGAGAAGTTTCTCTTTCAGTATTCTATCATTTTGCCTTTTCATACTGTTCATGGGGTTCTCAAGGCAAGAATACTGAAGTGGTTTGCCATTCCCTTCTCCAGTATATATAGTAGTATATATATAGTATATATAGTAGTATCTATTTGGACTACTTCTAAATAGGGAAAGGAGTATGTCATGACTTTATATTATCACCCTGCTTCGTTAACTTATACGCAGAGTACATCATGAGAAATGCTGGGCTGGATGAAGCACAAGCTGGAATCAAGATTGCCCGGAGAAATATAAATAACCTCAGATATGCAGATGACACCACCCTTATGGCAGAAAGTGAGGAACTAAAGAAACTCTTGATGAAAATGAAAGAGGAGAGTGAAAGGTTGGCTTAAAGCCCAGTGTTCAGAAAACTAAGATCATGGCATCTGATCCTGTCACTTCATGGCAAATAGATGGGGAAACAGTGGCAAACTTTAATTTTTTGGACTCTAAAATCACTTCAGATGGTGACTGCAGTATTGGAATTAAAAGATGATTACTCCTTGGAAGAAAAGTGATGACCAACCTAGACAGCATATTGAAAAACAGAGACATTACTTTGCCAACAAAGGTCCGTCTAGTCAAGGCTATGGTTTTTCCAGTAGTCACGTATGGATGTGAGAGTTGGTCTATAAAGAAAGCTGAGCATGGAAGAATTGATGCTTTTGAACTGTGGTGTTGGAGAAGACTCTTAAGAGTCCCTTGGACTGCAAGGAGATCCAACCAGTTCATCCTAAATGAAATCAGTGCTGCATATTCATTGGAAGGACTGAAATTGAGGGTGAAACTCCAATACTTTGGCCACTTGATACGAATAACAGACTCATTGGAAAATATCATGATGCTGGGAAAGATTGAAGGCAGAAGAAGGGGACGACAGAGGATGAGATGATTGAATGGCATTGCTGACTTGATGTACATGAGTTTGAGTAAACTTTGGGAGTTTTGATGGACAGGGAGGCCTGGCATGCTGCACTCCATGGGGTCGCAAAGAGTTGGACACAACTGAGCGGCTGACCTGACTGACCGACTATATAATATAGAGACAGCATAGTGTACTTCTGTACTGTATGAATATATATGTATGTATATATATATATGTGTGTGTGTATGCACGTGTTCAGTTGTGTCCAACCCTTTGATCCTATGGAGTGCAGCCCACCATGCTCTTCTGTCGATGAAATTTCCCAGGCAAGAATACTGGAGTGGAGTGGGTTGCCATTTCCTCCCTGGATCTGTGTGGATCAAAGACCAGGGCTTCATCCACTCTAAATATGACTTCAGAGGTAACACTACCTTACTTTAACTGTTCACTACTCTTTTACTAAACTTCTATTTATTCATTTTTTTATCATTTGTCTTTCAATATTGTGCAACAGTTATGTATGTAGATATTTCACTTTTCCTTAAGTTCCCAGAAGGTCTTTATTTGAATCTTACGTATATTCTCCAAAGCACATCACCCATTCACACATTCAGGTGAGTTTTGCAGAAATCTGACTGAAAGATGCAGTTTTATTTTTGTGCATACAGCACTGAGCTGAGATCTAGGTAACAGTTCCAACTCCAGACTCAGTGCTACTGACTAGTGCTTTCAGTCATCACAACTTGAGCTTTAGACCCCTACCATCTGAAGAAGCATCAATATGCCTAGTGTTATATTAAAAGGAATTAGACAGGGTCCCTGCCTCTAATGGACTTCCCTGATGGCAGAGCAGGTAAAGAATCTGCCCGCAATGCAGGAGACTCAGGAGATGCAGGTTCAATCCCTGATTCAGGAAGATCCCCTGGAGGAGGAAATGGCAACCCACTCCACTATTCTTGCATGAAAAATTCCTCAGACAGAGGAGCTTGGTGGGCTACAGCCCAAAGAGTCACAAAGAATCAGACATAACTGAGCGACTAAACATGCATACTTGTCTCTTAATGATGCAGTCCCCAAATTTTTACCTGAATTAATTTATTTATTGGAGGAAAAATCATTATAACCTGTAAAGTAGGATCATATTTGGTTGGAAAAACACATTCATTTGTAATTACTGATGATTACAGGATTTGTTTCTTCTATTTTACAGTAGATCCTAGGTAATATCATAACATGAGTATAGAGGAGAGTCTAAGTTCTAAATCCATCTCTAATATTTACTAGTTATGTTGATGTGGTCAAGTTTTTTAAACATTTGGAGCCTCAGTTTCCTCTTCTATAAACTGAGAGGTTTTCTAACACCTACTAGGGTTGTGAGAGCTTTGATAGGATAACATATAAAATATTTAGCAGAGTACCCAACACACACTGAAAATGTGTTATGAAAATAATAATAATATTCATATGTGAGGAAATTTGCACGTAAAAAGGATATGTGATACTGTAAATGTATATATACTTATATGTGGGACTGTATGTGTATATACTTATTTGTAGAAAAGGATAGTGCCTTTGTAACTCACAGTCATACAACATTTCCTCTGCCTCCACCTCATGGGAGGATGAACATTTGTCATCCAATAAAATGCAAAATAATGATGTCAGAAAATAAGCCTAAATATCTGTGGAGTATCTTAACTCTCACACATCTTGTTTTTCTATTCTCTGTGTTTCATACATATTGATCTGAATAACAACTTCATGGATAGCAGTTTGGGTCTAGCCATTTGGAAAGATGTCAACACTAGTAGCAATTACATAAGGATGTTTGATCTGACACCAAGTAGAAGGACGTTATTTGGGGCTGCTTTCAGCCATTCACCAACTTCCCTGGTGGCTCAGACGGTAAAGCGTCTGTCTACGATGCGGGAGACCTTGGTTCGATCCCTGGGTTGGGAAGATCCCTTGGAGAAGGAAATGGCAATCCACTCCAGTAGTATTGCCTGGAAAATCCCATGGACAGAGGAGCCTGGTAGGCTACAGTCCATGGGGTCGCAAAAGAGTCGGACACGACTGAGCGACTTCACGTTCACGTTCAGCCATTCATAGGGGCATTTTGTTTGCTTCTTGTGACAGATGGCAAACCTTTCCACCTCTTAGGAGAGATTTTACCTCTCAAGCTGAACTGTTAGGGGGTATAAATTAAATGCTGATCCCAGGTAACCAAAGGGCTGAGACTGATAGCTTGCTTGTAAACTGATGATGACATGTAAGTTCTAGACTGAGGAAGAGGGCCAAAGTGAGCTGTAGTTAGATTTCAGGATAAGGTGCCAGCAGGCAGTGGCCACAGAGATGAGGGGTCATTGACAAAGCAACTCATTGTCCTAGAGTGATGTCTCACAGCTTTTCTGCGCTTTATTTTCTTATCTATACGATGGGAATGATAATGTAAACCCCATTGTATTGTTGAATGAACTGTGAAGAAATTAGGTATGTAAATGTGCCATGCAAGTCATTTTTATGACTCTTGACCATAACAGATTGGTGTTATGATTTTCAGAGCCCTGGTTATCATTCTCTGAGAGCCAGTGCTCTCATAGGCTCAGTTTCCACGCACTGAAGATTTTTCTTACCTATATCAAAGGCACCTTGATTTGCAGGTGGGACTAATAGCTTCCAAGGAGATGATAGGTTGGACAAGAGAGTCCTGATTTTCTCCTTCATTGAGTGATTTCTCTCTTGGAAAAAATCTTTTCTTATATTAGAAGAAAGAACATACATCAGAGACCAGAAAGTAGATGCCTATAGTTGTGGTAATTTTTAGAAAGGCATAGCAATAGGATAAAAATAAAGTATCCTTAAATTCTCACTGAGTTTCTTTCAGTATGGAGCTGTATTTTCTAATAAAGCTCCTTTTTCTCCCCTCTATTATTTTAGAAGCCTTGTCCATTGGATAAAATATTAATCAGCTCATGGTAACATATGACCATGATAAAAAGACAAAGGTTTTAATCATTCATTCGGCAGAAATTTATTTTGTGCCTACTGTAGGCTGGGCTCTGTGATCCTCACATTCTGGAGGAAAGGGTGGAGGTGATGTGAAGACAAAGAGGTGTGCAGTGAAGTAGAATGATACACAGCAGGCAATTAACTCAGATGTGGGGATCAAAAAGCACCTCAAAGAAAGTAATAAGACCTGAAGGATGAGAACAAATGAAGACTAGAAAGGAAATGTTTTCAACTTAGAAAGAGCCATATGTGCTAAGACAGTACATTTGTGCAACTATCTTCTTGAGAAGAACCATATTTGATCACTGAAGAAGCTTGGAAGGTGAGATGAGGGCAGAGCATGTAAAAGTATGCAAAGCATGTTAATTTGAGCTTTACCTTAAGAGCAAGAGATAGGGTGGCATCAAACTATTGTACCAGGCATATGATTCGAGTTTTAGTAAGGCTAAGGCTTAGAAAAACTGAGATATCCCATCAGGTACCCAGGAGAGATGGTGGTAGCCGGATCTAATGTACGGCTATTTAGCAAGTACATAGCACACACATATTGTGTCACTAGTTTTGTCCTGGGTCATATTGGAGAAATAAATTGTGTTGGTGCCTTCCTACAAAGGAAATCTGTTTGCTATTTTGTTAAAATTTCCCCAAACAGCTCTATGGCAGAAGGGAGGACATTTATGTTCCAGGATTTTCTTGGACCTCAAAGCAAAAGTTGCACTGGATCAAGTTAAACATGGAAGGAAGACTTTTTCAACACTATTGCAACAGGAGAGAGAGAGAGAGATCAGACTGCAGTCTGAACTCAATATTGCTGAAACAAGAAGCTGGAGAGATTTTAAGAGCTAGAGTGGGGAAACACAGGCCATCTCTGTTTGCTAATTGCCCTTAACCAAAGGAAAAATAAACTTTCTCTTATCTTCATGACAGCAGGTAGTTTTATGACAAAACCCCCACAGAAGTTAGACCCCTACTCTCCCAGACACTTGGTGATAGGGATACTATTTTTCCTTGGTGATTATATTTCAAATAGATAGCTCCCAAGGTCCTTGAGAAAGACATTCCTGGGTGATAAAACTGGCAAGAGACTGGAAGAAGATTTACATCTCAGAGGAGCAGATAAAGAATTTGTAATTACAAGTTTCTAAAGTAAATGCTCTAAAAAAAAAAAAAAAGGAGGTCAGGAGCTTAGAGGCAGGAGAAACTTCTAAAATTCAGTCAAACTGAGGGAAACATTGAGGCTGACTTGGTCAGAAGCAACCTGCCATCATGCAGTATATTGACCAGAAATACAATTTTATTTTGGAATCATATAGTGTGCATTTTATTTCACAGTGTATGTGTTTATCAGATGTAAAGATATTTGGCTTGGCTTGGGTTCTGCCAAGAATAGAGCTTGAGATAAAGACTTGATTTGGGATGGTGTCTTTAGGAAATCATTTCAAGAGGCATCAGTGAGAGTGAGGTGAAAGAGACAGGGAAGGTATAAAATTCAATAAAGGCATATTATAAAGGTGTACTATTGAGTTGTTGGGGTTGGCTATGAGAACTGAATGTGGCGAAGACCTCTGGGGGTAGTATGGAAATGCAGGGAATTTAATAAAATGAGCTACAAGCTTTCCTCCTGCAATTGGTTCTGAGAATAAAATTGATATACATTCTGTACCTTCCTCATCACCCATCCTAGATTTTTCTCACCTTCAAGGAGAAATTTAGCCCTGAGGTTATTTACTCCTCATTGCAGTGACTAAAGCCAGCCTTTCTTCCTTAGGGATAATCCCTTGATTTTCCCTCACTTGTCAGGCTGTGTTGGCTTTAATTTCCTACTTACAGTTACAGACCAGACATAAAACTCCAAAATACACATTAGTAAATTCCCGTAGTTCCAAATATAATCCTTCTCATCTCATGATGTAACAGCAACCCAGCTTTTTGTGATAAGCAGGGTTGAGAACACCAATCATTCTTTGCCTGTTGGCCTTCCTATATGTAGAGCCCAAAGTGACCTGGCAGCATTTTTAACTTTGGGTCCAGTGGAATTTTCACTGCATCTCTCAGCGGAAATATTATTTGTTTGAAAACAGGAGTCTTAATCCAGCAAAGCTTAACATTGTGGTGTCAGAAAACACAAAGTCTCTGGACTGGTTTCTGGGAATAATGAAAAAAAAAGACCAAGCATATATCCATCTCTTGCTCTCCAATCTGATGTAGCCTCACTTTTGAGTCTATTGTTATTATAGTGCATATACAGAAGTCTTGAGAACAACTTCTATCCATTAGCATTTCATGTGCAAGCTGGTGGCTTAGCTGAGCCCTTAATAATTTATTAAAATTCTATCAGGACATCTGCTTTGAGATGATGAAAAACATGGTAGGCAGAATCAATACTCTGGTCATGAGTCCATTATCATATCTTACTTGCTTTAAAGTGAATTTCTTGGTCCAAAACAAAACTTTATAGTATTCATGCCCCTAAGTCAGGCTCATCTTAACAATCCTGCAAGCCCTTGGATAATAGGGCTGGCAGAATACTCTAGGAAGATGCCAAACTCATATCTGAATGAGTTTTTATTTTTAAAAGGGAAGAATAAGTGCTTCATCAGGGTTGAATGAGTCCAGTGGAGTCACCTTGCCACCAATTGGCTGTCTGGTTTTATTGAAGCATATTCCCATATTGAACAGTCAGTCACTGATATTGACTGGTTGGACATGGATCAGCAGCAGTGGATAGATCAGGTTTGATGAGAAAGAGCCTTTGTTGACTCCATCCCTGCCACCATGGCTGCTCCTTTCATCACCCACTGTACAAGCCCTCGAAAGGCTGAGGACAGAAATGGGCTGACATGCTCTGAATGAGCCATTCTGTCTACTATATATTTGAATGCCTCATCCACAGTTGAAGTTCTCGGTTGGCCATCAAAGTGAGATGCAAAAATCTGCACACTTTTTGCTGTGTCTTTGGATCTATCTATATGTTTCTTCCCTAGAGTTGCTTTTTTTTGCGCTTCCCCTACTCAGCTGGGAAGTGAAGTCTATGGATTTCTTACTTAAGTCCACCTTTTCCTCCATATCAAGTTGATGACAATATAATGAACCAGGGAAATGGCCACTTGATGAATCCACATACTTATTGGATACACTGTTGGAAGAACTTAGGCCAGGCTTCTATTTATCACTTGCCATGATTTTAGAAAATAAACTGCCCTCTAGCTTCAGGAAATGGAAGTCTTTTGAATGTTGCAAAAAAAAAAAAAACACACACACACACAAACAAAAAAACCCTGCTTTCATAGTGTGCCATGAAGCTATTGATGGAATCCTGTCATTCTCTTTCTTTAAGGTACCTAAAGCTGTATGACCAACCTAGACAGCATATTAAAAAGCAGTGACATTACTTTGTCAACAAAGGTCCATCTAGTCAAGGCTATGGTTTTTTCAGTAGTCATGTATGGATGTGAGAGTTGGACTATAAAGAAAGCTGAGTGCCAAAGAATTGATGCTTTTGAACTGTGGTGTTGGAGAAGACTCTTAAGAGTCCCTTGGAGTGCAAGGAGATCCAACCAGTTCATCCTAAAGGAGATCAGTTCTGGGTGTTCATTGGAAGGGCTGATGCTGAAGCTATAACTCCAATACTTTGGGCACCTGATGCGAAGAGCTGACTCATTTGAAAAGACCCTGATGCTGGGAAAGATTGAAGGCAGGAGGAGAAGGGGACGACAGAGGATGAGATGGTTGGATGGCATCACGGATTCAATGGATATGAGTTTGGGTAGGCTCTGGGAGTTGGTGATGGACAGGGAGGCCTGACGTGCTGCAGTTCATGGGGTTGTGAAGAGTCAGACACGACTGAGAGACTGAACTGAACTGAACTGAAAGCCACCTGCAATTTAAGAGAGCCCAGTTCAATTATTCCTGGGTCAGGAAGTTCCCCTGGAGAAGGAATAGGCTGCTCACTCCAATATTCTCGGTCTTCCCTGGTGGCTCAGATGGCAAAGAATCCACCTGCCATAAGGAGACCTGGGTTTGATTCCTGGGCTGGGAAGATCACCTGGAGGAGGGCATAGCAATTCACTCTAATATTCTTGCCTGGAGAATCCCCATGGACAGAGGAGCCTGGTGGGCTACAGTCCATGGGGTTGCAAAGAATCAGACATGACTGAACTGCTAAGTACAGCCCAGCACAAAGCTGTCAGCAAAAGCCAACCTACTCCACTCTTCTTACAATGGCTATTGCACCCAAACTGTCCAAATGTTGGAGCTGTTACATCCACCAATGTTTGCCCTTACATCTGTGTTATATCCCAATCTATCACAAGCTGAAATCATAGTAATTGTGATATTTCCACACATCAAATGTTATCATGACTGCACTCACTATTAGCAATGGAGCTCCATTGGCATCAGAGTGATCCAATGTCATAGTCGCCATCTAAGTGTCTGTTTCCTGGCCTCATTTTTATAGTCCTGGTTTGTTTGTCCTTGTGATAGGGGTCAGGTACAGCTATTTTACTTGGATAGTGATCCTTCAAGGCAGGAATGAGGGAATGGAGAAGAGTGATGTAATCTGTATGTTTTTCATGATCAAGTTTGCTTCTGTAGTAAATAGAGGTTCAATTCCATAGGAACCTTTGAAAGGTTCCTCCCCAAATTACCTGACAAATTACCTGGAACTTGTCTGTTGGTTCTTGTCCCTCATTGAGAGTGGCCCCTCTCAACGGTTTGACTAGTCCATCAGTTATGGGTTCTACATTCACTTGGTGAGCTGGATCCCTGAGTCATGAGACAGAAATGCAGAGATTCACAATGGCTTTGTGAGAGGTAGTGCTGCAAGCCTGCATGCCTCATTTCCAGCCCTGTGACTCAGATCAGAGGTGGGTCAAGAAGATGTGATGCTGGATGCCAAAATCACATTACAATGTTCTTTTCTAAGCCATCCACAAGGGAAAAATACAAATAACAAGACCAGCAAACCAGCAAACAAATAAAGCTCTAGGGTGATGAATCATGGATATCTCATGGTTCTTGCTGCTGCCTGATAATCAGCTGCTTTGCACTGAGCTTTTGCATGGCCAATCTTGACATGACCAGAGGAAAATAACCTTCCCACATAGTTAATATTCTAACATATAAATGCAACAATATTTATTGGTTGAAAAAAAGTAAAAGTATTAGTTGCTCAGTTGTGTCTGACTCTTTGTGACCCCATGGACCTTGCCAGGTCCCTCTGTTCATGGAATTCTCCAGGCAAGAATACTGGCGTGGGTAGCCATTTCCTTCTCCAGGAGATGTTCCCGACCCAGGGATAGAACCCATGTCTCTTGTACTGCAGGCAGATTTTTTACCATCTAAGCCACCAGGGAAGCCCATTTATTGCTTACCAGATCCCAATACAGGAGATACTCAGGAAATACTGTCGCAGAGAAATTTCCAGTCAAATTTGGGAAGCTTCTATGTGTAGGCAAAGTGAATAGGATTCAGTTTAAAAGCAAGAAGAAAAAGCAGGATGTAAGATTCAATGAGGAGGGAAAGATTAGCTGAGAAAATCAACATGGCTTTATGGAAAAGATCAGTTGATTCAGATACTGAAGGATAGAACATTGAAATTATTGAAAAAGGATAAGGTTATTGGAGATGAGTGCTCTACTGGAGAGAACAGTAGAAGCAAAGACAGTGTGTAGTCAGTGAATACCAAGTAGTTCTATCTGGGATGGTTCCAAGATGAGTTAATTCTTTCTCAAAATGAGAAGCTTAGGAAAATAAATGCTGTCATAATATGAAGAAAAATTATTTTGTAAGTTGTATTAAGTCCTAATGAAGTCACCTTGTGATCCACACCAGGAATGTCACCCATTGAGAATGAACTGCCAAATCCTGAGTTTCTAAAGCCACGTGGTGCAGATGTCAAACTCAGAGGCTTCTGAGCCACAGCCATTAGGGAGTGTCCACAGTCTGCACTGCATAATCTTGGGAGGAAAAAATAGATCATGGTTTCCAATAATGTCAAGGTCTTGCCAAGGAGAACACAGAAATGGAAAAAAGCAGCAAGGCAGAACTGTGATTTTCTCTAATTATTCACTCTTGAAACTTGAGATTTTTCTCAAAGCAGAACAGAACTGCTCTTTTTAATTTATTTTTTTTCCTAAGGGCTGGGCTGAGGTTTCAACTTTAAAGTGCAGGTGGGCTTTCAAGTTATAGCACGGCAGGTCTCCCTGTTACCAACAACAAAATTTCTTTCATCAGCGCTCCTTGTTCAAAGGGAAAAAAAGCTTCAAATGCATATGTTTTCAAAGGAACTAAAGGGACTGATCATCTCTAGAGCCAGTCACAACTGTGAGCTCATGCCAGCTACAGTCAATCTATAAACACGCTTAAAAAAAAAAAAAAAAAAAAAAGTCATCTCTTAAAGGGCAAATACTGAGTCCTTTTTGGTGTCTCATGCCTTGAAGGCACTCAGCTCCAAGGTGTTGATGAAAACTAGGGTCATGAAATCTTTGTTTTTTTTTTTTATCTTTTTCTTTTAAAATTTATTATTAATGTTATTATTTGAGTTGCCTGGACACAGTGAAGGAGACAGAATAGAGGAGAAACAGAAGTTTCTCTTCTAACCAGAGCTGGTGCTGCTATTGTCAGACTCACTTCTGGATGCGGGCCAGTGAACAGTTAAACTTTTCTCCCAATATACTGAATATACCACATGGTATCTGACACTCGACTCAATCCCAGAGCCAAGCACAGGTTCTGTAGGAAGTCAGTTGGATTCTTGCCCAGTAGATAACAAAGTCTCTTCATTAAGATATTTCCACTAGGTATGTTTCTATCAAAAGGACACATTCAGAAGGGCAGTCTATTACCCTGCATTATCTGGGTTGGGATGGGTCATCTTGCTCCACTGTCCATTTCTTCCCTGTCATCCTGTAACAATGCTGTCCTTTGAGATAACACGAAAGGCTCTTTGAGAACTGCCTTTATGTATGCATTTCCAGAAGTAAATGATGAAAGTGTTCTGATAAAATAGAATGGTTTAATTAATTCAGCAATTAATCTGGACAGCACCCATATCATTTGCTGCTTGGAGCATCTTCACTTACCTGATTCATGGGCCGGGGAAGATGTGACATGAACAGAGGCTCAAGCCTGGGCTTACAAAGAATCTGCTTGTAATGTGGGAGACATGGGTTTGATCCCTGGGTCAGGAAGATCTCCTGAATAAGGGAATAGCTACCCACTCCTATATTCTTGCCTGGAGAATTTCATGGACAGAGGACCCTGGCAGGCTACAGTCCATGCAGTTGCAAAGAGTCGAACACAACTGAGTGGCTGTTTTTCAGCCTCATTTTAAGGGAATCTGACACACAAAATATGCAAATCAATTAATTAGGACACTATATTTACTATATTTAGTTAAAAGCAGGGATTCTTTGCATGTTAGTTTTATAAGGATTCTATAGTATTACTTGAGTAACACAAATTTGTTTATACTCAACTATTCCCCCTTTGGAAGGAACGTTACTGAAGCTGAAACTCTAGTACTTTGGCCACCTCATGCGAAGAGTTGACTCATTGGAAAAGACTGATACTGGGAGGGATTGAGGGCAGGAGGAGAAGGGGATGACAGAGGATGAGATGGCTGGATGGCATCACTGACTCGATGGATGTGAGTCTGAGTGAACTCTGGGAGTTGGTGATGGACAGGGAGGCCTGGCGGGCTGCAATTCATGGGGTCGCAAAGAGTCAGACAAGACTGAGTGACTGAACTGAACTGAACTGAACTGATTCCCTCCTTAAGACTGGCACATGTCTAGGTATGTCAAGTAGAAATTCATCTATATATTCACAGAAGCTACAAGGAAACTGTATTTTATATACAAGTACTATGAAGTCATAATTTCTTTTATTCTTTTGAAGGTGGAAACCAGGGTGGTTTTTTTTTTTTTTTTAATTTAGCTAATTTATTATTATTATTTTTTTTTAATTTTAGCCTAATGTTTGGCCATAACAATAGTAATAATAGTAGTAGATAGTCACTTAAAATTGTTTGAAATTTGCTATGTGCCAGGTACCTAGTGTGCTTTACAGGCATTATTCTATGGGATAATCACATTTTTCTATGGAATAAGCACAGGTGAATTTTACAAAGAAGAAGATGAATATATTACCCAAAATCACACAGCTATTGTAATAGAAACAAAGACTTGAACCCAAATATTTTGACTCTAGAATCCATATTCTTATCCACCTTCTGTATAGTAGTCTTCTGTCTTTGACTTGGGTTCCCCAAGAAGGGGGACCCTGAGGTATGTATGTGATTGCAAATAGTAAGTGATCCAAGGAACATGGGTAGGAGAAGTGGGGAATGAGCCAGGAAAGGTAAGGAAGCCAATGACAGGATGCATTAATGAGCAAGTTACTGCTCCCCTTGCTGGGGCTCTTAGGGAGATATGGTATAGGTCACACCCAGCATCTTCACCCAACCAGCAAGGAAGCTGATATATCAGCTCCTGTTTACTGAGAGTTGCTCCTACGGTGTCAGCCCTCCAACATGTCTGGTCTTCCCTACGTGGGGAAGAACACGGTTCCATGGCTCAAGAAAGCTCTCAGCAGATAGATAGTCATGGTGGGCTAGGGATGATGATGGCTTCTTCAACACAAGCATGCATTTTTGTACAAAAAAAAAAAAAAAAAAAATTAGAGACATGATATATTCATCAGTTCTGGGCCCTTTGATGATCAGTTAAAAAAAAAAAAAAAAAAATAGTGCAAGTTCCTAACGGGGCTCTCCAGTTGCCATGCCAATTTTATGGATCCCAGCCCTGTTCTGAGAGGAAGATTTTTTTTTTTTTTTAGTGACATTTTAAAGCTGTTCAGACAATTACTACATGGTCATTTTCCTTTACCAGAGATAGTGCAGCCAGCCTTCCCTGGCACCAATTAAGTGAAGGGAAAAAAAGAAAGAGAAAAAATTTAGAGTTTCCTGTACCGCTTCATTGCTTTACTTAATTGACCTGTTTGAGTCTGTGCCAGAACTGAATCTTGTTAGTGGCAAAGTTTAAAAATCAACTCAAATTTCAATTTCATGCTGCTTTCAACATAGAAAAGTTTATAGTTGTTGGTGGTGGGGGTTAGTGACAATGAGCTGGGTTGGTGAATGTGTGTTTAGGAAAAGGAAACAAATTAGTAGCTTCATGTGCTGAAGTCTTTAATAATATGGTAATCTAAGGCTGAGTTATTATGAATTCTGAATAAGCGTTGTCTGCTGTTTAAAATTTCCCATGGCTTACTGTCAAATATATTAAAATGGATTTGGAAAGTCTGTAAGCCTTCTAATCATGGGTAAAATATATTCTTTTACGGGACTCTAAATTTGTGGTAATTATGTGCCATTTAGTTAATCTCCCTACATTATTTACTGAGCATATTTTGTAGTCAAATACTTGAAGAGTTGACAGGGTAATGTTCAACAGCAGATATAAGCAGAAATGAGAGAGAGAGAGGTTAGGAAAAAAAGCATCTGAATGTAAAAATGATTTGTTTTCATGTTAGTTATTTATGGATTATTCCATTCAATGAGTAACATAGTTAACAGAGTCTCCTGTGTTCCATTAAACACTCAGCTTTGGGTGTGTGTGAACACATGTTTAAAATAGAGTCTTAGGAAGACAGTGACCCCCAACACAAAAAGTGGATTTAATGAGACTATTAAGAATCCGATTTAGCACCCACATCACAGATACTGGTAAAAAGCCACGGCACGTGAGGACACAGCAGCCACTTAGATATTCTGAGGCGCCTAAGTAGTTGTTCACAATAAATAGCTTTTCTGAAGCTGCTCAGAAGTGGAAGGGATTTATTTTCCCAAATCATAACAGACAGATATTGAGAATGATGTTGTAACATTGCATTTGGCCACCTAAGTATTTCCAGATCATCCTTGCTCAGACATGGTAGCTGAAAATATCTGGATATTTATAAGCTCTCCTGCTGATGCACACTCTGGTGGGAACATTCAGAGTGGCCTTGTAGCTTTCTGGAGATCCCAAGGAAAGGGAATTAAGACTCTGCCATTTTTTACTTACAGCTGTAGAACATATAAGAAGATACCACTTGTAAAGGGGGAGGTCTGGGCTGCTGGCATACAGAATTTCATTTTTTACTTTTGTGTGTGACATGAAGGTCCAATGTAAATCTTAGGCAAACACAATGCTAACCACATATCCTCAGTAGGAAATTTTTATACTAAAATTAATATATTACAGCAATATGATACATAGATGATCACTTTAAACCAGAACCTCAGTCATTGGATATAGTTCTCTTGTATTTTGCATTTTACAGAGCAAATAATTACAAGTGTAGGAAAGGAAATAAAATGCTTTTTTCCCTCTACATTTTAAGCTACTAAGTTAACAAGATGAATGCCTCTTTGCATGTGTGTTGATCCCTGGGGGACTTTACTCTGTGCCTAATGCCAGTTTTCTCTGTGTTCATGTTCCCTGTATCCCATTCATTGCCTTGAAAAAAACTTGTCAGAAGCTGCTACCTTTCCATCCCCTTAACACAAGTTCTTGTGTTGGCTTCTCTTATTATGCGGGTTCACCAAGTCTCGGCAGATTTTATTTATTTTAAAATACAGCTAATGATGCTGGGTACAATGAATATTGGGCTTCCCTGGTGGCTCAGATGGTAAAGAATCCACTTGCAATACAGGAGACCTGTGTTCGATCCCTGGGTTGGGAAGATCCCCTGGAGGAGGGCATGGCAACCCACTCCAGTATTCTTGCCTGGTAAATCCCCATGGACAGAGGAGCCTGAAGAGCTAGAGTCCATGGCGTCACAAAGAGTTGGACATGACTGAGTGACTAAGCATAGCACACAACGAATATTATCCTGGAAACTTCCACTTTCTTCTTGACCCCCACGTGAGGTCTCTGCCTGACTACTTCTATGTTATAGGGCCTTCTGTGAGAAGAAAAATAGCAAGATTAATTGTAATTGACTAGAAACTCTTGGAGGGTGTAGTCTTACTCTATTTTATATATCCTCAGAGCCTGAACACAATACTTAAAAAAAAAAAAAAAAAACCACTTCCCATATGAGAAGTGAGCGTATGTTGAAATGAGTGGACATATATGCACAGACAGGCAGCTTGCCTCAGTTTTAACTCTTAAACGTCTTAAGTTTTAAACCAGCCACAGGAGGTCAGGCACTGATATGGCTGAGTAGGTGACTTTAGCTACCTTACATGCTTTTTGTGGTTCTATGAAGATATACTTGGGATATAAACCTCCTGATTTTGACCTGGTTACCAAACTGCTAAAGGAGATTCTCTAAACAAGTGGAAACAATAAACACAAGACTATTTTGCTAGAAATGCAAACAGACAAAGTGTTTGCGGGCCAGATGGTGAAGATACATCTATCTGTTCTTAAGGAGAGGGTGAGGAGATAATGTCAATACCACCATTTGTATTGAGAGATTTCTTGGCTTCAGAGTTACCAAAATTTATCTTACTCTGTTTGTGAACCAATTTGTTAACATGCATAGGGAAATGGGAGTCACATCTATTCTACAGATAGCAAGACTAACAGATGGATAGCATGTAGCTTTTCAAAGTCACTCAGAGATGGTGATGAAATGGTTATCTATCCTCTACTGATTAATGAGTTCAAGGTTTTCCCTCCCTAAACACCTTAACACTGAATATCCTGTTCTCCCCACTTCTGCTTTCTAATTATTAGCTAAAGTGTGTGTTGGCACTGAAGGCATGCTTGAAACATGCATCCACATCTGAACACCGTCACAGATCAGATGAGTGCATCTTGAAAAAGAAATATATAGTGAATCTAAGCATGTATATTTCATTCATTTTGTAAACATGATACCAAAGGAACTATTCAAAGCTTGCTTATTCTGACTTTTAACAGCACATAAGCCAGTCTTGTAAATAATGACTAGCCAGTACAGAGTGCTTTATATAAATGGGAGCAGATCCAGGGGATATGATAATTCTATGTGTGCTTGTGTCTGACTCTTTGCGACACTATGGACTGTATCCCAGCAGGCTCCTCTGTCCATGGAATTCTAAAGGCAAAAATACTTGAGTGGGTTGCCATACCCTCCTCCAGGGAATCATCCCAACCCAGGGATCAAACCCACTTCTCTTAAGTCTTCTGATTGGCAGGCAGGTTCATTACCACTCAACACCTGGACTGTATGTGTGCAATTGTGTCTGCTAATTTTTGTTATTTGTAACAAGTCTGCTTACTCTCACCAGAGTAAATAGTAGAAATGACTGAATCTACTGGTCTTTTATTTTCTAGATATTTTCTAGATAGAACGTAATTCTCATAGATAACAAGAACATTATTTTTTTTTAAATGACAGATCTCAGCTGCTCTAAAAAGAAACACACATTATTTCCTCTTATCACATTTATTATGCTTTTTAAAAAATACTTTTACCAATAGCACTACTTAGAGGGCATTTCAGTTCAGTTGCTCAGTCATGTCTGACTCTTTGCGACCCCATGGACTGCAGCACACCAGGCTTCCTGTCCATCACCAACTCCTGGAGCTTGCTCAAACTTATGTCCATCAAGTCGGTGATGCCATCCTACTATCTCATCTTCTGTCATCCCCTTCTCCTCCTGACTTCAATCTTTCCCAGTATTAGGGTCTGTTCCAATGAGATAGTTCTTCATATCAGGTGACCAAATTATTGGAGCTTCAGCTTCAGTATCAGTCTTTCCAATGAACACCCAGGACTGATCTCCTTTAGGATGGACTGGTTGCATCTCCTTGCAGTACAAGGGACTCTGAAGAGTCTACACCAACACCACAGTTCAAAAGCATCAATTTTTAAATGCTCAACTTTCTTTATGGTCCAACTCTCACATCCATACATGACTACTGGAAAAACCATAGCTTTGACTAGACAGAACTTTGTCATCAAAGTAATGTCTCTGTTTTCTAATATGCGGTCTAGGTTGGTCATAGCTTTTCTTCCAAGAAGCAAATGTCTTTTAATTTCATGGCTGCAGTCACCATCTGCAGTGATTTTGGAGTCCAAGAAAATAAAGTCTGCCACTGTTTCCATTGTTCCCCTATCTATTTCCCATGAAGTGATGGGACCAGATGCCGTGGTCTTAGATTTCTGAATGTTGAGTTTTAAGACAACTTTTTCACTCTCCTCAAGAGGCTCTTTAGTTCTTCTTTGCTTTCTGCCATAAGAGTGGTGTCATCTGTATATCTGGGATTATTTATATTTCTCCCAGTAATCTTGATTCCAGCTTGTGCTTCATCCAGCCCAGCATTTTGCATGTTGTACTCTGCATAGAAATGAAATAAGCAGGGTGACAAAATACAGCCTTGATGTACTCCTTTCCTGATTTGGAACCAGTCTGTTGTTTCATGTCTGGTTCTAACTGTTGCTTCCTGACCTACATTTAGATTCCTCAGCAATCAGATAAAGTAGTCTGATATTCCCATCTCTTTAAGAATTTTCCATAGTTTGTTGTGTTCCACACAGTCAAAGGTTTAGCATAGCCAGTGAAGTAAGTAGATGCCTTGCTTTTTCGGTGATCCAATGGATGTTGGCAATTTGACCTCTGGTTCCTCTGCCTTTTCTAAATCCAACTTGGACATCTGGAAGTTCTCAGTTCTCATACTGTTGAAGCCTTGCTTGGAGAATTTTGAGCATTACTTTGCTAGTGTATGGGATGAGTGCCTTTGTGTAGTAGTTTGAACAGTCTTTGGCATTGCCTTTCTTTGAGATTGGAATGAAAACTGATCTTTTCCAGTCCTGTGACCACTGCTGACTTTTCCAAATTTGCTGGCCAATTGAGTGCAGCATTTTACAGCATTATCTTTTTGGATTTTAAATAACTCACCTGGAATTCTATCACCTCTACTAGCTTTGTTTGTAGTGATGCTTCCTAAGGCCCACTGGACTTTGCACTCCAAGATTTCTGGCTCTAGGTGAGTGATCACACCATCATGGTTGTGTGAATCATTAAGATCTCTTTTTTTATATAGTTCTTCTGTGTATTGTTGCCATCTCTTCTTAATATCTTCTGCTTCTGTTAGGTCCATGCCATTTCTGTCGTTTATTGTGCCCAGTTTTACATGAAAATTTCCCCTGGTATCTCTAATTTTCTTGAAGAGATCTCTAGTCCTTCCCATTCTATTGTTTTCATCTATTTCTTTGCATTGATCACTTAGGAAGTCTTTATATTCTTTGGAAATCTGTAATCAGATGGATATAGCTTTCTTTTTCTCCTTTGCCTTTTGCTGCTCTTCTTTTCTCAGCTATTGTAAGGCCTGCTCAGACAGCCATTTTACCTCTTTGCATTTCTTTTTCTTGGGGATGGTTTTGATCATGGCCTTCTGTACAATGTTATAAACCTCCATTCATAGGTCTTCAGGCACTCTGCCTACCAGATTTAATCTCGTGAATCTATATGTTACTTCCACTGTATAATTGTAAGGGATACAGTCAACACATTAAAGATTATGTCAAATGATAGATATATCCAAGAGAGTCCATATACCTTAAAAAAGTAAAAATTAGTATGGCCTAAGAAGTGAGAAATACATTTAAGGGCCTAGATCTGATAGATAGAGTGCCTGATGAACTATGGAATGAAGTTCGTGACACTGTACAGGAGACAGGGACCAAGACCATCCCCATGGAAAAGAAATGCAAAAAAGCAAATGGCTGTCTGGGGAGGCCTTACAAATAGCTGTGAAAAGAAGAGAAGCGAAAAGCAAAGGAGAAAAGGAAAGATATAAGCATCTGAATGCAGAGTTCCAAAGAATAGCAAGAAGAGATAAGAAAGGCTTCTTCAGAGATCAATGCAAAGAAATAGAGGAAAACAACAGAATGGGAAAGACTAGGGATCTCTTCAAGAAAATCAGAGATACCAAAGGAACATTTCATGCAAAGATGGGCTCAATAAAGGACAGAAATGGTATGGACCTAACAGAAGCAGAAGATATTAAGAAGAGGTGGCAAGAATACACAGAAGAACTGTACAAAAAAGATCTTCACGACCCAGATAATCATGATGGTGTGATCACTGACCTAGAGCCAGACATCCTGGAATGTGAAGTCAAGTGGGCCTTGGAAAGTATCACTAGGAACAAAGCAGGTGGAGGTGATGGAATTCCAGTTGAGCTATTCCAAATCCTGAAAGATGATGCTGTGAAAGAGCTGCACTCAATATGCCAGCAAATTTGGAAAACTCAGCAGTGGCCACAGGACTGGAAAAGGTCAGTTTTCATTCCAATTGCAAAGAAAGGCAATGCCAAAGAACGCTCAAACTACGGCACAATTGCACTCATCTCACGCGCTAGTAAAGTAATGCTCACAATTCTCCAAGCCAGGCTTTAGCAATATGTGAACCGTGAACTTCCTGATGTTCAAGCTGGTTTTAGAAAAGGCAGAGGAACCAGAGATCAAATTGCCAACATCCGCTGGATCATGGAAAAAGCAAGAGAGTTCCAGAAAAACATCTATTTCTGCTTTATTGACTATGCCAAAGTCTTTGACTGTGTGGATCACAATAAACTGTGGAAAATTCTGAAAGAGATGGGAATACCAGACCACCTGATCTGCCTCTTGAGAAATTTGTATGCAGGTCAGGAAGCAACAGTTAGAACTGGACATGGACCAACAGACTGGTTCCAAATAGGAAAAGGAGTACGTCAAGGCTGTATATTGTCACCATGTTTATTTAACTTATATGCAGAGTACATCATGAGAAATGCTGGACTGGAAGAAACACAAGTTGGAATCAAGATTGCCGGGAGAAATATCAATAACCTCAGATATGCAGATGACACCACCCTTACGGCAGAAAGTGAAGAGGAACTCAAAAGCCTCTTGATGAAAGTGAAAGTGGAGAGTGAAAAGGTTGGCTTAAAGCTCAACGTTCAGAAAACGAAGATCATGGCATCCGGTCCCATCACTTCATGGGAAATAGATGGGGAATCAATGTAAACAGTGCCAAACTTTCTTTTTCTCGGCTCCAAAATCACTGCAGATGGTGACTGCAGCCATGAAATTAAAAGACGCTTACTCCTTGGAAGGAAAGTTATGACCAACCTAGATCATATATTCAAAAGCAGAGACATTACTTTGCCAACAAAGGTGTGCCTAGTCAAGGCTATGGTTTTTCCTGTGGTCATGTATGGATGTGAGAGTTGGACTTTGAAGAAGGCTGAGCACCGAAGAATTGATGCTTTTGAACTGTGGTGTTGGAGAAGACTCTTGAGAGTCCCTTGGACTGCAAGGAGATCCAACCAGTCCATTCTGAAGGAGATGAGCCCTGGGATTTCTTTGGAAGGAATGATGCTAAAGCTGAAACTCCAGTACTTTGGCCATCTCATGTGAAGAGTTGACTTAGTGGAGAAGACTCTGATGCTTGGAGGGATTGAGGGTAAGAGGAAAAGGGGACGACAGAGGATGAGATGGCTGGATGGCATCACTGACTCGATGGACGTGAGTCTGAGTGAGCTCCGGGAGTTGTTGATGGACAGGGAGGCCTGGCGCGCTGGGCTTCATGTGGTCACAAAGAGTTGGACACGACTGAGCAACTGATCTGATCTGAAAATAACCTAACTATTTTAGTCTGATATATTTTATGAGAAGATAATATACTACACTTTGCATGCCCTGGGATACTAAAAACATTGATGTTGTAATAAATAATAATGAATATATCAATATATTCAAAAAAGTAGAAATGGCACAGATGACAGCCTTTAGTAAAAATTAGTAAGCCAGTATATAAATAAACTAATAAAACTATAAAAGAGAACATGGAGAGAATAAAAATTGAAACCACAAATTTTATAGAAAGTAAAATTTTAAAAAGCTTATATTCTTGCATATGAAATTAGCAAAATCAATGAAAAAATATAATTTTGTTTAAATAATAGAAAGTAAAAACAAGTAAATTAAGCATTCATATCATTTAGTTAGGAAGTGACCAGCTATAAAGTGTATAAAAATGTGAAGAAATTTATTAATAAAGATATAGCAAAAATTTGTTACTAAAGAGAAAAGCAGTAAAAATAATAAATCTATTTACTTATTTGAAAAATACAAACAAAATAAAAATAGATTATACATTGAATTAAAGACAAAAATAGGGAAAGCACAAACACATAAGTAAGAAGTGGGAATGGAGATATAACTACTGATACAAAGGATATTAGTAAATTAAAACATCTCACCTCAAGCCTGTGCAAATAGATTTGCTATCCACATAAACTAAATGTATTTCCTAGCAAATATAAATTCCTAAATCTATCTAAAGCAGAGAATAAAATGCAAAGCCAAGAGAGCATTAGTGTACAATTATTCAAGTGCTATTCTTAAAAGAGTGCAAGGATCAGTGGTTTTATAGGTATATTACTGAAACTTTAGGAATAGATAAATAAGTGTATTTAAGCTTATTGAAACACAGATGATAAGGAATGTTTTTATATTCTTTTAAAAGATAAAGTTGATGTAATACTATTCCAAAAACTTGATAAATACATTAAAAAACCACTCATAGGCTAATTTCTCTTGTGAGTCAATGCAAAAAGTTCAAATAATGTCTAGAAACATATTAAAATAAGGCTTGATCATTAATATATGGTTCAAAACAAAAACACAATGACCTTTCAAAATCGGATCAGTTATTTCATGGTTTTAGTCCAAAAAGGAAGAAAGTCATTTCCATAAAAGTTGAAAAGGAATTAAAAATTCAATAGGGCATTACTTCCATCATCTATTACTAATTTAATGTTTATCTTTATAGACTAAATGCATCTCTATTCCAAAAATATATGATTTGGGACATAGTTAAAATCTTTTATGCAGATAACATTAAACTGCATATGTTTTTGTAAGTTTTTTTTATTTCCATACTATATTTGTGAAACAAAATATATGAACCTACTAAACTATGTTGTTATTTATAGCTTTAAGTTAATTATTTCAAATGTAACTTATGGCACTGTTGATGTATCTGTTTTTTTGTTGATAGATATTTAAGTGGTTTCAATGTTTGTCTTTAAATAGTTATACTGAAAACATGCCTTTTGTTATGGTTTAGTTGCTAAGTCCTGTCTGACTCTTTGCAACTCATGGACTGTAGCCTGCTAGGGTCTTCTGTCCATAGGATTTCCCAGGCAAGAATACCGGAGTAGGTTGCCACTTCCTTCTCCACGGGATCTTTCTCACCTAGGGACTGTCTCCTGCATTGCAAGCAGATTCTTTACCACTAAGCCACCAGGGTAACCCCAAAATACATTTTCATGTCTTTTTACAAGACAATGTGAAAATTTTTATTATATTCCCGACTTTAATTGATTGCTTGTAGTGTAAGTACATCTTAATATTTATTACTAAGGATTCGCTCAATTGTATCTGACTCTTTGCGACCCCGTGGACTATAGCCCACCATGCTTCTCCATCCATGGGATTCTCCAGGCAAGAGTACTGGAGTGGGTTGCCATTTCCTTTAGAATATACTAAATTGTTCTCCTAATCAATGTTAAAAAATTTATCTTCCTATTAGCAGAGTGCAAGACTCCACATCTTTCCCAAACCCCAGAGCTGACAGATTCTAATTATTGTTTTCTCTGATATATGTGAAATGATATGCCATGATTTTAGTTGCATTTCCCTGATTCTCTGTTCCAGAGCATAGAAAAGGAATAACTTACTCATTTCTTTATTGAAGCCCAGTATAATAAAGATAGTAAAACTCGACAAATATATTACATGAAACATAGAAACAAAAGTCAACTTTCATTACAAACAAAAGAATAGAATAAATACAAAGTTATCAAAATAATTGAGAACACATTGAAAGAAAGCAATTTAAATAACTATGTATAGTATTTTTAATTAAAAAATTTGACATACAAAAACTATATATATTTAATATATGTTGATGAAGATAAGTATACAACTGTGAAAACTTCCTTGCAAACTATGTCATGAACTTATCCATGACTTACAAAAGTTTCCTCTTGTCCCTGTATTTATTGTCATTATTATTATTATCATTTTGCTAAAGATATGTAACATAAAATCTAATGTCTCAGAAAAATTTTAACTATACTACATAATACACTATCGGGACTCTAGGCAGTATGCTGTACAGTAAGTCTAGGACTTACTCATTTTATATAACCAAACTGAGCTTTTTAACCAACACTTCCCCTTTCTACTTTTCACTTCAGGCCTGGATAACCACCTTTCCACTGCTCCTATGAGTTTGCGTATTTTAAATTCCTAGTAAAAGTGTTATTATGTAGTATTTGTCCTTCTAGTTTATTAACTTAACATAATGTTTTCAAGATTCATTTTTATTGTTGCAAATATCAGTATTCCTTTCTTTTTAAAGCTGAATAATATTGCATTGTATGCATATACAATAGCTTCTTTATCCATTAACAGTCATGGACAGTCAAGTTGCTTCCATGTCTTGGCAATTGTGAATAATGCTGCCGTGAACATAGGGCTACATATAACCTTTTTGAGATTCTGATTCCAATTCTTTTGTATTTATACTGAGAAGCAAGATTGCTGGATCATATGGTAGTTCTATTTTTTTCTTAAACTTTTTCAGGAACATTTTTACTATTTTACATAGTGGCTGCATCAATGTGCATTCATAGGAATATTGTGCAAAGATTCCCTTTTCTCCAAATCCTCATCAACATTTGTTATCCTTTGTTATTTTGATAAGAGCCAACCTAACAAGTGTGAGGTGATATTTTGTGGTTCTGATTTGTGTTTCCCTGATGATCAGTGATGTTGAGCACCTTTTAATATCTCTGTTGGTCATTTGTATGTGTTCTTTAGAGAAATATCTATTCAGTTGCTTTGCTCATTTTTTAGTTGGGTTATTTGGTTTTTAATATGGAGTTGTAAGAATTCCTTATATTTTTAAGATACTAACCCTTTATCAGGTATATGGTTTACAAATATTTTCTCCCTTTCCATAGGCTTCACTCTTATTAAGAATGCATACATGCTAAGCTGCTACAGTCACATCTGACTCTTTGAGACCCTATGGACTGTAGCCTACCAGGCTCCTCTGTCTATAGGCAAGAATACTTGACTGGGTTGCCATGCCCTCCTCCAGGGGATCTTCCCAACCCAGGGATTGAATCTGCATCTCTTAGGTCTTCTGCCTTGGCAGACAGGTTTTTTACCTCTGGCTCCATCAGGGAAGCTTGCTTTTAAAGGATCAGATCAGATCAGATCAGTTGCTCAGTCGTGTCCTACTCTTTGCGACCCCACGAATCGCAGCATGCCAGGCCTCCCTGTCTATCACCAACTCCCGGAGTTCACCCAGACTCACGTCCATCGAGTCAGTGATGCCATCCAGCCATCTCATCCTCTGTCGTCCCCTTCTCCTCTTGCCCCCAATCCCTCCCAGCATCAGAGTCTTCTCCAATGAGTCAACTCTTCGCATGAGGTGGCCAAAATACTGGAGTTTCAGCTTTAGCATCATTCCCTCCAAAGAAATCCCAGGGCTGATCTCCTTCCAAATGGACTGGTTGGATGTCCTTGCAGTCCAAGGGACTCTCAAGAGTCTTCTCCAACACCACACTTCAAAAGCATCAATTCTTTGGCGCTCAGCCTTCTTCACAGTCCAGCTCTCACATCCATACATGACCACAGGAAAGACCATAGCCTTGACTAGACGAACCTTTGTTGGCAAAGTAATGTCTCTGCTTTTGAATATGCTATCTAGGTTGGTCATAACTTTCCTTCCAAGGAGTAAGCATCTTTTAATTTCATGGCTGCAATCACCATCTATAGTGATTTTGGAGCCCAGAAAAAGAAAGTCTGACACTGTTTCCACTGTTTCCCCATCTATTTCCCATGCAGTGATGGGACCAGATGCCATGATCTTCGTTTTCTGAATGTTGAGCTTTAAGCCAGTTTTTTCACTTTCACTTTCATCAAGAGGCTTTTTAGTTCCTCTTCACTTTCTGCCATAAGGGTGGTGTCATCTGCATATTTGAGGTTATTGATATTTCTCCCAGCAATCTTGATTCCAACTTGTGTTTCTTCAAGCCCAGCGTTTCTCATGATGTACTCTGCATATAAGTTAAATAAACAGGGTGACAATATAGAGCCTTGATGAACTCCTTTTCCTATTTGGAACCAGTCTGTTGTTCCATGTCCAGTTCTAACTGTTGCTTCCTGACCTGCATGTAGGTTTCTCAAGAGGCAGGTCAGGTGGTCTTGTATTCCCATCTCTTTGAAAAAATTTCCACAGTTTATTGTGATCCACACAGTCAAAGGCTTTGGCATAGTCAATAAAGCAGCAATAGATGCTTTTCTGGAACTCTCTTGCTTTAGGTGGTATTAAAATTGGGAAAAAATTAAAAACTGTCATTGCCTACAGAGGATATAATTATACACATGGGAAGCAAAGTAATGTAATTAAAAATATCAAAATCAGAATGATATTGTAGTTTCATCAAAAATTAATCAGAATGTTCGACAGATTTCTGATCACAAATGCTACCTTAGCAACAGAATATATGTTTACTATCTAGAAACAAATTTGTGAGGAAATATACAGTATATATTTATAAATTAATAAAAGTAGAGTAATGATATCAAGCATTAAATGTTTAAAAAAGTTATACAGTGACTGTAATTAAAAAAGTATAGTCAATTAGTATAACAATGGCAAAGTTTAGAGATCAAAAAGGAAGTCAAATAAGTTTTTTTTCTTTTTATTTATCTGATACAATTCTAGTTTAAAGTGGGTGATTTATTAAAAAACAATATTGGAGCAACTTCTAACATTTTTGGCAAAAATTTTATTCTTGCAAAATATATGTATATTCCACTTGTGCCATAAAAAAAAAATAATTTGGCTTGGAATGCCTGGGTAAGTGTTTTTGCCAAAAAAAACTTTAAAACTGAATTTATATATGTATAATATATATATATTTCAATATGTATTTTATATATACTGAAAACCAAAGATAAACAGAAGATACTAAAAGCAGCCACGAAGAAAAATGATATATTACATACAGGAGAAAAGCAATATGAATGATAGTTGATTTCTCAAATATCATGAAGACCGAAAGACAAGAGAATGACATCTTTATCTTGCTATAGAAACAGCAAGTCTAGAATTTTATATTCAACAAAAATAATTTTCAAAATTAAAGATAAATTAATAACATCATTAATCTTTCTGAATTCTCTGATGTAAAGTATGCATAATTTTTTAAAGTCCATTTCATAATCAATCAAGGATATCTGTGCTGATAGAGGATTTTGTTTTCAAATGCCTTATTAACATTAAAAATTAAGCTAAACTTGAAGCAATAACATTTGCCACTCTCTATCGTCCTTTGACTGTGTAGATCACAATAAACTATGGAAAACTCTGGGATCCAGCCACCTGATGCCTCTCGCGAAAGCCCGGACCCGACGCCACACAGAGGACGCAGAAAGAGGAGACCCCAGCCAGCAGAGACACACACAGGCCCAGCAGCGGGAGCCGGAGACAGGAGAGGAGGGAGAAGGGGGGACAGGGAGGCGGGCTGATCGTGACTGGGTATGTTCTTTTCCTTTATATCTCTACCATTTTCACTCTTCTGTCCACCCTGGTTGCTAGTTTTTATGGATGACATCAACAGGCTCATTCGTTTTCATAGCTTTCAGTTGAATTTACCCAATGGAAGGTACCAATGGGACAACGGGTTATGAGTTTCTTTGTCTGTATTCCTCCACCAAAGATCAGGCTCCTTATAGCCATTTCCTATAGCTATAGCTCTTGTTCATGGTACTGGCGATGTTTCCTATTCTGTCTTCTTCAGAAGACTAAGGATGTTAACTCCCTGCTCTGGCTAGCTGTAGACTACTTCACTGTCCTTTGTATCAGCAGTTGTCTCTTGATACTGCCCACGGCTTTATCAGCTACCCTCAGTTATCCTATTGAATGCATAACCTATTTTCCATAAAAACCTCTATGGATAGAGTCAGGGTTCTAATTTACAAATAAAAGAGCAGCAGCTGTGTGGCGCTGGAGCGACTGAGAGAGATACCCCACGTCCAAGATCAGGAATGGGGGCCGTGAGGAGATACCCAGCATCCAAGGTCAGGAGTGGGGTCTATAAAAAGATACCCCACATCCAAATTCAGGAGCAGGGGCCGTGAGGAGATACCCCACGTCCAAGGTCAGAGAAACCCCAGTAAGATGGGAGGTGCTGAGAGAGGTTATCAGAGGGCAGACAGACAGAAATCACAGTCACAGAAAATTAACCTGTCCAAGCACATGGACCAGAGCCTTATCTAACTCAATGAAACTATGAGCCATGCTGTGTAGGGCCACCCAAGATGGACGGGTCATGGTGGAGAGTTCTAATAAAATGTGGTAACTGAAGAAGGGAAGGCAAATCACTTCAATACTCTTGCCTTGAGAACCCCATGAACAGTATGAAAAGGCAAAGAGACAGGACACTGAAAGATGAACTCCTCAGGTTAGTAGGTGCCCAACATGCTCTCAGAGATCAGTGGAGAAATAACTCCAGAAAGAATGAAGAGATAGAGCAAAAGCAAAAACAACACCCAGCTGTGGATATGACTGGTGATAGAAGCAAGGTCCGATACTGTAAAGAGCAATATTGCATAGGAACCTGGAATGTCAGGTCCATGAATCAAGGCAAATTTGAAGTGGTCAAACAGGAGATGGCAAGAGTGAACATTGACATTTTAGGAATCAGTGAACTAAAATGGACTGGAATGGGTGAATTTAACTCAGAAGACCATCATATCTACTACCATGGGCAATAATCCATTAGAAGAAATGGAGTAGCCCTCATAGTCAACAAAAGAGTCCAAAATGCAATACTTGGAAGCAATCTCAAAAACAACAGAATGAACTCTGTTAGTTTCCAAGACAAACCATTCAATATCACATTAATCTAAGTCTATGCGGTGACCAATAATACTGAAGAAGCTGAAGTTGATGGTTCTATGAAGACCTACAAAAACTATTAGAACTAACACCAAATATATATATATATATATATATATATATATATATATCCTTTTCATTATAGGGGACTGGAATGCAAAAGTAGGAAGTCAAGAAACACCTGGAGTAACAGGCAAATTTGGCCTTGGAATACGGAATGAAGCAGGGCAAAGACTAGTAGAGTTTTGCCAAGAGAACACACTGATCATAGCAAACACCCTCTTACAAAAACACAAGAGAAGATTGTACACATGGACATCACCAGATGTTCAACACCAAAATATGATTGATTATATTCTTTGCAGCCAAAGATGGAGCACCTATATACAGTCAGCAAAAACAAGATCAGGAGCTGACCGTGGCTCTGATCATGAACTCCTTACTGCCAAATTCAGACTTAAATTAAAGGAAGAAGGGAAAACCACTAACCATTCAGGTATAACCTAAAGCAAATTCCTTACGATTATACAGTGGAAGTGAGAAATAGATTTAAGGGACTATATCTGATAGAGTGCCTGATGAACTATGAACAGAGGTTCATGACACTGTACAGGAGACAGAGATCAAGACCATACCCAAAAAAAGAAATGCAAAAAAGCAAAATGGCTGTCTGAGGAGACCTTACAAATAGCTGAGAAAAGAAGAGAAGCAAAAAGCAAAAGAGGAAAGGAAAGATATATCTATTTGAATGCAGAGATCCAACGAATAGCAAGGAGAGATAAGAAAAACTTCCTCAGTGATCCGTGCAAAGAAATAGAGGAAAACAATACAATGGGAAAGACTAGGGATCTCTTCAAGAAAATTAGAGATACCAAGGGGATATTTCATGCAAAGATGTGTTGGGAGCTGCCGCTTAGAGGCACTCTACTCGTGACAAAGGTCATGAGGAAGGAGGCTTGGCAAACGCAATGGCGGGATCAAGCCTTCAGGAGTGCCCCCGGATATTCTCGAGCATCTACCCCCAAAAAACCAGAGTCTGCCTACTTTACTGCTTTGTGCTCTCACCTCTGACTTTACTGGAGGCTGTCCCCCCCAACCATCTCGCTCTCTCTAATAACGAATTAATTTACAGCTCCAATTAATAAAGTTCCTGGGCATTCAGTGTTCAAATCCAAACCCCTCAGATAGCCCTCTAACTGGCCTGACAAGTTTACCCGGACACCTATAGCTATGCATATGACTGTTTACAGTCTCTCAGCCTTGAGAGGCAGGGGAAGCTTAAGATATTCAAATAGCTTAGAGCCTCTCAGAGAGTTAAAAACTATCAGAATAAAAACTAGTTCATTAATGAGCCAATGCTTTTTGCCAAGTTTTCACATCCCCCGTTTTGTGTCCTTGAATGTGTATAGTTGGTTTGTAGAAAAAATAAGTAGTGGCCTTGGTGCTAGTAACATTAGACCCTTAAGGTAGTAAATTCTTTTCTTTGTTGTAAACCCATTGCGCCTCCCCCCTATAGGAATGCAAGTTTATCTAACACTTCGGATGAAGATGGCGCCAAACCTTAAAATAATTACTCTTAGAGAAAATAAGTCTTGCGGTTGACAAACCTTTGTCAAGAGTCATAAAATGTTAATAGGCCTTCTGGCTAGAAGATGATGTAAATCACCTGAACCATTTGTACGTGATAAATTTGCAGGAAAGAAACCCTGGTTTTTGATAAGGATCAAAGACTGCTGACTTTGCATCCCCTATTATCCTCTATGTGTAACTTAGGGTATAAAAGCCCCTGTTGAAAATAAAGCTACGGGCCTTGCTCACCAGAGCTTGGTCTCCCCATGTCATTCTTTCTCCCAATTTCCATTTCCGGCTGAAGTCTCCATCTGGAGCATGGATATCCTCTGCGACCACTTATTTGCCTGGGCTTCTAAGACCCACTCGAGAAAGTGCCTAAGGTGGGGCACTTTCCGCTATTCGAGCAGGCGCCTGCGGCCTCCATGGTCAGAGCTAACCTGGTGTCACAGGTTATATTGATTTTCCGCGTAAACCAAGCTACTCAGCCTCTTTCCTCCTCTATATATTCTGAGCTATACTGAGCTATCCTTTAATTACTCAGAATGTTTCTAATTAATATGTAAATAAGTCGCTGACGCCGTCCCCCCTCCGAAGACCCTGGATCAGCCGGGGCTGGACCCCGGTAAAGATGGGCTCAATAAAGGACAGAAATGGTATGGACCTAACAGAAGCAGATCTTAAGATGAGGTGGCAAGAATACACAGAAGTATACAACAAATATCTTCATGACCCATATGATCACGATGGTGTGATCACTCACCTAGAGCCAAACATTCTGGAATGTGAAGTCAAGTGGGCCTTAGGAAGCATCACTCCGAACAAGGCTAGTGGAGGTGATGGAATTCCAGTTGAGCTATTCCAAATCCTGAAGGATGATGCTGTGAAAGTGCTGCACTCACCATGCCAGCAAATTTGGAAAACTCAGCAATGGCAACAGGACTGGAAAAGGTCAGTTTTCATTCCAATCCCAAAGAAAGGCAATGCCAAAAAAATGCTCAAACTGCCGCACAATTGCACTCATCTCACATGCTAGTAAAATAATGCTCAGAATATTCAAGCTAGGCTTCAACAATATGTGAACTGTGAACTTCCAGATGTTCAAGCTGGTTTTAGAAAAGGCAGAGGAACCAGAGATCAAATTGCCAACATCTGCTAGATGATACAAAAAGCAAGTGAGTTCCAGAAAAAAACCTGTTTCTACTTTATTGACTAATCCAAAGCCTTTGACTGTGTGGATCACAATAAATTGTGGAAAATTCTGAAAGAGATAGGAATAACAGACCATCTGACCTGCCTCTTGAGAAACCTGTATGCAGGTCAGGAAGCAAAAGTTAGAACTGAACATGGAACAACTGACTGGTTCCAAATAGGAAAAGGAGTACGTCAAGGCTGTGTATTGTCATCCTGCTTATTTAAATTATATGCAGAGTACATCATGAGAAATGCTGGGCTGGATGAAGCACAAGCTGGAATCAAGATTTCCAGGAGAAATATCAATAGCCTGAGATATGTAGATGACACCACCCTTATGGCAGAAAGTGAAGACGAACTAAAGAGGCTCTTGATGAAAGTGAAAGAGGAGAGTGAAAAAGTTGACTTAAAACTCAACATTCAGAAAACTAAGATCATGGTATCTGGTCCCATCACTTCATGGCAAATAGATGGGGAGAGAGTAGAAACAGTGACAGACTTTATTTTGGGGGCTCCAAAATCTTGCAGTGGGGACTGCAGCCATGAAATTAAAAGATGCTTACAACTTGGAAGGAAAGTTATGACCAACCTGGACAGCATATTAAAAAGTAGAAACAGTACTTTGCCAACAAAGGTCTGTCTAGTTGAGGCTATGTTTTTCCAGTGGTCATGTATGGATGTAAGAGTTGGGCTATAAAGAAAGCTGAGCACCGAAGAATTGATGCCTTTGAACTGTGGTGTTGGAGAAGACTTTGAGAGTCCCTTGGACTGCAAGGAGATCCAACCAGTCCATCCTAAAGGAAATCAGTCCTGAGTGTTCTTTGGAAGGACTGATGTTGCAGCTGAAACTCCAATAGTTTGGCTACCTGATGCAAAGAGCTGACTCATTTGAAAAGACCCTGATGTTGGGAAAAATTGAAGGCAGGAAGAGAGGGGGATGACAGAGGATGAGATTGTCAGATGGCATCACCTAGTTGATGGACATGAGTTTGGGTAAACCCCAGGAGTTGGTGATGGACAGGGAGGCCTGGCGTGCTGCCGTCCATGTGGTCGCAAAGAGTTGGACACGACCAAGCGACTGAATTGAGCTGAATTGAATAATGGAAGTTTGAGGCAAAGTAATAATGACTAAGCTTGCACAATCAGGGTGCTAGAATGGCTAAACAATAAGAAGAGTATCAACCATGCTGCTGATAAATTCTTGAAAATTCTTGTGATGCTGTTTCTTAGCACATGGACACATGTAGTGTTCTTACCATCAACACCTGGACATTGGTGTGATTGACTCAAACTTAACGAAAAGAGGTTAAAGATGCTGGCAGTCATTTGTAAAACATGCATTTGGCTAGCTGCACAGCTTTCTTTCCAACTTTTGGTTCTTGAAAGAGACAAAAGAAAAAGCTGTTCTTATGTAACTTAATGTATCATTCTTCATAGTATTCTCTTAGTTTCTTATAAAAAGTGTTATCCCAGAGAAAACATACCTGGTGGACTAGTGGTTTAGACTGCACTTCAATGCAGGGGATGCAGATTGGATTCCTGGTCAAGGAACTAAGATCCCACATGACATGTGGTGCAGTCAAAACAAACAAAAAACAGTTACCCCCAAATACATCAGTTATTGCATCCACTTCTAAATCCATAATCTCTGTACCACGTTTATCCTACTTACTCTATGATGATTATAGTAGTCTGGAAAACAGAGAACAAGACGGGGTTAAATATGCATTGATTTCAGGCATATTAAATTATTCAGGGTGTAAAATGCAAGAAGTTTCCAGAAAACTCCTGTAAAATTAGTGAGACAACTGGAAGAGGTTAGGAATGATTAGGAGAAGGCGTCATAGTTAACTCCCAATTCCCCATCCATTGAAGGACAGAGGGAAAGAAGGTTGGGTGGAGGCACCCTGAACTGATGTACAGTCTAAAGAAAGTTCACCAGAGCTATTGAGTCCTGAGCTGAATTTCTGCCTTAGAGGAGATCTGTGTCTCCTAGGAAAGGGCCTACTTTAGTATTGCTGCCATAGCTGTCACTGGCTTGGGACAGTCCATGCACAGTATAGCCTCAGCACAAATGCAGTTTTGGATTTCAGAACACAGCAGCTGAGGACTCTGGTTAGTTACAGACCCCATGCTTGGGAATGTATGTTGCATATTCTTCTGGCCACTATAATGATCCTGTCTTACTGTTCTATAACCTGTGAAATATATTGTACAGTCTCTCATTAGTATATCGTCATATGTCAAATAATGGTACAAAGGAAGAATGAAGAGGAAAATTAGTTTAAAAAGATGGCTATTTTAACTAGATGTATATACAGGGAAAACACCAAAACAAACCAAAAAAAGGTCAGTGTCACAGTTCTTGTTTCTGTAACTTGCCCCAAGGTCACAATTAGTACTCCCAGTAACCTTCTGCTGCTCCTGACTCCACATTCAAATTGCCCTCAGCAAATACATCAACTGGAAATTTTCCTGAGGAAAGTGAGCTTTTGATGATTTTGTACATACAGGATTCCTGTAGTCTTCCATTAAAATTTATCCCCGAACAAAGCAGTATGAATGTCTATGGGGTTCTTCTAAGATCCATTGCAGTCTTTCTTGCTCCTGCTGTGTAACAGCAAGCCTAAATCCATTGGTGAAGGGAATCAACCACCCTGTGTAGTACTGTACATTCTCCCATCAATTTTGTCCTTATTTTCTGGTTGAGAGAGGCTTCCCTGATGCCTCAGCAGGTAAAGAATCTGCCTGTAATGCAGGAGACAAAGGAGACACGGGTTTGATCCCTGGGTCAGGAAGATGCCCTGGAGAAGGAAATGGCAGAGAACCTGGCTGGGGGCAATCTCATCTTCAGCTTCATTTCAGTGGAATTTTTTTTTTTTTTCCCTCATGGTGGAAGAGGTTTTTTTTTTTCCCCCTTGAGTATGGCTGTTTTTAAGCCAATAAAGTCCATCAAATAAAAAAGCAGAAAAAAAATTTTAGCATTGTAAATATATCTTTATCTAGAATAATAAGACCTACCTTTTCTTTTATGCTTGTATTCTGCCTTCGAGAGAAATGGTACCCAATGCCTTACATCTTTCATGGTGATTTCCTTGGTTAGAGCATATGGAGTATTGGATATTATGATGATAATTTATTCTGCAATTTCATAGAAAATGATGTTGACAGAAGAGTGGCAGACAAAAAGGAGATGACCAGTTTTAAAAATATGTCTCTTCTGGTGAAGACAAACAGTTCAACTCTCCAGGATGGAAAGGGGCTAATACAATATCCTTTCCAATATGGATCAAGGGCACAATATTATGTGAATAATCTGGTGTTGATTGTTGCTCTCGCAAAATCAGACATTCAGGTAGGCTGCATCCATCATATATATCTAAGATGTTTTGTATAATTCTTTCTGCTTGAGAGTCATTCAGTGACTTAGGTGTTCCAGAATAACTAGAAGCAATGTTCTAGAACCATTATATCCCTTGGATTCTTGTGAGATAAAAGCAACTTCAGGATTTGAGGGTGAGGTTTAGAAAAAGCCATGTTTTAAATGGAAAACAAGACAAAAATCAATATATAGAAGAGGCTGAAACTGGTCTTTAGAAGGAAGTCACATAGTAAGATTTTTTTCTTATTAATTTAAGGAAGATCAAAGATTAGTTACAGGGACACTAGAGAAGCAGTTAGCTATGTTGTCAATGAATATTTATTTTATAATTCTGTGCTGAATTCAGCTATATGATCTTGGTACAGTAGCCTTTCCCAAACTTTATTTTCTTATTAGTAAATGTGCAAAACTACAATTCCTTCCTTCAAGATAACTATGAGATACTTTAGATAGTTTCTGTAAAGTACTTAACACAGAGTATGGTACATTCTGAGTATTCAATAATGGTGACTTGTTTTTAAGAAACTAAGTTTTCTGAAAAATGTATCAAAACTGAAGTTTTCATAAAAAACACATATTAACAGAATAAGGATGGCCGATATATAATCTAGAAGATAAACTCTGAAAGAGTAAATTCTCTCCTTTCAAAGGTGCGAGGAGTTTTATTTATTTATTTATTTAGGTTATTGTATATGTGACCTCCGGGAGCTGGTGATGGACAGGGAGGCCTGGTGTGCTGCAGTTCATGGGGTCGCAAAGAGTCGGACACGACTGAGCGACTGATCTGATCTGATCTGATCTGATATGTATATTTTATCATTGAAACTCGAAGTGTTAGTCGCTCAGTTGTGTCTGAACCTTTGCAACTCTGTAGACTGTAGCCCACCAAGCTTCCCTGTCCAAGGAATTCTCCAGGCAAAGGCACATCACCTTTTACTCAGGTAGGATAAAATTTCTCTAAACATTTAAATGTTCCTCGATATTCCATACAATATTCTGTAAGTAACAAATTTTGATTTGAAATACTCCAAAATCTGATAACTGAGTTCTCATTTTCTCCCTCTCTCTGGCTGCTTTCTTTCTTCCTTCTCTCCCCCACTTTCTCCCCTTCATCATTTTTAAGGTCTAAACTGCATTTATTTGAAACTTGTTAGTCATTATTCCTCTCCCACCCAATCCCTGCCACAGAACTCATAGGGATGTTGAATAAGTTATATGAAAAGTATTGTTAACATATCACCATTTGAAAAATCCTAAAAATTCTAAACTCTGAATCATATCTGGCATCAGTGGATTGGGACAAGGTTGCGTAGAGTCACTAACCTTTTTAGGTGCCATGACACTAAATTTGGAGTATCCTGCCAATTAGATAAAATTATTTTAGACACTGGAAATGTAAGGATTCTGTTTAAACAATGGGTCTTAATTCCTGATCAACTATAAATTTTCATTTCTGATTCTGTCAAGTCAAGAGCCCTCAATTCAAGCCTTGCCGCACTCAGGAACTCTCATGTTGCCTCTTCATAGTTGACTGGCAGTTCCACTCTGCATTGAGTCTGTATAGCCAACCTTTACTCTAGAGGCATTCTCCTCATGGTTCTCCACCTCCCTCAATGGCCAGGGAGGAGCATCAGTCCCCGGGCTCTTGAAACAACTGAGTGATCCTACAAGCGGGATGCTGCCACTGGTATCTACGTTGCACCTGCAACAAGACCATTTTGGTTTTCTGTGTTGCTGCTGCTGAGTCACTTCAGTCGTGTCCGACTCTGTGTGACCCCATAGACGGCAGCCCACCAGGCTGCCCCATCCCTGGGATTCTCCAGGCAAGAACACTGGAGTGGGTTGCCATTTCCTTCTCCAATGCATGAAAGTGAAAAGTGAAAGTGAAGTCGCTCAGTTGTGTTCTACTCTTAGTGACCCCCTGGACTGCAGCCTACCAAGCTCCTCCGTCCATGGGATTTTCCAGGCAAGAGTACTGGAGTAGGGTGCTATTGCCTTCTCCGGGTTTTCTGTGTTGGCTTTCTTTATATTCTCTTTACTGAGAAAGCTAGACTATTTACTTAAGTAGGATTTCTAGAATTCTGAAAGGTAGCCCTGTAAAATTAAATCTTCATATTGGTTCTTTGTTGAAATTTTAAACACATATGAGCAGTTGTAGATCACTTAGCCGAAAATGAATTTTAATACTCCCTTTCAAATGGATGGGCAGTGAATGGAGCAACAAATCAATTAAAATCATAATTGTAGTAATGAAAGTAGTCATGATATTATCAGCACCAGTAGTAATGACAGTAGTTACAACTACTGTGACCACCATCACACTGGTTAGCATATCCTCAGTGTGTATGCATGTGCCAGATACTGTGCAAAGTACTTTACAGATATTATCCCTGGCCCTGCTACATAAACAATTCAGCCCATTTTACTTATGGGAAAATGATGTTTTCGGAGTACAAGTAAATTTCTCAAGTTCATATGGCCGTTAGATAATGAAGTCATGTTCTGAATGCAAGTGTATGAAAATATAGCTGATACATACTCACTCTGCCATTTTATTTGGTCATTTTATCCCAGCTTGTCTTAAGTAACTTTGATTTTGGTTATGGGGATTTATAAATCATTTTCCCACACATTCTTGTCCCCATGCCCCAACCTGTGGAGTAAGCCTCTCAGCACTTCTATTTTCTTTCCACTCCTTCTGTCCATTGAGCTTTTGAATATAGGGTTCTGAGCACAGCAGTTGTTAAGTAAATATTTGTTAACTAACTTTGCCTTTTTATTCATGTAAAACATTTCCCACAGTGTTCACTACTCTGTCAATTACCTTGTTTCAAGTCTCAAAGTTACTCCATAAATTAAAGTTTAACAGAAGGCTGAAACAATCTACCAAAACTTTGTTCATTTTCCCAACTAAAAATGGTAAAATGTACCAGTGAAGTACTTAAAGTGAAAAAAGAAAACAAAGAAAAAGATTTGGGACTAAGTAGGTAAATACAAAACTTAAAGCTTACAGACATCTAGCCAAAGAAAGGAAAGAAACAAAAGCAAGTAAATAGAAGGTTTGTAAATGAAAATATGCAATGAAGGACTAAAACAATTTGACATTTCTCAAAGTGAAAATTCGGTTGGTCTATTATATCAAAGGAAGAAGGTAAATATACGTTTTCTTCATTTCTAGTTTTTAGCTAATGTTGAGAAATGAAATTATATTTGCTGAAGAACTTAGAGACTGCTGGTAATATTTTCACTTGGGTTATTAAAAAAAGAAAAAACTCTTCAAAAAGAAAAGATTTTCACCCCTGCAAAAGCTCTTTTTAGAAAACTGCAGATTTTAAAATGAAAGTTCAACAGATGATTTTAAAGTTTGAAATTAATTTTTAGAGTTATATAATTTTTAGCGGCTGTCGACTGGTATTTCCACTCAGGATGAGAGATTAAGGAAAGGTGTCACAAGGCAAACAATAAATGACACTCTGAAACAGCCAACTCTGATGAAAAAGAAATAAAAGGGAGAAAAAAATCTGCTTTGGCTTGTCTGTACAGCTCGATCAACACATTGGTCCCCAGAAGCTAGGACTGTTAAGTCAGATTAGGGTCTGGCAGTTGACCTATCAGTCCCAGTGTCTTCAAAGTTAAGACCAGCTTGTTAATAAGTCCCACTTACAGTCAACTCTCTTCCATAAAATATAGGGTAAGATAAAGAGCTAGAAAGTGAAAGAGCTGTGCAAGAAAATTTTATATCTAAGCAAGAAATAACCAAGTGAAAATAAAAATTATCCTACACTTAATCCTAGGTCTCTAAAAATACAAAACCAGAAATCAAAAAACCTTACTTGTCAGCGCAATTACCTAGTCTCTTTCACTTGGAGAAATGGCAGATGATAATAATGAAGCCAAAAAGCTGCTTGTTTTTTGAAATTGGAAGAAAGTTGCACTATTTGGGTGGGTGCACAAGCCTCTGTGAATTAACCAAAACAGACTGGACCATTTGAAAGCATTATGAAATGTGAGAACTGTATCTATGTGTGAGTATACAAGGTGTCAATCATTAATAAAATAAGGCACATGCATTTAATAGGAAAGCCAACAAAATATAGAAACATAGAGATTTGTGTATGCAGAAATGTAAAGAAACCACAGAACACGAATACATCCTTACCAACTGCTCTGTCTGGTACATTTTGAACCCTGAGTGTAGCCTAGGTGATGTGTCTTAGAACAGTGGTTCACAGCAGCAGCAGTCTTCCATTGTCTATCCCCTCCCATTCCAGCAACATTTTTGGCTGTCAAAACTGGCAGGGGGGTAGGGACTGTCTGCCATTGGCATCTAATGAGTCGAGACCAGGGATCTTTCTAAATGTCTTACAATGTATGGGTCAAACAACCAAATGAAAAATTTATACAGCTCCAAATGTCAAGAGTTAGGAGTTTGCAAAACTCTCGTTTAAACAAAATTCCAAATAGACTGGGAAAAAAAATAAGAGAAAATCATTGCAATGAGGCTTGCTTCTCCTTCTACTCTCCAGCTTCTTTGTAATATAAGTAAGAAAACTGTGTCAAGACATCAGAGGGTAACAGACACAGAGTCAAAAAAATTCAAGTCCTGTAGGTGCCCCAAATGAATTCAGGGCATGTGTAGTTCAACCTAGATAAATCTTGCCTAATCAGCCAGGGAGTTAGGAGGTGTCCGAAATCGTCTTTCCCTGGAAGCTCTGTAGTCCTCAAACTTTTGACTTCTAAGCTTCTGTAGAAAATACTCTCTCAAATCCTTTGCACTACATGTGTTATTTTTCATTTTAGCTGACCATCCACATGCTCAGGATCAGGGAATTTCTCATCTCATTTGAAAATATACAAGGAGCATTGCCTAAGTTACCACCTGCCTATTTCAATTGTGGACCTACTGTGGGTTTCCCTGGTGGCTCAGTCAAGAATTTTCCTGTAATGGAGGAGATGTACTATGTGAGGAGATGAGAAGCAATGAATAGCTACAGTGGAGTAAAAACCGCACTGAGTGCTGGTGCATGGTTGATTATGCTGCTGTGGCGTGCTCTCTCTAGGTGAGTCCCACTGCCACAACAAGCCATTATTTTCAGCAGAAATAATGGAATTGCCAATTAATTCAGGCAAAATCCTGACTTGAAGTGTCTCTTCAGTACAGAGCAATTAGCAGATGCTCTTTGCTGCTGAAAGGGTATGAATATTTTCTGGGAAGGGGGCTGTCACCCTCTCTGTATCACATAGCAGTAACCTTAATGTCTTTGCTTAACCTCTGCAGATCCAGCACTGAGCTCAAATAAAGTGAATCTCTATAGTAGAAAGAGTATAGAATAGGAAGAGGCAGGAATAGATCTTTCCTAAGAGGGATTTCCATCTTTTTACGCTGCCCATTGCACAAAACACCATAAGAAAACCATGTCACCAGGATATCAAGTGGAGTTTTATATTCCACTAAATTTCTTGTCTAAAGCTGAGAAGTTGGGAAATTTATTAAAGCAGGTCCTGGGCAAGCTAAGTTCCAAAGTTAAGGAAAGCATCACAGTCTATTCCTGGAAATGTAAGGAATAAGGTGAGAACAAGTCTAACAGTGAGTTGAACTCATATGACTTTATGGTGGGCTTCTCTGGTGGCTCATCTGGTAAAGAATTGTCTGCAATGCAGGAGACCTGGGTTTGATCCCTGGGTTGGGAATATCCCCTGGAGAAGGAAATGGCTACCCACTCCAGTATTCTGACCTGGAGAATTCCATGGACTAGTCCATGAGGCCACAGAGTTGGTTCTCAAACTTTGGTACACTTTATAATCACCCAAGGAACTTTATAAACACTGAGTTCCTAGGACCAGGCATGGGGATTGTGATTTACTTGGTCTGTGATAGGACCCAATTATCTGCATTGTCCAAGTGTTTCCCAGGTGATTCTAGTGTGGAACTAGTCTTGAGAATCACTGGAATAGTGTGGGCCCTGGCAGAGAGCAAGGGTACCACCTGGGAACTTGTTAGAAAGAAAATTATTGGGTTCCACCCCAGACCTGCTGAGCCAGAAACTCTAGGAGTTGGACTCAGCAACCTGTGTTTCATCATACTCATGAGGTTGTCCTGTTGCATACTAAAGATGTGCACATTACAACAAGTTGCTTTGTTTCCTTGACTTTCTCTACCCTCCTATCCCACCAGTATCCAGGATTAGCATTGGTGTCCCCCTTTTCTTAGAACTAATTTTACTGGAGTTTAGTTGATTTACAATGTTGTGTTATTTTTAAGTATACAGCAAAGTGATTTATATACATATGTATATGTATATATGTATGTATGTATACATATGCTGCTGCTGCCACGTCACTTCAGTCAATGTCCCACCCTGTGCGACCCCATAGACAGTAGCCCACCAGGCTCCTCCGTCCATGAGATTCTCCTGGCAAGAGTACTGGAGTGGGCTTTCATTTCCTTCTCCATGTATACATATATATATGTATACATTATACGTATACATATATACATGTATATATATATATACATTATACATATATATGTGTATATATTATACATATATGTATATATATGTATATATTTTTTTTAGATTCTTTTTGCATATAGGTTATTATATAATAGTAAATAGAGTTCCCTGTGCTCTATTGGTTATCTATTTTATATATAGTAGTATGTATATGTTAACCCCAAACTCCTATTTTTCCCCGCCATGTTTTCTTTTCAGTAACTGTAAGTTTGTTTTTGAAATCTGTAAGTCTGTTCCTGTTTGGTAAATAAATATGTCATTTTAAAAATTAGATTCCAAATATGAGTGCTATGATATTATCTTTCTCCATTTCACTTTGTATGATAATCTATAGGTCCATCTGTGTTGCTGCAGATAACATCATCTTGTTCCTTTTAGTGGCTGGGTAATATTCCATTGAAGTAATGAACCATATCTTTTTTATCCACTCCTCTGTTGATGGATATTTAGGTTGCTTTCATGTCTTGGCTATTGTCTGTAATGTTGCAGTGAGCACTGGGGAACATGCGAGCTTGAATTACAGTTTTCTCTGGATATATTTAAGAGTGACCTCGCCTGCCCGCGACCGGCACGCCATTTAAGAGCGCCCTCGCCTGCCCGCGACCGGCGCGCCATTTAAGAGCGCCCTCGCCTGCCCGCGACCGGCGCGCCATTTAAGAGCGCCCCGCCGGCTGCGTTGCGCACTAAGAGCGCCCCGCCGGCTGCGTCGCGCACTAAGAGCGCGGCCGAGAGGAGCTACCCCACGACCGAGGTCAGGAAGGGCGGCGGTGAGGAGAGACCCCCTTGTCCAAGGTAAGGTGCGATGGCTGTGCTTTGCTGGCCGGGAGCAACCAGGAGCAGCCGGGATGAGATACCCCACGCCCAAGGTAAGAGAAACCCGAGTAAGACAGTAGGTCTTGAAAGAGGGCATCAGAGGGCAAATACACTAAAACCATTCTCACAGATAACTAGTTAGTCTAATCACACAAGGACCACACCCTTGTCTAACTCAGTGAGATTAAGCCATGCCTGAGGGGCAACTTGGGATGGACGGGTCATGGTGGAGAGATCTGACAGGGTGTGGTCTGCTGGAGAAGGGAATGGCAAACCACTTCAGTATTCTTGCCTTGAGAACCCCATGAACAGTATGAAAAGACAAAATGATAGGATACTGAAAGAGAAACTCCCCAGGTCAGTAGGGGCCCAATATGCTACTGGAGATCAGTGGAGAAATAACTCCAGAAAGAATGAAAGGATGGAGCCAAAACAAAAAGAATACCCAGCTGTGGATGTGTCTGGTGATAGAAGCAAAGTCCGATGCTGTAAAGAGCACTATTGCATAGGAACCTGGAATGTCAGGTCCATGAATCAAGGCAAATTGGAAGTGGTCAAACAAGAGAGGGCCAGAGTGAATGTCAGTATTCTAGGAATCAGCGAACTAAAATGGACTGGAATGGGTGAATTTAACTTGGATGACCATTATATCTACTACTGTGGGCAGGAATCCCTCAGAAGAAATGGAGTGGCCATCATGGTCAACAAAACAGTCCGAAATGCAGTACTTGGATGCAATCTCAAAAACGATAGAATGATCTCTGTTCGTTTCCAAGGCAAACCATTCAATGTCACAGTAATCCAAGTCTATGCCCCAACCAGTAACGCCGAAGAAGCTGAAGTTGAAAGGTTCTATGAAGACCTACAAGACCTTTTAGAACTAACACCCAAAAAAGATGTCCTTTTCATTATAGGGGACTGGAATGCAAAAGTAGGAAGTCAAGAAGCACCTGGAGTAACAGGCAAATTTGGCCTTGGAATATGGAATGAAGCAGGGCAAAGACTAATAGAGTTTTGCCAAGAAAATGCACTGGTCATAGCAAATACCCTCTTCCAACAACACAAGAGAAGACTCTATACATGGACATCACCAGATGGTCAACACCGAAATCAGATCGATTATATTCTTTGCAGCCAAAGATGGAGAAGCTCTATACAATCAGCAAAAACAAGACCAGGAGCTGACTGTGGCTTGGACCATGAACTCCTTATTGCCAAATTCAGACTGAAATTGAAGAAAGTAGAGAAAACTACTAGACCATTCAGGTATGACCTAAATCAAATCCCTTATGGTTATACAGTGGAAGTGAGAAATAGATTTAAGGGCCTAGATCTGATAGATAGAGTGCCTGATGAACTATGGAATGAGGTTCGTGACATTGTACAGGAGACAGGGATCAAGACCATCCCCATGGAAAAGAAATGCAAAAAAGCAAAATGGCTGTCTGGGGAGGCCTTACAAATAGCTGTGAAAAGAAGAGAAGTGAAAAGCAAAGGAGAAAAGGAAAGATATAAACATCTAAATGCGGAGTTCCAAAGAATAGCAAGAAGAGATAAGAAAGCCTTCTTCAATGATCAATGCAAAGAAATAGAAGAAAACAACAGAATGGGAAAGACTAGGGATCTCTTCAAGAAAATCAGAGATACCAAAGGAACATTTCATGCAAAGATGGGCACAATAAAGGACAGAGATGTTGTGGACCTAACAGAAGCAGAAGATATTAAGAAGAGGTGGCAAGAATACACAGAAGAACTGTACAAAAAAGAGCTTCAAGACCCAGATAATCATGATGATGTGATCACTGACCTAGAGCCAGACATCTTGGAATGTGAAGTCAAATGGGCCTTAGAAAGCATCACTACGAACAAAGCTAGTGGAGGTGATGGAATTCCAGTGGACCTATTCCAAATCCTGAATGATGATGCTGTGAAAGTGCTACACTCTATATGCCAGCAAATTTGGAAAACTCAGCAGTGGCCACAAGATTGGAAAAGGTCAGTTTTCATCCCAATCCCAAAGAAAGGCAATGCCAAGGAGTGCTCAAACTACGGAACAATTGCACTCATCTCACACGCTAGTAAAGTAATGCTCAAAATTCTCCAAGCCAGGCTTCAGCAATATGTGAACCATGAACTTCCTGATGTTCAAGCTGGATTTAGAAAAGGCAGAGGAACCAGAGATCAAATTGCCAACATCCGCTGGATCATGGAAAAAGCAAGAGAGTTCCAGAAAAACATCTATTTCTGCTTTATTGACTATGCCAAAGCCTTTGACTGTGTGGATCACAATAAACTGTGGAAAATTCTAAAAGAGATGGGAATACCAGACCACCTGATCTGCCTCTTAAGAAATCTGTATGCAGGTCAGGAAGCAACAGTTAGAACTGGTCATGGAACAACAGACTGGTTCCAAATAGGAAAAGGAGTACGTCAAGGCTGCATATTGTCACCATGTTTATTTAACTTATATGCAGAGTACATCATGAGAAATGCTGGACTGGAAGAAACACAAGTTGGAATCAAGATTGCCGGGAGAAATATCAATAACCTCAGATATGCAGATAACACCACTCTTATGGCAGAAAGTGAAGAGGGGCTAAAAAGCCTCTTGATAAAAGTGAAAGTGGAGAGTGAAAAGGTTGGCTTAAAGCTCAACATTCAGAAAACGAAGATCACGGCATCTGGTCCCATCACTGCATGGGAAATAGATGGGGAAACAGTGGAAACAGTGTCAGACTTTGTTTTTCTGGGCTCCAAAATCACTGCAGATGGTGACTGCAGCCATGAAATTAAAAGACGCTTACTCCTTGGAAGGAAAATTATGACCAACCTAGATAGCATATTCAAAAGCAGAGACATTACTTTACCAACAAAGGTTCGCCTAGTCAAGGCTATGGTCTTTCCTGTGGTCATGTATGGATGTGAGAGCTGGACTGTGAAGAAGGCTGAGCGCCGAAGAATTGATGCTTTTGAACTGTGGTGTTGGAGAAGACTCTTGAGAGTCCCTTGGACTGCAAGAAGATCCAACCAGTCCATTCTGAAGGAGATCAATCCTGGAATTTCTTTAGAAGGAATGATGCTAAAGCTGAAACTCCAGTATTTTGGCCACCTCATGCGAAGAGTTGACTCATTGGAGAAGACTCTGATGCTGGGAGGGATTGAGGGCAGGAGGAGAAGGGGACGACAGAGGATGAGATGGCTGGATGGCATCACTGACTCGATGGATGCGAGTCTGAGTGACCTCCGGGAGCTGGTGATGGACAGGGAGGCCTGGCGTGCTGCGGTTCATGGGGTCGCAAAGAGTCGGACACGACTGAGCGACTGATCTGATCTGCATATATGCCCCAAAGCAGGATTTCTGGATTTTATTTTTAGTTTTTTAAGGAACCTCCTTACTAACACCTATTTACTCATTAATATTCTCCATAGGGTTTGTATTGGCCCTGTTTTTTCAAAGCTCCCCAGAGTTGTAACCTATTTCTCTAACCTTTACAACTGGGACCATGTAACCCTAACTATATGTTAATTCTGATATCATATTTGAGCCAATACTATCCCTATATACAGCTTAAAATAAATAGTAATGATAACGGATAGTTAAAAAATATTCATTGCAAGGGATCATCACTTTCAAGTGAAAGCTTCATCCCAACCATATACACCGGTCTCATCAACTTCATCCTCCACTTTTCCTTGCTGCTGCTGCTGCTGCTGCTGCTAAGTCGCTTCAGTCGTGTCCGACTCTGTGCGACCCCATAGACGGCAGCCCATCAGGCTCCCCCGTCCCCAGGATTCTTCAGGCAAGAACACTGGAGTGGGTTGCCATTTCCTTCTCCAGTGCATGAAAGTGAAAAGTGAAAGTGAAGTCGCTCAGTCGCATCCGACTCCCAGCGACCCCATGGACTGGAACCCACCAGGCTCCTCTGTCCATGGAACTTTTCAGGCAAAAGTACTGGGGTGGGGTGCCATTGCCTTCCCCGCCACTTTTCCTTAAGGGGAGTTAATTGGAAAGAGACAAAATTCTTTCAGATAAAAAGATGACTATTTGCTATTCACTAAGAGTCAATGCCAGGTCTGGAAGTTATAGCTACCCTACTCTTCTTGATTCACAGATTAAAAAAAATAAATAAAAGACAGATTGCCCACATCACCATGTGTTGTGGCTGAGTGGAAGGAAAATAGTCTGAGATTTGGATGTTGAGGGAACTTCCCTGAAAAGTAGAACTCCATAAAATAAAACTGAGTAAAAATATCTCCTTTTATACTCATTGAGGATTATTAAAATAATGCCTGAGGCTGTTGACACTGGACAAAAGCTTGAGACTCACCGGGAGGGATTTTAACTGCAAGGACAAGAAGACATGTGCTTCCAGCTATTGGCTGGGGGTCAGTGAAGTGGTGATAGGAGGGCATATCTTCCTGGGCTCTAGATTTTAGAAAGTCAGAGGTGGCAAAAATGCTGGTATTTGGCCTGGGTTAAGTGATGAGAACTGTACTCTTTAAGTAGAGCATATTTCGCCTCTAGGTTCCTTATAGAATAGATGTGAAGCTCCGGGAATCAGTGACTGCATCCTAGTAAGAGTCCCAATTACTGCCGTGTATGGAGTCAGTGCAATCACAAATAGTTCTTTGGGGAAGTTCGGGTAGAACATATTCTGTGTTTGTTACTACACACCTGCCACCAGATTGCAGAAGTCTGATTTCTAACAGATTAAATAAAAATTAAATTAAAACAAAACAATCTATGAGTTTGCTGCCTGGCATTAAATTTTTATGAAAACAGATGGGTGAGCATAATCTCTCAGAGGAACTCATCTGGGCTGAGGCACTTTCTTCAAGCTGCAGGTGTAAACATTTCAAGAGCCCCCAGGGTCTCCTTTTGAAGAACAGACGCAAAAGCAAAAATCTAACAGAATTGTACTGTATATGGTTCCCAGCACTAGGTATTTGCAACTATTCTAACGATGAGTGAAGAGAAAGACAATCCATGTATATTTCCATATTACGTGGATGGAACATGCAGATTCATGTCTCTTTGATTCATTGATTCTTCGTGTCCACCAATAAAAATTTTAATTGTACTTTAAACTTTCTTGCACATGTTCACGCTTCTATGCCTCTCTTTGAACAGTCCACAACTTATAAGAGGCCATCAAAGAAGAAAGGGGATTCTAGTAGATTAGGTCTGTTTCATAGTTTGTGGGCTCTGCAAATAGGAAAATATCTCTGAATGCTGGCCTTATAATTTAACTTTACCTCATTGGGTGATAGTCAAATGTCTGTTACTTTCCTCATCTACAAAGTTGGACTGTTTTAAGAATTACATAAGCTAATACCTGTAAAAACAGTCAGCTCCATGGCTATCATATAAATGTGTAAATACTGTTGATGGTGATGACAATTTGAGGGGATTAAATTAGAGCTTTCAAATCCTTAAGCATCTAGCAAGAATTAAGATGATAATCAATTTTATTTACATTAATATAGATGGAAAATCTCCTGAGGATACAATAATCTAAGTCAACACAACTATTTTAATAATTGTACTTTCAGGAACTTTGATATGTTGCAGGTCTGGTTAAGTTTTCTGGAACTTAAACCTATAAATTTGAACGGTGATCTAACAGTTAATCTAGAATATGTACAGAGAACAATTCATGGAGGAAAAGGACACCAGATCACTTTTGGAATAACATCTGTTTCTCTTCTTTACATAAGTTATTTCTAGGAATCTATTTTTAATTTGTCATATTAATCTTCTTATTGTTGCCTGTATTAAGTAATGTGTTACTCCCACATGTTCATGACTTGTGAAAAGGAAGCACATATTAACTACTATTCTAAACTGTATCCTTACAGGCACCCCAAAAGGCACTGTTGTTTCTAATTAATTCAGTCCAGATTTATTGAAGTGTTACAAATGTGCAATATACTGGAATGTAAAAGGATGTTAGGCCATGGTTCCTTTCCTAAAGAAACATATTTCCTAATATACATATAATACAAGCCACAATAAGATCAGAACTACAGATGTAGAGAGAGTGCTAGAAGTTGGAAGGCAGGACAAGTGGCTTTAACTTTGTGATATTAAAAATTACAAAATAAAGGATAAGAAATTTTAAGGGGCTTTGAAAAAAGAGCATAGATTGTTCTAGGTGAGACAGAGGAGGAACACACAGGTAATTCTCACCTTGGGAAGAGCAAAGGTATGGCAGTAGGAGAGAACAGTCATATATTTTAATAAAACATTCCAGTTTGCTGGATATAGATGTAACATGTCAGACCATCCAAGCTGAGATTAGATTATTTAAAAAAATTGGTAAACAGTATTCACCCAAAGCCAGCAAGTGATGAGAAAAAGATGTAAGTAGGAGAATGATAAGTTTCACATTAAGATGATGAAGAAAGCTAAAGATAGGATATCTTGTGTCAAGTGCATCGTTACTTCAGGCAAGAGGTAATGGGGATCAAAGCTAAGGGAATAATATGGAGGCAGAGCCATAGAGAAGGACTAAAAGCCCTATGTTATGATGACTGAAAAAGGATTCAGTGAGAAGAGACTGAGAAATAACACAACTTCCAAGTTTCATTAAATGACCTTTTCTTCCCTACCCATCCTTGTAGTCAAGAACACTGAAGGTTATGTGAAGGAGGCGGAGTACCTATAAAAGTCCTTCTGGGCACACTCAGGGATGCACAGCAGAAACAGGCTGAAAAAATGTAAATTTCAGGGAAGAGATGGCAGCACCACAGATTTATTAAATCCATTTAGGGTTTCACAACAGACAGAGGAGAGCTGAAGCCAGAGAGGATTCATCACCAAAGGATTGTGTGTTGGGCTACCTTTCTTTATTTTCTTGGGCTCCATAATCACCATGGATGCTGACTGCAGTCATGAAATTAAAAGATTTTCTCCTTGGAAGAAAAGCTATGATAAACATCAGATCAGATCAGATCAGATCAGTCGCTCAGTCGTGTCCGACTCTTTGCGACCCCATGAATCACAGCACGCCAGGCCTCCCTGTCCATCACCAACTCCCGGAGGTCACTCAGACTCACACGCATCAAGTCAGTGATGCCATCCAGTCATCTCATCCTCTGTCGTCCCCTTCTCCTCTTGCCCCCAATCTCTCCCAGCATCAGACTCTTCTCCAGTGAGTCAACTCTTCGCATGAGGTGGCCAAAGTACTGGAGTTTCAGTTTTAGCATCATTCCTTCCAAAGAAATCATAGACAATATATTAAGCAGAGACCTCACTTTACCAACAAAGGTCCATGTAGTCAAAGCTGTGTTTTTTCTGGTAGTCATGTATGAATGTGAGAGTTGGGCCATAGAGAAGGCTGTGGCCAAAGAATTGATGCTTTTGAACTGTGGTGTTGGAGGAGACTCTTCAGAGTCCCCTGGACAGCAAGGAGATCCAACCAGTCAATCCTGAAGGAAAGGAAATCAACCCTGAATATTCACTGGAAGGACTGATGCTGAGGCTGAAGCTCCAATACTTTGATCACCTGATGCGAAGAACTGACTCATTGGAAAAGACCCTCATGCTAGGAAAGACTGAAGGCCAGAGGAGAAGGGGACAACAGATAATGTGATGATTGGATGGCGTCACTGAATCAGTAGACATGAGTTTGAGTAAACTCCAGAACATGGTGAAGGACAGGGAAGCCTGGCATGCTGCAGTCCATGGTGCCACAGAGTTGGACACAACTTAGCGACTGCACAACAGCAAAACCTTTCTTATATGTTTTGAAAAATGAGGCTCTCAAAGGTCTAGTGAATAGTGCTCAAGGCTGAAGAGTGCAGGAAGATATTAACAGAAAACACATGTAAAAATAACAATATTACGCTAGTGCTGCAAATCAACAAAGGCAGCCAGTAGCAGATATTTATTTTGAGTAAATATTGGAAGATAGAGAGCAAATGAAGTCAGATTGAAAGGTAAAATGAAGCAAGGAGAACTCATAGTCACCTGGTGAGATGCTAAGCTTCAAGTCAGCAAACATACAGAGCAGAAGTGGGCCTTGGGCAGTGCTCAGGGTAACTGACTATAAATTGTTCTCAAAACAACTGAGCTAGTTGCATACATGTTCCTCTCACATGCGTATGAGAATCTGGCCCCTAGAGAGAAATCTATAGTGCTGCTTGCCAAAGAAAAACATGTGATCTTTCTGGAGAAGAGTCCAAGTGTGGGTGACAAGGTCTGAGACAGCACATAATCCAGACCTTATATCAGGCCACAGTGAGGGAGGGGGTTGTTGACTTCACAATACAGAGTAAAGTATACCTTAGTCTAGAAATTCTGGGCACCTGACTGCCTGTCTTTCTTTTCCACATCAAGCCCAGAGAAAACTGGTTGTGGTCCTGTCCAGCTATAAAAAGCAATTAGACTTCTGATTCACTTAATGAAGCCTCAAATCAGCAGAGTCAAGGTACAGAAAAAATGAGGGAGGGATGAAGGAGATGGAGGGAAAGGGAAGATAAGGTGATAGCACTGTGGAAAGGGGAGGGAAGGTGGAGACTGAAGAAAAAGTGGGTGGAATTAGAGAAGCAGCTATCAGAGTGCGCTTGTGCTCATCCGTTGACACATACCAGAAGCACCTGCATGGGTTGTTGGACCAACCCCACCCACAGACAACTTGATTCAGTGGGTTTGAGTTAGGATATAAGAGTATGCTTCCCCCAAAAGTTCTCAGGAGATGCTGATCCAATTTTGAGAAGCAAAGGTCTAGAAAGTTGGAAAGTTTTAGGTTGGGAGAGATCTGTGAGCCAGGAGTAGGGGTTGCTGATTTAATAGGGCTTCATTGGAAGGATTGATGCTGAAACTGAAGCTCCAATCCTTTGGCCACTTGATACGAAGAACTGACTCATTGAAAAATACCCTGATGCTGGAAAAATTGAGGGTGAGAAGGGGGCAACAGAGGATGAAATGGTTGGATGGCATTACTGACTCAAAGGACATGAGTTTGAACAAACTCCGGGAGATAGTGATGGACAGAGAAGCCTGACGTGTTGCAGTTCATGGGGTTGCAAAGAGTTGGACACGACTTAGTGACTGAACAACAATTTAAGGAGCTGGTAAAAGTTGGTCAGAGGGCCAGAGTGGCTGAGAAGGAGGAAGGACTAGGTAGCCCCTTGAAGAGTGTATATGTTTCCTGTTTCTGCTGTAACCAGTTCCTAAAATGTAGTGGATTAAAAACAGCACAGCTTAATTCCCTTATGGTTCTGGAGGTCAGAAATCCAAAATCAGTTTCAGTTTCATTGGGCTAAAGTCAAGGTATCAGCAGGACTGTCTCCTTCCAGAGAGTTTAAGGGGAACTCCATTTTCTTGCCTTCTTCAGTACCTAGTGATCATGTAGAAGTATTCCTTGAGTTGTGGCCTTTATTTCTGTCAGAATGTACCACTTTAATCTCTGCTTCCATTATCACCTATCCTTTTCCTCTGAATCTGTCTTGATTACACTGGATTCACCTGGAGAATCAAAGATAATCTCCCTATTGCAAGATTCTTAACTCAATCACATCAATAAAACCCCTTTTCTTCAGTAAGGAAGCATTCATAGGTTCCCAGGATAAGGACATGGACATATTTGATGGAAGGAATTATTCAACCTGCCAAAAAAGATGTTCAATATAGTGGCCTTTCCTTTGTGCAGCCCTCTGGGGGCTACACTATTGCCCTGAACTAAGATGTGAAATTAAATTACATCAAGCTCAACATCCAGAATTCATCTAGTTCTCTCCCCTGCTGCTGCTGCTGCTAAGTCGCGTCAATCGTGTCCGACTCTGTGAGACCCTAGAGATGGCAGCCCACCAGGCTCCCCCGTCCCTGGGATTCTCCAGGCAAGAACACTGGAGTGGGTTGTCATTTCCTTCTCCAATGCATGAAAGTGAAAAGTGAAAGTGAAGTCACTGAGTCTTGTCCGACTCTTAGCGACCCCAGGGACTGCAGCCTACCAGGCTCCTCCACCCATGGGATTTTCCAGGCAAGAGTACTGGGGTGGCTCCCCACCTTACCTCAAAGCCTGTTTGTTCTTAAATAATCAAAGCACCTCTTCTATATTTCAGAGTAGCAGCATCTGTATGCTATTCAGTTGATTCTAAGTATTGATACAATGCAACTTTAATCCAGACCGGCTCTAACTGGAACACTCAATTTTAGACAGAAGTTTTCCTTCTCTAAAGAAAGGGTAAATGATAAACCAAACAGACAAGCAACTCTCTTTGGTGGACTTTATTAATACCTTTAAGGGCTTAGTTCAAAAATAGCCACCATTAATGATAATAAAAGGGAGATGGCAGAAGAGAATGCTTAAGGGTTTGAAAGTCCACAGATATCATTATTGAACTTATGGCAAGAGTAGTGAACTCATCCAGTTATCACCAAATCTCCTTCTTCTTTTGGGATCATTATTTTCTGCAGTTTGTTCCTTGTACACATCAAACTGACTTCCTTTATTCCAGGTCCATAATTGGCCATGACATAATTTCATGCTGTTCTTTCTCACCTTCTCTATATATCCTGACTTGTTCTTACTTCTCAGACCCACTGTCTGAGTTGGGTGCTACATTTTAGGTAACGTATCCTTTTTTCTCCAATCCTGTTTTTTGAGTTTGCTTTCTCCTAAAAGAAGACATAAGAGTAGATGTATAAATGTTTTGTATAATATAATCTCATATATAGAATATTTTATTCCTGTATTCTGTCAGAGGGTAAAATGTGGCTGCTCATGAGAGGCTGTGTCACACAATGGTTAGGAATGAGAGCTCTGTAGCGTACTACTGTCTATTTTGAATTCTCAGTCCCTTGAAAGCAATGCCACTTTAGACGAGTAATAACCTTACTTTTTCAGGCCTCATTTCCTCTTCTGTAAATAGGGATACTCACCATAATTACTTTATAGAGTTGTAGGGATCAACGAGATAAACCGTAAGAACTGGCCCATAGCAGGCGCTCAATAAATATTAACTCTGAATTTTAAAGCTGAGATGGACATCTTTTGAATATCCTGAGAGTGCCGTAAGTAGTACAATATGTTAGTCAGTAGCCTACCCTGTGATCATCACTATATATCTAGAGTAACAGTAATCAGTTCATTTCACATAAGAGCACATTTTAAAACATTGCTTGGATTCCCCAAAACAATTTACAGAGAGATAGTTGCCATCATTTAAAATGACATGATGAGTTCACAATATATATATATTTTCAGAATGATAAAATATAGTCCTTGTAAAATAATGTGAAACCCTAAATTGCATCTCCTCACATACAACAAGCAAGCATATACTTCAGTATCTTACATGAGAAATATATTTCACCACAACAGGATAAGGATACAGAAAATCTAGGAGGGGGAATTAGTATTTAAATAGTGGCTGTCATCCAAAACTATCAGAGCACACTGTAATTATTTGACATTTTTTTCAGTCTATAAGTTATCAGAATATTTTATTGTTTAAAATGAAACTTTTAAAAGACTGGCCTCTCTCAGTAGCATCAAGAAAAGGAAATAATCAGATATGATTTTCTCTACCTTCCAAGCAAGAAAATTGAAGACATGGTGAAGTTATCCATCCCAAACAAGATAAAAACTTCTCATGGTATAGCAATGCACCTTTAAAATTGAAAATAGGTATTATCAATGTAAAAAACAGGGAAAAGTGTATTTGAATGACAAATTTAATGAATTTACTTGCTTTCAATTCATTTGTAGATAAATATAACCTCTTTGTTAAGGCTTATAGAACATTTCCCCTTTATTTTTCCAGTTTAAGTTCAAGTGTTCAACAAAGAGATTTAGGTAGACTTTCATTGTCTGCAGTTTAAGAGGTGGGAAAAATAAAAGAAGTATTTGGTGTTGTTTGAATCCATTTCTTGGTCTCTAATAAATTCCCCAGTGGCTTGACATCTTGAATTACCACCACAATTATTCTCTTGGTTTTCTAAAATTGAATGAATATAGGACTAAGGGAAAACTAAAGTGTTTCCCAATTAAGTAATACCAGAAACCAATCTTATAAAACAACTATGCCTGAATGTCAAGATTATTGGTAAGTAGTTTTATGAGTCTTTCCCCTACAACATGTTATATTGATTCCCAGTGTTATTTAATTGGAAAATACTTAATCCAATTTTCTTGTGACTCCAGATTAGCTCAACTTCAGAAAATACCAAAACTCAGGGCATTGTAATGTGACATCACTGTATTGTTCCCTCCCTGCTTCCATTTCCTGTTCTAATGTTTAAGAGCTCCCCATAGGAATCTATGCTCTAGTACGTTGGCCACCTGATGTGAAGAGCCGACTCATTGGAGAAGTCCCTGATCCTGGGAAAGATTGATGGCAGGTGGAAAAGGGGGCAACAGAGGATGAGATGCTTGGATGGCATCACTGACTCAATGGACGCGAATTTGAGCAAACTCCGGGAGATAGTGAAGGACAGGGAAGCCTGGCTTGCTGCAGTCCTTGGGGTCACAAAGAGTCAGGCCTGACTGAATGACTGAAGAACAACAACAACATATGAATCTGTATCCCTCATATTATAAACAAATGGAAGATATGTAAACTAATGTAATGGCAAATACATAAATTAAACATTTTAACTGTAAGTAGCTCAGTGTGTCACCCAACCTAGGGGCATGTACACTTGATAATCATCAGAGCACAGTGCTTATACTGAAGTCATGAATAACAGAGGAGAGAGTTTAGGCATCAGATTCACTACAAAATGGAATGGTGACAAATTCAGTGGAATCAGAGTCAGACCCTAGGTCTATCTAGCCCTAGTTTCTCTCTTACTAGCCATGTACCTCAGGATGGTCACTTAATTCGCATGATCTTTATATTTCAATTCTGAAAATAAAGTCTCATCTTTTGTTCCATCCTATGTGCATAATCATTTTATACAGATATAAATGTAAGTATTTATTGTATATATATTGCAATATACATGAATGTTCACGGGGTTCTCAAGGCAAGAATACTGAAGTGGTTTGCCATTCCCTTCTCCAGTGGACCACATTCTGTCAGATCTCTCCACCATGACCTGCCCATCTCGGGTTGCCCCACGGGCATGGCTTAGTTTCATTGAGTTAGACAAGGCTGTGGTCCTAGTGTGATTAGATTGACTAGTTTTCTGTGAGTATGGTTTCAGTGTGTTTGCCCTCTGATGCCCTCTTGAAACACCTACCGTCTTACTTGGGTTTCTCTTACCTTGGGCATGGGGTATCTCTTCACGGCCGCTCCAGCAAAGTGCAGCCATTGCTCCTTACCTTGGACGAGAGGTATCTCCTCATAGCCACCCTTCCTGATCGTCAACGTGGGATAGCTCCTCTAGGCCAATTAACAGTATGAAAAGGCAAAATGATATGATACTGAAAGAGAAACTCCCCAGTTAGTAGGTGCCCCATATGCTACTGGAGATCAGTGGAGAAATAACTCCAGAAAGAATGAAGGGATGGAGCCAAAGCAAAAAGAATACCCAGCTGTGGATGTGACTGGTGATAGAAACAAGGTCCGATGCTGTAAAGAGCAATATTGCATAGGAACCTGGAATGTCAAGGCAAATTGGAAGTGGTCAAACAAGAGAGGGCCAGAGTGAATGTCAGTATTCTAGGAATCAGCGAACTCAAATGGATTGGAAAGGGTGAATTTAACTCAGATGACCATTATATCTACTACTGCGGGCAGGAATCCCTCAGAAGAAATGCAGTGGCAATCATGGTCAACAAAAGAGTCCGAAATGCAGTGCTTGGATGCAATCTCAAAAACGACAGAATGATTTCTGTTCGTTTCCAAGGCAAACCATTCAATATCACAGAAATCCAAGTCTATGCCCCAACCAGTAATGCTGAAGAAGCTGAAGTTGAAGAGTTCTATGAAGACCTACAATTCCTTTTAGAACTAACACCCCAAAAAGATGTCCTTTTCATTATAGGGGACTGGAATGCAAAAGTAGGAAGTCAAGAAACACCTGGAGTAACAGGCAAATTTGGCCTTGGAATACGGAATGAAGCAGGGCAAAGACTAGTAGAGTTTTGCCAAGAAAATGCACTGGTCATAACAAACACCCTCTTCCAACAACACAAGAGAAGACTCTATACATGGACATCACCAGATGGTCAACACCGAAATCAGATCGATTATATTCTTTGCAGCCAAAGATGGAGAAGCTCTATACAGTCAGCAAAAACAAGACCAGGAGCTGACTGTGGCTCAGTCCATGAACTGCTTATTGCCAAATTCAGACTTAAATTGAAGAAAGTAGGGAAAACCACTAGACTATTCAGCTATGACCTAAATCAAATCCCTTATGATTATACAGTTGAAGTGAGAAATAGATTTAAGGGCCTAAATCTGATCGATAGTGTGCCTGATGAACTATGGAATGAGGTTCGTGACATTGTACAGGAGACAGGGATCAAGACCATCCCCATGGAAAAGAAATGCAAAAAAGCAAAATGGCTGTCTGGGGAGGCCTTACAAATTGCTGTGAAAAGAAGAGAAGCAAAACCAAAGGAGAAAGGAAAGATATAAGCATCTGAATGCAGAGTTCCAAAGAATAGCAAGAAGAGATAAGAAAGGCTTCTTCAGCGATCAATGCAAAGAAATAGAGGAAAACAACAGAATGGGAAAGACTAGGGATCTCTTCAAGAAAATCAGAGATACCAAAGGAACATTTCATGCAAAGATGGGCTTGATAAAGGACAGAAATGGTATGGACCTAACAGAAGCAGAAGATATTAAGAAGAGGTGGCAAGAATACACAGAAGAACTGTACAAAAAAGATCTTCACAACCCAGATAATCATGATGGTGTGATCACTGACCTAGAGCTAGACATCCTGGAATGTGAGGTCACGTGGGCCTTAGAAAGCATCACTATGAACAAAGCTAGTGGAAGTGATGGAATTCCAGTGGAGCCATTCCAAATCCTGAAAGATGATGCTGTGAAAGAGCTGCACTCAATATGCCAGCAAATTTGGAAAACTCAGCAATGGCCACAGGACTGGAAAAGGTCAGTTTTCATTCCAATCCCAAAGAAAGGCAATGCCAAAGAATGCTCAAACTACCACACAATTGCACTCATCTCACATGTTAGTAAAGTAATGCTCAAAATTCTCCAAGCCAGGCTTTAGCAATATGTGAACCGTGAACTTCCTGATGTTCAAGCTGGTTTTAGAAAAGGCAGAGGAACCAGAGATCAAATTGCCAACATCTGCTGGATCATGGAAAAAGCAAGAGAGTTCCAGAAAAGCATCTATTTCTGCTTTATTGACTATGCCAAAGTCTTTGACTGTGTGGATCACAATAAACTGTGGAAAATTCTGAAAGAGATGGGAATACCAGACCACTTGATCTGCCTCTTGAGAAATTTGTATGCAGGTCAGGAAGCAACAGTTAGAACTGGACATGGAACAACAGACTGGTTCCAAATAGGAAAAGGAGTACGTCAAGGCTGTATGTTGTCACCCTGTTTATTTAACTTATATGCACAGTACATCATGAGAAATGCTGGACTGGAAGAAACACAAGTTGGAATCAAGATTGCCAAGAGAAATGTCAATAACCTCAGATATGCAGATGACACCACCCTTATGGCAGAAAGTGAAGAGGAACTAAAAAGCCTCTTGATGAAAGTGAAAGAGGAGAGTGAAAAAGTTGGCTTAAAGCTCAACATTCAGAAAACGAAGATCATGGCATCTGGTCCCATAACATCATGGGAAATAGATGGGGAAACAGTGGAAACAGTGTCAGACTTTATTTTTGGGGGATCCAAAACCACTGCAGATGGTGGCTGTAGCCATGAAATTAAAAGACGCTTACTCCTTGGATGGAAAGTTATGACCAACCTAGATAGCATATTCAAAAGCAGAGACATTACTTTGCCAACAAAGGTTCGTCTAGTCAAGGCTATGGTCTTTCCTGTGGTCATGTATGGATGTGAGAGTTGGACTGTGAAGAAGGCTGAGTCCCGAAGAATTGATGCTTTTGAACTGTGGTGTTGGAGAAGACTCTTGAGAGTCCCTTGGACTGCAAGGAGGTCCAACCAGTCAATTTTGAAGGAGATCAGCCCTGGGATTTCTTTGGAAGGAATGATGCTAAAGCTGAAACTCCAGTACTTTGGCCACCTCATGCGAAGAGTTGACTCATTGGAGAAGACTCTGATGCTGGGAGGGATTGGGGGCAGGAGGAGGCCTGGCGTACTGGGCTTCATGGGGTCACAAAGAGTTGGACACAACTGAGTGACTGATCTGATTTGATCTGATCTGAATCATGAATGTATATTCATAAATAACTATTATGGATATAAATGTACTTCTAAATACTTATGACTGTCATGCTATCATTATACGAGTTAAGAAATGTACTCAAACAACATCTTACGCCATTCACTTTGTGTGTATGTGCACTCAGTCACTCAGTTGTGTCCAATTCTTTGCTACCCCATGGACTGTAGCCCACCAGTCGTCTGTCCATGAAACGTTCTGGCAAGAATACTCTAGTGGGTTGCCACTTCCTACTCCAGGGGATCTTCCTGGCCAAGGGATTGAATTTGCATCCTCTGCATTTGCAGGTGGATTCTTTACCACTGCTCCACCTGGGAAGCCCCTGTGCTAGTTACCTAATTCAAGACCAAAAAAAAAAAGTGATAAGTGCTTCATACTTTCACAGAGCTTGCAACCTAGGATACAAGGGATTAGCAAAGGAGGCTTTGCCAGTAAGAAATGAGGAAGTGTATATATACTAGATGGTTGTTGTTGAGTTTTTAAGTCATGTCAGACTCTTTTGTGACCTCACGGACTGTAGCCTACCAGGGTCCTCTGTCCATGGGATTTCCCAGGCAAGAATACTGGAGTGGCTTGCCATTCCTCCTCCAGATTAGAAGAATTGAAGGTAAGAGTCATGAATCTAAATTATGATAGATAAGTGGCTGGAAGAAGTGAATGCATTGTAGGTAGACAAAGAATATGAACACAGGTAGTGAGACTGTAAAGAGAGTGAACACAGGGGACAATGAGGAGTCAAAACAGATTGGGGCACAGAGGTTGCACACTGAATAAGTGAGATGTAAGGAAAGATCAGGAACTCTTCAAGGTCAGGGTGATGGGTCATGTGTACATTTGGTGCTATGGGGAATCAGGTGGTGACCATTAGTGTTGGACCAGTGTTGAGATAGCCAGCCCACTTAGGCGACAACCTAAGGGTGTGAAGTGATGTAGAGCCACCTGTTACCATGGTACCCCCAGTTACCTGCAGTTCTCCAGGAAGCTCTCTGCATACCAAGTAGACTTTTTCTGGAGAGAATTGGCCAACTTGTGATTTTAAACAGGATAAGTGCAGATTCTAAGTGTTTATTCTCATTGCCAGTTGTCTTCTTGGATGGTAGTCGTTGCTTCCAGCATTCCTTTTCAATGCCCCACTGGTTCTTTTTGCATAATAGGGTTGGTTGATAGATATTTTAGTGCAAGGAGCCCAGGAGCAGATTCTGAAACTATGATTGATGGACAAGCTATTCATTAAGGAAGTGCTCCCTAGAGAAATTAATAAAAGAATGAAGAAACAAGGGCAAGGAAAGGGAAGAAGTCAAGTCAATGAGTGACTTTAGGCAAGGCACCAGCCTCAGCTGTATCTTATGGAGGAAAGAAGTCTGGGGTACGAATTACACCTGAGTGTATTCTGAGCTCATCAAGTCAAGGGAGATAAGTTTTAATTGCCATGTACTGATTAGTCATTGGCTAGGAAATGCTTAGGGGAGGAAATAAGGAAACAGACTTCCAGGTACTTCGAGCTCCCTTTACTGGCAGGCAAAGCTGCCTCCTCAAAAAAGGAATTAGAAACAAGACCCAAAACAACACAGAAACCAGGCCATGGAGGCCCAGAAAGTTATGATGGGATCCGGAATGAGAACCAGCAGTAAATGCTTCTCCCTGCTGCGGTGCAGTCCAGGGAAGGTGGGACTGGTTGTAAAGGAACTTTATTTTTTGCCCTCCTTTTGATATTGTCCTGAAGTTGCAATTTTATTGCCATTAATTTATCCCCCTGAGAATCTGAAACAGATTTTGGAGGTTCCAGATTTCCAAGATAGAGACTACCTCTTTTACCTCTCCAGTAAAAGGGTTCAGATTTAATCCTACATCACAAGAAATAATTAGGTCTTTAAAATTTATAAATTACATTTGTCAGCAGCAGAGGAAACAAATGGAGTCTCTGGTCCTCTGGTGGCAATGATGAATGGCACATTGAACTTTTGCTATAAGAAACTTGCATGGACCTAGGAGCTTGTTTATTGACTCTTAACGAAAAAACTATTAACCTAGACTGTTTTATATGGTGGTGGCCAAGCTCTGTGTATAATAAGGATGTGTGTGTGGGGGGTGGTATCCTACTGGACTGGGAAGTTTTACGTGGCTGACATCCCTCTGATGAGAAGAGAAAATGCTGCCCAGACACCAATTTAGAGTAGATAGAATATGTGGCAAAAGGATACGGATTGGACAATCATTAACTAAGATTTATATGATGCTAGTAGGTATTAATAGCATTGATAGTATCTGTGCAGGACATCGATTTCTGGCTAACATTCATGATGTAAACCCCTCAGATTCAAGTCCACAGGGCGATTTAATGGCAACATTTCAAAGTTTAAGGTAAGATGTAATTGATTAAAAATCATTCTAGAGGTACAGAGTGTGTAGGCTGCAAAGAAAAACTGGCTTGGCCAAAACAACTGCTAATAGGATACTAAGACCAACCTGTGCTCTGTGTGCAGCTTTTGAGGAATATGGTGCCGAGAATGGCCCTGTGTGCCTGGGGAGGTGGGCACATGTAAAGCCTAGGGACGTGGTAAAGCAGGTCATTATGTTGTGCATTTTGAAGATGCTGAAAATAGTACACCCGCCACCCCAGTTCTTCTACAGCAGTCATTAACTTGCTGTTAAGCAGGAAGGTACTATGGTTGGGGTTAACCAAAAATGATTCCTCCTTTTTCTCCTCCCTTCTCTCCTGTCTTGAGGAAGGAGCTTACAACTGATTATTTAGGTAAAGATGTGTCTGCAAGAGTTTTCAATCAAAGCTGCTTTGCATCCTGTAATACCATGGCACTTGCTAATTGGAAGAAAAGCTATGACCAACCTAGATAGCATATTAAAATACAGACATTACTTTGCCAACATAGGTCCATCTAGTCAAAGCTGTGGTTTTTTTCAGTAGTCATGTATGGATGTGAGAGTTGGACTATAAAGAAAGCTGAGTACCAAAGAATTGATGCTTTTGAACTGTGATGTGAGAGAAGACTCTTGAGAGTCCCTTGGACAGCAAGGAGATCCAACCAGTCCATCCTAAAGGAAATTAGTCCTGAATATTCATTAGAAGGCCTGAAGCTGAAGCTCCAATACTTTGGCCACTTGATGTGAAGAACTGACTCATTTAAGACCCTGATGCTGGGAAAGATTGAAGGCAGGAGAAGAGGGGACAACAGAGGATGAGATTATTGGATGGCATCACTGACTCGATGGACATGAGTTTGAGTAAGTTCTGGGAATTGGTGATGGAGAGGGAAGACTGGCATGCTGAAGTCCATGGGGTCGCAAAGAGTCAGACATGACTGAACAACTGAACTGAACTGAATACCATAAGTAGGAATCACATTGCTAAATATAATAAACAGAAAGGTAAAATAGAACAAAAGAAACACAGCTAAAAGAAATACTCCACCAACATCTCAGCTTGCTTCTTAGCAATACACATAAGCAATCGGCAGAATAACTCTTGGAAGATGTTTTCTTGGCTTAGTGTTCATAGAAAAGGGAAAATCTTTTTCAAGGTCCCTGTTCAGTATGGTTCAGGGAAAAAAAAAAAGTCTTTGAATTCAAGTTTTTGTACAATTCAGATAACTATGTCACCATCCGGAAATCTACATTTGTATTCATAAGTTAGAATTATTACTGTAAAATGCAGGAAATGTCTCCACATTCTATGGGCTCAATGAAGAAAAAACAATTCTGATGCCTTTGCATCCATAAAAGGGCATGCATGGTAAAGTTGTCTAAAAAGCACTTTGGGGTTCCACCAAATTTCTCATCACTGTTTACTCCCTGGAGAGAACTGCATGTATCAAGTATTCATTTAGCTCTACAATGTGGAAAGGAGAGTGCTGCGTTCTATGGAGATTGCAGGCAGGCATGAGGTTGGTCTCTCTTTCTCTAGTGGCTGTTTCTTGAGCTCAAGAATCCAGACAGATACAGAAATAATTGCTCTAACAGGCATCCTGATAGTCACCAGCCACATTATTGGAAGCAATACCCTGTGCTTAGAATAGGCGGCCTGGGAAAGATAATATCACTTAAAATAGGCAAAATGCTGGGTGTCGCAGCAACACATCCTATATAAACAAAGCTGGCCAAAAATACACAGAAGCCCCAAGCAAGCTGATAAATGAGCCCCTTCTCCAAAATAAATATTTCTTAAATATTTATTCAGTGTGTGTCACTGAGGTAGAGAAAGTGATTTTTTTCTTAAGAAAATGTTATACAAAAATACTATAAATAGACACAGATTCCTTCTCATTACTTCACAGCCATTTGCCAAAGAAGGTTCTAAAATCTATGAGCAAAACAATTTCTGCTTTCATGCAACATTTATTTATATTTTAATTTTTACTTTATATTATTGCAGAGTTGATTAACAGTGTTGTGTTAGTTTCAGGTGTACAGCAAAGTTACAATATTCTCTAATAACCTACATGGGAATAACCTATATGTGCAACTGAATCACCTTGCATGAAATTTTTATTTATTTTTAATTTTTCAGAATATCTCTTCTTTAGATTTTTAACTTCTCTTAGGAAAGTGTTGTAATGTTTAGTGTAAAAATCTTGCACTTCTTTTGATAAATTCTTGTCTCTATTTTGTTCTTTAAAAATTAAGGTATAGCTAATTTACAATATTAGTTTCAGATGTACAACATAGTGATTCGATATTTCTTATAAATTAAATTCCATTTAAAGTTATTCCTCCAGCTCTGCTCTTCTTTATCAAGATAGTTTTGACTATTCTGAGTCTTTTGTGTTTCCATACAAATTTTTAAAAAATGATCTAGTTCTATGAGAAATTCTACTGGTGTTCTGACGGGGCTTGCACTGAATCTGTACATTGCCTTGGATAATATGGTTGTTTTAAGAATATTGATCCTTCCAATCCAAGAACACTGTGTATCTTCCTGTCTGTATTACCTTTAATGTATTTCTTCAATGGCTTACAGTGTGTGGATTGCAGGTCTTTTGCCTTTTTAAGTAGGTGTATTCCTAGTTATTTTATTTATTGATGCAATGATAAATGAGATTATTTCCTTACATTTCTCTTTCCGATGGTTTGTTAGTGTACAGAAATGCAACAGATTTCTGCATATTTATTTTGTATCCTGAAACTTTACTGAGATCATTGATGGGATCTAGTAGTTTTTTGATGGTATCTTTAGGATTTTCTGTGTATGTATGTTTTATGTCATCTGCAAACAGTGAAAGTTTTATGCCTTCCTTTTCAATTTGGATTCCTTTAGTTTTCTCTGGTGATATGGTGATAGTGGGCATCCTTGTCTTGTTCCTGATCTTTGGAATGTTTTCAGCTTTTCACTGTTAAGTATAATATTGGTGTGGTTTGTGACATATAGTCTTTATTATGTTGATGTATATTCCATCGATGCTCACTTTCTGGAGAGTTTTAATCATAAATGGATTTTGAATTTAATCAAAAGTTTGTTTCTGCATATATTGAGATGACCATATGGTTTTTATTCAGTTTTTTATGTAGTGTATCACATTGATTGACTTGCAGATATTGAAGAAATCTTGGCATCTCTGGGATAAATCCTACTTGATCATGGTATGTGATTCTTTTAACATATTGCTGGAGTTGGTTTGCTAGTATTTTGCTGAAGATTTTTGAATCTATGTTCATCAGTGATACGGAGAAGGCAATGGTAACCCATTCCAGTACTCTTGCCTGGAAAATCCCGTGGATGGAGGAGCCTGGTAGGCTGCAGTCCATGGGGTTGCACAGAGTCAGACATGACTGAAGCGACTTGGCAGCAGCAGCAGCAGTGATACTCGTCTGCCATTTTCTCTTTTGTGACAAGTTTGTCTTGTTTTGGTGTCATGGTGATGATGGCTTCATAGAATGAGATTGGAAGTATTCTTTCTTTGCAGTTTTTTTGAATAATTTGAAAAGGATAGGTTAACTTTCTCTAAATGTTTGGTAGAATTCACCTGTGAGGCCATCTGTTCCTGGGCTTTTGTTTGCTTTTGTTTTATTTTTATGTTACAAATTCAATTTGACTTCTAGTGATTGGTCTATTCAGGTTGTGTCTTCTTTATTCAATCATAGACTGTTGAATGTGTCTAGAAATTTGCCAATGTCTTATGTATAATTTATTGACATGTAATGTTAAGTAACACAAGTTGAAATCAAGATTGCTGGGAGAAATATCAATAACCTCAGATATGCAGATGACACCACCCTTATGGCAGAAAGTGAAGAGGAACTAAAAAGCCTCTTGATGAAAGTGAAAGTGGAGAGTGAAAAGGTTGGCTTAAAGCTCAACATTCAGAAAACGAAGATCATGGCATCTGGTCCCATCACTACATGGGAAATAGATGGGGAAACAGTGGAAACAGTGTCAGACTTAATTTTTCTGGGCTCCAAAATCACTGCAGATGGTGACTGCAGCCATGAAATTAAAAGACGCTTACTCCTTGGAAGGAAAGTTAGGACCAACCTAGATAGCATATTCAAAAGCAGAGACATTACTTTGCCAACAAAGGTTCACCTAGTCAAGGCTATGGTCTTTCCTGTGGTCATGTATGGATGTGAGAGCTGGACTGTGAAGAAGGCTGAGCACCGAAGAATTGATGCTTTTGAACTGTGGTGTTGGAGAAGACTCTTGAGAGTCCCTTGGACTGCAAAGAGATTCAACCAGTCCATTCTGAAGGAGATCAGCCCTGGGATTTCTTTGGAAGGGATGATACTAAAGCTGAAATTTGGCCACCATTCCAGTATTTTGGCCACCTCATGCGAAGAGTTGACTCATTGGAGAAGACTCTGATGCTCTGAGGGATTGGGGGCAGGAGGAGAGGGGGACGACAGAGGATGAGATGGCTGGATGGCATCACTGACTCGATGGGTATGAGTCTGAGTGACCTCCGGGAGTTGGTGATGGACAGGGAGGCCTGGCCTGCTACAATTCATGGGGTCGCAAAGAGTCGGACACGACTGAGCGACTGATCTGATCTGATCTGAATGTTAAGTAGTATATTATGAATTTTTATATCTGTGGTAGTGGTTGCTATCTCCCCTCTTTCATTTCTTTCTTTGTTTACTTGGATTCTCTTTTCTTATTGATGGACTTGGATAAAGAATTATTGACTTTGGTTCTTTTTCAAAGAAACAGCTCTCACTTTCATTGATATTTCCTATTAATTTTGGTCTTTATTTTATTTATTTCTTCTGTGACTTTTATCATTTCCTTCCTTCTGTTTACTTTGTGACCTATTCTGTTCTAATTCTTTTAGGTTGAATGTTACACTGTTTAAGATTTTTCTTGTGTTTTGAGGGAAGCCTGTATCACTTAAAGCTTTCCTCTTAAAATTGCTTTAGCTATATCCCATAGATTTTGGAAAATTGTGTTTTCACTTTCATTTGTCTTAATATACTTTCTGATTTCCTCTTTCACTTATTCATTAACCCATTGGATTTTTTAGTACCATGTTGTTTGCTTTCCATGTATTTGAGCTTTTCCTATTTTTTTTTTTTTTTTCTGGCAATTGATTTCTACTTTCATACCCCTGTGGTTAGAAAAATATTTGATGTAAATTCTGTCTTCTTAAATTTATTGAGACTTACACTGTGGCCCCATGAAAATATAATAGATTCATCAATGTTACTTTTCTAGATTCCATATATATGTGTTAATATATAATATTTGTTTTTCTGACTTCCTTAACTTCATATAACAGGCTATTCACTCTGTATAACAGGCTAGAGGTTCATCCACCTCACTGCAATTGACTCAAATTAATCCCTTTTTATCACTGAGTAATATTCCATTTTATATGTATACCACACTTCTTTATTCACTCACGTGTAAATAAACATCTAGGTGGCTTCCGTGTCCTGACTGTTGTAAACAGTGCTTCAGTGAACATTGGGGTGTATGTATCTTTTTAAATTATGGTTTTATCAGGGTATATGCCCAGTAGCCCAGTAGTGGAGTTGCTGGGCCATATGGTATTTTATTCCTAGTTTTTTAAAGGAATCTCCATACTGTTCTCCATAGTGGTAATCTCAATTTGCAGTCTCACCAACAGTATAAGAGGGTTCCCTTTTCTCCACATCCTCTTCAGCATTTATCATTTGTAGATTTTCTGATGATGGCCATTTTGACTGGTGTGAGGTAATACCTCGTTGTTTTGATCTGCATTTCTCTAATAATGAGCAATGTTGAGCATCTTTTCATGCCATATTATGTATTTCTATGTCATATTTGATCCTCAGCCTTTACAATATTTTAGTCTTTACTAGTGGATTTGTTCTCTTCCTATAGATACTTCTTGGTATAGCCTTTTATTTTCCACTTAGAGACGACTATTTGGCATTTCTTTCAAGGTTTTAGTGTTGATGAACTCTTTCTATTTTTGCTTGTCTGAGAGATTTTTTATCTCTCCTTCGTTAGTTTTTCAGGATTTTTCTCTAACTCTTTCAGTTGAGACAAATTGCTCTGTCTTTTCATTTTGCTTATTTTCCTATTTCTCTATACAAATTAGATGAAGTGGTTACTTACAAAGGTCTTAGAGGGTTATCTTTGTGTGGTGATCATCCCTATACACTCTACCTGTGCCCAGGGGCTTTGTTGGGAGATCTGGATTTGGCAGGAACACAAGTCACGTCTTTCCTTAGGGTGTGCAGGCAGTTATCACTTTGGTAGGGGGTAGAGCTGGAGAAGGAGGTACTAGGGCCAGAGCCAAGTGTAAGGTGGGGCTCCTTTCTGCTCAGTGGCCATCTCTGCCCTTGGAGTTGGGTCAAATCCCAAGTTGCTGGAGCAGACGTCCTGAAGGTTGGGTCCCAGCTGCCTCAGTTCTCTTTAAGGGTGTGTGCTTTTCTCCCTCCCAGCACCAGCACAATTAGCCTCATGAAGTGAAGTGAAAGTCACTCAGTCGTGTCTGACTCTTTGCAACCCCATGGAATATACAGTCCTTGGAATTCTCTAGGAGTGGGCAGCCTTTCCCTTGTTCAGAGGATCTTCCCAATCCAGGGATTGAACCCAGGTTTCCTGCATTGCTGGCAGATTCTTTACCATGTGAGCCACAAGGGAAGCCCTTAGCCCCATAGAGGGACCCATGTAGGTATTTGTTGAGGGTCAGGGCACTGGGGTATGGTGGTCTGGCTACCATCAGAGATCCAGACCACCTCTGATGGGCCACCTGTACAATTGCTAGTAATGGCTCTCTTCAGTTGCTGCTTAGGGTTTTACCTGCCAGATCATCTCACAGCCTAGTCTTTTCTCAATTGTGGTCACTCACATTCTAGTATGGAACTGTGATGTGAAGCCAACTGTGCTGGAGCATTCACTCAGCTCAGTCTAGAATATTCATTGGGGCAGTAGCAGGAAGCCAGTAAGTAATGTGATCTTGCCTAAATTAGGATATGTTGTGAACCTTATACTAAGAGGAATCCTAGTGATTCAAGCTATTTCACAGACTTGTGATGAAGGATCAACCCCCTCTAGCCTGTTTAGTTTCAACACAGCACTTGCCACTCTGAAATTTTCTTATGTGTTCACACATGTATTGCCTTGAACTCTCTAACCTCTTAAGTATGTACCTTGTTTAATGTGTTCACCACCACTGTACCCCAGAACCTGAGACTATATTTGGAACAAAAGAGGCAATTCTTTGCTTGAGCAAAAGAGAAAAGAAATGGATTTTAAAGTCTCTGCACAATATAAAGGGCTGTTTTATTACTAGGATTGTTATGCTTATCCTCTTCATAACACCTCAAGGTGGTTAATTATTGTTCATTTTCTCCATGAAAGATTTGGGCTTTGACTTGAATTGGTATCATTTCCTTCATTTTAGCTCATGGTATTTGGCAGTTATAAAATTTTCTTTTTTTCCCCATCAAACACAGATTCATATATGGACACATATATATTTGAGACAAAAGATTAAACATTGGAATTCCTCATTACCAAGAAGAATCTATTAGGAAGAACCAGACATGCTCTTAGTGGCACACTTGTTATCTCAGAGATACTAAGACAAAATGTAGCATAGTTTGGGTGGATTTTGTTACTTATTTTGTTTATGGTAATTGACTACTTCTCCTCCTTAGATGGAAATGTAATTTCGTCGTTGACACTGAGCCTCCAGGCAGTCTATGGGAAGAGAGTTTAACAGTGAGAAAGAGGACAAAGTTCTGCTTTTCCCTTTGATGGCTCATCTCTTTAAATTGCCTCTTGAAACTGTGTTAAAGCACTTATAAAGCAATTAGTTTGCTGGGTTGTTAGAGCCACTCTAGGTCCATCTTTTTCATCAGGCTCTCCCTGCCAGGAACCAAACAGTCTGGAACAGTTTTACTAGAACTCTGTTGCCAATATAATAGAAAACTAACCAATCTAATCACATGGACCACAGCCCTAACTCAATGAAACTATGAGCCATGTTGTGTAGGGCTACCTAAGATGGATGGGTCATGGTGGAGAGTTCTGACAAAATGTGGTCTCCTGGAGAAGGGAATGGCAAACCATTTCAGTATTCCTGCCTTGAGAAACGCATGAACAGTATGAAAAGGCAAAGAGATAGGACACTAAAATATGAACTGCCCAGGTCTGTCAGTGCCTAATATGCTACTGGAGATCAGTGGGAAAATAACTCCAGAAAGAATGAAGAGACAGAGCCAAAGCAAAAATAATACCCAGTTGTGGATGTGACTGGGTTGTGGATATGACTGGTGATGGAAGCAAGGTCCGATGCTGTAAAGAGGAATATTGCATAGGAACCTGAAACATTAGGTCCATGAATCAAGGCAAATTGGAAGTCATCAAACAGGAGATGGCAAGAGTGAACGTCGACATTTTAGGAATCAGTGAGCTAAAATGGACTGGAATGGGTGATTATAACTCAGATAACCATTATATCTAGTACTGTGGGCAAGAATCCATTAGAAGAAATGGAGTGGCCATCTTAGTCAAGAAAGAGTCCAAAATGCAGTACTTGGATGCAATCTCAAAAACGACAGAATGATCTCTGTTCATTTTCAAGGCAAACCATTCAATATCATGATAATCCAAGTCTAGGGCCCAACCAATAATGTTGAAGAAGCTGAAGCTGAACGGTTCCACGAAGACCTACAAGACCTTTTAAACTAACACCCAAAAAGATGTCCTTTTCATTATAGAGGACTGGAATGCAAAATTAGGAAGTCAAGAAACACCTGGAGTAACAGACAAATTTGGCCTTGGAGTACAGAATGAAGCAGGGCAAAGGCTAATAGAGTTTTCCAAGAGAACACACTGGTCATAGCAAATACCCTCTCCAACAACACAAGAGAAGATTCAATACATGGACATCACCAGATGGTCAACATCGAAATCATATTGATTATATTCTTTGCAGCCAAAGATGGAGAAGCTCTATACAGTCAACAAAAATAAGACTGGGAGCTGACTGGCTCAGATCATGAAATCCTTATTGCCAAATTCAGACTTAGATTGAAGAAAGTAGGGAAAACCACTAGACCATGCAGGTATGACCTAAATAGCATAATAATCTTTACTTAAAAATATCTTCCCATCCATTACGCCATTCCATTCCATTATCAAAATTTTGTAGAGTCAATTGTTATAGCATTAAATTCCCTGTGTTTTCAAGTTCAGCAAACTGACTTACAGTGTTTAGGTCTTGAATTTTTGCTTTGAATTTACTTCAGTGATACCATTTCAAGTACAAAGAAGGCTATAATAATTAGGTTAGATAATATGATTATGTCAAAATTTAAAACTTTTTTAAGTTTTAAAACAGCGATTTAACTAAATAGAAAGTAGTTCCATTTGAAGACAAGTAGTCCCATTCTAAGACAAGTAGTCCCATTCTAAGACAATGTGTTAGATGCAAATTAAATGTCTTTTAGAAATTGAAGTGAGTAATCACTTTACAGTTTGCAGGGTACTATCACATACAATAAATCACCCATGGTTTACTACAGCTTTGTGGGAAGGGCTGAGGAAAGAGTCTCTTTAGGTAGAATATGGAGTCTTAATGAGCAGCAATGTGTTTCAGTGCGTTAAATGATTTACTCCAATTCCCAGGCCAACTCCCAAGCCAAGACTTACTCTAAGTCTCAGGCCAAGCTGAGACAATACCAAAGATCCTTTGTTTTTCGTAAGGATTTACCATGAAGTTCTTTTAAACAATGAACCCTCTTGGTTCATTTCAAGTGGAATTTGGTATGCTGATATTTAATTTACATACCACACTTCCTAGACCTTCTTTTGCTTAATGTGTTCCACTTGTATATGTTCAGTCTGAGTCATTTCTGACTCTTGTACGCCCCCATGGGCTGTTGCTCACCAGGCTCCTGTGTCCATTAGGTTTTCTAACCAAAAATACTGGACCATTTGTCATTTCCTTCTCCAGGGGATATTTCTGGATCAGGGATCAAACCCATGTCTCCTGCTCTGGCAGGTGAATTCTTTACCACTTTTGATTATTCAGTTCAGACACTTGTGATTACTCAGTTATTCCCAGTCTCAAAGGATCAGCAAGCTGCTTCTCACTCTGCAAAGAAGTCACATTTCTGATAATGATACTGAGATCCACAAAGCATAGAGCCCTGAGTTTCTCCATGGACCCACTGGGGGCCTCCATGACTGTCTTACTCAATCTAAAATAATTCAAGAATCCTCAGAGAGGCTAAGTTTCTTAGCCTTCAGCCCACTAACGCATTGCCCTTCCTCTCCCTTCTTAACATTCCAGTCCAGCATTTTCTTACTGACCTATTTATGGTCATTTGATTTAACACCTTTGTGTTCTTCTGAGACCTTTGAGGATGAGGAAATTGGAGGGCCAAAGTCTCATTCTCTCACTTACACTTTGATTTCTCCCACTACTCTTTCTCTGGCAGTGTTGATTATATTGTTTTATATTTAGGATGTTAATCTGTATAGTGCCTCCAAATGATAAATGCTGGACAAATATCTACAAAATAAGCATTTTCTTTTCTGACCTACCCATTATCAATGAAGACATATTCCCTAACATAGGAAATGCACAATTGGTGATATATGTGTATTTTTAAGGATGCCCAAGCATGTAATTCTAGAGAATATTTATTCCTCAAAAGAATCTTTTTGGAAAACCATCTATAATTGTTGCATTTTTAGTATTAGTACTTAATACTTAGTATATATTAAGTGCTTACTATGTGCCAGGTAACTGTTGTAAATATTCTATGTCCATTAATTCATGTAATCTTCATGAAGATGCAGGTTTGTGAAAGGATTAAAGAGGTGTGCTCTACCAGACAGCCCTAGGATATTACCCTGTATGATTCCAGAATGAATTCCTTCAACATAGGAATTTTGTTTTGCTACTTAGCTCCAAGCACATATTAAATGCTTAAGTATTTAATGACTGGAGTGTTTTATAAATGACCATCAATATTGATTGAAACGTTTGTTTAGAGTGCCATGTTGGAAATTGCTGTATAAATCTCATCAATCCTTGTTTCAGTCCAGGAATGGCATTTTCCAGCTTGATAAGTCACCTTAAGAATCATACTTAGCTTCAATGACCCTTAGATAATTCTTCAAAATCAGCCAAAATTTCCCCTGAAGAAAACCAGTATAAATTAGATTTTCTCAGCCTTCGGCACTATTGATACTATGGATTGGTCAGTTCTTTACTGTAGGTGGTTGTCCTATGCATTGTAGGGTATTTAGTAGCCTCCCTGGTCTTTACTCAGGATAGATGTCAACACCCACTCCCCTCTTGTGACACTATGCTCTCGCCACTCCCACTTGTGACAACCACTGGTCTCCATGTCTCAGGGGTGAGAGGTGAGGGCTGGAACAAAAGTGCCTCTGGTTAAGAACCACTGTTGTAAATCATTAAGAACCCCCCCCCCCCCCGCTTTTTTTTTTTTTTAATGAGCTGTATTTGCTTTTCTGGCAATTTTCCTAGAAGATATCCAGACAGGACTTAAGAAGTAATAACATCTTTAAAATAAGTGAACATGAAGTCGCTCAGTCGTGTCCAACTCTTTGCGACCCCATAGACTGTAGCCTGCCAGGCTCCTCTGTCCATGGGATTTCCCAGGCAATAGTACTGGAGTGGATTGCCATTTCCTTCTCCAGGAGATCTTTCCAACCCATGGCTCGAACCCAGGTCTCCCACATTGTAGACAGATGTTTTACCGTCTGAGCCACCAGGGAAATCTTAAAGTAACATGCCTTATTAAGATAACTATTTTGAAAGGAACAACACTTATTTTGATTTTTTTAAAGTTCTTGTGAGTCTGTATATACTTAAAAAATATGGACTCCTTATTTCACTATGATGTAGTGCATCTTCCTCTCTCAAATCCACAGTATTGCTTAATGAATCCTCTCATTTATTAGATAGGAAGGGGAGCCTGGGAACATACAGTGACTTGGCTGAATTGATGGAACTCCACCCCAGCCATCCTGCCCCTGAGAGGCCTGAGTTCTTCCTCTGACTTGTGTTCCTTCTTCAGTGGCTTCTAAATTTGCTCCAACCTGTGTATTTTCCCTCCAAATGAGTGGCCTCCAAGAATTCTCACACTTCTCCAAAACTGCATCAGTTTCACAGTTTACCTAAGACGCCTCACTGCCTGTCACCAAGGATACAAACATCTCCCCAAGCCTGGCAGCCTCTTTCTTGCCTTTCCAGGGCCACAGCCTGGTAACCAGCCCTACAATTATGAGTAACCACCCTGACCATGCACAGCCCTGGGGATGTGTCATGACAAACTGACAAAAATACCACCGTAAACCACTCCTCTTCCTCAGCCTTGAAGCCCCAAGTGAGAGGAGCAGAAGGCTAATCAGCTCATAGCCTTTAGCTATCAATTTGATTTAGCACCTGTGAAGCTACTCCGACACCCTGGCAGCCAATTAGTGGCCCACAATCATCAGCATTAATTTGTTCACATTTCCCCAGCAAATGGCTAATAGGTTAAACTAAGCAGCAGTTGGGTTGGGCTGCTGGGAAGGAAGATGGAAGTTGCAGATGTGTCCTTTTTTTGCTGAATACATATTTAGATTTAAGGGGATGTTAAGGGACAGACTGCTCCTGAACTCTTTTAGCAACCTAGAAGGACAGTCCTTTACAGCAAGTTGTTACTCTGTAGTCTGGTGTTCCAAACCTTGTAGGTTAACCAGCTTCTCCTCTATTGTAGTTGCTTTCTGCCATAAGGGTGGTGTCATCTGCATATCTGAGGTTATTGATATTTCTCCCGGCAATCTTGATTCCAGCTTGTGCTTCTTCCAGCCCAGTGTTTCTCATGATGTACTCTGCATATAAGTTAAATATGCAGGATGACAATATACAGCCTTGATGTACTCCTTTTCCTATTTGGAACCAGTCTGTTGTTCCATGTCCAGTTCTAACTGTTGCTTCCTGACCTGCATATAGGTTTCTCAAGAGGCAGGTCTGGTATTCCCGACTCTTTCAGAATTTTCCACAGTTGATTGTGATCCACACAGTCAAAGGCTTTGGCATAGTCAATAAAGCAGAAATAGATGTTTTTCTGGGATGCACTTGCTTTTTCGATGATCCAATGGATGTTGGCAATTTGATCTCTGGTTTCTCTACCCTTGCTAAAACTAAAAAGCTTCTTGATGAAAGTGAAAGAGGAGAGTGAAAAAGTTGGCTTAGAGCTCAACATTCAGAAAACAAAGATCATGGCATCTGGTCCCATCATTTCATGGCAAATAGATGGGGAAACAGTGGAAACAGTGTCAGACTTTATTTTTGGGGGCTCCAATATCACTGCAGATGGTGACTGCAGCCATGAAATTAAAAGACGCTTACTCCTTGGAAGGAAAGTCATGACCAACCTAGATAGCATATTAACAAGCAGAGATATTACTTTGCCAACAAAGGTTCATCTAGTCAAGGCTGTGGTTTTTCCAGTGGTCATGTTTGGATGTGAGAGTTGGACCATGAAGAAAGCTGTTCAGTTCAGTTGCTCAGTCATGTTCGACTCTTTGCAACCCCACGAATCGCAGCACGCCAGGCCTCCCTGTCCATCACAAACTCCCGGAGTTCACTCAAACTCATGTCCATCGAGTCGGTGATGCTATCCAGCTATCTCATCCTCTGTTGTCACCTTCTTCTCCTGCCCCCAATCCCTCCCAGCATCAGACTCTTTTCCAATGAATCAACTCTTCACATGAGGTGGCCAAAGTGTTGGAGTTTCAGCTTTAGCATCATTCCTTCCAAAAAACACCCAGGACTGATCTCCTTTACAATGGACTGGTTGGATCTCCTTGCAGTCCAAGGGACTCTCAAGAGTCTTCTCCAACACCGCAGCTCAAATAATCAATTTTCGGTGCTCAGCTTTCTTCACAGTCCACCTCTCACATGCATACATGAGCACTGAATAAACCATAGCCTTGACTAGATGGACGTTTGTTGGCAATGTCTCTGCTTTTGAATATGCTATCTAGGTTGGTCATAATTTTCCTTCCAAGGAATAAGTGTCTTTTAATTTCATGGCTGCAGTCACCATTTGCAGTGATTGTGGAGCCCCCCAAAATAAAGTCTGACACTGTTTCCACTGTTTCCCCATCTATTTGCCATGAAGTGATGGGACCAGATGCCATGATCTTAGTTTTCTGAATGTTGAGCTTTAAGCCAACTTTTTACTCTCCTCTTTTACTTTCATCATGGCACCCCACTCCAGTACTCTTGCCTTGAAAATCCCACGAACGGAGGAGCCTGGTAGGCTGTAGTCCATGGGGTCGCTAAGAGTCGGACATGACTGAGCGACTTCACTTTCTCTTTTCACTTTCATGCATTGGAGAAGGAAATGGCAACCCACTCCAGTGTTCTTGCTTGGAGAATCCCAGGGACAGGGGAGCCTGGTGGGCTGCCGTCTATGAGGTCACACAGAGTCAGACACGACTGAAGTGACTTAGCATAGCATAGCATTCACTTTCATCAAGAGGCTTTTTAGTTCCTCTTCACTTTCAGGAAGAAAGCCAAGCACTGAAGAATTGATGCTTTTGAACTGTGATGTTGGAGAAGACCTTTGAGAGTCCCTTGGACTGCAAGGACATCCAACCAGTCCATCCTAAAGGAGATCAGTCCTGGGTGTTCTTTGGAAGGACTGATGCTAAAGCTGAAACTCCAATACTTTGGCCACACCATGAGAAAAGTCGTCTCATTGGAAAAGCCCCTGATGCTGGGAGGGATTGGGGGCAGGAGGAGAAGGGGATGACAGAGGATGAGATAGTTGGATGGCATCACCAACTCGATGGACATGAGTTTGAGTGAACTCCAGGAGTTGTTGATGGACAGGGAGGCCTGGTTTGCTGTGATTCAAGGGGTCGCAAAGAGTTAGACACAACTGTGTGACTGAACTCAACTGAACTAAAATAGAGAACAGATTAAGGCTTCCTATTTCCACTCCTTTATCAAGTCTTCCCATATGTTTCCATTGTATTTTTATAATTACATATCAGGAATACCTTGCTTGATAATATCAGCCTGTTGATTATTCTCCATCACCAATTTCTCCCTCCCTAGTTTCTGCATATTTGTTCTCTGCGTACTTTTGGCACCTGGGAACCAATTTCTATGAACTGTGTTATTCATTCTTACCTTTTGGTTTACTGCTAGACATAGCTAATAAAAATCACAAGGAGATTACAATTCAGGAAGAGAAGTAAATAGGAGATTTACTTTTTGTATGCCTCCTCCCTGCTTTGATGCAGATTTCTGGTTTCAGCTGTTGCCCTCCATAACTACATTTCTTTCTTTGTGACAACTTTTCTGCTGCTCTGTTATCATCAGGTTTTGGAATACTGTCACTCCTTCTTGCTTTTCTGAGCCTAGATATAGTAATGGCTTCCCAGTGCTGCCAGTTTGTAGATATCTTAACAAAGTTTGATGGTTCCTTGAAACATACCCACACTTTTGATGGTAGTCCTTTCATTAAATTATCTTTAAAATACCATCTGATTGTCTTATCAGTTATTTTATGTGCCTGATATTCTCCATATGCTTATTTAACCAACATTATTTTGACCTTACTATGCAAGGTGGTGGGTGTTCAGCTGTGAGCGAGACAGGATTGCTGTTCCTATGGAATTTGTAGTTTAATTGAGGTGTTAGAAAATAATTGGAAATGAGATAATCCAGCATGTAGGAGATTGTAGCACAGGAATTCTAGAAACACTTATCACCCAAAGTTCATACTTTATAAGAAGGTTCAATCTTGATTTTGTGCATTATATGGATTTTGACAAATGTATAATAATGCATATCTACCATTGTACTATTGTACAGAATGGTTTCACTGCCCTAAAAATCCTCTATGTACTATCTTTTCATGTCTCTCTCTTAATAACTGCCAACCACTAATCTTTTCACCATTGTCATAGTTTTGTGTCTTACAGAATGTCTTCTAGTTTGAACCATATGGCTTCTTAGCCTTTTTAGATTGAGTTCTTTCACTGTGTAATGTTCATTTAAACGCAGACAGATTCTTTACGGTCTGAGCTACCAGGGAAGAGTTACCTCATTGCTTAAAATTTTCAATCCCCTAATTATATATGAGATTTAACATCTTTAAGTGTGCTTACTTAGCAACTTTCTATCTTCACTGAAGTGTCTTTTAAAGCCTTTGGCCTATTTTCTATTCTGGTTATTTTCTATTTTTTTAATTGAAACATAATTGCTTTATAATGTGTTAGTTTCTGTTGTGTAACAATGTGAATCAGCTAAAAGTGTAAAAATTTACTCTACCTATTTGTTTTCTTATTGTTGAGTTTTATGAGTTCTTTGTATATTTTAAATAGCAGTCCTTTATTAGCTGTGTCTTTTGCAAATATTTTCTTCCAATATGTGGCTTATCTTCTCATTCTCTTGATACTGGCTTTTGCAGTGCAGAAGTTTTTAATTTTAATGAAATGCAGCTTATCAATGACTTTTTTCATGGATCTTGCCTTCAGTGTTGTATTTAAAGAATTCTCATCATACCAAGCTTCGCTTGTGGCTCAGCTGGTAAAGAATCCACCTGCAATACGAGAGACCTGGGTTTGATACCTGGGTTGGGAAGATTCCCCTGGAGAAGGGAAAGACTACCCACTCCAGTAATCTGGCCTAGAAAATTCTATGGACTGCAGTCCATGGAGTCACAAAGAGTTTGACATGACTGCGACTTTCACTTTCATCATACCAAAGGTACTTGAAGTTTCCTCCCGTAATTATTTTACAGGAGTTTTTATAGTTTTTCATTTTAGATTTAGGTCTATGAGCAATTTTGAGTACATTTTTTTTTGTGAAGGCTGTAAGGTCTGTGTCTAAATTCATATTTTACATGTGGATGTCCAGTGTTTTGTTTGAGGAGTGATGGATTATCCTCAGAGACTGAGGCTGTCTTTGCCAATATTTTATTTAACGCAGATTCACCATGGGAATTTTACAAGCCAGTAGCATACAGGAAAATGACTCTTAATAAGTCAATAAAGAAACAACATACTTCAAACAAATTATGTATTAATTACACTGTTGTTCTAGGCAAGAGGAGATAACAAAGTCCAAATTAAGTTGAGGTGTACCTTTTATATGAGGTTGGTTTCTCAGGTGAGCTGGCTTAATCAGCCCAGAGCTGACTTTCAGCTGCTGGAGCAAAAGGAAAGTTCCTTGTTGCTAGAGCATGTTGCTAGGGAACCAAGTTGCTGATGTTGGCAGGCAGGCTTGAATAGTTTGAGGGTTATCACTCCATGTACCATTACATGGCTTGTGCTACTGCCTATGAGGAGTTCCTCATTAAGGCAGGGGCAGATGTTCCTTCTCTTCTTGAGACCACTGCATGGTTAAACATCATTACTAACCAATAGTAGCCTGGCCAGGAAAGAACAAGTGCCTCAGGATCTTAGAAGAACCAGATCAGCTAAAGGTAGCTTTTGCTCAGACCAAAACTCTCATGTATTCTTCACAAATTCTCAGTATTTATATTCTAAATGTGTCCTTGCCATAGTTTTTTCTCTCTGTACTCTTATTGATAATCTCCCACTTGGGTACCTTATTAGCTGAACTTCTGAGTTCCTGTCAACAACAACAGATGAAATGATGACATCCTGACAGAGGTTAATTTAGTCTCGATCAAAAACAATTTACTTCTAAAACACATAATTTTTTTGCCTTTGTCATAAACAAGCGGATTAAAAAGGCTTCACTTAAGTCATAAACAAGTGGGTTTGAAATCATAGCAAGCCAATACATAACAGTCCAGTTGTTCAAGCATCACTAGTGGAAGACTGTCAGTCCTCCATTGCATTGCCTTTGTTCTTTTGTCAAAGATTAATAGACTTTATTTATTCCGGGTTCTCTATCTATTCCATTGACCAATTCTTTCACCAATAACATATTATTATTCTTTCACCAATAACATGCTATCTTGATTATTGTAGCTTTATGGTATGTCTTGAAGTTGAATAGTATCAATCCTCCAGCTTTTTTCTCACTCAGTACTGAGTTGGCTGTTCACGTCTTTTTCCCTCTGCAAATCAACTTTAGAATCAATTTGTCAATATCCATAAAATAACTTACTTAGATTTTGATTGTAATTGCATGGAATTTATAGGTCAACTGTTAAGAAATGACATGTTGACAATACTGAACCTTCCTATCAATGAACATGCAATATCTCTGCACCTATTTAGCGCTTTGATATCTTTTGTTGTCAGAGTTTTATAGTTTTCCTCATATATATTTTGTGTATATTTGCTTAGATTAATACCAAAGCATTTCATTGGAGTTGTGTTTTTTATTTCAAACTTCACATGTTCATTGCTGGTAAATAAGAAAGTAATTGATTTTATATATTCACAGTGCATTTTATGATGTTGTTATGCTCACTTATTAGTTCCAATTTTTTTTTTTTTTGTTCAGTTCTTTCTGATTCTCTACATAAATGATTATATCATCTGTGCAAGCAAAGCCAGTTTTATTCCTTCCCTTCCAAATGGTATACTTTTAATTTCCTTTTCTTGTCTTATTGAATTAGTTAGGACTCCTTTTTTTTTTTCTGGACTCCTGTACAATGTTGAAAAGCAGTGGTGAGGGGCATCCTTGCTTTATTCTTGATCTTAGCAAGACAGTTTGCTAACATTAAGTATGATGTTGTAGGTTTCTTATTTTGTAGATATTCCTTATCAAGTTGAGGAGGTTCCCCTCTATTTCTAACTTGCTGACCAAGTTTATCATAAATGGGTATCAGATTTCATCCAGTGTTCTTTCTGCATCTATTTAAATGATAATACCATTTTTCTTCTTTAGGCTTTTGATATAATGCGTGTGTGCTAAGTAGCTTCAGTTGTGTCTCTTTGTGATCCTATGGCTTGTGGCCCCCCAGGCTACTCTGTCCATGGGATTCTTCAGGCAAGAATACTGGAATAGGTTGCCATGGCCTCCTCCAGAGGATCTTCCCAACCCAGGGACTGAATCCATGTCTCTTAGGTTTCCTGCATTGGCTGGCGGATTCTTTACTACCAGTGCCACCTGTGAAAATTTTTGATACAATGGATTATATTAATTTTTGAATGTTGCATATTTGGGATAAATTTCACTTGCTTGCAGTGCATGGTTATTTATATACATAGTTGGATTTAATTTTTTTAATATAAATTTATTTATTTTAACTGGAGATTACAATATTGTATTGGTTTTGCCATACATCAACATGAATCCTCCATTTGATAATATTTTGAGCATTTTTGTATCAATGTTTGTGAAAGATATTGATCTGAATTTTTCTTTTTCTTTTTTTGCTTGTAAATAACTGTCAATTTTTTTGGTATCAGGGTGATGTTGACTTTGCAAAATGAATTCAGATGTATTCTTTCTGATTGTATCTTCTGGAAGAAATTGTAGAGATCTGACATAATTTGATCCTTAAATGTTTTATAGAATACACCAGTGAAAGCATCTAGGCCTGACTTTCTGTTTGGAAGGTTATTAATTATTGATTGAATTTCTTTAATAGTTATAGATCTATTCAGATTGGCTATTGTTTGTGTTTGTTGGGAGACATGTCTCTCAAAGTATTGGTCCATTTCATCTATGTTATCAATATTTTAGGCATAGTTTTCATAATATGCCTTTGTTCTCTGTTTAGTGTCCATGACATTTGTAATAATCCCTTCTTTCACTTCTGATATTAGTAATTAGTCTCATCTTTTTTTTTTTTTTCTTCACCTGGCTAGAGGCTTATTGAGTTTACAGATCTTTAGAAGAGCAGTTTTTGGTTTTGTTTCTTTACTGTGAAAAGCCATGTCTGGATACAAATGAGCCCACCAAAGGCATTATTCACTTCTATTAGCGTTGTTTGATCTCCAGCATTTCTCTTTGATTCTTGTGTATACTTTTCCTCTGTCTTGCATTATCTGTTTATTCTTTCATGCTGTCTACTTACTCTGTTAAATCCCTTAGAGTAGTAATCATAGCCTTAAAAAATATTCTGCTCTAATTATTCAAACATTCCTGTCATTTGACTCTGATTCTAATGCATGTTCAGTCTCTTTAAACTATGATTTTTGTCTTTCAGCAATACCTTGTAATTTTTTGTTGAAAAGCAAACACCATGTACTGGGTGAAAGAAAATGCAGTACACAGGCTTTTCATAATGTAGTGATAAGATATAGTGTGAGAGGAAGTCTTCTGTAGTCCTGTGATTTAGTATCTGTCTTTGGTACCTGTGGACGGTGAACTCCATCTGTGCTTCTCAGTCCCTATACCAACACTTAAGTGAAACAGGATGGCCGAAGGCGGCTGGAGTTGTTTCCCTTCCCCGACATGGAAGGTTGGAGTGAGCAGACTGGAGTTGGTTATTCCCCCTCCCTCAGTTAGTTTGGAGAAGACTCTTGAGAGTCTCTTGGACTGCAAAGAGATCCAACCAGTCCATCCTAAAGGAGACCATCCTGGGTGTTCATTGGAAGGACTGATGCTGAGGCTGAAACTCCAATACCTTGACCACCTCATGCGAAGAGTTGACTCATTGGAAAAGAGTCTGATGCTGGGAGGGATTGGGGGCAGGAGAAGAAGGTGACGACAGAGGATGAGATGGCTGGATGGCATCACTGACTTGATGGATGTGAGTCTGAGTGACCTCCGGGAGTTGGTGATGGACAGGGAGGCCTGGCGTGCTGCGATTCATGGGGTCGCAGAGTCGGACACGACTGAGCAACTGAACTGATAATTCTTAGTGGTTCAGATCAGATCAGAATCAGTTGCTCAGTCGTGTCCGACTCTTTGCGACCCCATGAATCGCAGCACGCCAGGCCTCCTTGTCCATCACCAACTCCCGGAGGTCACTCAGACTCACATCCATCAAGTCAGTGATGCCATCCAGCCATCTCAGACTCTGTCGTCCCCTTCTCCTCCTTCCCCCAATCCCTCCCAGCATCAGAGTCTTCTCCAATGAGTCAACTCTTCGCATGAGGTGGCCAAAATACTGGAGTTTCAGCTTGAGCATCATTCCTTCCAAAGAAATCCCAGGGCTGATCTCCTTCAGGATGGACTGGTTGGATCTCCTTGCAGTCCAAGGGACTCTCAAGAGTCTTCTCCAACACCACAGTTCAAAAGCATCAATTCTTCGGTGCTCAGCCTTCTTCACAGTCCAGCTCTCACATCCATACATGACCACAGGAAAGACCATAGCCTTGACTAGGCGAACCTTGGCAAAGTCTTAGTGGTTAGGTTCTGTTAAAACCATTTTTCCTGAGGGCAGGCTTTTTTAAGAACAGAATGTTGGGGTATATTTCAGAACAGTCCCCTTTCCGTTCCCTCTTCTGGAAACATGAGGTGATGCTTCTCTGTCATTTATTGTGAGGAGCTGGTAAACCTCCTGGAGGCAAAACTCCCAAAAGTCTGAGAGCCTGCGTATGACTGGCTCCCCTGGGATTTTGATCTCAGGTTTCTCAACATTGAACCTTTAGCAATTGGCTAATGAGAATTCAGGTTTTCCTACTTTCATGCTGGTTTGCCAAGGAGGTTTCTGCTCTGGTAAGTTGTGAAACTCTCATTGTTTGCTTGTCTCTCTCTCTAATTTTAGAGACAGTCATTTGTCCTGTGTCCCTCCTTCTCAATATTTATAGTCAGAACAAAACTTGCTAAAGCCATCAATGATAAAATGAAAAATGTTATGTCATATACAGTGTGGGGTCTTGTAAATAGCCGCAGGTGGCCTAGGATACACACTATTATCCTGGAAGAGTGTGAAACCTGCTTAGAGAAACAAAACCAACACACGAAACTGAAGACTAAACGAAATGGCAAATGGGTAGGTAGAGGGCTATGAACTAGGACCTGGAGTATCTCTCATTTTGATTCTCCTGTCACTTCTTTAGTATACCATGTCAGGAATTCTTTATTCTTTTCTTCTCCTTATCTCTTGCATCTTTAGATTTTTTTTTCCTCTCTCAACTGGATTATTGCCTGAACTCAAAAACACACTATATATCTGTTTTTAAAGATGAGAGTTATATATGTGTGTATCTTTTTCCTACTTGCTTTTTCAGCTAGTTCAACCACTTCACTATTTCTTTATTCCTCTATGTCAGCTCTCCTTGAGAGAGTTATTTGTACTTTTTTATCCCCAAGTCATCTTCTCCAGTTCTCTGTGCAACTCATTTTAGGAGTATTTGCATACTCATTGAACTCTTTTGTTAAAATACTATGAATTCTGCTGCTGCTGCTGCTGCTGCTAAGTTGCTTCAGTCATGTCCAACTCTGTGCGACCCCACAGACGGAAGCTCACCAGGCTCCCCTGTCCCTGGGATTCTCCAGGCAAGAACACTGGAGTGGGTTGCCATTTCCTTCTCCAATGCATGAAAGCGAAAAGTGAAAGTGAAGCCGCTCAGTTGTGTCTACTTTCCTAAATTTAACTATGAGCTTTCATATCCTATCTTACTAATCTATAGGAGCACTTAATGTTGTTGATAGCATGCTCATTGTTAAAATACTCTTCACTTGACTTCTGGGACACCAATTCCTTGTTTCTCCTTGTCTATTCTTGGACATTTCCATCTCCTGTATTGATTTCTCTGCATCTTTTTGATAGCTACCTATTGGGGTTATGCCAGATCTCATTTTTTTAGACAGTATTCTTCCTCTTTGTATAAATATCCTGTGTCATGACTATATATACACCATGTATAAATTTACAAATGTAAGCCTTGTATCTTTGATCTGAATGTATCTCATAAACTCTACAATTTTGTATACACTGCCTTCTAATTATCACCACTTGGGTGTCTAAAAGGCATGTCACACTTCACTTGTTCACAAAGGACTTCCCAGACTCTCTTCCAGTCTGTTCTTCTAGCAGTGTTAATAAATGGCTACCCACCTCTCATGTCACTCAGGTCAGACATCTTGGACTTATCCTAGACTATCCTCTTTTCTTACACCTCACAATTTAACAAATCTTATCATTGCCACTTTCAGAATGTACTCATAATTTTGCTCTTATTTAGCTCCTTTAATCCTACCAATCCTGATGCAAGTTACCATCATTGTTTACTCGGTTTATTATAACAGCCTCTCTTTACTCCTTGTCCCCCTGCAATCTATTCTCAATACAGTAGCAGAATATATCTATGAAAATACAAAATGAATCATGTGTGTCTCAGCTCAAAGCTCTCCCTTTCATTCTTAGTTATCTCAGAGTAAATGCAAAAGTTCTTACAACAGCCCATTAGGCCTTTTGTGTTCCAATATCCTCATATTTTTTCAGATCTCTTGGTATTTATCAAACACAGGAGGAAGGCTTCCACTTCAGGGCCTTTGCAATTCTTCCTGTTTTCTGCCTGAACTTCTCTAGATAGCTGAGTAGCCCACTTAATTACCCCTTTCAAGTCTTTTAAAATACTGCCTTTACTGAGAACTTCCTTTATTACTATTTGTCAATAGTGTGCACTTTCCTTCTCCCCTTACCCTGCTTAAAGGGTGTATGTGTGTGTGTGTGTGTGTGTGTGTGTGTGTAATCCCCTTAGAATGCCAAGTTCCTTGAGGATAGGGATTTGTCTTACTAGTGGCTATATTCTCAGCACCTGCAGAAGTTCCTGAGACACAGTAGAAACTGAAAAATAATGTATTGAATGAATGAATATATTCAAGAAAGCTCTTTGAACTCTGGTATCAACACACATCTATTTAGTGCCTAAGGCAATGGCGCCCCACTCCAGTACTCTTGCCTGGAAAATCCCATGGATGGAGGAGCCAGGTAGGCTGCAGTCCATGGGGTTGCTGAGGGTCGGACATGACTGAGCAACTTCACTTTCACTTTTCACTTTCATGCATTGGAGAAGGAAATGGCAACCCATTCCAGTGTTCTTGCCTGGAGAATCCCAGGGATGGGGAAGCCTGGTGGGCTGCCGTCTATGAGGTCGCACAGAGTCAGACACTACTGAAGTGACTTAGCAGCAGCAGCATGTGTCCGAGAGAAGGGACTAAAACATGAAGGCAATACCTTGAAGTTTGCCTTGAGCTTCCCCAAACTGCTTCCTTTAGTCTGCCCCCTTTTCCCTACCTTTTGTGATCTATTTCTGCAAGTTTTGTTTCAGTCCTAACTCAAGAGGCCTTTCTTCTCCTATTTGCAGAGTAAGAAAGCAAGTGGAGATCTGAGACCCATCTGTTTCCAAATATACCCAGGAGACCACATAGAACCAATGTTCTAACAAGGTTGTAGAGCTAAAGGATACTCTGTTGAACAGAGATATAACACAGAGAACACTTCTGCGGAGGAGAATTAACAGTCAGTAAGTCAGCATGGGGGAAAGCTCTGATGCCTTACAAATGTGCCTGGTACTCACAGACCCACCCACCACCAAAGCAGTTTCCAGGAAATACTATCTGAGGCTATTACGCAATTTGAAAAGCTCTGATAGGTTCTCGGATACAGGGAAAAGTTAGCATTAGGGTCTGTATTGTGGAATTGAATGGGCAGTGCGGGTCCCTAAGGAGACCGATGGCTGTGGAGGTTCTTGTTGCTGAGTAACAGGAAGGTGTATCAATCAGGAAAGCAAGACCCTTTGATGGAGGGCTTTGTGTGTCAGGGGAAGGTACTTATGCTTGATGCAGTAGGCAGTAAATGGGGAGCCGTTGTATTTTCTTAGCTGGGACAGAGGTGGTGACATAGTGAAAGCATTGTTTAGAGTGATTGAGAAACCTGGCTGTAAACCATATTAGAATATAGGCTGTGAACAGCCTGCAGCCAAACCACAGAAGGATGAAGCTTTAGTTGGTCTGGAGTAGGGCTCAGTAATCTACATTTTAATCTGAATCTCTGTGGGAGAGGTCTGAGAATTTGCAAACACCTGAAGTTAAATGCATACTAGGTTGTGGCATGCATTGCAGCATTTTTTTTTCCTAACTGTACGTCGCAGCCCATTAGTGAGCTGTAAAATAAATCTAGTGGAATGCATCAAGTAACACAAATGAGAACATACATAGCTTCCATTTGTGTAGAGTTCATGAACAGGCGTGATCAATCTATTGTGGAACAAATCGGCATAGTAGTTTCCTGGGTGGGAGAGAAGTCTGTCAGAAAAGGTGCACAAGTCCAGTGTTGGAAAGGCTCTGTATCTCAGTTTGGATGATGGCTACCTGTAAGTATATATCTGTCAAAATTGATCCAACTGTACACTGGAAATCTATGCTTTTTGCAGTATGTAAATTATTCCTCAATAATAACAAAAGTCAAAAGAATGTATAAATATCCTGGCATTACCCCAAGTAAGGTTAAGGAGAGAGAGTGTGTGTGTGTGTGTGTGTGTGTGTGTGTGTGTGTGTGTGTGTGTGTGCACGTGTGTGCATGTGCACACACATGCTAGGTCATGACTGTTCAACATGAGAGTAAGTATTGTTTGAGGGTATGTATTTATGTATGTGTTGGAAGCACCAGAGTAAAGGATACTGCACTGTTTACGTTTGTTCTGCCTCCCTTTTGCTTTCTATAGGTTGTTACTTTGACCCCTTTCTAATACCTTGCTATTAGTATTTTCAGTATATTTTTATCCTTACAAGGCCACTTGAGATTTTTGGTAGCCTTTCTTCCAAATAAACTTCATACGATTCTAATTCCTAAAAAGTTTCAGCACAGCATAGTATTTTTTGTTTCTGATGTGTGTGCAGAGGTAAGACCTAGCTATGAGAGAGTTTGGTCATGTTTGTTCAGTAGGACAACTGCCTGCTTCTGAAAGACTTTTTTTAAGTGGGTTGTAGATTCATAGTAGATCTACAGTTATCACCAATAAACATTGCATTGTAGAGCAGGTAATACACTGCCTGTTCAAAGGGAACTGTTGGAGGCTGTTCATTTCCTGTTTATGGAATTGGAAAAGGGAATATACGTGAAAGCACTGATAATCTGAAGATGCGTGTAAATAACTTACACTTATCATTGCTTTCTGTTTAATCTGTTTTCTAGTAAAAGATCATCAACTTATCATGTTCATTCTCTTGGGGTATTGTATATTGGTGCACAGAACAGAGTTTTTCCTCTGACAACTCTGGATATTACTGATTTTCAGAATGAAAGGTCTCTGTTTATCAGATCATATCAGTCACTCTGTCATGTCCAACCCTTTGCGACCCCATGAATCACAGCACCCCAGGCCTCCCTGTCCATCACCAACTCCCGGAGTTCACTCAGACTCATGTCCATAGAGTCAGTGATGCCATCCAGCCATCTCATCCTCTGTCGTCCCCTTCTCCTCTTGCCCCCAATCCCTCCCAGCATCAGAGTCTTTTCCAATGAGTAAACTTTTTGCTTGGGGTGGCCAAAGTACTGGAGTTTCAGCTTTAGCATCATTCCTTCCAAAGAAATCCCAGGGCTGATCTCCTTCAGAATGAACTGGTTGGATCTCCTTGCAGTCCAAGGGACTCTCAAGAGTCTTCTCCAACACCACAGTTCAAAAGCATCAATTCTTCGGTGCTCAGCCTTCTTCACAGTCCAGCTCTCACATCCATACATGACCACAGGAAAAACCATAGCCTTTTTATGGTTAGATAAACCTTTGTCTAACCATAAAAGACATAGACTAGACAAACCTTTATTGGCAAAGGAATGTCTCTGCTTTTGAATATGCTATCTAGGTTGGTCATAACTTTCCTTCCAAGGAGTAAGCGTCTTTTAATTTCATGGGTGCAGTCACCATCTGCAGTGATTTTGGAGCCCAGAAAAATAAAGTCTGACACTGTTTCCACTGTTTCCCCATCTATTTCCCATGAAGTGATGGGACCAGATGCCATGATCTTCATTTTCTGAATGTTGAGCTTTAAGCCAACTTTTTCACTCTCCACTTTCATTTTCATCAAGAGGCTTTTTAGTTCCTCTTCACTTTCTGCCATAAGGGTGATGTCATCTGCATATCTGAGGTTATTGATATTTCTCCCAGCAATCTTGATTCCAGCTTGTGTTTCTTCCAGTCCAGCATTTCTCATGATGGCCTCTGCATATAAGTTAAATAAACAGGGTGACAATATACAGCCTTGACAAACTCCTTTTCCTATTTGGAACCAGTCTGTTGTTCCATGTCCAGTTCTAACTGTTGTTTCCTGACCTGCATACAGATTTCTCAAGAGGCAGATCAGGTGGTCTGGTATTCCCATCTCTTTCAGAATTTTCCACAGTTTTTGTGATCCACATAGTCAAAGGCTTTGGCATAGTCAATAAAGCAGAAATAGATGCTTTTCTGGAATTCTCTTGCTTTTTCAATGAGAACTAAATATTTCTGGATAGAGATATGGATTATTTAAATGAGACTTTAAAACAAAGAAAGTCAAATTGTATCAAAATGAGTCCTGCTCACTATTCATTTTGTAGAACCAAGGGTGGTTTGCTGGTTAGAAGCTACTTTTCTCCTGGCTTGAAATCCCCCTGGCATAAGGCTCATTCTCTAACCACCTTCATTCTCAGGATGTTTTTTGGATCTTTTTGTATACTTGAAATCTAATTACAGTTCTATGCTTTATTTGTATTCTGTTTTCTGTGGAGGACTTTTATAATGCTGGTCCAGTCTTAAGCTCATGTGGAGATACTTAGAACTACTATTGATTTAGGGAGGGCAATTTTCTCCAAGATACTGTATGTATCCAGATGAATCTGAACAGTTTAAAATTTCTGGTGCATGAAAGAAAGTCAGGAGTAGTGGAGACATATAATTGGAGAAAAATAAGAAAAATTTTCTTTCTCTGTCTTTCTTATTAATGCCCTTAACCTGTGAGATGTGGGATGTGAGATGAGATGTGGTGATAAGGGTAGGTAGGACGTGTGTTGTTCATTCGTTCAGTCATGTCCAATTCTTTGTGACCCCATGGACTGCAGAACCCCAGGCTTCCCTGCCATTCACTATCTCCCGGACTTTGTTCAAACTCATGTCCGTTGAGTCAGTGATGCCATCCAACCATCTCATCCTCTGTCGTTCCCTTCTCCTACTGCCTTCAATCTCTCCCAGCATAAGGGTCTTTTTTAATGAGTCAGCTCTTTGTATCAGGTAGCCAAAGTATTGGAACTTCAGTATCAGTCCTTCCAATGAATATTCAGAATTGATTTCCTTGAGGATTGACTGGTTTGATCTCTTTGCAGTCCAAGGGACTCTCAAGAGTCTTCTCCAACCAGCTCAAAAGCATCCATTATCAGCACTCAGCCTTCTTTATGGTCCAACTCTCATATCCCTGCATGAATACTGGAAAAACAATAGTTTGGACTAGACATACCTTTGTTGCCAAAGTAGTGTGTCTGCTTTTGAATATGCTATCTAGGTTTGTCATAGCTTTTCTTCCAAGGAGCAAATGTCTTTTAATTTCATGGCTGCTGTGGGTGAAGGTGACTAATTAGATAACTGGAATATTAAAGAAAGTCTTTTTTTAAAAAGGAATAAGAAATCATTTTCTACCTTTGAGCTTGACTAAGGCCACCACATTGCCCACTCCCATGATGATAGGAGGTGCCATAAGATCAACAAATTTTCACGGCATACTAGGAAAAAGACTAGCTTTTTTTTTTTTTTCATTACTTTAAAATCCCAAGGAGCTCATGGTTAAAATGAGAAATCCATAAAGGAAATATATTCCACTCACAGAGATCTCAGCTTATTTTTAACACATTCCTCAATATAATCCATTTTTTAGTCTTTGCCTCAACAACACCACCATCTCCCAATTAATTAAAATATCTAGATGGTTTTCTTCTAGTTATTCAATTTCTATAGATGGATTTTACCCCTGTTGGGTGTTAGTATAGAGACACTAAATGTTTTAAGAAATAATGTGAATACTTTAAGAAGAATTTCAGCTTATACTAAAGGAACATTAAATAACAGAATAAGGTAACACCAGGTCTGATGAGAATATAAAACAAGGAAGTATATACTAGTGATGAAATTGATAGGGGTCCCTTGAGATTCTGGGTTACAAATAAGGGAAGCAACTTTGTGTAGAGAAAAGGATTACTGGGATGTCATAGGAAGATAAGAGTTTGGAGGAATGGTCTTGGAAAGGGGTGGAAGTAAGGGACAAATAAAGTATGGGATGAAGTAATCTGGTTAGGACATGGCACACAATATGCCAGATGCATTGCACACAACCACATCTGCTAGACATCACCTCTGCCTCAACTACATCCCTTCTGGGCATGACATCACTTGGCTACTGAAAGTCACTGCCTCTCTCATTCTAGTTTCCCATCACTGAGCAGCAATGTACAACCATCCACTCTCAGTTCATATGCTTGGATCCTGGCTGAAAGGAACTGAGGAGGGGGAATATCTCTCAGCTTCCATTTCTATATTGAGAAATATTGTTCACTGTCTCCTACTGACGTTCCCAAATTAGGCACGTGGGAACATCCCTACTCAGAGAAGAAGAGTTCTTTATCATTCTGCAGGAAGAAAACCAGCAACAACAAAAATCAATGCCTACTACAATGTGTCTAGTAACTGGGAATTTTTATGTAGAAGTTGGATGGATAACTAGACATAATACTGTGCATTGTGTTGCTGTATCAAGAGAACAGTTAGAAGATAGTTTCCTACAAGCCCCTGGTCTAATTTGAGGCGTCTACGAGATAAGGGAGTTTTCAAGTTATGCTGGTGTGATTGCTGAGTCGTGAGATAAAGCAAGGCACTGTGTGTGCCCTTTCCCTGGAAGCTTCATGTTGCTTTATAAGAGAATCCATTTCTACCCCCTCGAGTTCAAAGCTGGGTCTTAATTAAATACTGTAAATTTGGCCTATTACCGCTAGGGGTCATTCTTTTACATGTGTCATTCAAGACCATCTATGAGGAGGTACTGATTCTGAGACAACTTAAGAGGTTTGTTCTTTCCAAAAGTTTTAACTACAGAGACAAATTGTATTTGGTAAATCTGTGGTTCCAGTGACCAAGTATAGAATTGATTGCTATGGGGCTTGTGCTGCCATTCAAAGGTCTGGTGAATGAAACTGGCAATTCTTAACATTCTGTGTGATTTAATTTTCAACCTAGAATTCCTTGCACTTTAAGCCCTTCCCTCTCTGCTCAGTATCAATATATATATGGGGCATTTCAATTGAGTTTAGCTTGGGCTAATTAAAATCATAAGGTTTTATTAAAATGTGAGGCAGTGAAGACACAGAATTAAGATATTAAAAATGTTAAACAAATGAAACATTCCATAAATTAACATTAAAATGATGATCCATACATCAAGCTCTTTGGGTATAAGGGTGCATGTCTAGGTTTCTTTGTCAATACAGAATGAGACACTTGTACCCTGCACCCTATTGCCCCCATCCAGGATGGGCCCTGCATGCTGGGACATCAGTATATGTATGTATGTGTGTGTGTGTGTGTGTGTGTGTGTGTGTGTGTGTGTATGCCCTACCATGCACATTCACTCCGGGGTAGTGGGCTTTATCTTAGACCTTGAAGGACTTGGTCTTAGCTGCTCCCTTTGTGAGAATCAATAATAGTGAACACACAGTCTCCACTTTACAATGAAAGTTACTTTTCATTCCTTAATGAACATTATTGATAGTCATAATTAGAGAAGATATAGAGTCAGTTAAGTGCATCACAGCATGGCAGGCACTTTGCGAGGTACTCTCACACACCCTGAACTCTGCCGATACTTGCCTACATGCTGATATTTTGGTTTTTGTTGCATTGCCTGTTTAGATTCAGTTTGCAAGTTCGATTATGAAATGGATCACTGAGTTCAATCACAAAAGAAGGGAGAGCCGTCCTGATGTTGCCTTTCCAGACCACAAGTGCTCAGAGTCCTGTGTCTGCAGAATAAAGCCTGATCTGAACACGTGGGTTTGTTAGGGCTTCCATGCTGCCCTGCCACTCTCATGCCTCCCTTTCATCTTTCCCCCGATATTCAGCATTAACCCTCTACTTGTCCACTCCCCTTGCCTTCAACATCCTTCTTCTTCCTCTTTCATTAGTCCTTCTGCTGTCCTGTCTCCTTATCAGGGCATTGGTGGGGGACAATGGCAGAGCAAGACCGCACAACAGCACTTTATTTGAAAGAATACACATGAAGACATTCTTCTGAGCATTTTAATGAGTTCTGTTTTCCTGGAATGGCAGAGAGAGAGAGAGAGAGAAAAAAAAAGATAGTACACAGAGTTCTTGCTTTTTTTCTTATTGCTACTATGTGGATAAAGATCAAAGTTTTTACCTGTGATTATCCATCAGACATGCAATAAAATGCCCAATTTGCAGTCAGAGCTAACTATGTTCTGTTTTTCAGAACACGTTCTCTTTGTTGAAAAATCTTTCCTCCCTGAGGCCCCATACCTTGCCACCAGCAGCACCAAACTATGTAATATTGTTATTAAATAATAGGCTCTTTTGGGGCAGAGAACTGGCCATGTCCGAGGCATTTGTGGGAACTCAATAAATACTCCAGGAGCATAGGTGTTTATGGAGTCTCTAGGGTTTGCTGTGGAGAAGGCAATGGCACCCCACTTCCAGTACTCTTGCCTGGAAAATCCCATGGACAGAGGAGCCTGGTGCACCACAGTCCATGGGGTCGCTAAGAGTCGGACAAGACTCAGCGACTTCACTTTCACTTTTCACTTTCATGCATTGGAGAAGGAAATGGCAGCCCACTCCAGTGTTCTTGCCTGGAGAATCCCAGGGATGGGGGAGCCTGGTGGGCTGCAATCTATGGGGTCGCACAGAGTCGGACACGACTGAAACGACGCAGCAGCAGCAGCAGCAGCAGCAGGGTGTGCTGACATGAATCCTTATGGAAAGGAGGATTCAGCAGTCAGCCAATATTGTGCATGTCCTTTAGGAACTTGCTCTAAAGTTTGAGCTCAGGGGTGGTGGTGTAGATACATGAATCAGTCAGTCAATAATGCAGAATAAAATAAGAGAAAGTGGCCTTCAAGTTTGGGGTTTTGTCTGAACTCAACTTGGTTCCCAGGGTTCTGACCACCTTTGCCTTAACAAGTGAATTCCTAATTGTTCTCACTTACATGAACAGCTTTGGAAGTAAATGGGAAAATATCCGGCATTCACAGAGAATGAGGAGCCACAGGGTGAAGAAGAAAATTCAATATTTCTCAATATCAAATGTTAAAAGGAAGGAAAATGTTTGTTTTGCAACCAAGAGCTTGCAGGAAAAGAAAAGGTTAGAAGTAGTTTTTGTTGGCGGAGAATCTTTATTTTTAACTCTGTTTCATCTTGTTCTTTCCTCCTCGATGGGTGTGGGGGGTGGGGACACCTGGTGTGACTGAGTCTAGAGAGAACCTTCGAGACTTTAGTAGGAGGCAGATGGGCCACTATCTGAAACCCAGACAATGTGGATCAGCTCTCTTTTGATCTACTTGAACTTGTTTCCTCTTTGCTTCTGGGGCCTCCTACTCTCAGGAAGGGAGGATTTGCCTTGCTTAATGTGATAAGCAAATCAAGCAGACTTGCTTGTGGGAGCAAGCAGATCACTTCTCTCTTAGTTCCAGATTCTTTACTTGCCACTGTTCACTGAATTTGGGCTACATTCAAGTCTAAGTTGAGGACGGAGTCATAAAGGCTCACTGAGTCCTTTGACCAGCTTTGCTAGCAGTAAATCCCTGTTGGACTCTTCATGTCTTTTCCTAAATGTTTGTTAAAACACACAGAGGAGCAGTGGGTGATTCGACTACATCTTAACTTCAGTGACTCATAATTGGGATCATAATGTGTTATGCATAGAATAAAGGGCCTTGAGGATATTTGGATCCGTGCTTTATCATTTTCCAAATAAAGTGATGACAACCATTTTTACTGTGGTAAGATACATGTAACATAAAATATACCATTTTGACTGTCTAAATGTGCAGTGCATTGGCATTAAATACATTCACGTTGTTATGCAATCATCTCCACTATCCATCTGTGAAATGTTTTTAATCTTTCCAAACTGAAACTCTGTACTCATTAAACAATAACCTTATATTTCCTCCTCCTCCCAGCCCCTGGAAATCACCACTCTATTTTCTGTTTCTATGAATTTAACTACTCTTGGTATCTCGTAAGTGTAGTTATACAGTGTTTGTCCTTTTGTGACTGGTTTATTTCACTTAGCATCCTGTTCTCAAGTTTCATCCATGTTGTAGCATGTGTTAAAATTTCCTTTCTTTTCAAGATTGAACCATATTCCATTGAGGCATGTGACATATTTTGTTTATCCATTCATCCATCAAGGTGTAAAGAAAGTGAAGTCAATGTTAAATGCTCATATTTCTTTTTTTGTTCAGAACGCTATTTATGCTGGTGGTCTCAGCATCACTGATGTTAACAGCATCACCTCTCACTCCGATTGTCCCAATTCGGATAGTGAGTTACGTGGTAACCTCTGAGGACCAGTCTTCTAGAATCTCCATATTTCCTATAATTGATCTCATGATCAGTGCAAGTTTACAGCTCTTCGGAAAACATTCACTGAACTTAGCACTGACAAGTCATACATCTTTCAAATACAAGTAGGGCATGTCAATGGGTAGTATTTTCCCAAATGAAGGAAAAAGAGATGATTGGTGATTTTCAGGCAGCTGGATAAATATTTTATTGACATCACAATTCAGGAGACCAGACTACCCAAGTCTGACAAAATTGGAGAACATTCCTAGCAAGTCTTAGAGGCAGCCAGAAAATAGGTCACAAGCGTGTCTCTCAGAGGTGGGTGAAAACAATGGTGAGTATGGATGTCTTTCTTGCCACATTGATCTGAAGCCTCTGTTAATAGCTGTTAAGGGAGAAAAGGGATGTTTGATTTTTTTTTCCCCAAGGAGAATTTGCATCATTTGCTTAAGTAGGAGAAGCTGTTTGATGGTATAGTGGTGGAGAGTTTACTTCAGTGCAATTGATGAAATATGCAATGTGTTAAACGTAGTAGCTGGAGAACCAGCATGAGCTGAACACTCAGGATCTTCAGGCTGATGACCTGAATTAGTCTTCACTTTGTCAGGAGGAAGCCTCCCTAGGATTAAAGTTCTCTCTGAGCAGAAAACTTGTCTGGCTTATTCACTGGTATATCTGCTTCATACAGAGGATGAGTGCCCCATATGTAGATGTTTTGATAAATATCAGAGGAATGGATGAGTGAATGACTAACTTTGTGCCTATCACATAGTTTCTCAAGAATCTGGTCATTTCATCTGTAAAATAGGGACAATACCACCTTCTCTGATGTTTTAGCATTATACTATTTAATTGCTCGTTTGTTTTAATAGGAAGGGCCACCAGACCTTCCCCTAAGGGAAGCATGGTATAAGATGACCCCAGACAAGGAGTATTTTGTACCATCAATAAAATTGTATAATTGAATTTTATCATTAAAGAAGCCAGAAAAACATATCATAGTTGATCAAATCAGTCGCTTAGTCGTGTCTGACTCTTTGCGACCCCATGAATCGCAGCACACCAGGCCTCCCTGTCCATCACCAACTCCCGGAGGTCACTGAGACTCATATCCATCGAGCCAGTGATGCCATCCAGCCATCTCATCCTCTGTCATCCCCTTCTCCTCCTGCCCCCAATCCCTCCCAGCATCAGAGTCTTCTCCAATGAGTCAGCTCTTCACATGAGGTGGCCAAAGTACTGGAGTTTCAGCTTCAGCATCAATCCTTCCAAAGAAATCCCAGGGCTGATCTCCTTCAGAATGGACTGGTTGGATCTCCTTGCAGTCCAAGGGACTCTCAAGAGTCTTCTCCAACACCACAGTTCAAAAGCATCAATTCTTCAGCGCTCAGCCTTCTTCATAGTCCAGCTCTCACATCCATACATGACCACAGGAAAAACCATAGCCTTGACTAGGCGAAACTTTATTGGCAAAGTAATGTCTCTGCTTTTGTTTTTTTGTTGTTAGGCATTTCTTTTTTTTTTTTTTTTTTACTTTCTTTTTTTATTTTTTTTTAAATTTTATTTTACTTAGCTTTACAATATTGTATTGGTTTTGCCATACATCAAAATGAATCCGCCACAGGTATACCTGTGTTCCCCATCCTGAACCCTCCTCCCTCCTCCCTCTCCATACCATCCCTCTGGGTCGTCCCAGTGCACCAGCCCCAGGCATTTGGTATCAGGCGTCAAACCTGGACTGGCAACTCGTTTCAAATATGATATTATACATATTTCAATGCCATTCTCCCAAATCATCCCAACCTCTCCCTCTCCCAGAGTCCAAAAGACTATTCTATACATCAGTGTCTCTTTTGCTGTCTGGTATACAGCGTTATTGTTAGCATCTGTCTCTGCTTTTGAATATGCTATCTAGGTTGGTCATAACTTTCCTTCCAAGGAGTAAGCATCTTTTAATTTCATGGCTGCAGTCACCATCTGCAGTGATTTTGGAGCCCAGAAAAATAAAGTCTGACACTGTTTCCACTGTTTCCCCATCTATTTCCCATGAAGTGATGGGACCAGATGCCATGATCTTCATTTTCTGAATGTTGAGCTTTAAGTCAACTTTTTCACTCTCCACTTTCACTTTCATCAAGAGGCTTTTTAGTTCCTCTTCACTTTCTGCCATAAGGGTGGTGTCATCTGCGTATCTGAAGTTATTGATATTTCTCCCAGCAATCACGCTAGTAAAGTAATGCTCAAAATTCTCCAAGCCAGGCTTCAGCAATATGTGAACCGTGAACTTCCTGATGTTCAAGCTGGTTTTAGAAAAGGCAGAGGAACCAGAGATCAAATTGCCAACATCTGCTGGATCATGGAAAAAGCAAGAGAGTTCCAGAAAAGCATCTATTTCTGCTTTATTGACTATGCCAAAGCCTTTGACTGTGTAGATCACAATAAACTGTGGAAAATTCTGAAAGAGATGGGAATACCAGACCACCTGATCTGCCTCTTGAGAAATCTGTATGCAGGTCAGGAAGCAACAATTAGAACTGGTCATGGAACAACAGACTGGTTCCAAATAAGAAAAGGAGTACGTCAAGGCTGCATATTGTCACCATGTTTATTTAACTTATATGCAGAGTACATCATGAGAAATGCTGGACTGGAAGAAACACAAGTTGGAATCAAGATTGCTGGGAGAAATATCAATAACCTCAGATATGCAGATGACACCACTCTTATGGCAGAAAGTGAAGAGGGGCTAAAAAGCCTCTTGATGAGAGTGAAAGTGGAGAGTGAAAAGGTTGGCTTAAAGCTCAACATTCGGAAAACGAAGATCATGGCATCTGGTCCCATCACTACATGGGAAATAGATGGAGAAACAGTGGAAACAGTGTCAGACTTTGTTTTTCTGGGCTCCAAAATCACTGCAGATGGTGACTGCACCCATGAAATTAAAAGACGCTTACTCCTTGGAAGGAAAGTTATGACCAACCTAGATAGCATATTCAAAAGCAGAGACATTACTTTACCAACAAAGGTTCGCCTAGTCAAGGCTATGGTCTTTCCTGTGGTCATGTATGGATGTGAGAGCTGGACTGTGAAGAAGGCTGAGTGCCGAAGAATTGATGCTTTTGAACTGTGGTGTTGGAAAAGACTCTTGAGAGTCCCTTGGACTGCAAGAAGATCCAACCAGTCCATTCTGAAGGAGATCAATCCTGGAATTTCTTTGGAAGGAATGATGCTAAAGCTGAAACTCCAGTATTTTGGCCACCTCATGCGAAGAGTTGACTCATTGGAGAAGACTCTGATGCTGGGAGGGATTGAGGGCAGGAGGAGAAGGGGACGACAGAGGATGAGATGGCTGGATGGCATCACTGACTCGATGGGTATGAGTCTGGGTGATCTCCGGGAGCTGGTGATGGACAGGGAGGCCTGGCGTGCTGCGGTTCATGGGGTCGCAAAGAGTCGGACACGACTGAGCAACTGATCTGATCGGATCTGATCTGAATCTTGATTCCAACTTGTGTTTCTTCCAGCCCAGCGTTTCTCATGATGATGTACTCTGCATAGAAGTTAAATAAACAGGGTGACAATATACAGCCTTGATGTACTCCTTTTCCTATTTGGAACCAGTCTGTTGTTCCATGACCAGTTCTAACTGTTGCTTCCTGACCTGCATACAGATTTCTCAAGAGACAGATCAGGTGGTCTGGTATTCCCATCTCTTTCAGAATTTTCCACAGTTTATTGTGATCCACACAGTCAAAGGCTTTGGCATAGTCAATAAAGCAGAAATAGATGCTTTTCTGGAACTCTCTTGCTTTTTCCATGATCCAGCAGATGTTGGCAATTTGATCTCTGGTTCCTCTGCCTTTTCTAAAACCAGCTTGAACATCAGGAAGTTCACGGATCACATATTGCTGAAGCCTGGCTTGGAGAATTTTGAGCATTACTTTACTAGCGTGTGAGATGAGTGCAATTGTGCGGTAGTTTGCGCTTTCTTTGGCATTACCTTTCTTTGGGATTGGGATGAAAACTGACCTTTTCCAATCCTGTGGCCACTGCTGAGTTTTCCAAATTTGCTGGCATATTGAGTGCATCACTTTCACAGCATAATCTTTCAGGATTTGGAATAGGTCCACTGGAATTCCATCACCTCCACTAGCTTTGTTCGTAGTGATGCTTTCTAAGGCCCACTTGACTTCACATTCCAGCATGTCTGGCTCTAGGTCAGTGATCACACCATCGTGATTATCTGGGTCGTGAAGCTCTTTTTTGTACAGTTCTTCTGTGTATTCTTGCCACCTCTTCTTAATATCTTCTGCTTCTGTTAGGTCCACACCATATCTGTCTTTATCGAGCCCATAGAGGAAAACAACAGAATGGGAAAGACTACGGATCTCTTCAAGAAAATCAGAGATACCAAAGGAACATATCATAGTTGAACCATTGTTAAATTTTAGCAACTCCCTCTGGTCTTTCTACTTTATCATTTTAGAACAAAACTGTAACTGAAGTAATGGAGTATACATGCCCTTAATTTAAACGGTTTTACAAATTGTGTCAGGAATAGTAACTATTCACCAAAATCTGCGCTCTCCTATTTTGCCTTGATGCACAGCCAGGCTCCATTTCCCAACCCCTGTATCAGTTGGGAGTGTCCATGTGCCTGAGTTTTATTAGGTCAGTTGGGACAGAAGTGGTATGGCTCTGTCTCGGCATGCTTCTTTAAACTCCCCTGAGTGATCCTCCATGTTCTTTGACAGCCTTGCAGAGTGATAAATTTGGCTTAAAGTTCAAGTTATAAAAGGTGGATCTTCTTCCTGATTGAGTTCATGAAAAAAGTGATACTCGCCATACAGAAACACTCACCTTGGGCTGTAAATGAGTGAGAAGACATTTGTGTTGGAGGCCATTATATATTCCAGAGGTTGTTTGTTAGCAGCAGGTAGTGTCAGCTAAATAATACAGTTTTACTCCCTTATACTCTCTTGCCACTTCCATTATCTGCTTCCCAGAGTCAAACATTTTCAACTTTTTAAATTATTTATTTTGGTATTTACATCAAAATCTCTAAATAACAAAACTTCTATTGCTAGTTCCTTTTAGTTTATGTGATTTATTGACTTCCCACTCCAGGAGATAAAAATGTATTTCTTTCCCACCACAGTCCTTTTAGCCCTGCCCCTCATTCTTATGACATAGTTGTAACATAAAAAATAAGTCAGTATTTCTTATTTAAATTATTCTTAGCTTATGAACACTTTTCGTAGCTGAGGTATGTTTCACTTTACATGATCAGTTTTTATTTATAAGAGATTCGTTTAGCTGGAATTAACAGTTTATTTACTCGCTCTTCTTCCTCATCTTCTTCATCCTTCTCTCCCTTTTCCCACTTGTTTAGTTTTCCAAGTGCTAATCATAATGTATGCATGCTAAGTCACTTTAGTTGTGTCTGACTCCTTGTGACCCTATGGACCTCAGCCTGCCAGGCTCCTCTGTCCATGGGAATCTCCAGGCAAGAATACTGGAATGGATTGCCATACCCTCCTCCAGGGGATCTTCCCAACCCAGGGATCAAACTGGTGTCTCTTTTGTCTCCTGCATTGACAGATGGTTTCTTTACCACTAGCGCCACCTGGGAAACCCACTAATCATTAATCCAATCCTAAATTCTTCACCAGCTGAGTAAGTCTTCTCTCACTACCCTCAAAGAAATTAAAATTTTTATCAGTTTCATTTTCTTAAAGAAATATTTCCCATCCAACTACAACCAATCTGATAAATAGTTCTCTTAACCTGTTGAATAGCTGTCATTGTGTAGATGCTTTTCAATATCATAAGGAAAAATGTTATCTGTCTTTTTACTGACTCTCTATTTCACATATTATATTTTGTTTTCTCTTCTTATTTCTCTCATATTGCTACAGAAGCTTTTCCAGTCTCTTTCTGGCATAGAGTACATGACAGATACGTTTTGGTGTGTGATGGTTGAAAATATCTTGACAATCTGATAATTCTGTTTTGAAAAAAAAAATCCTCAGAATTTTGAATTTATTTCTCTTTTGTAATATTTATCTTCTAGAGTTGCTATTATTGGAGTAATCCTAAGCCATTATTGAGTGAGATTTATTGTTATACTTGAATATTTGTAAATGATTATTTGTAATTGAATTAATTTATAATAATATTTATTGAATTATTTATTCTTTATATGACTTTTTTTTTTCCTTATCTGGAAGTTTCCAATACTTTTTCCTTTTGTCTTATCACTAATGTCTTCAAACTTTTAGTAATGCTCTTTGGTTTCTATTTGCTGGAGACTCATCTCTCAGTTCTGGAAAAATAAATTGAATTACATCTTTTATATCTTCCATCCATTTTCTATTATTTTTGGGGTTATTTGTTATTCATATACTGTACTTCCTGAACTATTTTAGCGTTCTGTTGTTTCACAGATGCAATGTATCTACTTATCTTTTTGAGAATATTGATAGAAACTATTCAGTTTACATAAAACTAAATAAACTAAAGTTGAGGAGATTGGTTTATTTGGTTTCCATCTCTGTTTCGTATATCCAGTGCTTGCATTAAAAAGTCCAGCAAGCCTTGGTTTTACTCATATTAAAAGGAAGAATAAGAACTGATCAGAAACACTAGCATTTGGTTAGAACTGTTCACTATGTTTCTAACGTTATCTGAACAGGCAGTTTCTTTGGGAGAATTCTTAATGTCAGTATCTTTAGGTCTTCTAGCTGTAGTTGGTCAAATATCCAAGTTAAAAATTGCTTCAGCATTGCCTTATGAAGGCTGTAAACTGATATAACTTTTGGGGGAGCAATGTAGAAGAGGAATAAAATGAAGAGACTTAACACTCACTGTGAAATTTTTGCCTGATTTTTTCCCCCCAGAAATGAATTTCTCTCCTGACATGTTTCTGGAATCCCAAATCTAGACATAGTCCACTTTACTCTGTCTAGAGAATAAATTCTTAGTTATCAGCTCAAATGCACAGGGTAGATTATCTATGGATCTGACTTTCTCAAGAGATCTTTAGACACTCTAATTATTCCCATGTTAATCTTCACCCCCAAGGTACCTGTTTTTCCTAAGTCCTAAGCCTTTTAGGAATTCATACTAAAGCTTCCTCTTGGCTTTTCCACTTTAAGCACAGAATTAAGATTTCTTGAATCTGCAAAGTCATATTGTCAACATATCCTGTCCATTTGCTTCCAGCTTACAAAATCTTCCTGTCTCATCACCCAGTCTTTAATTTCACACAGTTTCATGCCTGAAAACATTTCTAGCATCTTTGTAGGGCTTAGGGAGTGGATTAAATAGAAATATATGTTTTCAATCTGCCATCTCTAGTAATAAGATGCATGCAATTTAACTTTTCATTAACAACACATTAAATCATAGATTTCTAATGTAAGATTATTCCTTGAATTATATGAGCTCTCAGTCTATTACCCACATAGAAAATTTTCTCCTTACTGACAGCAAAGCTATTCATGAGAAGGTGAGTACATAAACATTTAAAGGACAGTATAAAGTCACTCAGCATGCATTCAACAAATAATTATTTAGTGACTATGACAGGTCAGGTATTGGAAATACAAAAGTAAGCAATGCATCATCCTAACTTCAGGAATTCACCATGTTGGTGAGTAATTTTTTTTAAACAATTAAATATGAATAGAATGTTAGGGCTTTGACAATGTCAACAAAGGGAAATTCAGAAGTGGGATAAATATTATCATCTGAATGAATAAGAATTAAAGGCATATTCAATGTTAATATTCCAAGAGATGGAAAGAAACCCAGTTAGATAAAATAGAAATAATGAAAGCTTAGAGATAAGAAATATGAGACATTTAAATAACTGAATATGATGCTAGAAGAAGATAAGAGTAGAAAGTTTCACATGAGTGAGACAGTAAGGGGCTATATATGGCATGTTAAGTTGTTTAGAACAGTGATGCACCAAAGGATAGTCTTAGCTGGTGCATGACAGGTGAATGGGGCCATGTAAGAGAAAAATCATGAAAAATCCACTGATGATGATCCACACAACCCTTTCCTACTCTGGCCCTTACTATCTAACTCATTTTCTTGTACTCCCACGATTATTTAGCTAATTGTGTTGCAAATAGTGACTTCCCTGGTGGCTCAGACGGTAAAGCGTCTGTCTACGATGTGGGAGACCCGGTTTCGATCCCTGGGTTGGGAAGATCCCTTGGAGAAGGAAATAGCAATCCACTCCAGTACTCTTGCCTGGAAAATCCCATGGACAGAGGAGCCTGGTAGGCTACAGTCCATGGGGTTGCAAAGAGTTGGACACGACTGAGCGACTTCATGTTCATGTTGCAAATAGTACAGCTTCCTGATGGTCTTATTTACAACCATCAGTTACTTAGTGTTCTATCAACTCTCAGAAATTGTGATTAAAACATGTGTCTTCTGCCACTGCCCTGAGAAAAGAGGGGGCCCTGTCATGAAGCAAATGATTTGCTCTGGTCCTTGTTCAGGCAGTAGAACGTGCTAGTTCTGTTCTAGTGCTAAATCGTTAGACTCTAGAGCTAATGGTTTCAATCTCAATTTAAGCCATTTTATCTCTAGCAGCTCTGTGACTGCAGATCACATGTTAAATCATTTCCCACCATCTAACAAATGAATACCTTTTTTCCTGTCGAAGAATCATTCCCTCTGCCGATGTCATTCAAAGTTTGGGGCCTTTGAGAGAGTCCTCTTATTCCTGAATTATCAAACGTTTTCTCTACAAGAGGGATTACAATACCCAAGGTGATTGGGGACAGTGAACATATAATCCCATATTCTCCAAGAAGAATAGTACCATATAAAAAACAAGGCCAGATTGATAGTATCAGACTGACTGGGACTCAAATGCTGTTGCAGCAGCAGCAGGGTTATTCAAAGTATTAAATGAAATAATGCAAGTAGAACAATTAAAATTATAAATACTATTGTGGCCTTTTAATACTGAAAATTTCTAGATGGCTAATTGTGTACTTTAATTTCTGTATTTCTATTGGCTTAGTCCATGGTAGAAATTTTTTTCTTCTCTATTTTTATTATTGTAAAATACACTTAACATTTACCATCTAACCATTTTTAAGTGTGCAGTTCAGTAGTTTTAAATGCATTCATTATGTTGGGCTACCATCACAACTATCTATCTCCAGAGTTCTTAATCTTTTGTAAAACTACAACTCTATACCTATTAAACAATAGGTCCTCATTTCCCCCTTGACCTTCAGCCCCTGACAAATATCATTCTGCTTTCTGTCTCTTTGATATTGACTATTCTAGATACATGGCAGAGATTTAAAAAATTATTAAATAAAAGAAGCAGCTCTCTCGTCTGGAGCTAGCTGAGTTTAAAACAGCTCATAGGGAAATTATGAATTCACTAAGGTTTTCTTTGACCTCTGCTGGCCTCTACTTTCTGTGACCTTTCAGTTCTCCTGTACCTGTTCTTTCTCTTGTTTTCCTGGGTCCTTATATGTTCTTTTACTTTCTCTTCTTCATATTAAAATTTAATTGTAGGAAATAAGGAATGATTTCTTAGTATTCAAATGTCATTTCTTTCTCAATTTAGGAAGATTTTGGCTACAAGTATGAGGAACACCTTCTCTAACTGCCTTAAAGGTTATAGAAATGAATTTTTAAATATACTAAGTCCTGTATCATAGCAGGATTCAGCTATGTCAATTCCACTGCTCAGTAGCATCTAGGTCAGTTTCCCTGTTCTGCCAATAACAGCATTGGCTTAATCCTCAGGCTGGTTGCACTTATCAAAAGATGACTTCTTATAATAACTCAGTCTATCTGTTTATTCTTTCACATCAATCAGCCAAATATAAGACATGAAAAACTTTTTTTTTTTTCCATAATTATAGAGTAGATGATCTTCCCTTCAGCCCTCTTGGACCAAGTGAAATGCTCAGTACTAGATCAAACATGGTTTTTAGAGTGTCACCTCTTCCTGCCAATCAGCCCTACCTTTGGAACTCTGAATGAGAGTATCTTCCTCTAGGCACAAAAGCTACCTAGAGGGCTTTGTTTAGTAAAGAAAAACGGAGCTGTGATACTGCCTAGACTATTCACACATAATACACATCCCCTTCTTCCTCTAAAAATGACCTGTCTCATCAAAGAGCCTTCATGATCCAGTGAGCAGGTAATAGGATTCATTGGGATGATGATATTCTCTGCAAGATGTACAAACATCTGCCTAAAGTTCCACTCAGAAGAGAACCAGGGGCTTTTGTGTCCCTCATCATGAATCCCCATTTTCTGTGGGCTTGAATGGCTGTGAACACAGAAACACAGTGTGTGTGTGTGTGTTTGTTTATATATATTTTCTGCTAGTCTTTTAGCCTGAATCACCCTCAATTTTGTCCCTTATCAACCAGTTAAGTCACCCTGCACCTCCTTCCCTCTCCCTATTCTCTGAGTCCCTTAGAAAACATAACAAATGAAAGCAAGCATGCTGATGCATTTTTAGGAAAGTGTTTTACAAAAACAGTTCTGGAAACAGTGACATCTAAATCCTCTAAATATAAGAATAAAATCTCCTCCTTCCCTGCTATTCTTTTTAAATAGGACTGAGGCTTGGAGATAGGATTTGCTAATAATACAGATGTGTGGATACCCATTCCATTTGGTTTCCTCATAGCCTTGAGGACAATTATTTGGTTCCATCAGTTTACTACTCTCAGTGACTACTTTTGATTCTTTCTTGAGCTAATTTCTTTCTCTCCTGCCTTCTCTCCCTCTCTCCCTCTCTTTATCTCCATCTCTCTCATTTTTTATTTTTGATACAGAGGAATGTGAAAGATGGATTCTTTATTGACATGCTTGTTAACACAGTTCTATTCCCCCCAAATTATATTTTAATAAAAAAGGAAGATCTGTGCTTTTGTAACTTCTAGGGATAAAGAGTTTGTTTTTATGTTTGGCTTTATTATGAAGTGACAGATTTGTAGCAGAGAGTAAAATCAGAGATTTTAAAAAAGAACAGGGATGAAAAGGAAAACCATTTATTTCTGTGTGACTTGTGTGAAGGGCCATCCACATAGAATTAGGATCTCAGGGATTTTAAACACTGTATTAGCATGAGCCCACTTGCTAATACAACGGACAAGACCCTAACTCTAAATAGATTAAATAGATTACAGAGAAATTAGGAGATATATTAGAATAGCTCAGTGTTGAATAAGGAATATAAAAGTCAAATTTGAGAGAGACCAGAACTGGGGCAATGATTATAATTCATTTATCAAATATTATTATTGGCAGATATTATTCTTAGATAAGTGAAAGTGTCAATCGCTCAGTCATGGCTGACTCTCTGTGACCACGTGGACTGTACCCCACCAGGCTCCTCTGACCATGGGATTCTCCAGGCAAGATTACTGGAGTGGGTTACCATTCCCTTCTCCAGGGGATCTTCCTAACCCAAGGGTTGAACCCAGGTTTCTGGCCTTGCAAATAGATTTTAACACTAGTCTGGCTCTAAACCTATATTTTGAAACACTTGATGGCTTTTAATCACTTTTAGAGAGACATTCTCGTGCATGGAGGCTCTTGCTACTTCTCAGAAGTTAACTTGCAGCTCTGCTTCCTCCTTTTGGCAAAGAGCAGGACCACTACAGCTTCAGACTCAGATAACATCCCAGATCTTAATTTTGAAGTCCTAGGGAATGCCTTGTCTGGGACAGTATGGATGATGACTCTATTCTTGGATTAGTAAATATGGTCAAAGGGTAGAGGTATTCCCTTTGGGTTAGACTAGTTTCTGGGTAGCCTGCCTAACCAGGCAGATTTTGTGTATTGCCAGAAAGATGGAGGAAGGGATGCAGGGCAGATAAGATGGCACCCCACTCCAGTACTTTTGTCTAGAAAATCCCACAGACGGAGGAGCCTGCTGGGCTGCAGTCCATGGGGTTGCTAAGAGTCGGACACGACTGAGCGACTTCACTTTCACTTTTCACTTTCATGCATTGGAGAAGGAAATGGCAACCCACTCCAGTGTTCTTGGCTGGAGAATCCCAGGGACGGGCGAGCCTGGTGGGCTGACATCTATGGGGTCGCACAGAGTCAGACACGACTGAAGCGACTGAGCAGTGACTTAGGACAATGGCTATGTAACCAGCATGTTGACATGATACTTGATTTAACCCTCAGTGTCTACTTGAGGGAAATGCTTAAATAGCTTGGTTTTCAGAGAACTCATTGCCTCCCAAGGATGCCCATTACTGTTTAAAGAGTTTTAAGCTTCAGAGAGCAGATGAAGAAAGTGTTTTGGAATACTAAGTTCTCTCCCAGCCTTTGCATTAGCATTGTGCCACAAAAAGCTATAAAGAGAGTATCTGGTCTACTTAAACCTCTATATGTTTTCACTAGGATATCCCCAGAGTCTAGCACAGATGGATGGATGGGTGAACAAACCTGGTTCAATGCAATTTAACAAGCACTTATTGAACCATCAGGTTGATTGATTATCTTCCCAGAAAGGCTGATAATTTTGGCAGTGAAGGTAATAACAGATTCAGGACTTGTGAAAGAGTCCTTAGGGAAGTGTGATTTCCAGAGTCAACAATAGCTATGTAAACTCTCCTAAGGAAGAGAAAGTCTGTGCAGAAAAGTCAGCTTTAACCCAGGCTACACCTCTCTGTGTATGTGAACTTCCCTAATAAAACAGAAGCTATCATGTCAAAGTTTCCAGAAGTCAGAGGAATCTGGACTATTATGTATTCCACTTTTTAAAGTACTTCTTCTCAGAGCTAAAATGTTAGATTTTAAGCTATGTGATCAATAAGGTCTCTCCTAACACTGTAAATGATTTATAATTTTAGTGCTGAAAAGGACCATTTCCTGGAATGTCCTATATGATTTTTTGGGGTGGGGTAAATTAAGCTATATTGTCAGTGTACTTGGGTAATGCAATTTAAAGGAACTCTATCATGAAATCCACAAAATGAAGAATTATTTTCTATAATTTGTCCATTATTCACCATTTATGTGAACTTGGATTTTCAAAAATCAATTTTGCCTTACTACCCGTCTTCCCACAAGCCAAACCTTTCCTGGATTCGGTGTGGCCCCACAAAGAGCCATGAGGAAGCACTTAGCTGCTGGTCTGACACTGTCACCTCTATTTGTTGACATCAAGATAGTCTAAGGAAATATATATCACATTGGTGTTCCAGATGGATTTGGACCTAACACAGAGGGGAGTCAGCCCTTTCCGAACACCCCTATAGAGGAGATGACCTGAGTGATAGTTTTCAAGCACAATGAGACTGGGCATTGTCACAGACTGGAACAGAAGTCACACCCACTGTTGCATTTTGGGCATGTGGTACATATATGCTGGCTTGCTAAATATGTACAAAAAACTGGCACAAACCAGAGCCATAAGATGGAATTTCAAATTTAATTCAGTTTTCTCATACCAAAAAGAGAATAAATATTCAAATTTTTTAGATTACCATTAATAATTCATAAAGATAATGACAAAGACGCATGTATACGCTGTGCTGTGCTTAATCGCTCAGTTGTGTCCAACTCTTTGCAAGCCAATGGGCTGTAGCCCGCCAGGCTCCTCTGTCCATGGGGATTCTCCAGGCAAGAATACCAGAGCAGGTTGCCATGCCCTGCTGCAGGCAATCTTCCCAACCCAGGGATTGAACCCAGGGTTCCCGCATTGCAGGCAGATTCTTTACTGTCTGAGCCACCAGTAAAGCCCATATTGCAAGACAGTAAGGAGTGGTAGAACTTGGCAAGAGCTTGCCCACCCTAAAGACATTCAAGTTTAAACACACAAAATGATGTGTTGGAAAAAACCCACAGGCCAAGGATTATTATTTTTAATGGTAATTTTTTGTACTTTTCAACAAGGTTGCCAACTCTACACATGTACAAGTGGTGCTATATTTTTAATATACATATTTTTAATATACATATATATATATATATGTGCAGAGAAGGCAATGGCACCCCACTCCAGTACTCTTGCCTGGAAAATACCACGGACGGAGGAGCCTGCAGGCTGCAGTCCATGGGATCGCTAAGAGTCGGACATGACTGAGCGACTTCACTTTCTCTTTTCACTTTCATGCATTGGAGAAGGAAATGGCAACCCACTCCAGTGTTCTTGCCTGGAGAATCCCAGGGACGGGGAGGCCTGGTGGGCTGCTGTCTATGGGGTCCCACAGAGTCGGACACGACTGAAGTGACTTAGCATAGCATAGCATAGCATGTATGTGCATATGTATTCACACAGGTGTATAAATGCATTTAGAACTAAAGGTTCTAACACCATTGTGCCAGACCAATAAACATAAAACACGAGGCAAAAAAAGAAAAAAAAGTCTGCCGCATATAGTTGTCTTCTAGGTGCATGATTCAAAGCAAGTGAATTGCTGATGTAAGTTAGTCTCTTTCTCCTTACAAGACCATTGCTAGGCCTGTAAAGTGTACAGCAAGGTCAAAGGGGCAATTACCTCAATGAAGAAAAATATCTGCACAAAAACAAAACTTTGACTTGGTCCATCAGGGGCTTCGCCCTCTGTTTTTTCAATGAATTCCAACCTAGGTCTGGTAGATGCTTTTTATTTAACTTCTAAATTATAGGGCTTTAATAAAAATCCAGCAGAGTCAGGGAAACAAAAGTTGATACACTCCTTTCAGATTTGAAATAGGGCCAATATAATGTAACTTGCAATCTATATAGGCATATTCACATTTGCACACAATTAACAAGTATGTTGGAGCTATAGCAGGGCTTCTTAACAGTAGTGCTGTTGACATTTTGGACCTGATAATTCTTTGTTGTAAGGAGATGTCTTGTGAGTTATAGAGTACTTTGCAATATCTCTCACTTATGTCCAGTAAATGTAATATGCTTTCCTCTACCCCAGGGGTCCCCAGTCCCCAGGGATGGATCAGTAGAGGTATGTGGCCTTTAGGAACTGGGCCTCACAGCAGGAAGAGAGCAGCACATGAGTGAGCAAAGCTTCATCTGTATTTACTGCCATTCTCAATCACTCACATTACTGCTTGAGCTCTGCCTCCTCTCAGATCAGCGACAGCATTGGATTCTCATAGGAGCTCAAGCCCTACTGTGAACTGTGCATGCAAGGTATCTAGGTTGCATGGTTCTTATAAGAATCATCCTCAAACTATCCCCACCCCATCATCCATGGAAAAACTGGTACCTAGTGCCCAAAATTTGGGGGACTGCTGCTCTATCCCATTGATTAAAATTAGAAATGTCTCTAAAGAACGTGAAAGAAAAGTGAAAGTCACTCAGTCATGTCCGACTCTTTGAGATCCCATGGACTATACAGTCCATGGAATTCTCCAGGCCAGAATGCTGGAGTGGGTAGCCTTTCCCTTCTCCAGGGGATCTTCCCAACCCAGGGATCCAACACAGGTCTCCCTCATTGCAGGTAGATTCTTCACCAGCTGAACCACCAGGGAAGCCTTGTGCTGCTGCTGCTGCTGCTGCTGCTAAGTCACCTCAGTTGTGTCCGACTCTGTGCGACCCCATAGATGGCAGCCCACCAGGCTCCCCCATCCCTGGGATTCTCCAGGGAAGGATACTGGAGTGGGTCACCATTTCCTTCTCCAATGCATGAAAGTGAAAAATGAAAGCGAAGTTGCTCAGTCGTGTCTGACTCTTAGCAACCCCATGGACTGCAGCCTACCAGGCTCCTCTGTCTATGGGATTTTCTAGGCAAGAGTACTGGAGTGGGGTGCCATTGCCTTCTCCAGCCTTGTGCTAGACATTGCCAAATGTTACTTGTTGGACAAATTACTTCTGGTTGAGAAGCATTGGTGTAAAATGAAGACCCAACTACCTTCCATTATGACTATCCTAAACATTCTTATTTACTATGGGTACTATGAAATATTTTTAGCCAATCAACTTCATCCAAAATTATTATGGAGAAATTGTATAGCAGATACTATTGGTACAGTTCTTATTTACTATGTCTATGAAAGACATCGTCGAGGAACTTCATTTAGTTCTTTCAGTCTAATGTTAAGGGCATCTGTCTTAGGTTTTATTTCTTAGAGGAGCCTGCAACAGGGATTTGTGTGCAAGCAGTTTGCTAAAGGAGTACTTCAAAGAGGAATCATCTGTGAGTGAGGTAAGCAGATTAAGGAAGGAGGAGGAGGAGCAGCAAATACATGGATTCAGATGAGATCTAGCCTCAGGCTGATCCCTTTGGAAGTTCTGAAATATAAATTGCACCATGGAATTTGTCTGGTGTTGAATCAAGGGTACCGGACTTCTGTATCCCATGCTGATCAACCATTGCGGTGAAGGTTGAGACTTTTCGAACTGTACCAATAGTATTTGCTATACAATTTCTGCATAATAATTTTGAATGAAGTTGATTGGCTTAAAATATTTTCTCTAGAGGTGAATATTATTATGAAAATGGAAGCACATGGAGAATGGTCCAAATTGGCATTAACTCTGGCCTAATATAAAACTAGAGTTGACTCATTGGAGAAGACTCTGATGCTGGGAGGGATTGAGGGCAGGAGGAGAAGGGGACGACAGAGGATGAGATGGCTGGATGGCATCACTGACTCGATGAATGTGAGTCTGAGTGACCTCCGAGAGCTGGTGATGGATAGGGAGGCCTGGCGTGCTGCAGTTCATGGGGTTGCAAAGAGTCGGACACGACTGAGCGACTGATCTGATCTGAATATAAAACTTCATTTAAAATTAAGATTTTCGAAGAAGATATTTTACTAGTAATTAGTAACTTTGAATGCCTTTTTACTATAAGTATGCCTCCAAGCATAAACTTACAAAACATTTTTAATATTGGCATTCTGTTTTCGCTACAGTGGGAAAAATTATATATACATATATGTGCATATACACACACATACATAACACACACACATACTTTATCAGAATAGCAACAACGAAAATCTCCAGTATATACTTAAAAGTGTCTTCTGTCCCTTTTCCCTATTTGTTTGTTTGTGCTCAGGGAAAGTGAAAATGGTAATGAGAATGGCAAGGCCAGGAAGAACATTATCATGACTGTAAACAAAATGAGTCATTGAGATTGAGAGAGGTGAGGGAAAATTAGAAAGTCATATTTGTTGCTTAGTTGCTAAGTCATGTCTGACTCTTTTGTGACCCTATTGACTGTAGCCCATCAGACTTCTTTGCCCATGAGATTTTCTCATCAAGAATACTGGAATGGCTTCAGATTTCCTTCTCCAGGGGATCTTCCAGACCCAGGGATCAAACCTGCATCTCCTGCATTGTAGGCAGGTTCTTCATCACTGAGCCACCAGAGAAAAGTCATATACTTCATTCTAAAAGCTAATGCAGATGACTCTTTGATCATTGTGTGGGGTTGTTGTACCATTATTTCCCTGTGTGCGCGTGCACACACACACACGCTGTGGAAAGATGAATTACTGGTAATAACCCTTGTTTGAAAAAACCTATAAACATATCTGCATAAATCTCCATGCAAATACCTTTTTTTTAAACTTTGGGGACAATTGCAAATATCTTTTAATGTATCTATCATTTAGATACAGCTCACAACTGGATATATATAACATTATAAATATACATATATGTATAATATATATAATATGTATATCAGTTCAGTTCAGTCGCTCAGTCGTGTCCAACTCTTTGTGACCCCATGCATCGCAGCACACCAGACCTCCCTGTCCATCACCATCTCCTGATATAACATTATAAATATACATACATGTACAATATGTATATATATAACATTATAAAGATGAACAAAAATGAACCTGACAAGGACATGGTTAACTTTGTTTAGAAAATGACAGTGTACACTCTATTTTTACAAGTCCATTAAGTACTCTGCTAATTGCTATCATGGGAACCTTAGTTTGTCAAAGTTTGCAGTCTAGTTGTGTAGACAGAATAAACGCATGGAAGATGATGACAATTAATTCCAGGTCATAAGTAGTCAAACAAGTGGTACCTATAGAATATGCTAGAAGTATTTCTGGAGGGACAGAGGCTGTTTTGTTTTTGAGATAGCTAGAACCTCCTAGGGGCTTCCCTAGTGGCTCAGATGGTAAAGAATCTGCCTGCAATGTGGGAGACTTGGCTTTGATCCCTGGGTTGGGAAGATTCCCTGGGGGAGGGCATGGCAACCCACTCTAGTATTCTTGCTTGGAGAATCCCCATGGACAGAGGAGCCTGGAATGCTGCAATCAAGGGGTCATAAAGAGTTGGACGCGACTGAGCAACTAAGCACAGCACAGAACACTTTAGGAATATTTACATTAGGTTTTGCAGTTGTGTGAGGTCTTCATCTCTTCTTAGGCAACATTTAACTATTGCAAACAATTCACAGTTTAATTTGTGATGTTCTAAGTTCAAGTAGCAGTGTTGGATTCCTTAGGTTACCTAAAGGAAGAGTAAGAGTTTCTCTTTAAAACTCATATTTTTTCTGTTTAAGAAATTATGTGGGCTCTCTAAAGAATTCAGAAAGTCTGAAGAAGAAATGAAAGGTAATCCATAACCCCAACATGTTTTGCCTTTTGTAAACCACTACTAAAATATTAATAAACAGGAATGGATTTCTTTTCAGAGTTTGAGATGTAAAATTGCCATACACAACCACGGGCGGTCTAAAAGTGGTGTGAGAAGTTGTCATCTAGACTGTATTAGCTGTTTTAGGACCCACTTCCCTACTAATAGCCATCTAATGCCATCTCAAGCAACTCTGTGATAGGAAACTCTTAACTCTTGGAGAAAACCAGACTGTTTTCAGAGACTTAACATAGTCTGAAAATGCTTCAACATATATCTAAATCTTCTGCCTTTCATTTTCCATGTATTTCCCTGATCACGAGTGTCCCAAGCATAAGTTAAATCTTCACTTGTAAGGTTTTTGTGGAAACGTTCTTCCTTTCTCTATTTCCTGACCAAGTCCCTGTTCACTGACTGCTGAGTACTCTGCAAGGTATTCACAAGTCAACTTTGCAGCAATAATATTATGGAGGAAATTCTAGGTACTCTTTGGATTGTGCACAGAGAGATCAGAATTGTTCTACCTTTGTTTTTTTTTAAAGAATGAAGTAATAACTAATAGTTGTCATACAGTGTGAACAGCAATATTGCTATTATGCAGGAAAGTCTTCATTACTTATCTGTCTCCTTTTGTTATGCCCCCTCCTTCCACCCAACAGCCCCAACAATATCTCCTGGGCTTTTTTAATTCAATATCTAATAAGAAATAATTATGTGTGTCAACTTTCAGCTGTAAAAGGAGAGATGATGATTTATAACAGAAAATTGAAATTCCAACAGTTGGCATTTTCATAAATTCCTTTATTTTTAAAGGAGCATATGTTATTAAGGAGTAGGTTGAAGCCTTTTGATATCTCTCTCTGACTATACCTTCCCCATTCTCTCAGTGGTCACCAAAGGTGTGTGACTGTTTTGTAAAGAGAGACAGAGACAGTGAATTCTTTTAGTATGAGTGTCCCCTGAATAATGTTAAAAGAAAAAAAAATGGTGGAAAGATAATCTTATAGTAGGGGAGTTCATGATCAGTGTGGAATTTTACATCACTTCCAAACTATCCTATCTAATGGTCTGTAACTCATTTAGGAACTAGGCAGCTAACATACATGAGTAATAAGGGATGGGTGAAGATGGTGGTAACTGAAGAGGCCACAGATCACCTAAAGGCAAAGGGTTATCTCAGCGTCAACTTGTTATAGCTTTTTGGGAGTTTGGGTCCACCCACTGTCCCTGGATTCTTTGACATTTTTCAAGAATCGCCCCTCAAATCCTCTTTTGGTGCAAACTTTCTTGCCTTTTTTCACAATTGGTAATTAACTATTTAAAAAGCGTTATGTAGGTCAAACAAGAAATAGTTCTGTGGGCTGAATTTGGACAAAGACAGCACTGTTGGAGACCCCAGACATAGAAGTTCTTTAATGCTAGCTGGTAAGTCTAATAAGCTGTTCCTTTAAAGCAGTCGAAGAAAGATTCACAGTGCCTCTTAAAGGCTGAATAAGGTTGAAATTAGTGAAAGGGAATGGAGACATTGGAACAAATAAACATGTATGAAGATAGATAAATGGGACTAACCACTAACATGAGGATGTGAGAGTTGAATGTCCTAAATGTTTGGCATATGTGATACTAACTGAAGAGGTAAAGGGAATTGTTGGATGAGTTACATGGACTGAGATCAAAGAAGATATTTTATGCCAACCAGAGGGAAAAGATTCAATGGAAATGCTTGGAAGCAGAGAAATGAGTGCAGCAGGAGAATGGTACAATACAAGCAGCAGTTAATAGAGGTTTTTAGGGGTGCATGTTTGAGGGCATGTCCAGGTTAATGCTCTGGACCATTCTGGAGATGGTGCCCTTGTCTTTGTTGACTAATCACTATTGAACCAATGGAGGAAGTTTAGCCTAGGGAAGGCTGGGAAACACCCGGGATGGTTATAATAAGAAGAAAGATATCCCTTGGACTGTTGATTTACAAGAGTTTTTTTACTTCTATTCCTTCAATCCTTCCTTAATTTATGCTGCTAATATTTACTGAGCACCTGTCTACATCCAGTTCAGTTCAGTCTATCAGTTGTGTCTGACTCTGCAACCTCATGGACTGCAGCACATCAGGACTCCCTGTCCATCACTAACTCCTGGAGTTTACTCAGTCTCATGTCCATTGAGTTGGTGATGCATCCAACCATCTCATCCTCTGTTGTTGCCTTCTCCTTCCCCCTTCAATCTTTCCCAGCATCAGGGTCTTCTGCAGTGAGTCAGTTCTTTGCATCAGGTGGCCAAAATATTGGAGTTTTAGCTTCAGCATCAGTCCTTCCAATGAACACCTAGGACTGATCTCCTTTAGAATGGACTGGTTGGATCTCCTTACAGTCCAAGGGACTCTCAAGAGTCTTCTCCAACACCACAGCTCAAAAGCATTAATTCTTTGGTGCTCAGCTTTCTTTGTAGCCCAACTCTCACATCCATACATGACTACTGGAAAAATATAGCTTTGACTAGATGGACGTTTGTTGGCAAAGTAATGTCTCTACTTTTTAATATGCTGTCTAGGTTGGTCATCCACTCCAGTGTTCTTGCCTGGAGAATCCCAGAGACAGGGGAGCCTAGTTAGCTGCCGTCTATGGGGTCGCACAGAGTCAGACATGACTGAAACAACTTAGCAGCAGCAGCAGCAGGTTGGTCATAACTTTTCTTCCAAGGAGCAAGCATCTTTTAATTTCATGGCTGTAGTCACTATCTGCAGTGATTTTGGAGCCCCCTCAAAATAAAGTCTGTCACTGTTTCCACTGTTTGCCCATCTATTTCCCATGAAGTGATGGGACCAGATGCCATGATCTTCGTTTTCTGAATGTTGAGCTTTAAGCCAACTTTTTCACTCTCCTCTTTTACTTTCATCAAGAGGCTCTTTAGTTCTTCCTCACTTTCTGCCATAAGGGTGGTGTCATCTGCATATTTGAGGTTATTGATACTTCTCCTGGCAATCTTGATTCCAGCTTGTGCTTCTTCCAGGCAGTGTTTCTCATGATGTACTCTGCATAGAAGTTAAATAAGCATGGTGATGATATACAGCCTTGACATACTCCTTTCCCTGTTTGGAACCAGTCTGTTGATCCATGTCCAGTTCTAACTGTTGCTTCCTGACCTGCATACAGATTTCTCAAAGGCATGTTAGGTGGTTGGGTATTCTCATCTCTTGAAGAATTTTCCCCAGTTTGTTGTGATCCACACAGTCAAAAACTTTGGCATAGTCAATAAAGCAGAAGTAGATGTTTTTTAGGAACTCTTTTGCTTTTGTGATGATCCAGCGGAAGTTGGCAATTTGATCTCTGTTTCTTCTGCATTTTCATACATCCTGTACTATGCTAATGTCTAGGGAAAATTTCCCCCTCTAACCTTCTTGAGCTCTTATGACTGGAATAATAATAAAATTGATACAAGATAGATAAACAAGAAACAAAGAAATTTGTGCACAAAGAGGTCTCATTGAACTGAGACATAATAAGTGGCCAAATCAGGCAGCCTTTATATTTCTTTAGAAAAACGAACATTTGTGAGAAGTTGACAGGACAAAGACACTTAGGTTTGGTGTGATCAATCAATGAAGAAAGTAAAGTTTGGGCTCAGGTTAGTAAACTAAAAAAGTAACAAATTTTGTTTGTAAATCCTGCTTGGCCTGAATTCCCTGTCTCTGGCAACACGGGTGTTCTTTTTTAATTTTAGTTGCAGGGAGGGCACCTTTCATATGGGAGATTCATATGGGAGATTCATTTCCTGCTTTCAGGGAGACAAAAGGGAGGGGCAGAGTATCCCTTTTGCAGTGCCCATTTCTTAAGCAACTTTAAATCAAAATAACAAGTGACTGAGGTACATTTTGGCATGGCCTATGCTAGGCTTCAATACTAAGAACTAAAGATTGCCTGTGAAATATAATGAAAGTAAATAAATGCAGGTCACACTTGCATAAAGAGCAAGAGCTGAGAGAAAGAAATAGAAGGACCTACAGGAGCACAGAAGACAGGCACCCAGACAGGAATGAGGTATTCAGGAAATGCAGTCCAGAAACAGCATCAACATTGAAATGTTGAGGATCCATAGAAGTAAAACAGGCCAAGCACAGGGACAAGTGGTTCATGGAACATGGGCGAAAGCAGATGTTGGAGCTGAAATGGTAACTGAGAACATTTAAACATGCCTGGAATGTAAAAAGAAAGGGGAAAATTGGCAAGACACGAGTCTGGAAAGGTAGTCGGGAATCCCATTCAGTGTGTCTTGAAAGCTTTAGGAATCTGTACTTTGCTTAAAAAAATTAAATATTTTAAACTGAATGTTAATAATTTTTTATGCTTTCAAAAAATCCAAATTTCATTTTATAATTGGATTGGCAACAGAATGCCTGGAGACAGGGAAACAAGGATTTGAAATTGGTTATATATTCCCCAAGCCAGGCTTCAGCAATATGAGAACCGTGAACTTCCAGATGTTCAAGCTGGTTTTAGAAAAGGCAGAGGAACCAGAGACCAAATTGTCAACATTTGGTGGATCATCGAAAAAGCAAGAGAGTTCCAGAAAAACATCTATTTCTGCTTCATTGACTATGCCAAAGCCTTTGACTGTGTGGATCACAATAAACTGTGGAAAATTCTGAAAGAGTTGGGAATACCAGACTACCTGATCTGCCTCTTGAGAAACCTATATGCAGATTAGGAAGCAACAGTTAGACCTGGACATGAAACCACAGACTGATTCCAAATAGGAAAAGGAGTATGTCAAGGCTGTATATTGTCACCCTGTTTATTTAATTTCTATGCAGAGTACATCATGAGAAACACTGGGCTGGAAGAAACACAAGCTGGAATCAAGATTGCCCAGAGAAATTCAATAACCTCAGATATGCAGATGACACCACCCTTATGGCAGAAAGTGAAGAGGAACTAAAAAGCCTCTTGATGAAAGTAAAAGAGGAGAGTGAAAAAGTTGGCTTAGAGCTCAACATTCAGAAAACGAAGATCATGGCATCTGGTCCCATCACTTCATGGGAAATAGATGGGGAAACAGTGGAAACAGTAACAGACTTTGTTTTGGGGGGCCTCCAAGATCACTGCAGATGGTGACTGCAGCCATGAAATTAAAAGATGCTTACTCCTTGGAAGGAAAGTTATGACCAACCTAGATAGCATATTCAAAAGCAGAGACATTACTTTGCCAACAAAGGTCCGTCTAGTCAAGGCTATGGTTTTTCCAATAGTCACGTATGGATGTGAGAGTTGGACTGTGAAGAAAGCTGAGTGCCAAAGAATTGATGCTTTTGAACTGTGATGTTGGGGAAGACTCTTGAGAGTCCCCTGGACTGCAAGGAGATCCAACCAGTCCATTCTAAAGGAGATCAGTCCTGTGTGTTCATTGGAAGGACTGATGATAAAGCTGAAACTCTAATACTTTGGCTACCACATGCAAAGAGTTGACTCATTGGAAAAGACTCTGAGGGATGTGGGGCAGGAGGAGGAGGGGACAACAGAGGATGAGATGGCTGGATGGCATCACCTACTCAATGGACATGAGTTTGAGTAAACTCTGGGAGTTGGTCATGGACAGGGAGGCCTGGCGTGCTTTGGTTCATGGGGTTGCAAGGAGTTGGACATGACTGAGTGACCCAGATAATCATGATGGTGTGATCACTGACCTAGAGCCAGACATCCTGGAATGTGAAGTCAAGTGGGCCTTAGAAAGCATCACTATGGACAAAGCTAGTGGAGGTGATGGAATTCCAGTGGACCTATTCCAAATCCTGAAAGATGATGCTGTGAAAGTGATGCACTCAATATGCCAGCAAATTTGGAAAACTCAGCAGTGACCACAAGATTGGAAAAGGTCAGTTTTTATCCCAATCCCAAAGAAAGGCAATGCCAAAGAATGCTCAAACTACTGCACAATTGCACTCATCTCACACGCTAGTAAAGTAATGCTCAAAATTCTCCAAGCCAGGCTTCAGCAATATGTGAACCATAAACTTCCTGATGTTCAAGCTGGTTTTAGAAAAGGCAGAGGAACCAGAGATCAAATTGCCAGCATCTGCTGGATCATGGAAAAAGCAGGAGAGTTCCAGAAAAACATCTATTTCTGCTTTATTGACTATGCCAACGCCTTTGAATGTGTAGATCACAATAAATTGTGGAAAATTCTGAAAGAGATGGGAATACCAGACCACCTGATCTGCCTCTTAAGAAATCTGTATGCAGGTCAGGAAGCAACAGTTAGAACTGGACATGGAACAACAGACTGGTTCCAAATAGGAAAAGGAGTTCATCAAGGCTGTATATTGTCACTCTGTTTATTTAACTTATATGCAGAGTACATCATGAGAAATGCTGGACTGGAGGAAACACAAGTTGGAATCAAGATTGCCAGGAGAAATATCAATAACCTCAGATATGCAGATGACACCACCCTTATGGCAGAAAGTGAAGAGGAACTAAAAATCCTCTTGATGAAAGTGAAAGTGGAGAGTGAAAAGGTTGGCTTAAAGCTCAACATTCAGAAAACAAAGATCATGGCATCTGGTCCCATCACTACATGGGAAATAGATGGAGAAACAGTGGAAACAGTGTCAGACTTTCTTTTTCTGGGCTCCAAAATCACTGCAGATGGTGACTGTAGCCATGAAATTAAAAGACGCTTACTCCTTGGAAGGAAAGTTATGACCAACCTAGATAGCATATTCAAAAGCAGAGACATCACTTTGCCAACAAAGGTTCGCCTAGTCAAGGCTATGGTCTTTCCTGTGGTCATGTATGGATGTGAGAGTTAAACTGTGAAGAAGGCTGAGCACCGAAGAATTGATGCTTTTGAACTGTGGTATTGGAGAAGACTCTTGAGAGTCCCTTGGACTGCAAGGAGATCCAACCAGTCCATTCTGAAGGAGAGGAGCTCTGGGATTTCTTTGGAAGGGATGATACTAAAGCTGAAACTCCAGTATTTTGGCCACCTCATGCGAAGAGTTGACTCATTGGAGAAGACTCTGATGCTGGGAGGGATTGAGGGCAGGAGGAGAAGGGGACGACAGAGGATGAGATGGCTGGATGGCATCACTGACTCATTGGATGTGAGTCTGAGTGACCTCTGGGAGCTGGTGATGGATAGGGAGGCCTGGCGTGCTGTAGTTCATGCGGTTGCAAAGAGTCGGACACGACTGAGTGACTGATCTGATCTGATCTGAGTGACTGAACTGAACTGAACTGAACTGATATACCCAGAGAATTGACCCTACCAAGCAACTCAGAAAGACATTACTATTGTTTGGAAAATGAGAGAAATAAATACAAACTCTGAGATGGAGTCTAGCACAGTGTAGACAAGCAAGAAAGTATCTTAGTGCCACTATCACAACTCTGGATTGCTGGAGGCTGGAGGGCTCTTCAGTTCAGTAGCTCATTCATGTCCAACTCCCTTCATCCCCATAGACTGCAGCATGTCAGGGTTCCCTGTCCATCAGCAAGTCCTAGAGCCTGCTCAAACTCATGTCCATTGAGTCAGTGATGCCATCCAACCATCTCATCGTCTGTTGTTCCCTTCTCCTCCTGCCTTAAATCTTTCCCAGCATCAGTGTCTTTTCAAATGAGTCATTTCTTTTTTTTTTTTATTTTGCTTAACTTTACAATATTGTATTGCTTTTACAATATATCAAGATGGATCCCCCGCAAGTATACACGTGTTCCCCATCCTGAACCCTCCTCCCTCTCCCCTCCCCACACCATCCCTCCAGGTCGTCCCAGTGCTCCAGCCCCAGACATTTGTTATCGGGCATCGTACCTGGACTGATGACTCGTTTCAGATATAATATTATACATATTTCAATACTATTCTCCCCAATCATCCCACCCTCTCCCGGTCCCAGAGTCCAAAAGTCTGTTCTATACATCAGTGTCTCTTTTGCTGTCTCGTAAATAGGGTTATTTTTACCATCTTTCTAAATGCCATATATATGCGTTAGTATACTGTATTTGTGTTTTTGTTTCTGGCTTACTTCACTCTGTAAAATAGGCTCCAGTTCCATCCACCTCCTTAGAACTGATTCAAATGTATTCTTTTTAATGGCTGAGTAATACTCCATTGTGTATATGTACCACAGCTTGCTTATCCATTCATCTGTGGATGGACATCTAGGTTGCTTCCACGTTCTGGCTATTGTAAACAATGCTGCTATGAACATTGGGGTACACGTGTCTCTTTCAATTCTGGTTTTCTCAGTGTGTATGCCCAGCAGTGGGATTGCTGGATCATAAGGCAGTTCTATTCCCAGTTTTTTGAGGAATCTCCATACTGTTCTCCATAGTGGCTGTACTAGTTTGCATTCCCACCAACAGTGTAAGAGGGTTCCCTTCTCTCCGCACCCTCTCCAGCATTTATTGCTTGTGGACTTTTGGATAGCAGCCATTCTGATTGGCGTGAAATGGTATCTCATAGTGGTTTTGATTTGCATTTCTCTGATAATGAGTGATGTTGAGCATCTTTTCATGTGTTTGTTAGCCATCTGTATGTCTTCTTTGGAGAAATGTCTATTTAGTTCTTTGGCCCATTTTTTGATTGGGTCATTTATTTTTCTGGAATTGAGCTGTAGAAGTTGCTTATATATTTTTGAGATTAGTTGTTTGTCAGTTGCTTCATTTGCCCAGAATATCGGAAATAAAATCAAAAAAGAACAAATGGGGCCTAATCAAACTTAAAAGCTTCTGCACAACAAAGGAAACTATAAGCAAGGTGAAAAGACAGCCTTCAGAATGGGAGAAAATAATAGCAAATGAGTCATTTCTTCACATCAAGTGGCCAAATTATTGGAGTTTCAACTTCAGCATCAATCCTTCCAATGAATATTCTGGCCTGATTTCCTTTAGGATTGCCTCCTTTGATCTCCTTGCAGTCCAAAGGACTCTCAAGAGTCTTCTCCAATACCACAGTTCAAAAACAGCAATTCTTCAGCGCTCAGCTTTCTTTCTTTTTTTTTTTACTTTTTTTAAAATTTTATTTTTTAACTTTACAATATTATATTGGTTTTGCCATACATCAACATGAATCTGCCACAGGTGTACACGTGTTCCCCATCCTGAACCCTCCTCCCTCCTCCCTCCCGGTACCATCCCTCTGGGTCATCCCAGTGTAGCAGCTCCAAGCATCCAGTATCGTGCATCGAACCTGGACTGGCTTTCTTTATTGTCCAACTCTCACTACCATACTTGACTACTGTAAAAAACATAGGTTTGCCTAGATGGACCTTTGTTGGCAAAGTAATGTCTCTGCTTTTGAATATGCTATCTAGGTTGGTCATAGCTTTTCTTCCAAGGAGAAAGCATCTTTTAATTTCATGGTTGCAGTCACCATCTGTCATGATTTTGAAGCTCAAGAAAATAAAGTCTCTCACTGTTTCCATTATTTCCCCATCTACTAAAAACCATTGTATTTCTTTATACTAAAGATGAAACTGAGGCGGTGAAGGGGAGGGTCATGCTGATGATCACATGGTACTCCATTGGTGGTATAGATAGGACCCAGATCCCAAGAACACTGTTTTCTTTTTAGTATGAAAGCTAAATAGCTTGTGACATTAAGGTAGGGGAAAAAACCTCAAGGAATATAAGAATTTTAGTTATTGGTTTCCACATCCATGGAGAAAGTAAGCAGCATTCTCAGTCTAGTCCCCAGAGTGAAACAGACATAAAAACAAATAATTATATAAGCTAGTAATTTTTAATACTCTGAATTTATCTATCTTCCAACTTTGACTTTTTCCTAATGAACTAGACTCAGGGACAAAGTCCATTCTATGTTGTTGACATCTATGTTTTAAAATAGTTTTCCTCTCTAAAATTAGGAATTGGACAGTCCTAGGAGAAAATATTTTCACGTTTTCAGAGAAAATTCTGTCAGGGGATATAGAAGAAGTTCCTGGGTTTTCAGCTTCCTGTCTCTCAGGCCACTCCTAGAAAGAGAGGGTGAACCTGCAGGGCTTTGAGGGCCCTTCTACTTCAGAGACGGGGAAGGCAATGGCACCGCACCCCAGTACTTTTGCCTGGAAAATCCCATGGATGGAGGATCCTGGTAGGCTCCAGTCCATGGAGTCGCTAAGAGTCGGACACGACTGAGCGACTTCCCTTCCACTTTTCACTTTCATGCATTGGAGAAGGCAATGGCAACCCACTCCAGTGTTCTTGCCTGGAGAATCCCAGGGACGGGGGAGCCTGGTGGGCTCCGTCTGTGGGGTCGCACAGAGTCGGACACGACTGGAGCGACTTAGCAGCAGCAGCTACTTCAGAGATTCACTGAACATGGATAACAAAAAGCCAGACTTCTTACCCTTTTTAATATACCTGATTTTTCAAGCAAATATATTATTTGCAAGAAATAAATTATATATATATATATATCACTGAGTAGGAATGGATACTAATCATTCTGGTAAATAGATTTCAGTTTACTCTCCAAACATAAAACTAAAGCAGCACTCAAATTATTTATAAATGAACCAAGAGGGATGAGGAGGTAATTCCAGGGAACTGCCAGTTGTTAAAATGGTTGATAAATTGGGTTTAAATGAGGCCTGCTCTGTCTCTATATCAGAGTGAGTTTCTACATATAAGGTTTGTACCTGGATCCCGCTCTGGCAGTAGTAAAATGAGCTAGATATTTCAGGGGAAGGCATGTCCACACCAACTAAGAATGTCATCTTCCCACCAGTTCAATACTTGGTGTGTAATAGACAATGTTAGTTGAATAGACCAATATACTCGCCAAGCTGTTAGCAGTAGTGTTTGGTCCTTTTTGCGTGATATGTACTTTTCATGGGGGAACAACAGTGCTTAACCAAGCAAACCCATTTTAATGGTAAATGTCCAGCTGTTCTTTAAAGAGAAATTTGGGGATTACAGATACCTCCTGGTGCTGTTTACAGAGGCCACTGATTTACAAAAACAAAAAAACAATAACTGTTTCTCAAATAGTATTGAACTGCTGATAGATTTTATCTGTAAGATCATCTCCATTTATGCAAGAAAGACATCCTGGTGGACCTACAATTTAAGAAGAGCTAGGTAGGAATTTAGAAGATGTTAGAGTCACAGATGCTTAGAATGATGAGCTAAACATCTTCTGGCTCATCTTCTTCTTATTTCCAAACTACTATTCTTCTAAAAATTTTTATTTCCTGTGAATTTTACAAAATGACTTAGGTCCAGCAAGTGTAAAATCTAGACACATTAGCACGCAAGCATATTGCTTTTTTGTAACATGCATAGTAAGTATAAATACCTCTATTAAAATATTTTTGGCATTTGCTGACCATATTTTTAAAACAGTGCTTCCAAACCTGCCTGTAGATTAAGAAATCCTGAAGACATTCACCTTTAATGCAGAAGAGTAATATTGCAATTTGTAAAGGTGGGTGTACAAGTCTGAATTATGTTAATATGAAAAGATAATTATTTACATGACACTGAAGGGTAGTTCTTTCCCTCAGTTGAGACAGAATAGCACAGTATAACAAGAATCATCATTACAAATTTTAAAATGCTTTCTATCACATTGAATATGGCAAGCATCCAGTACGACTGACATCCTTCAAGTTTTAATACCTAAGACTAGACCTAGAGCAACTTTGCTGACAGACTGCATGTAACACATAGTAATGTGGAAAGACAGAACATTTGTATTTTTAGTTACTTTACCCTCTATCACCTGAAAATGTCCAAGTAGGCTGTATATTTCATTTGTAGACCTATGGAATAATGGTTGTTGGCAATTATGCATAAAAGTCCAAAAAATGCTAAGAGAATTATTATTGTTTAAACACACCCCTTCTAATATAGACTATTCTGTAAAGTGGCAATAAAATTCTATAGAGTAAGATAAAATGGGGCTTCCTAAGTGGCTCTCAGGGAAGGCAGTGGCACCCCACCCCAGTACTCTTGCCTGGAAAATCCCATGGACGGAGGACCCTGGTGGGCCGCAGTCCATGGGGTCGCTAAGAGTCGGACACGACTGAGCGACTTCACTTTCACTTTTCACTTTTCACTTTTATGCATTGGAGAAGGAAATGGCAACCCACTCCAGTGTTCTTGCCTGGAGAGTCCCGGGGACGGTGGAGCCTGGTGGGCTGCCGTCTATGGGGTTGCACAGAGTCGGACATGACTGAAGCGACTTAGCAGCAGCAGCAGCAAGTGGCTCTAGTGGTAAAAAAATCTACCTGCCAATGCAGGAGACGTGGGTTCAATCTGTGGATCTGGAAGAATTGACAACCTGCTCCAGTTTTTTTGCCTGGAAAATTCCATAGATAGAGGAGTCTGGTGGGCTACAGTTCACGTGGCTGCAAAGAGTCAGACACTACTGACCGACTGAACACAAGATAAAAGTTACTTCAAGCTTTTCTTGCCCACCTACTAATAAAATGTTTAAATAGCACTAGTGTAAAACGTTGTGCTTTTGAGTAGCAAAGTTGTGGGAATAAACATAACCCTAAGAGATAGCAGGGCATCAGATTTGTTATTCTCTGGAAGAATCTGTTGATTGGCACAAGGCTTCAGCTCTGAGACCAGTGACCAGTAAGGAATAAGGTTAATTGCATGCATGTTCATGAACAGACATGGTTCAGAGTCTGGATCTGAGAATTAGAAGAAACTTTAAAGCTCAACAAGTCTCACAGTGACTTGCCCTTTTGGTTCTCCCCCAGGGACCTGGAAGAGTAGTTTCAGGTTTGTGGATCAAGTTAGTTAGAAAGTGCCGCTTTTGAGATCTGGGAGTATATTCTAACATACTGATTCCATAAATCTTATGTCTATACACACTGCCCTAGATCCAGCTGAAATCCCAGAGCATGATCAAATAGGCTTCTCATGTGGATTTAACAGAGATCAAAATTACTATTGCATTACAGTATCTGCCCAGAATAGAGTGTTTCAAACTTGCATCCAAGGTCTGTAACGTGTAGGTCAAGTTCTTGTGTATGGATTTCTAGGCCACTAGTTTAATACATTTGGTGAATATAGTAAGTTTTTTGAAAATGTGTGAAAATTATGTGGTATGTGGTTATTTGGTCTTTATGGTATCTCAGACAGTAAAGAATCTGCCTGCAATGTGGGAAACCTGTATTTCATCCCTGGGTTGGGAAGATCCCCTGGAGGAGGGCATGGCAAGCCACTCCAGTATTCTTGCCTGTAGCATCCGCATAGACAGAGAAGCCTGGTGGGCTACAGACCATGGGGTCGCAAAGAGCTGGACATGACTGAGCAATTAAGCACAGCATGGCACATGTGATTATTTTATATAAACTTGATTTAATTCTCATAATCCTATGAGATAGTTGCAATTTATGCCCCCATTTTACAGATGTAGCAAATAAAGCATAGAAAAGCTCATGCGTCTTGGTAAAGATCACATTTAGTAAAGCCAGAATTAAAATACAGGCGGTGATATTCCAGAGTCTCTGATGTCAAACATTCACCTGACCTACCATGTGGTCTCTCCTATGCCTCTTCCCTATATGAATTTCCCTTGTTTTACAAACTTTGGAACTAAAGCTTTGAGTGAGGTTGCTGAATCATGTCAGAAATGGTGTCCAGAAAGGAAATACACATCACTTCCTTTTTTTCCCCCATTTCATCAGTGAAATATTATTGAGATAAGTAATAATGAGGGATAGAGGTCTTTTGAAATTTTGCAGTAGAAGGTTTTGAGGATTCAACTTACCTTTGGCAGTTTTAAGGCTAACGTTCAAGCTGCTGCTGCTGCTGCTGCTGTCACCTCAGTCGTGTCCGATTCTATGCGACCCCGTAGACGGCAGCCCACTAGGCTCCTCTGTCCCTGGGATTCTCCAGGCAAGAACACTGGAGTGGGTTGCCATTTCCTTCTCCAATGTATGAAAGTGAAAAGGGAAAGTGAAGTTGCTCAGTCATGCCCGACTCTTAGCGACCCCATGGACTGCAGGTTACCAGGCTCCTCTGTCCATGGGATTTTCCAGGCAAGAGTACTGGAGTGGAGTGCCAAGATGTTTTGAATGGTAGGCTTTAACAAAGAGGGTTGTTGGAATTTAGGGAGTGGGGTTGGCTGACTGCTCCTTGAGAAGCCTGAAGGAGACGACATCCTGTGGGGATAAAATATCTGTGGCCCTTCATCTTCTGGGCTTACAAACCAGGTTACATCATCACTAAAGGAGCTCCATATCTCATGAAAAAATTGTTAGATAAGAATGCTAATGTATTAATTTGCAATGAGAACTATAGTCCCCTGTGCACTGGAATACTTGCATCAGCATGGACAGCACATTCTCTCACTGTAGGCAGGCCGTCGTCGAAAACCAAATTATAATCAGATAGAAGCTTGCTTGATTAGTATGGAATTAGAGAAAGGAGAATCAGTTCGATGATTTTAGGCTTAATGGGGTGAGACAAAAACAGCCTGATATGTCCATCTCCACAGCAGGGATAGTTTTTTAAATAGCAGTATAATATTCACACTTCACTGACCTAAATTCCCTCTCCTTTCATGGAGCTGGGAGAGGCACAGCCAACTTTTCTCTTGTCATTATGATTTTCCTCTAATTATTTTCTGACCAGTTTCCTTTCTGTTGGGATGAGTTATCTTTTTTTAAAAAATATGTTTAATATTTTTAGTTAAATTTGCTGAAGCAAAAAAAAAAAAAAAAAAAACCCTATCCTTTCTTTCAAATTATTTCTACTAACTTTTCTAATTTGTCTTTGGATTGCTGCTCAGAGAACAGGTGAAGTTCTAAGTATTTCTATTTATTATTAGCTTAACAGAATAAAATCTCAAAGTAATATATGGTAAGTATGACTTCTCATTTACCCTCTCTGATGCCTATACATTTTGCTTATGAAAAAATAAGCGAAAGTCAATAAAGGAAGACTTGATAAGGAGATGTTGAAAACCGAGGGTATATCCTGGACTTAATTCACATAATCACATTTAACTCAAGAGTCCCATATATTTTTTCTGCCTTTGTTGTTGTTCAGTCACTTAGTCATGTCAGATGCTTTGTGACCCCATGGACTGCAGCATGCCAGGCTTCCCTGTCCTTCACTATCTCCCGGAGTATACTCAAACTCAGCTATGGGGTTGCACAGAGTTGGGCACAATTGAAGCGACTTAGCAGCAGCAAGTCCACTGAGTCGGTGATGCCATGCCACCATCTCATCCTCTCTTGCCCCTTTTCTTTCTATCCTTAGCCTGTGAACTAAAATAATTGAGTCTCAGAAAGGTTACATTAATGCCTTACAAGGTATTAAACATGAAACAACTATTCATTCACATTTATTGAAGTGTTCTTATTCAAACAAAACAGCTTTAACTCTGGAAGATTGTTTTTGTAAGTGTTAAAACCAGAATGTTTAACTTATTTATTGTTTAACTTGAAAATTCTATTAACCAGAATATCCTATTTCCAAGTCTTTGGCTCAATTGATATATTTACATTTATATCAACTCTGTAATATAAAATCTCTTGTTTCCGACCACAGGACAGTGTCCAGAGCATACTTTAGGCTTGGTAAACTCCTAGAGGAAGAAGATAGGTTCTTATACCCATTCTTCCATTGGATTCAGGCTGTTAGCCTGATACTCTCCCCAGGGTGTAGCGGTTGCTGTTGATGGTAACCTGTTTTACATCTTCTCATCCACCTCTAAGTTTACCAGTATCTTTGAGGTACACGTCCTGAACACCCTGCTAGCATCTCACCATAAAATTCTCTATCTTTGTTTCTCTGCCTGGTAGATTTCTTCAGTTCCAGGAAAGCAGGACACCCTAAAAATGCTGGAATATACATACCCACGGTAACCTCACTGAATTTGGAAGACAAATATTTCAGCTTCCCAAACTTCTATGAGATAATTGGGTAGTATAATACATGTTACTAGATGCCTGAAGAGTCCCATTGGAGATTTAGCCCCTAAGTATCACTTACTAATTAACACACCTTTTATTGAATCCTTGCATTCATAGTCTCACTTTTACCACTTATGCTTCCTGGCATTGCCTCTCAGATAAATTGTGCCTGTTTAAAGGCCTGATTTTGTGAGAACCCAAGAAAAGCAAATCACTCACTTATGATTTTCTATCATGATGTACTCACTGTGTTAAGTTAATTAATCACATTTTACTATTAAACATAGAGAATGAATCTTTATTTAGAACCATTGAATAACATATAATAGAGCTCCTTATTCTACTTCCCTAAGACTTGACAAGGGAAGTCCTTGTTTCTGAAGATTCTCAAGAACTGTAGGTGATTTTTAACTTTGCAGATGGTCAAGCATGATTCTTTAGCAAGATTATTATTTTGCTTTGAAAAGAACCTGTTAATGTATTTAATACTCTTGAGAGTCCCTTGGACTGCAAGGAGATCCAACCAGTCCATCCTAAAGGAAATCATTCCTAAATATTCATTGGAAGGACTGTTGCTGAAGCTGAAACTCTAATATTTGGCCACTTGGTGTGAACTGACTCATTTGTAAAAACCCTGATGCTTTCACAATAACAAGGGGCTAGATGTTTTAAGATCTAGATTCTAGTCTTGGTTCAGTCACTAACTTGGTCTGTGACTGCAGATCACTATTTGAACACTGTAGGCCTCTTTATAAACTAGATTTTTCTAGATGATTCCTAAGATACTTTTTAGCTCTAATGTTCTATGACTAGATATGAACAACATTAAAAACAATGAGGAAACCTAACATATATTTACAAATTGGCCTCCCTTTCAGGGGAATAGTACAACAACAAAACAAAAACAAAGTGAAGTTTTTGACATATATCACCCAATGCTAAATCACCTATGGTGTATATATCAACACAATTTTTCTCAAGTTCTTTGGGACCTTACTGGTTGGTATTTGAGAAAAATAATTGGGTGCATTCACCATTTTTGAAATGTATTTCCTTGAAGTAAATTCCTAGAAGTGGAATTAACAGGTAAAAGGTTCTGACCATTGATCAGTTCAGTTCAATCTCTCAGTCATGTCCAACTCTTTTCGACCCAATGGACTATAGCACACCAGGCCTCCCTGTCCATCACCAACTCCCAAAGTTTACTCAAACTCATGTCCATTGAGTCAGTGATGCCATCCAACCATCTCATTCTCTGTCATTTCCTTCTCCTCTTGTCTTCAATCTTTCCCAACACAGGTTTTTAATGAATTTTCAATCTGACTGCATAAAGACAAATATTCCAATAAATAGTATAATTCTGAAACTTTTTACTTAAGGGCTCTTTCTTTCCCCATTTTTCTGCCATCTCCACCTTTCTATAGAATTCTGTTTAGTTGCTCAGTCATGTCCGATATTTTGCAACCCCATGGGCAGCAGGCTTCCCTGTCCTTCACCATCTCCCGGACCTTGCTTAAACTCAAGTCCATTGAGTCAGTGATGCCATCCAACCATCTCATCCTCTGTCATTTTCTTCTCCTCCTGCCTTCAATCTTTCCCAGCATCAGGGTCTTTTCTAATAGGTCGGCTCTTTGCATCATGTGGCCAAAGTATTGGAGCTTCAGTTTCAGCATCAGTCCTTCCCTTGAATATTCAGGATTGATTTCCTTTAGGATTGACTGGTTGGGTCTCTTTGCAGTCCAAAGGACTCTCACGAGTCTTCTCCAGCACCACAGTTCAAAGGCATTAATTCTTTCACGTTAGCCTTCTTTATGGTCCAACTCTCACATCCATACATGACTCCTGGAAAAACCATAGCTTTGACTATGTGGACCTTTGTTGGCATTACTTTGTCAGCAAACTAATTTCTCTGCTTTTTAATACAGTGTCTGGGTTTGTCATAGCTTTTCTTCCAATGAGCAGGCATCTTTTAATTTCATGGCTGCAGTGATTTTGTAGCCCAAGAAAATACAGTCTCTCAGTTTTTCCATAGTTTGCCCATCTATTTACCATGAAGTCATGGCACTGGATGCTGTGATCTTTTTTTGAATGTTGAATTTTAAGCCAGCTCTTTAACTCTCCTATTAACCTTCATAATGTAGATTTTAAGAACATACATTCAGCCAGATTGAGTTCAAAGTCAGGGTTTGCTAACATATAGCTGATGACTAGAAAATTATTTAGCTTTTCTGTGTCTTATTTAAAATAACTGTAATGATATTATGTACCTTGAAAGGTAGTTGCAAGGATTAAATGGCATTATACATAAATCTCTGAGAACACTTAATGTGTGTTAACTTTTAAGAGTATAATGTATATATATACATATACATACATATACATACATATATATATATACATATATATACATCTCCAAGCCAGGCTTCAGCAATATGTGAACCGTGAACTTCCTGATGTTCAAGCTGGTTTTAGAAAAGGCAGAGGAACCAGAGATCAAATTGCCAACATCCGCTGGATGATCGAAAAAGCAAGAGAGTTCCAGAAAAATATCTATTTCTGCATTATTGACTATGCCAAAGCCTTTGACTGTGTGGATCAGAGTAAACTGTGGAAAATTCTGAAAGAGATGGGAATACCAGACCACCTGATCTGCCTCTTGAGAAATTTGTATGCAGGTCAGGAAGCAACAGTTAGAACTGAACATGGAACAACAGACTGGTTCCAAATAGGAAAAGGAGTTCGTCAAGGCTGTATATTGTCACTCTGTTTATTTAACTTATATGCAGAGTACATCATGAGAAATGCCGGACTGGATGAAACACAAGTTGGAATCAAGATTGCTGGGAGAAATATCAATAACCTCAGATATGCAGATGACATCACCCTTATGGCAGAAAGTGAAGAGGAACTCAAAAGCCTCTTGATGAAAGTGAAAGTGGAGAGTGAAAAAGTTGGCTTAAAGCTCAACATTCAGAAAATGAAGATCATGGCATACAGTCCCATCACTTCATGGGAAATAGATGGGGAAACAGTGTCAGACTTTATTTTGGGGGGCTCCAAAATCACTGCAGATGGTGGCTGCAGCCATGAAATTAAAAGACGCTTACTCCTTGGAAGGAAAGTTATGACCAACCTAGATAGCATATTCAAAAGCAGAGACATTCCTTTGCCAACAAAGTTCGTCTAGTCAAGGCTATGGTTTTTCCTGTGGTCATGTATGGATGTGAGAGTTGGACTGTGAAGAAGGCTGAGCACTGAAGAATTGATGCTTTTGAACTGTGGTGTTGGAGAAGACTCTTGAGAGTCCCTTGGCCTGCAAGGAGATCCAACCAGTCCATTCGGAAGGAGATCAGCCTTGGGATTTCTTTGGAAGGAATGATGCTAAACCTGAAACTCCAGTACTTTAGCCACCTCATGCAAAGAGTTGACTCATTGGAGAAGAGTCTGATGCTGGGAGGGATTGGGGGCAAGAGGAGAAGGGGACGACAGAGGATGAGATGGCTGGATGGCATCACTGACTCGATGGACTTGAGTCTCAGTGAACTCCGGGAGTTGGTGATGGACCGGGAGGCCTGGCATGTTTCGATTCATGGGGTCGCAAAGAGTCGGACACAACTGAGGGACTGATCTGATATATATATATATATATATATATATATGTGTGTGTGTGTGTGTGTGTGTGTGTATTTCCTTTACAAGTGGGATATCATGTCTTGAGAAAACGATAAGTTGTTATGGGAGCTTGTTGAGTACCTATATGCTCTCCAGGTGTCAATGCCTAGTAGTAAGTTTAAAGCTTCAACTGTAGTTCAGGAAGAGGTCTAGCCAGCCTTGTGGTTTATATTTATCAGGTTTATATTTACTTACATAGGCAGAAATTTCACATGTATAAATAGCTAACATTGTGTGAGGAGAGAAGAACAGGACTTTCTTTTGACACCTACTCTTAAGAGGTTGCAGTAAAGGACTGAATGGACCATACAACAAGTAGCCAAAGAACTAAAGAGTGATTCCATAAAAGTCAAAGTACAGAGTTTCAAGCAGAAGGTACTCAAAACAGTCAAGTTATATAGACTTGAGACCAGATAAAGACTGTCAAAAAAATCATTGCATCTGACAATTCAAAGGTTATTCCTAACCTTTGAGAGAATAGTGTTGGGGGAATGATGAAGGAAGAAACTAGATTTCAGGTGACTACGGAATATATAGGAGGTAGAAAATACAAGTCAGGGCATGAAGATTACCATTTCAATATGGTGTCAGGTAAATGGCTGCTGCTGCTGCTAAGTCGCTTCAGTCATGTCTGACTCTGTGTGACCCCATAGACGGCAGCCCACCAGGCTCCTCTGTCCCTGGGATTCTCCAGGGAAGAATATTGGAATGAATTGCTATTTCCTTCTCCAATGCCTGCATGCATGCTGCTGCTGCTGCTGCTAAGTCGCTTCAGTTGTGTCCGACTCTGTGCGACCCCACAGACAGAAGCCCACCAGGCTCCCCTGCTAAGTTGCTTCAATCGTGTCTGACTCTGTGCAACCCTATGGACAGCAGCCCACCAGGCTCCTCTGTCCACGGGATTCTCTAGGCAAGAATACTGGAGTGGGTTGCCATTTCCTTCTCCACAGGTACATGGAGTTCATACCTGATCCAGCTGAGAACAAGAACACAAAAATATGGTCATGTGCTTTTAACATATAACTTAGTATTTTGTATAATTAGTATTTTAGTATAGTTTACTTAGTACTTTGGTATGATTTTCTACATATAGTAAGTTACATATGCACACACAGATATGTCTATGTGTATGTATATGCATGTATATAGGGCCTCCTCAGTGGCTCAGTGGTGAAGAATCTGCCTGTAATGCAGGAGAAACAGGAGACGTAGGTTCAGTCCCTTGGTCAGGAAGATACCTGGAGGAGGGCAGAGCAACACACTCCAGTATTCCTGCCTTGGGAATTCCATGGACAGAGGAGCCTGATGGGCTATAAGTCCATGGGGTTACAAAGGATAAGACATAACTGAAGCCACTGAGCACACACGCATGCATGTGTACACACACACACACACACACACACAACAATGTTTCTATACTATTTAGCATTCAGTCTTGCTTATTTTTTAAGCTAAAATTTCTAATGGTACTTAGCATTTGAGGATAGCAGTTTTTTTTCCTTTTTTTAATTTTTTTTTATTTTTTAACTTTATAATATTGTACTGGTTTTGCCATATATCAACATGAATTCGCCACAGATATACACGTGTTCCCCATCCTGAACCCCCTCCCCCTCCCCTCCCCTCCCTGTACCATCCCTCTGGTCGTCCCATTGTACCAGCCCCAAGCATCCAGTATGGTGGATCAAACATGGACTGGTGACTCGTTTCATATATGATATTATACATGTTTCAATGCCATTCTCCCAAATCATCCCACCCTCTCCCTCTCCCACAGAGTCCAAAAGACTGTTCTATACGTCAGTGTCTCTTTTGCTGTCTCGTATACAGGGTTATTGTTACCATCTTTCTAAATTCCATATATATGCATTAGTATCTAATGAGGTGGATGAAAATGGAGCCTATTATACAGAGTGAAGTAAGCCAGAAAGAAAAACACCAATACAGTATACTAACACATATATATGGAATTTAGAAAGATGGTAACAATAACCCTGTATATGAGGATAGCAGTTTTATGTATCCATTTCCTAGCTATATTTAAGTCAGAGGATACTGACAAATTAGTATTTAGAAAATTCATTCTATTTAAGATGGTAGAAAGTGAGGGAAATGATAGTAGAAAGAAAGGAAGAAAAGTGCTAAGGACTAAGGTTGTAAGTAAAAAAAAATAGAGAAAAGAAAGCTAACAAGGAATAAAGCAAAACATTACTTCTGCAAATCAGAAAAAAGCTAAAGGCAGCTGCAGAAGTTGTTGCTGATGAATTCAGTTCTTATCCTGGATATCTTTTCCGACTATCAAGGCAAGACATTTTGAGGAAGATTTCTGGGGTCACAGCTGAAATTTTCACATCAGGATTAGTTTAGATCTCCAGATCTCTGACTCATGACCTCCTAAACAGAATATAGATTTGCTCTCAGAAGAAGGAAGGCAAGTTAATCTAGCAGAATGCTTTAAGTAGGTCCCCAAAAGAAACATTTTTATCCATTCTACTGAAATTGGAGACAAGGCTAAATTTAGCTGTGATAGACCTCTAAATTGTCTACTAAATGCCACTGGGAATGCTTTTAAACAAAATAACCTTGTGCTGCACAGGAGAAGCCAATGAACACAGAATGAATGCTGTCATTATAAACAACTAATGCCATTTCTGTCCCCATTTTAGATTATTTCAGCAAGGAAGAACCATAATGTTTATTGGACATTTGTTATTAAAAACATTTTCTATGAGAAAAATTACTCTTTCTCAAAGTAGATTTTGAAAAATATATGTGCTGTTAATGTCTGGCATGGTCTTGTCACAGGTAAATATGGTTGGTGAATAAAATTCAGGGGTGAAGGCAGCCTCCAGCTCCCAGAATTATGAGAAGATGCTAATGCGCAAATGGTCCCATTTTGTGTTTATTCAAAAGAGCAAACACACACACACACACAGAGAAAAGAATACAGAAACTCCAAGAGCAAGACTATAAAGGAAACCAAGTTTAACATAGGTACTGTCTTACTTTCTGTTTTCATACATTCTCCTTCGTCTATCAAAATTAGGTGCTTATTATGAGTTTTGATTTTTAAGGATTCTGTTCTCAACCAGGAGTCAATAAAGCTGTATTTTAACTAAGAAGCCGTTTAGAATTAGTTCTTCTAGCACAGCTGAATTTTAAACAGTCAACCAACAAATACTACATCTATCTTATGTATGTAGTACTGTGAAGTTACAGAAGGCCTAGATATTGCTCGAAGCATATTATCTTTGTTAGGCTAATAGAAGATGACACAGAGAACAATAAAGATGACACTTGATTAAGTCCTGTTGATGGAGCTACTGCTGTCTTATATTAATAGCATTATCCATTCCAAACAATGTAGTAGTATAAGAGAGAGTATAGCCTTCCAGTGAAAGTTACAGAATCTGGGGCCAGTTTACTGGTTCTGCCATGTATTAGCTGTATGACCATGGGAAAATCCCTGAAAGTACACTTGCTTCAGTTTCATGTATTTATCGTGGAGGCGAATCTAATATCTTCCTCATAGAATTGATTTTGTCATTTCCCTCCTCTCTATGAGTGGTGTTTGGTCAGGGATTAACACTGCCAAGCAAGTTTCTCTAGCATCATTTTCAGGTTTAGTAGGTAGATAGTAGGTGTGAATACAAAGGATTCATCACATCCAATTTAAGATTTCTGGGCTTCTGATCGTACTATAGGTGCCTCGTTATTCAGTGACACTAATGAATTCTCTTCTTCATTGGAGCATAGACGGCTATAGAAGAAAGGCTAAAAACCACATGAAAAGCCTGGTGTCAGAGTCCCAGAGATGGTAGGAAAAGTCCTGACACTAAACTACAAAGCGAGGGAAGCCATTAGCCCAGTGACACCCATGGACACAGTCTTGCTCAGCAGAAAGGGACATGGCTCAGTGGGTATGAGTGATTCAGACAGCAGGACTCACTTGCGGGTGAGGAAGCCAACTCAAAGCTTTTGTTCTGAAGGGAGGTCGACATTCCAGCTGCTGATAGAAGAGCAGGATAGTTGCCTGACACTGTGCTTGCCCTGAACTTACCTAGGGTTTTCCCACTCTCTATGTCTTTCTCTCTAGTTCTCTCCATGTGCTGACATTTTACTTGTTCTTAAGAATTGATGCTTTTGAACTGTGGTGTTGGAGAAGACTCTTGAGAGTCCCTTGGACTGCAAGGAGATCCAACCGATCCATTCTGAAGGAGATCAGCCCTGGGATTTCTTTGGAAGGAATGATGCTAAAGCTGAGACTCCAGTATTTTGGCCACCTCATGCGAAGAGTTGACTCATTGGAGAAGACTCTGATGCTGGGAGGGATTGGGGGCAGGAGGAGAAGGGGACGACAGAGGATGAGATGACAGGATGGCATCACTGACTCAATGGATGTCAGTCCTGGTGACCTCCGGGAGTTGGTGATGGACAGGGAGGCCTGGCGTGCTACGATTCATGGGGTCGCAAAGAGTTGGACACTACTGAGGGACTGAACTGAACTGAAAGCTGTATAAGTGAGGAATATAGATGGGATTCTGTTACTTCCCACAAAAAGGAAAACAAAGTCAACAAAAACTTACAGAGAAAAATAGACTTACATAATTAGAATACACAGAAAAGTCCAGCACATAGGATTTGCTTCAAGCATGGCTGGGCTCAGTGCTTGGAAGTTGTCGTCAATGATAGTGATGTGAAAATAGAGCCTAGATGCAGAAACACAGCCAAGCAATGGGAAAGTACTTAGTCTTACAGAAAAGGGAAATGGCTAACATGTTTTATCAAAGCCAGAACTGACCTCTTCAGCCTAATTGCTGTAGATTTTGTGTCTGCTCTTCACCCAGCACTGTGGCCAGGAGCATGGTCTCTGTTGGCTGGCCTAGATTTTCCCAGGTCCTCATAGGTCACCAGATGGGGCCAGCACCACCAGACTACAAGGGCTGAAACCGGGGAGAGGAAGTCCCCAAGTGAAAATACAACCATGAAATTCTGTTACATCAGGACAGGAATAAGTGGTTGATTTATGAAAAAAAAAAAAAAAAAAAAGCCACCGCTAGTACTAAAAATAACTTACAAATCCCACTGATGAAGCCTTGTTTATATTTTATTTCCTTCAGGAAATTTTTCCTGAAAATTCAGGAAATTTCATCAGCCAGAAGTGAACCCTTCCCATCCAAGTTCTGTCAAGCAATTCTGTTATTTGCCTTGTCATATTCACTTGTGTGTGTGCCTTCTCTCCTTTTATAATTTCTGGTTAAAGGCACTGTTTTGTTTGCACCTGAATTGAACATAGAGTCTAACACAACATGTTGCATATGGAAACTGTCATTAAGAAATATTGGCTTCTGTGTTTATACATAGATTTCTTTTTTATTTGAAAAATAGATGTATTGTTTTTAGAAAAATGAAATAGCTGTAAGTGATTAAGGACCCATGAAAATCAGTCATGGATAGGTTTTGGGGATTTCTCATTATCTTCAGAGTTTATTTATTGTTTGTATCTTCATCAGTCTTTAATCATTCACAATTATTTCACTTTTCTAAAAAAATTGTTAACCAATATTAGTTGAACACCTTGATGCATAGAAAGTGAGTAACATGATGCCACTCTATAGTCTCAGTTTCTTGTATAAGCCTAGTATTGTAATTTTTGTTGCACAGATTGTGACTGAAATATACAGAGGTTAAAACAAATAGCTGAGCTGTAGAGCTTGAGAAGGAGCCTGGATTTGAATTCAGAGCTGACTGAAGCGATGAGTGCTTTCATCATACCGCAAATACCGTATGCTTTATGTTTTAACATTTATGTGTCCTGGATTTCATCATGTGGGAGTGAGCTGTTGCTTTTCTGTGGTCCTTACTAGAAGGTGAGAGCATATTTTCATTATTTTCTTCATTTTCAAGCCCCTAACTTCACTTTCCACTTTCATGCATTGGAGAAGGAAATGGCAACCCACTCCAGTGTTCTTGCCTGGAGAATCCCAGGGATGGGGGAGCCTGGTGGGCTGCTGTCTCTGGGGTTGCATAGAGTCGGACACGACTGAAGTGACTTAGCAGCAATACCAACTAATAATATTTTTCCTTCCTCCCTTCTTTCCTCTTCTCCTTCCTTCTTTTTTTGTTATAATCTTTGAAGTAGTTGTGGAACATTCTGCATTTAGATATAATGGCATTGGGGTTCCCTGCTTGGCTTGGCTTATTGGGATAAAGAAGTTTAGGCTTAATCCTTGCTCCAACCAGTAAAATTTCTATCCTCTTGAAGAAGCTTGTTGTAAACTTTGTCTCCTTTTCCTTAAAATGGCTAATAGCAATAGTGCTTACTTTATAGGGTTCCTGTGAGACTTAAATGGAATACTTTATGAACACCATTAACTGTGAGCCTGGCACATAGTAAACACACAATAAAATCTCTGCACTATTGGCTACTATTTTTTTTATGAAGTACATTTGATATTTCAGACTTTATGACCTTCGAATTATTTTAAAATTTTGAATATCTATTTCCAAAACCAGAAAGTAGAACTTTTAAAAATAACCAAGAGATAGCAGTCAAATAAAGGTTAATGCAAATCATGCATGCATGTATAGCATTAAATATGTAAAACCATAATAACCATTCTGTGGCATCAGATCATCCAGGGAATTCTGAATCTCATAGAGCTGTCCCAGTGTTATTATCTCATGAACTGAAAAACTCATAGTGTCAACTTCTAATGAAGTCAAGCTAATCTCAATAAGCAGGAGAAGAGGTCCAAAATCTGACTGCAAAGTGAAAATCAGCCAATGGAACTGTTGAAAATATTTTGTTTTCAGTTAGTTCTTTTCTTTTCCTCCCCTGAAAAATCTGAGAAAGATCAGAGACATAATGTCCAAACAGGTCATTATTATTTGTAACCATAACACTCCCTTAACTCTGGGATAGACTCCTTTTTTTTTTTAGTTGGGTAAGATTGTTGCCTTGAAGGGTAGAGGAAAGACAAGTGAATCTCAAGTCTTGAGTCAGAAATGACTGATGGGTAGCACAAAAGGGAGGAAGATAGAGGATGACTCAATCCATATTTAACAACTGCAGAGTTAATGATAGTTACCTCTGTCTTCACCTGCTCTAACATCTCCCTCTCACCAATGTTCTGCGGTTGCTAAGCAACCTCTCCTAGAAGTAGTGGCGCAAGCAGGATCTGTCAAGTTCATTATTTTTGCCTTACAGAGGCAGTGGCTATGATGAAAGGAAAGGTACTATACTTTATCTCTGCTTGTACTTCATCTCTGTTTCTCTAAGCCCCATTCCTTTCTCACTTCTTGCTTTTAGGTACTCCTGGAGATCTAGAAAGAATTGGAGATAGTATTTTGTCTGAGAAGGAAGTGAGTGAAGGGGGAGGAAAAAATTGAAAACATAATGTTTATCTCAATTTCCATTTCCAGTTACTCTGTAAGCAGGTTACAAAATCAAACAATCTTGAAATTCAGCAAAAGAAGACAGGAATAAAATTAATGGTAGCTCTGTCCATGGGATGATATACTTCAAGGGGAGAAGAAATCCTAGTTTCTCCGATCCACTCATTACATGTTTCACTATGTGTTAACTATGAATCTCAGACAAAGTTAGAGTCAGGCAGTGGTGACAGAATATTTAAGATGAAATTGGCTATTACATGCAGGACCTCTATTTTTGCATATAACTTCAAAATACTGTGTTGAGATTGGAATTTCTTATGTTTGATTTGTTCCACTGAAATTAACTTTTTAAAAAATTATTTTGGAGACTAAATTGGTCTGTATTTCTTTCTTCCAGGGAAATTTGATGAATCTCTTTGACATAAAGTTATATTCTCTTCCATGGAATAATTATAACAAAATAAAATACTGGCTAATAGCATTCATTTTGGAAATATACAAACATGAAGTCATAACTTAATTTCAGTTTAATAGTTACATAATCCTGGATCCTGGATGGATCATTTAAGTCTTGCTAACCCTTGGTTTGATAATCTATAAAATGAGGATTCTAAACATACTATCCTTAAGAGTAGTTGTAGAGATTAAATGAAGTAATTCATGTAAAGCTTAGAAGAGTGAATGCACAATATAAGTGTCAAATAGGTAGGATGTCAATATTATTTTTTAAATTTTAGTTATTTCCAGTATCCTGCATTATTTGAGTGTATTACTATGCATTACTTCTGTGACAGTGCTAAGTACAATGTGAAATAATATCAAAAGCAAGGATCTTCATTCAGAGTTAGTATTTATAAAAAGATAATATTAAAAAAGAAGAGCCTTTTTTTTAGTTCCATTGAATGTCAGCTTTTTGGTGAGAGAATCTGGTTCTGCTGAAAATCCATACATATGTTATTGATGAAGAATGGTGACCCAGTGTTCTTTCCTTCCACCAGACTCTAGTCCTTCAGAAGACCTAGGCGATACATCAGTGAATGTCCTCACACTTAAACAATAGTTCAACAGAAATAATTTGAGATACAGTTTGACTGACAAAATAAAATCTGGGAAGATTTGTCTGAAATGAGATGAAGAATTCTCTGTCTTTGGGAATTTATTGTATTTTCAATATAACTAGATCAGTTGCAAAATCCAGGGAGTCTTAATTTAATACCTAAACCTTCTTGAAAAAGTTAAGCATTTCATTTCCATTCTCATGGTTTCATACTAGCATTTTGCCTAAACTTGTATTTATTTTCTCTGCAGCCACATGTCGCTAGTAAGTGTGCTTAATAAAGGTGCACCATAATTTGGTGATCATTTTGAGAATAGAAAAATTTAGAGCTCAGATAAATGTTAAACAGTAAAGAATGTTTATATATGCATAAGTGTTAGTCGCTCAGTCATGTCTGACTCTGCGACCCCATGGACTGTAGCCCGACTGGCTCCTCTGTCCGTAAAATTCTCCAGACAAGAATACTGGTAAGTGAAAGTCACTCAGTTGTGTCTGACTCTTTGTGACCCCATGGACTGTATAGTCCATGAACTTTTCCAGAATACTGGAGTGGGTTGCATTTCCTTCTCCAGGGCACCTTCTCAACCCAGGGATCAAATCCAGGTCTCCCACACTGCAGGCAGATTCTTTACCGTCTGAGCCATTGGGGAAACTCATATATGCGTACTGCGTATATTAAATGTGGCATATATAATTATTTATGAGAAGATACCTAAATTAGAAAATGATGGGAATTTGGGTAATTCAATAGATACCTCTTCAGTGACCCTAATCATGTTCTTTTTTTCCTCCTGTTTCCTCGCTTAATACGAACAATATCACACTCTCTGGCTTTCAAGAAAACTTATTGATAAATAAGAACATGTCTGGTTCTTTGGGAGAAAGAGCATCAGGAGGAGGATTTCTGAGGATATTTCCATTGAGTCAGCTGGACTTGAGGATGAAGACTGTCTCTCTGGTTTCCCCACTGGAGTAGCAATATTTTCTAATGGTGTAGGCCATATAAATCACTCATATCTGGATTTAGAGCTGTATCCTAACATGCACTTACTTAACCTTTCTACATCTTGGTTTCCATTGTAAACGAGAAGTTATAATAGAGAAATTCTGAAAGAGATGGTAATACTAGACCACCTGACCTGCCTCTTGAGAAATTTGTATGCAGGTCAGGAAGTAACAGTTAGAACTGGACATGGACCAACAGACTGGTTCCAAATTGGAAAGGGAGTACGTCAAGGCTGTATATTGTCACCCTGTTTATTTAACTTATATGCAGAGTACATCATGAGAAATGCTGGACTGGAAGAAATACAAGTTGGAATCAAGATTGCTGGAAGAAATATCAATAACCTCAGATATGCAGATGACACCACCCTTATGGCAGAAAGTGAAGAGGAACTGAAGAGCCTCTTGATGAAAGTGAAGGTGGAGAGTGAAAAAGTTGGCTTAAAGCTCAACATTCAGGAAAACGAAGATCATGGCATCCGGTCCCATCATTTCATGGGAAATAGATGGGGAAATAGTGGAAACAGTGTCAGACTTTCTTTTCTGGGCTCCAAAATCACCGCAGATAGTGACTGCAGCCATGAAATTAAAAGACGCTTACTCCTTGGAAGGAAAGTTATGACCAATCTAGATAGCATATTCAAAAGCAGAGACATTACTTTGCCAACAAAGGTCCATCTAGTCAAGGCTATGGTTTTTCCTGTGGTCATGTATGGATGTGAGAGCTGGACTGTTAAAAAGGCTGAGCACCGAAGAATTGATGCTTTTGAACTGTGGTGTTGGAGAAGACTCTTGAGAGTCCCTTGGACTGCAAGGAGATCCAACCAGTCCATTCTGAAGGAGATCAGCCCTGGGATTTCTTTGGAAGGGATGATGCTAAAGCTGAAACTCCAGTATTTTGGCCACCTCATGCGAAGAGCTGACTCATTGGAGAAGACTCTGATGCTGGGAGGGATTGGGGGCAAGAGGAGAAGGGGACAACAGAGGATGAGATGGCTGGATGGCATCATTGACTCGATGGATGTGAGTCTGAGTGACCTCCGGGAGTTGGTGATGGACAGGGAGGCCTGGTGTGCTGCAATTCATGGGGTTGCAAACATTCGGACAGGACTGAGCGACTGATCTGATCTGATGACTATGTGCTTAACATGGTGGCTGGAACATATGTTTCATTATTAGCATCTTCATCAACATTAACTTTTCCTCATTTAAGTCCATACATTCAAGCTTTTGTGAATGCTGCATAAATGAGGAAATAGTTTAAAGGTATTCCTAAGCCCATGTCTCTGTGTATAGGTAGGCCTATAATTCTAGTTACAGAAGTGGCCCAAAACTTCTACAAGGAGATGGACTCCCACAGATATTAGTTTCAGTGGCTTAAGTTAGGTAGAAAAGGGAATAGAAGTTAGGTGAGAATGAGCAGTGGGCTTACAAACATGCCTACTGACCAAGAATCTCGACAATTTTGCCTCCAAATCTTATGGACACTACCGACTCTGATTGCAATTTTCCAGTTCAAAAATAAACATGGAAATACGTTTTGAACAAAAAGTCAGAAATAGGGTTTAGGCCCAGACTTGATTCTTTTGTAAGCATCTATTTCCTTACTTGCAAAATTAGGCTTTAACTGAGAGTTTATTTGGTATCAGACATAATATAGGTATAGTATATTAAATAAATTGTAATTAATTCTCTTGTAACTCTAACACATATCTTCAGGTTATAGGTTCTTACCCTTCCTTTCTCTCTCAATTTGACCCAGTTCTAAGACATCAGTGAATGTCATACCAAAGTGTTGAGAGATATCATCCAGTTTCTATAAAGAGAATAGTCATCTATTCATGAAATATGTTGGTGCTGCTAGGATCATAGTTACAGAAATTGTCTGAGGTTATGCCATTAAAGACTTTTTTAAAAAGCAAACAGAACCTTATGTAAGGATGAATAGTATAAACACCTAGCTTCTCATCAGAATCTTCTTTAAGCTACAAGGTGTATGTTATATTCAAGACACTGATTTCCTATTTATTTGTAAGAATGTGATCCTAGCAATTGAAATTTCTGCTCTACAAATGGTTTTCAACTACTGACTCATCTATATTCCCTTTCTGAGAAGTTACATCTTTCAGGGCCAATTCCCAATTCATTGGCAATGCCTCTTTTACAGAATCTAATAAAGTTTAAGGAACTCTTTCCAAATGTATGCTTTTAGTTTAAACCAATGCAACTTTACACCTTGAACATAATTATTCACCAGATAAATTTTATTTCATTCAGCTACCATTTATTTTGTGCTTCCTGTGAGTCTGAATGAATGCCTTTCAAAGAACAAAATTCTAAGCAAAATTATCAGTATCAATCTTTCCTATGAACAGCATACAGTGTGTGAGTTAAAAGTATCATAGATATTATCATGAGTTGTCCTTAGAGGGATGGTGTTTGAATAGCTGGGAAGCAAAACTTCATTCCTGTCCCAAGTATAGATTTGTCTAGCTGGTACCTAGCCATTAACAGATGCACAACCATAAACTTATATTTTTTATAGAGTCAGTTCCATCTAATGCAGAGTCTTTCTCTGTCTCTGTCACTATCTCTAGTTCTTGCTCCATATATGAAAACTGTCCTTTTCTCCCTCCAATATTATGTGCTGAACACATCAGTCTGTGTAGCTTTTATGCATTTCTACCATAATTATGCAGGTTTAACCTTTACACATGAATAAGTTACTGTGTGGGTGGCAGGATGAACAGTTAAAGAGCACTGCTGTTGCAGAACAAGGATATGGGAAATAGAATAGCACAATGACTTTAAAAGTTTATGCTCTCTTAAATAGCTTTCTGTTGTGGTTACATTAGGGCAGAGTCACAAAAAGCATTACCAGAATGTTTATTTATTCACCATTGAATTTCTTCCAGCCTTAAAGAAATTGCAAATTTCTTAATCTTGTCCAGGAAGATTCATGTAGTTGAAAGATTCCCCCTTTTCTGAATCAGTTGTTTGCATCAAGACTTGCATTCATCTTTATGACCACTGGTTGCTTTAATCCTTCCTAATTAGAGAAATGACGAAGCTACTCTGTAGTGTTTATATCTTCTCTAAATAGAGGTTTTAAAAACTTCTTGGATCATGATCTCTTACAGAATATCTGGAATCTGTAGGAAATATAAATAAGTATAATTTCAATAATGTGAATAACAAGTTAGCAATTTTTTATCATTCAAAGGTATTTTACTCTGTGTGTATGGGAGTGCATGTATATTAGTATGTGTATGCAGTGGGGTAGAATTGGAAGCCTTAAAAGGACATTAGTTATCAAGTAACTAATACATCATGTTCCTTTGTATGTCTTTTCCATTAAGTGGCTTCAGATGCAGAATGGATGCTTCCAAGAGATGGCAGAAAGCTTGTTCTTAAACACAACACTTGGGTTTCCTTTCTTCATGACTATGCTATTATAAGCTCGGAGAAGGCTATGGCGACCCACTCCAGTACTCTTGCCTGGAAAATCCCATGGGCAGAGGAGCCTGATAGGCTGCAGTCTATGGGGTCGCTAAGAGTTGGACACGACTGAGCAACTTCACTTTCACTCTTCACTTTCATGCATTGGAGAAGGAAATGGCAACCCACTCCAGTGTTCTTGCCTGGAGAATCCCAGGGATGGGGGAGCCTGGTGGGCTGCCATCTATGGGGTCACACAGAGTCGGACACGACTGAAGCGACTTAGCACACAGGGTCCACAGACCTGACAATATGCAAGGGATCTGAAAGGAATTTAGGAAATCAATATATTCTTTTTATCTCTAACATCTTACTGAAGGCAGTCGTGTTCCATGGAAGGCAGCAGGGAAGGTCAAAGTGATGGAAAGAATTAAAGCAAAAGCTGGGGAGGATGGAAACAATAGTATGTGAATAAGAACAAGCTGTATATTGTCATCCTGCTTATTTAACTTATATGTAGAGTACATCATGAGAAACGCTGGGCTGGATGAAGCACAAGCTGGAATCAAGGCTGCTGGGAGAAATATCAATAATGTCATATATATAGGTGACACCACTCTTATGGCACAAAGCAAAGAAGAACTAAAGAGCCTCTTGATGAAAGTGAAGAGGAGAGTGAAAAAGTTGGATTAAAGCTCAACATTCAGGAAAACTAAGATCATGGCATCTGGTCACATCAATTCATGGCATATAGCTGGGTAATCAGTGACAGATTTTATTTTTGGGGGATCCAATATCACTGCAGATGGTAACTGCAGCCATGAAATTAAAAGACACTTACTCATTAAAAGGAGAAGGCAATGGCACCCTACTCCAGTACTTTTGCCTAGAAAATCCCATGGACAGAGGAGCCTGGTAGGCTGCAGTCCATGGGGTCGCTAGAGTCGGACATGACTGAGCAACTTCACTTTCGCTTTTGACTTTCATGCATTGGAGAAGGAAATGGCAACCCACTCCAGTGTTCTTGCCTGGAGAATCCCAGGGACAGGAAGCCTGGTGGGCTGCCATCTCTGGTGTCGCACAGAGTCGGACACGACTGAAGCGACACAGCAGCAGCAGCAGCACTCATTAGAAACAAAGTTATGATCAACCTCGACAGCAATTAAAAAGCAGAGATATTACTTTGTCAACAAAAGTCCATCTAGTCAAGGCTATGGTTTTCCCAGTGGTCATATATGGATGTAAGTGTTGCACTACAAAGAAATCTGAGCACCGGAGAATGGATACTTTTGAACTGTGGTGTTGGAGAAGACTCTTGATGGTCCCTTGGACTGCAAGGAGATCCAACTAGTTCACCCTAAAAGAAATCAGTCCTGAATATTCATTGGAAGGACTGATTTTGCAGCTGAAACGCCAGTACTTTGGCCACCTAATGTGAAGAACTGACTTATTTGAAAAGACTCTGATGCTGGGAAAGATTGAAGGTAGGAGGAGAAGGGGATGACAGAGGATGAGACTGTTGGATGGCATCACCAACTCAATGGACATGAGGTTGAGTAAACTCTGGGAGCTGGTGATGGACAAGGAGGCCTGGCGTGCTGCAATCCATGGGGTAGCAAAAAGTTGGACACGACTGAGTGACTGAAGTGAACTGGAGAACAGGCAAATCAACAAATCAAGTTAACTGAACTGGTTTTAACTGAGCTGTGCTTTATCAGAGGTGTTAATGAATTGAACTATTGACTCAACCTCAGTTCAGTTCAATTCAGTCGCTCAGTCAGGTCTGACTCTTTGCAACTGAATGCACTGCAGCACGCCAGGCTTGCCTGTCCATCACCAACTCCTAGAGCTTGCTCAAACTCATGTCCGTTCAGTTGGTGATGCCATCCAACAATCTCATCCTCTATTGTCCCCTTCTCCCACCTTCAATCTTTCTCGGCATCAGGGTCTTTTCCAAGGAGTCAGTTCTTCACATTAGTTGGACAAAGTATTGGAGCTCCAGCTTCAGCATGAGTCCTTCCAATGAATATTCAGGACTGATTTCCTTTAGGATGGACTGGTTAGATCTCCTGGCTGTCCAAGGGACTCTCAAGAGTCTTTTCCAACACCATAGTTCAAAAACATCAAGTCTTCAATTCTCAGCTTTCTTTATAGTCCAACTCTCACATCCAAACATGACAACTGGAAAAAACCATAGCTTTGACTAGATTACATTGTTGACAAAGTAATATCTCTGTTTTTCAATATGCTGTCTAGGTTGGTTATAACTTTTCCTCCAAGGAGCAAGCATCTTTTAATTTCGTGGCTGCAGCCACCATCTGCAATGATTTTAGAGCCCCCCAAAATAAAGTCAGTCATTGTGTCCCCATCTATTTGTTATCAAGTGATGGATCTGGATGCCATGATCTCAACTTAGATGATATGAATAATTACTGATGAAATCAGGCACAATTATTTCTAATTATAACTGGTGGATACTAATTGCTATGACCTGCACAGAAGTTTGGACAAGCAAAATTTAGGTACTATCTCTCTCAGTGAGCAGGCAAACAAACACAGCATTTATTCTTCACCATGGAAAAGGAGTACGTCAAGGCTGTGTATTGTAACCCTGCTTATTTAACTTATATGCAGAGTACATCATGAGAAATGCTGGGCTGGAGGAAGCACAAGCTGGAATCAAGATTGCTGGGAGAAATATCAATAACCCCAGGAACGCAGATGACACCACCCTTATGGCAAAAAATGAGGAGGAACTGAGGAGCCCCTTGATGAAAGTGAAAGAGGAGAGTGAAAAAGTTGGCTTAAAGCTCAACATTCAGAAAACTAAGATCATGGCATCTGGTCCCATCACTTCATGGGAAATAGATGGGGAAACAGTGGAAACAGTGGCTAACTTTATTTTTCTGGGCTCCAAAATCACTGCAGATGGTGACTGCAGCCATGAAATTAAAAGATGCTTACTCCTTGGAAGGAAAGTTATGACCAACCTAGACAGCATATTAAAAATCAGAGACATTGCTTTGTCAACAAATGTCCATCTAACCAAGGCTATGGTCTTTCCTGTGGTCATGTATGGATGTGAGAGCTGGACTGTGAAGAAGGCTGAGTGCCAAAGAATTGATGCTTTTGAACTGTGGTGTTGGAGAAGACTCTTGAGAGTCCCTTGGACTGCTAGGAGATCCAACCAGTCCATCCTAAAGGAGATGAGTCCTGGGTTTTCATTGGAAGGACTGATCGTGCAGCTGAAAGTCCAATACTTTGGCCCTGTGATGTGAAGAGCTGATTCTTTGAAAATACACTGGTGCTGGGAAAGATTGAGGGCAGGAGGATAAGGGGACAACAGAGGATGAGATGGTTGAATGGCATCACCGACTTAATGGACATGGAATTGGGTGGACTCTAGGAGTTGGTGATGGACAGGGAGGCCTGGCATGCTGTGATTCATGGTGTCACAAAGAACCAGACACGACTGAACAACGGAACTGAATTGATAAATATAAATTAAGTATTAGTCATTCATTTTCATGTTGATGGATAAAATCTAAGATAATTTGAGTTTACCAATTTCAGAATTTTACATGGTGGACTAATATTTAGTCATGCTAAATCATAAGGCTCTATGATGTATTTTCACCAAATAAGGGTCTATGAAATGGTAATAACTGTTACTTTCTAAGACTGGATGCTATGGTAGGTATGTGTGAGAAAGTAAAGAAGAGGTAAGCTGATTTTTTATTTTGATATATGTTTTAATTAGCAGTTTAGGTGTTTTATAATGTTTGTTCTTTCTGGTTGGGGAGTAGTTAGTCATTTCTGTTTCACATTTAGAATGCCCATGCATATTGATAGCAAGTGGAGTTTGTGTTTCAGTGGGAATTTATCACATGAAGCTGCTTCTCACAGCTCCTGGAATCTCAGGGTTAATTGGAGTGTTATTTTTTGATGTAGTCACAACAGATCCTTTTCCTGTTCATGTAATCAGAACAAAGGTTTTGCAGCACACTTATTAAATTCTTCCAGCACCAAAGCCATTATTTAAGGAACAAGGCAAGCACGTTTGTAGATAATGCCTCTGGAGGCTTGGATAGGAGGAGAAAAATAAGTTGTCTTCAATCTAGAGGTGGCAGATTTTAGGAAAGAGGTATACAGCTGTTTTTTTGTCAGACTAGGAATTTTAATTTAAAAACATCTTTCAGATCAAGAAAGAAGCACCTGCTATCTAAATCAATTAATACCAGGAAATTTAGACTGATGAAATGAGGAATTCTGGGTCTATAGTACAACTTTAATGTGCTCTAGGGAGCTGCTATAACACTGTACTATGGGTAAATGGTGACGTGTAAAACAATGTCCTTTGATGCAGGTATGGGGAAAGGAAAGGAAAAGACACCTAAGAGTCCTGATTTAACGTGATGGTGGTATCTTTGATAACCTGTCAGCTACCTGTAAACTGAGTGATTGTAGGAGATAAACTCTGGGCCAATACATTTTCCATCCTAAAACCTAATTTGCTTATGTATCGCTAAATGAGGGTTGGTTTGCCTCAGTCACAGAGCAGGCTGAGAGATAACAGGCATAATAATGTCGCCAGGCACCTGCCTGTGGCTCGGGAAGAGAGGCCTAGGACCAGGTGGCAAACTGCTCAGTACCTTTGCCAAGGACACATTGCTGCTTTTGAATGCACTGAGCCTCAGCCCACATTAACTACAAGCCCACCCCCTTGCTGCTTCTGTGCTCTCAGCCTGACGGCCATCCCCCTCACCCTACCACCTCCCCACCCCCAACCCCACCCCCATTTTTAGGATTCTGGGAAGGAGAATTTGTTTTGTTTTGTAAAAGTGCTTTATTGGCATGCAAGTTCCTCCTCTGCTCCCTTCTCACAAGTGCCGTAATAATAAGCAGTACCCAAAGAGGCTAATTTTGCCAGACTTGGATTCCATCAGCCAGCGCTTTCCAAAGATCATCATGTTATTGCAAAATTAGACTTTTTATTACAGAAATAAATACTGTGCAGTCTTTGTAGCCAGCCTGTAATGGATTCCTCTGCAAATTCCACTAAATAACAAAGGTTCCTTGTGAAAATAAAAGGCAGACAAGGTAGAGTAAACCGGCAATTACATATAATGCGCTGTTGTTTGCCTGCCAAAGCAGTTCATGAACCTGGCAGGGAGAGACTGGGGCATTTTTCAGGATTTTCACCCCAATTGCCTTGCTGATCGCCTCCCTCTTGATGAGCTGTTTACATGAAGGTGAACAGATTCTGCTGCTGTCTTTCTGTGGCCTTGTAGGACATCTTTATTATCTTCTTTCCCTTGTTCCCTTTCCTTCCCCCTGTGATAGTTCAGTTTCCATCCTAATTCCTTCTTTGCTTATGATCCAAATATCCATGAAAGTGAGAATCATGAAACAAAACTGCACTCTATCAGAGAAGGATGAGACGGTGTACTGGTTGTGTTGCTTATTGAATCATATTGATTCAGAGTATGGGTTTTAGAAGAAAGGTCTGAGTCCAGATGTTTTAGGCACCACATGCAAGCTGAGTAACTCTGGGGTATGTTATATAACTTTCCTCTTCTTCAGATTTCCTGTCTTTAGATGGATACAAGGCACTGATACTCTATACTTCAGCATGTGTGGGAATCACCTGGAGAGCTTGGGTCAAGTGCACCAGGCAATTGCTGGGTTTCTGACTTAGAAATACCAGAGTGGGGTGCAAAAATTTGCCTTTCTAACATTCTGTCATGTGAGGTTGTCACAGGGAGTCACACCGTGATCTATAACACAGTGGTATTATGAGAATTAATAAGGTAATGTATTTAAAAAGATGTTTTCACACCGTGCTGCCATTTAGTCGTCAGTCACTACACTGTATGTCCATGCAAATATCCGCCATCTGATTTCTTGTTTTCACTGAGAAACTTCGTGGCTACCCTCTTTTTACTTCTCAAACTCTCAATTCATTTCAGCCTCTCTTCCTGAAACTTTGTGGACCCTACTGCATTTTTTTTTTTTTTTTTTAGAATTGTGAATCTGAGTGGTCCTCCTTACTTTCCCCCTTTTACCACATAGCAATAACTGTTTTGTTCAAAGCACGTTATAGTCTTGAAGTACAAATCAAGTTTCACTTGTCAGTCATAAGTTTAGCTTGTTGACATCTGTGAGTAAAAGCAGTCAAACACTCTCTTCTTCCTGGAAGAGGAGAGAGGATGACCCGGTTCATTTCTGGTTCAGTTCCTCTGACCATGTGGCATATGTTCTGGAGGTTTTTACAGGATCTTTGCCCCACCGTGCAGTTCCTTTCCTGACAAGGCAAGTGTGAGCTGTTCTAAGAAGTGATGGATGGATGAGCTGCCAGGAGCGAGCTGGGTCCTCATTCTCGTTCAGTGACTAGCTACCTGAATAAGTTTGGCTAAGTTGCTTACCATTTCTAGGCTTGCTGTGTCATTCCACAATCCATCAGAGTAAGCGTGAAGGAAATGGTTCTCTAAGAGTCCGGTTAAGTCCTTCAATTCTGTGATTGTTTTTCCTAGAAATCTCACACATCAAAAACTACTAAAGGTTTGGGTAACTTTGATTATTTTCCTGAAGTTTTCAGGTTATATGACTAAATACAACAAAAGGTAATTTGAGGGCAAAGGGGGTGCTTAAATGGCATTTCCAAATGTTTGAAGGAATGTTATTCTAGGAAATCATAAGAGGTGCCATCCCTGCCCTCTCTCAAGGCCAATGGTTAGTAAACACCTAATATTATACCTTCTTTGGAAAATCCATACTATGTGTTAATACATGAAAGCCCCTGATAAGTTGTGCAGTAAGTAAATGCAGTTTTTTCAGCTTTTACTTGCATGATAGGAAAACATACATTTGTAACACACACACAGTTTTTTCAATATCAACCAATTTTTTCCTAAATATTATACCACAAGTACCCATTTAGAGGAAGCTGATCTGGAATTGAGTTCTGAACAATTATTTTTTTCAGAAATTCAGAATGAGAGATCATTGCAATAGCTAGAGAAAGCAACATTTTCATAGAGGCATTGACCCTGAAGAATGGCTAGAACTACATCTCTGAGCCGTGAACAGTGGCCCATCACGATCCATCACACCTGTGGGTCATGAAGTCTGAAACTTCTCCTCAAAAGCAACTTATTCCAAACCACTTGGTTAGGAAATAGCAGAAGTGGTAATAATGCCCAGGATTCCAGCCCAGTGCTCTTTGTACTGATTCCTGTCCTATGTCCTCTCACCTTACACACAAAATACCTGCTTCACCAAGGAAGCAATTCAACAAGTTGACAAATTCCAATGTCCATTAGTGATAAAGAGTACAAGTGTCAGCAAGACATTGGAAGAAATATTTGAAATGTTGTGACCTCTAGATCCCCTGCAATGGGACCTTGTGGTGACTGAGTTTGTATATTTGCACAAAACTTGTCTAAGACAGCATGTCCAGGTCTGGGTGCAGGCTGTATCACATGCTAGCAAATATTCAAGGTCTAAAGTTGGTAAACATAAGATGCACAGTGGGCAATATACTGAATATGCCAGGATGGCTTTCTCTAAAACAGCAATGTGGCCAAGTGGCTGAGTTAGTGATTCTGTTTTAGCTGGTTTTCTAAGTATATATCTAGGCAAGTCACTATTTTTCTCTGTGCATCGTTCTTATGTTAAATGGGGATAGTACTTGGGACTGTTCACACTCTGGTCTTGTGGTGGTGTGGGAGAGACCATAGACCAATTCTGTGTTCTGGACCATAAAACTAACTGGGGCTACAGCCCTGGTGGTCCAGCAGTTTAGAATCCACGATGTAATACAGGGGACACTGGTTCCATCCCCCTCCAGAAAGATCCCACATAGCTTGGGGCAACTAAACCCCTGTGCCACCCTCTGGATCCCTTGACTGCAGCTACTGAGCTCACATACCACAACCTCTGAAGCCAGAGAGCCCTAGAACCTGTGTTCTACAACAAGTGAAGCTACCACAATGAGAAACCTGCATGCCCCAAAGAGAAAGCCTATATGTAGCAATGAAGACCCAGCACAGCAAAAAAAAAAAAAAAAAAAAAAAAAAAATTCCCAACTTGATATTGTTTAAAACAAAACAAAAAACCAACACTGGAAGCAAAAATGTTTTAAAAGGTGAGAAATATAGTCATGTCAGAATTGCTCTGTGAACTACTTGAGATGATGAATATGCTTATAAACATTCTATATAAATGAGACAGCATTACTGTATTGATTCTATTAATAGTGATTTATTTCTCTGTATTCATCGAAGTCTTCTGCAGATACCTGTTTTCAAATGTACACTTCCAAAGAGTATTAATGTTTGAACTTGAAGCATGAGTCACTGACTATATTTCATAGGAACAAACTGAAAGTGAAAGAAAGGAGAAGGACTAAAATGCCAGAATTCCAAGTGGAATTCCTTCTCTTCTCCTCCATGGCTTTGCTAAGGAAAAGCCTTTGGGAGGCCTCTGAAGTGAGAGAGGGACTACTTCTGATCTCCCAACAATGGTCTTGTGTTTGTTAAGATTCTTTGGCTGCAAGTAACAAAAATGCATCAGATTGACAATACCAAAAAAGTGGAGAGAGAATATATTGAAAGAATCTGGGGAGTAGTTCAAATAATCCAGGGGTAAATTAGTAAACATCAAGTCATGAGAAATTGAGTCAACAAATTAAATGTTCGGGGCAAGGGTTACCTTTTCACTTTCTTTTAAAGCTGCATAGCCTCTCATCTCTGATTTCAGTGTGAGCGCATCATACTGGTTTTCTCTAGATTGACTTTCTTTGCTTGGCATGAATACTCCAAATATGGTCACTCTCATTCTGATTTCATAATGCTTCCAATTGTAGAGATGCCCACATTGTCCAAAACCTCTGAGTCCTGCTTCTAAATGCTTTGGATAAATCACATTGCCTGTATTGAGTGAGTGCCTATTCTTCATTTGTCCATGACTAGGATGCAGGCCATGCAGAGAATGCAGACATGGTGAAGAGGGTCCCTTATTTGGAAAGGAACTTCTCAAATTAGGGAGCTTGTGCCAGACAGAAATCCCAAAAGACGTGCACCATACTTTGTGAATAGTACAGTCGATGAAAAGACACACAGACTGATTTTTGTGCATTTAGAGCCTGTGGGAATGGAAACTGAAGAGACTTAAGATTACAATTTAAGAGACATAAAAGGTAACAGAACAAATACAATAAAGATGTTTAGGATAAACCTGTGCATGTCAGCTAGACATGCTGTCAGAGATACACACTCACCAATCTTCAAGAATAGTTTTATTTTTGACAGGACTTTGCCTCTTGTTTCTGCCTACTCTCTTTAACATATCAATGAAGATGTGGGAAAAAAGAGTTTGAGTGCAACATACTTTCTTTAGGCTATGTTCTGAAAATGATACTTGTGTCCTCTAAACACTGCACATGCTTTTGTGCCTCTGTTTAGTAGTAAGTCAGGAGGATGGGGTGTCTCGCCTGTGATCTTTTGGAAAAGACTGAGTGAGGTATTACCTGCAAAGTACTTAAGATAGTCCCTGTCATGTGGTAAAGAATCAGCATTTTTGTTACTTAATATTATTGCTGTTATTATTATTATTGTTTAACAATATAGCAAAAGCTTATATAAGTATAATCATATAGCAAAAACTTTTAGGAGAGGGGGAAAACATTCGTTCATGAAGAATTTTAAAGATGAGGTAGGGCTTGTGATTTTGAATTGATGCTTTTGAACTGTGGTGCTGGTGAAGACTCTTGAGAGCCCCTTGCACTGCAAGGAGATCAAACAAGTCAATCATAAAGGAACTCAGTCCTGAATATTTATTGGAAGGACTGATACTGAAGCTGAATCTCCAATACTTTGGCCACCTGATGTGAAGAACTGACTTATTGAAAAAGACCCTGATTCTGGAAAAGATTGAAGGCAGGAAGAGAAGGGGATGACAGGAGATGAGATGGTTGAATGGCACCATTGACTCAATAGACATGAGTTTGAGCAAGCTCCAGGAGTTGGTGATGGACAGGGAGGCCTGACATGCTGCAGTCCACGAGGCTGCAAAGAGTCAGACATGACTGAATAACTAAACTGAGGGCTTGTGATTGACATGTAGTTCTTTACCAGACAGAGTGCATGGGGATGGGACCTTAGTTTAAATAAGAAATTTTTTAAATCAAAAATATACCATAGTAAGTCATAGAATGGGATTGATGCAGGAAAAGATTTGCCAAAATATCAAAATAACTATACAGATCAATAAGACACAGGAAAAGAGACCAATAAAAATGAGCAACCAGCTCAAAGAGACACTTCACAAATAAAGATATCCAAATAACCAAAATACATTGAAAATGATCTCAGATTCACTAGTCATCAGGTAAGTGCATATTAGCACCACAGTGCATTAGAACTGCATTATCTACCCGAATTAATAAAATGTAAGCAGATGATACTAAGCATTAGTGAAGACACAAGGCAACTGGGAGTGTCATATTCCTTTGAAGGAGTATACAGCCCCAAAATAAGAATATGCAAGTTTACAAAAAAAAATGTTTATATATATACCACATCTTTTTTATCCATTCATCTTTTGGTGGACTTCAGGTTAAAAATAAGAATATGCATGTTTACCAAAAATAAAAATGTATATATGTACCATATCTTCTTTATCCATTCATCTTTTGGTGGACTTTAGGTTAAAAATAAGAATATGCATGTTTACCAAAAATAAAAATGTATATATGTACCACATCTTCTTTATCCATTCATCTTTTGGTAGACTTTAGGTTGTTGCCATGTCTTGGCAATTGTGAATAGTGTGGCTATGAATGTATGAGTGCATCTATCTTTTTGGATTTGAGTTTTGTCTGGATATACGCACAGGAGTAGGATTGTTGGATTATATGGTGATTCTATTTTTAGTGTTCTAAGGAACTTCCATCCTGTTTCCCATACTGGCTATGCCAATTAACATTCCCAGCAACAGTGTAGGAGGGCTCCCTTTTCTCCACATCCTCTTCAGCATGGGCTATTTGTAGAAATTTTAAGGATGGCCATTCTGACCAGTGTGAGGTCATTGGTACCTCATTGTAGTTTTGATTCACATTTCTTTAATAATTAACAACTTTGATCATCTTTTCATGTTCCTACTGGCCATCTTTATTTCTTTTTTGGTGATACGTCTATTTAGGTCTTCTACTCATTTTTGGATTGGGTTGTTTTTCTATTGGTGGTTGTGAGATGTATGAGATGTTTGGATGCTTTGGAAATTAAGCCCCTGTTGGTTGCACTGTTTGCAAGTATTTTATCCAATTCTTTAGGTTGTCTTTTCATTTTGTTTATGGTTTCTTTTGCTATGCAAATCCTGTAACTTTGATTACATCCCATGTATTTATTGTTGTTTTATTTCTATTGCCTTCGTAGATTGATCTAAGAAAACATTCTCTGATTTATGTCAGAGAATGTTTTGCCTTAGATCTCTTCTAGGAGTTTTACGGTGTCATGTCTTGTGTATAAGTCTTTAAGCCATTCTTACTTTATTGTTGTGTATGGTGTGAGGACGGAGAAGGCAATGGCACCCCACTCAGTACTTTTGCTTGGAAAATCCATGGACGGAGGAGCCTGTTAGGCTGCAATCCATGGGGTCGCACAGAATCGGACACAACTGAGCGACTTCACTTTTCACTTTCATGCATTGGAGAAGGAAATGGCAACCCACTCCAGTGTTCTTGCCTGGAGAATCCCAGGAATGGGGGAGCCTGGTGGACTGCCGTCTATGGGGTCGCACAGAGTCGGACATGACTGAAGTGACTTAGCAGTAGCATAGCATGGTGTGAGGATGTGTTCTAACTTCATTGATTTACATGTGGAAGTCCAACTTTCCCAACGCCATTTGCTGAAGAGACTACCTTTTCCCCATTGTATATTCTTGTCTCCTTTGTCAAATGGTAATTGACCTTATAACCCTCAATCTGAAAACAACTCAAATGTCAAAAAAAAATAGAATGGATAAATTGTGATATGTTCATTTAATAAAAAATGGGTTGAATTGAAAATAAACAAGCTATTAAAGCAACAATATACATGAATCTCACTGTGTTGAACAAAATAAGTCAGATGCAAAACAGGGCATGCTGCATGATTCCATTTATATACAATTTCAAAAACAGGGAAAGTTAATTTATGGCATTAGAAGGTCAGGATTCTGATTATCCAGGGGGAGGAATAACAGTAACTAGAAGGAAAAATGAGGGGGAAGCTTCTGGAGAGCTAATAATTTTTGTTTCATGATCTGTGTGTATCATGGAAGAGTGTGTTTCCTTTTTTGAAAATATATCTGGCTGTAAACTTGTGTATCTATTTTGTAGAAATATAGATTTTATTTGAAAGGAATGCATACATAGCCAAATAAAACATCCCCAAGAAATTTCTTGTTAAAAAGAGTTTCACAAAAATAACTCTTCTGTGGTTGGAGCCCCTGTCTGCTTCACATAGCACTGCTTATGTTTACATACTCTAAGATTTGTAAGCTCTGGGCACATGAATTGATTTTGAGAGGACAGATGCTTTATTTGCAAACGCTTACCCTCTTGTGCTGCAATTAATGAGCCTGCTCAACAAGCAGCATACAGAATAGACTGAGATTTACAGCTGAGCTGTACACATTCACAGAAAGCTGGAAAATATGGGAATAACCAACTATTGCATGGTGATGAAGTGACAAGACATCCTGAAGTCATTCAGTGTTCAAGAAAAACATAAGAATAATTTGGGAGTCCTTGGCATTGGAGCCGCAGGAAAGATGGGCTCAGAATGTTCTCTTCCATGACATTTGTACTCCTGTAAGTAGGACTTAAAGATTGAGGCATATTTCCAAATCCTCCCCTTAAAGAGAAATATTATATTCCTTTTATGTGATCATTCCTGGAAAGGTACTGTGGAATGTAAGAGCAAAGACTGATAGGGTAGAAATACCCTCTGACCTCAGGAGCCTCACCAAGATAATCTTACTAGCCTTGAAAGGCCAAGCCTCTTTCTTTCTACTAAGTTGAACTTCAGGTTTGAAGCATGATAAGAAAGAAGTCACACAGAAGTCATCCTCATTTTAGGCTTCCAGGATAAGTTTTAAAAAACTTTTGCCAACATTTTCGTGACACTGTATGCATACACACCTTGAATGTTACATTGTTTATCTTAGTATATTTACTCTGTGCTCTTCCTTAGTTTGTGGAGGGTCTCAGAACATTGAACTCTCATTCTCAGAAGCAGTGATCAAATACAGGGGAAGGGTTGGGCTAAGGTAAAGGTATGGATCTGGTACATTTACCCTTGTCTTCCACATTCATGATACTGTTCAGCTATGTCTGTAGTCCCACCAAGCCTGCAGTGGCAGCAGCCAACACTGACCTGCAGTCTGAAGACCTCACCATAGCTGACTGTACCCTTCCTGCTCCTTTTTGATGAATGCTGTAGAACAATCCCAGCTGGCAATTAAACTGGACAGTGGGCTCACGGAGGAAGCTGGGGGTCAAGTGAGTGCCATTTCTATTTTATTGACATGTTAAAATACAGGAGGAAATTGAGAGTTGCTAGGTCATGGAGGTTTAGCTGAAGGTTACACGATCAATAAAAACTCCAAATCTCATAATTTCCTCAAATTGTATCCATATGAGAAATCTGATACACAAGCAATGATGATGCACTAACAGAAATGAAAGCAGATTGAGGTGGGGGGGGCGTCGTCCTCTTGTACAGAGTAGCAGATATGATTGTTTTCATTGCATAAAATGATATACTATATTTCTGCTATGTAGTATTTATTCTACAAAATTTAAATGGTATTTTTTCTTATGTAATGACTGGAAAATGAGCTATCCCACACCACCAATGGAGGCTGCATTAAACTGTAAAAGACAAACACTAACTTGGATTCCTGGGCTGACTAAATCCCCTAAGGGGTGAACAGAAATTAAGAGGAAGTACTCATACTTTTAAACTGAAAAACCTCCAACAGTGTCATTCAGGATCAACTGATTCTGGGACTTTGTCCTCTAAGAGGAAGCAGTAAAGAAAAAAAAACTCAAAATAATAATAAAGTCTTATAGACTTAGAAGTTTATAAACGTTATTTCTCTAACATTCCACTAGACAGACTGACTAAACTTGTCTGTCTGTAGAATTTGTCTGAGAGAATAATCTGTCAAACTTGCTAATATATAAATGTGTTATATATACAAATGTATGTGTGTATATAAAAAGTATAAAGCATATAAGAAATTTGAAATTTAATGTCCATTAAAAATCGATTTTGGATGAAGTGAACAGATTCTCTGTTACCAATGTGTGGAATTTTCTGCATAGGGAGACAGGACTAAAGAATCAGAAGGAAATGGTGTGTATTTAGTTGAGTAAGCTACAATGAACTACGTAACAACAGTAGCACAAAAATAATGGAAAGTGAGACTAGAGGGAACTGGGGACTCTGTATAGACTGAACGCTATCCTTATGGAGGAATTCAGATAGGCCTCTGTGTGATCTTTCAGACTTGGATCATAGGCGATTACGAGGATTTGCCTGGCAAGACTCGTGGGAGTAGTTGCCTCCGCCACATCAAGCCTGGGGAATAGCCAGTGCGTGCACGTTTCCTAGAGAGAGTTCCTTTTAAAAACTCAGCCTTCCCTTCAGAGGCCTCTCACTGAGGGCCTCAGAGGAGGTACTTCCCAGGCACCTCTGCCAAGAACACTTTATTAGGAGCCTCAGCTGAGACATTTTTCTCCACTTGGACTCAGAATGTTCCATTTCTAGCCCCCACCCTTTCTGGCTATGAGTGCATTAAAATCCATTGTTCCAGGCTCCTCTGTAGACAGTTCCCTCTGTCTGTGCTTCATCTACCTGACCCCTTCCTGGTGCTGTTCTGTGAGGATAAACAGAACACTGGGGATCCAGAGCTTCATTTTGCCTCTTGCTTGTACTGTTATGATAAGTGAATAAAAGTTTAATTGTTACATTCACTTTGGTCCATTGTCCTAGTTGAACACCCTGACACCTGATTGCTTGACAAAATTAAAAAGTTTACAAGTAACTTTCACTTTCAGCTAACGCAGAGTACTTTTATCACATTTTTCTACAGTGAACAACTATTAAAGCTGAATGAAATAAAAAGTGACTCTTTGAAGGCATCAGAACACAGCTGAGAGAGTTAGGATTTGATGGGTCACGAACCCCCAAGAGATTGGCAGCACAATGAGGTGAGCTAAGCCAGACGTGCTTCATCACTTTTCCTCTTAAGGCATTTACCGTTCTTAAGCATCACTGGGCTGAGAGGATAATCACTATTGGATGCTCTGAGCTTTCAGCAGTCTCACAGAGTGGGGATATAAAAGTTAGAAACTGGTATGACCAGGGCCAAAATGTTGGAGAAGGGGGAAACCTGGAGAAGGATGCTTGAGATTTGGCACCACTTTCCTCCTCAGGGCTTTTTCTGATTCCTAATCTTTATGAGACAAAAGGGGTAGAAGTCAGCAGAATGTGGAAGCTGAGAAACTAAAAAATTAAGCTGTGTTTTTTTATAGTCTTATAGGGCTGGGAGGACAAAAATTGGGGCAGAGAACAACAAGGAGTTGGACCTAGGGGTTCAGTTGAGAAAGTGAAAGTGCTAACTCCAAACAGTATAGAATGCCATGAAACCAGCCTTCACCAAGAATGAGATCCAAGACTGAATAATTTGAAAAGCTAAATGGATTAAAGCAATATTCTTTGACACTAAGTCTCTAACAGGGCAATAAGTGATCATCTCTGGATACTCCAGAGCCTTTGAAAGTTCTTATCCATATGGACAGAATTCAATTTAAAACTTGAACATCAGATATACCTGGAGGCAAGACCAAGGCACAATAAAGAAAAGGAAAATAAAGCAAAAGAAGCAAAAAAATCAAACCATCTTCATGATAGAAACAGACCCAGATCTTGAGATTTCAGATATAAATGATAAATAAATGAGAATTACATTTTTAAGAAGAGAGAGTAAGATAAAGAATTTCACTGAAGAACTAGGATCTCTGAAAACAAATGAAATCTTGAACTATAAAAATACCATAAGTTAAATAAAAATTAGTTTAATAGCATAATAGATACAGCGAAAGAGAAGGTTAATGAATTGGAAAAGAAACCAGAACAAAATATCCAGATTGATGCAATGGTGCAACATGGATGGAAAATAGAGAAAAGAGGGTAAAGACCTATGTACCGGAGTGGAAAGATTGAACACATGCACTTTTGGAGTCTTGATGGAGAGAAGAGAAAAAATGGGGTAGAAGCAATACTTGAAAATATGGTGACCTAGAAATTTTCACAATTGATGATAGATTGTGGGGCCAAGCAGAGTAATCTGAAAAAATATGCATAAATGTACATGATACAAATAAGTTAAAAAAGTGATGATGACTATTCTGACTGGTATGTGGTGATACCACATTGCAGTTTGGATTTGCATTTATTTAATAGTGATGTTGAGCATCTTTTCATGTGTTTTTTTAATCTATCTGTATGTCTTCTTTGGAAAGAAAGAGAAAGAAAGTGAAGTTGCTCAATCATGTCTGACTCTTTGTGACCCCATGGACTGTAGCCTACCAGGCTCCTCTGTCCATGGGATTCTCCAGGCCAGAATACTTCAGTGGGTTGCCATTTCCTTCTCCAGGGGATCTTCCTGACCCAGGGATCAACCCCAGGTCTCCCACTTTGTAGGCAGATGCTTTTATCATCTGAGCCACCAGGGAAGAAAAGTCTATTTAGCACTTCCACCCAGTTTTGATCAGGTTGTTTGCTTAATATTGAGCTGCATGAGCTGTTAGTATATTTTGGAGATTAATTTCTTATCAATAGCCTCATTTGCAAATATTTTCTCCCATTCAGTGGATTTTCTTTTTATTTTATTTATACTTTGCTATGCAGAAGCTTTTAAGTTTAATTAGGTCCCATTTAAAAATCTTTGTTTTTATTCTCATTACTCTAGGAGGTGGATCAAAAAGATATTGCTGCGATTTATGGCATAGAGTGTTCTGCCTGTGTTTTCCTCTAAGTGTTTTCTAGTATCCAGCCTTACATTTAGGGCTTTAATCTATTTTGACTACATTTTTGTGTGTGGTTTTAGGTTGTTCTAGTTTATTTCTTTTACTTATAGCTGTCCAATTTTCCCAGCACCACATATTGAGGAGAAAGATTTTAAATAAAAGACTCAGAGGATTGAAAACCATAGCTATGCAAATACTAACACAAGAAAACTTGGGCAGTTATACTAATAAGAGACATATTACCTAACTTTTTAATTAATCATTAATTTATTCAGTATATTAATATATAAGCATTAACATACTAAATACTACTAGAATTATGGATGGGTATTTGATAATGACAGAAAAGTCAGTCCACCAAGGAGATAGGATAGTTCTAAATCCATTGAATTTCGAAAGACTGACAGTACTGTTGATGAAGATGTGGGGCACTGGAACTCTCACCACATTCAGTGCTGCTGGGAAAATTAATTTTTATAGCACTTTTGGAAAACAACTGGAAATTTCAATTAAAGCAAAACATATGCTTACCTTATGACCCAGAAAATCCACCAGAAAGTAAAGTGGAAGTGAAGTCACTCAGTCATGTCTGACTCTTTGTGACCCCGTGGACTGTAGCCCATCAGGCTCCTCCGTCCATGGGATTCTCCAGGCAAGAATACTGGAGTGGGTTGCTATTTCCTTCTCCAGGGACCAATAAGTAAATTCCCCCAATAATTAAAGCACAAATTCACTGAAAGACAATTACAACAATTTCTCCAATAACCCAAACTAAAAAATGTCTACAGACATTTTAAGATAGTTCTAAATGTCTATCATCTAGAAAACAAATAAGTAAATTTTGTTTTATTTATACAATGAAATATTATACAGTAACTAGATTGAACAATCTATGTTCAATTTAGAGCTATGTTCAATGACAAGGATATATCTCATAGGCATTGTATGGATGAAGGAAATTACAGATAAAAGAGTGCACATTATGTGATCTCTTGTGTACAAAGATGAAGAATAGGTAAAATTATTCTGTATAACAGGATTCATAGTATTTGGTTGGTGGCTGGATATTTCTTGGAAAGAGGTACAAGGGAACAAAATGGAATGCTGGAGATTTCTATATCCTCCTTCTATTTGACAGTTACATAGGGGTATGTGTATGCGTGTATGTATGTATGTATACATGTATATGTTTGTGTGTATCTGCCACATGTTTCCAAGCTCTATGGGCTTTTCTGGTGGCTCAGTGATAAAGATTCTGTGTGCCAATGTAGGAGATGCAAGTTTGATCCCTGGGTCAGGAAGAAACACTGGAGAAGGAAATGGCAACCCACTCCAGTATTTCCAGCCTGGGAATCCCACACACAGAGGAGCCTGGCAGGCTATAGTCCATGGGGTTGCAAAAGAGCTGGACACAACTAAACAACAACAACTCCATGCTCTACATTCAAAATTTGTGCATATTATTGTATACCTTGGAGAAGGCAATGGCACCCCACTCCAGTACTCTTGCCTGGAAAATCCCATGGACAGAGGAGCCTGGTAGGCTGCAGTCCATGGGGTCGCTAAGAGTCAGACATGACTGAGCGACTTCACTTTCTCTTCACTTTCATGCATTGGAGAAGGAAATGGCAACCCACTCCAGTGTTCTTGCCTGGAGAATCCCAGGGACGGGGAAGCCTGGTGGGCTGCCGTCTATGGGGTCACACAGTCGGACATGACTGAAGTGACTTAGCATAGCATAGCATTGTATACCTTGATTAAAATATAAACAGAAAAAGTAGGCAACACAAATAAAAAAACAAAACCATTTTCTAAAAATACATTAACTATTTAGCTTGAACTACATTCAAGAGTTTATATCCAATGCCATGCAGCATTAATTTTCCTGAATGAAAATCCTTGCAATTCTGAAGGATCTCCAACCAGCAAGGTCCAGTTTAAGCTCCCTTTCTCCATATAATCTTCCTTGAATCCTCAGACTATTGTATTCTCATTCTTCACCTTAAATTTCTATAACACTTAGTGACATTCATCCCCTTTAATTTTGCTATTGATACATACTATTTTACAAGTTGCAAAGCAGTAACAAAACAACCCCTAAAATGAATCTCTTTATCATCCAGTGCAGCAGAGGATCAATAATTCCTTCCCTTATTCAGTAGTGAACTAAAGGAAAGGCACATTGGGCATCACACCAAATTTAACAACTGCAAATAGGCCCCTGTGGATGTATTCTATTTAGATGCTTAAGCTGAACAACTCATCTTTGGACTTTTGAAGCCTCAGTGATAAAAAAAAAATGTACATATACACTTTCTAATTAACATATTTCTAGCTCTCAGGAAATGGGAATATCATTGGCCCTTTAAGAAAGGTTGTTATCTTTGTATTTGAAAGCAGTATAAAGAAAACAAAAATATGTCAATGAATATTTTTATTCTAACAAGTAAAATGCTAGCTTTGGAGCTAAAAGTTCTTTTTATCTCCTTGGATGCACATCTTCATATGAAAAAAGGTAATTTATTATGCAAATAGAAGCCACATGACATCTGCATGCTAGCTTGCCTCTGTGCTCAGTCTGACTTTTTGCAACTCCATGGACTAAAGTAGCCCTCCAGGGTCCTCTGTATTCCAGACAAGAATACTGGAGTGAGTTGCCATTTCCTATGCCAGGGGATCTCCCTGACCCAGGGACTGAACCCATGTCTCTTGCATCTCCCGCATTGGCAGGCAGATTCTTTACACTGGCACTGCCTGGGAAACCCACATGCTAGGTTACAGTTACCAAAATACATCTTCACTAACTGAGAAATTAAGGAGGGTGGAAGAGCATGCATCCTCTTTTGCACATGGTCTCTTAGACTGAGTTTATAAGTGAAGGACAAAGAGGTCCTTGGAGCTTTCAAGAGAGGCTTTGTTAGATCCAGGTATCACTGATCTACCTGTGGAGGATAGAGCTGGTTGATACCCTTCTTCCAAGTTGCATTTAGAACACAGCTCTGGTCTGAGACTGAGGATTAGTAGTTTCAGTGAATAATGCATTGTTCTAATATATATTTTATGAGAGTATTTATCTGTATCTGGCTTTCATACTAGCTCATTTGTTTTAGAGTATTTACTATATATAACAATCATTTCACTGTCACCTTTCTAATAGTTAGCCCATGTTCTCTTCTTGCCTAATCATCTTGGCTGCATGGTACATTTTAGTTAATTATAGAGGAAATGGTGATGGGGTTGCTGAGCACTAAAGGAATGATGCCTTTGGCTACAGAGATGTTAGAGGTAGAGTGACAGCTATGAGGCTCAGGCAATGACAGCTTAGGTGCTGTGAATTGTGATTTAGACTAGGATACAAGAACATTTTACAGGTAACAGCTATCTTATACAAATAATTATATTTGATTAAATGAGGAGAGTGAAAAACTTGGCTTAAAACTCAGCATTCAGAAAACTGAGATCATGACATCCAGTCCCATCACTTCATGGCAAATAGATGGGGAAACAATGGAAACAGTGACAGACTTTATTTTTGGGGGCTTCAAAATCACTGCAGATGGAGACTGTAGCCATGAAATTAAAAGACACTTGCTCCTTGCAAGAAAAGTTATGACCAACCGAGAGAGCATATTAAAAGAAGAGATGGTACTTTGCCAACAAATTTCCATCTAGTCAAAGCTATGGTTTTTGCAGTAGTCATATATGGATGTGAGAGCTGACCCATAAAGAAAGCTAAGTGCTGAAGAATTGATGCTTTTGAACTGTGGTGTTGGAGAAGACTCTTGAGAGTCCCTTGGACTGCAAGAAGATCCAACCAGTCCATCCTAAAGGAAATCAGTCTAAATTTTCATTGGAAGGACTGATGTTGAAGCTCCAATATTTTGGCCACTTGATGTGAAGAACTGACTCATTTGAAAAGACCCTGATGCTGGGAAAGATTAAAGGCAGGAGGAGACGAGAACGACAGAGGATGAGATGGTTGGATGGCATCACTAACTCTGTGGACATGAGTTTGGGTAAGCTCTGGGAGTTGGTGATGGACAGGGAGGTCTGACATGCTGCAGTCATGGGGTCGCAAAGATTCAGACACAAGTAAGAGACAGAATTGAACTGAAATGAGTGTAAAAGAAAGAAAACATATAGACTTCAGACCTGAAATATATAATCTAATATAAGGTTCAAAATCTGATAAATAACTGGATTCAATTCTGAAATTTTTTTTCAGGACAGGTTTCTGGAACTTGCTGACTCAGATTTTATAATTTTTTAAAATAGATTACATAAATCCACATATAAAAGCTCCTGAATTACTTTGAATGATAATCCAAATTTGAGGAGCACTGCTCACCTTAACTATGACTAAAGAATTTGCCATAGCTTTATAGTCACTAAAATGTATTTATTAGGAAAGAGTTTAGTGGAAGAAAATTAAATTCCCATTTAAAAAACTATTCTAAGAATTTAATTTTGAGAGAAATTAGTAGATATTTCAATTATTTTCTATAGTTCTATTTTCCACTCTTAATTACCAGTAAAGCATCTTACAGGCATTTATATCTGTGTGTTTTACTTTTAATTATCAATGTAGCTTTGCAAATACTATTTAACTTGCTATTTACAGCCTGAAAATGAATAGCCAAAGTTTATTGAGAATTTATGTGTAACTTCATTCAGTGCTGAGCACTCTGCATGCATCACCACATTTAATCCTTACAACAACCCAATAAACTGGTATAATCAATGTCCCTGTCAGACTGGCACATTCTACCACTGATGCTTACAAAGACCAACAAATTGTCCAAGATGACAAAATTAACAAGTGGTGAAGTCAATACTCGAGTTCCTAGAATCTATTACAAACCCAAGCTGTGGCCATTACACCAGTTACATACCCGCCATGCTTCCGTTGGAGATACATACACCAAAGTGTACCATGAAGAACACATTCAGATCAGATCAGATCAGATCAGATCAGTCGCTCAGTCGTGTCCGACTCTTTGCGACCCCATGAACCGCAGCATGCCAGGCCTCCCTGTCCGTCACCAGCTCCCGGAGGTCACCCAGACTCACACCCATCAAGTCAGTGATGCCATCCAGCCATCTCATCCTCTGTCGTCCCCTTCTCCTCCTGCCCTCAATCCCTCCCAGCATCAGAGTCTTCTCCAATGAGTCAACTCTTCGCATGAGGTGGCCAAAATACTGGAGTTTCAGCTTTAGCATCATTCCTTCCAAAGAAATTCCAGGATTGATCTCCTTCAGAATGGACTGGTTGGATCTTCTTGCAGTCCAAGGGACTCTCAAGAGTCTTCTCCAACACCACACTTCAAAAGCATCAATTCTTCGGCGCTCAGCCTTCTTCACAGTCCAGCTCTCACATCCATACATGACCACAGGAAAGACCATAGCCTTGACTAGGCGAACCTTTGTTGGTAAAGTAATGTCTCTGCTTTTGAATATGCTATCTGAATGTGTTCTTCATGGTACACTTTGAGACCAATGGTACAATAAGCAAAACAATGCAAGTAAGATTCTTTTTTTGTTATCTTTCATCTCCTTGCAGTTCACTTGGTAGATAATACCATCCACAAGCATAAAATCAATGCACTTCTCACAGTTTGATATTTTCAAATATTTAATTCTCTCTCCCTGAAATACCTGTTCTTGCTATGTGGATGGGATGAAAGTCATCACATGTTTCAGACTTCTGGCAAAGGAAGGAAGATGATGGTCTGGGTGTGTGTGAGCAGCTTCCTCCAGGAGAGTAAAGGGCCTGCAATTGCCCTAACATGATGCAATTCCAGTGTCAAGGGAGTAAGGCTGATAGTGACTGTATCAAGGGCTCTGTTCCACAAGAACCTCTTATGGAAGCCTAGATCGTGACTCTACTTGTGGCTTTGAGGCCTCAGCAGTCTATACTTGCATAAGCCTCCTGGTATTACTGGAGAAGAATAACACATAAACCACCTGCTCCAGCCCTTCTTCCCCAAAGCTTTAGGTTTTTCTTAGCCAAACCTATTCTCCTGTTCACAGGAGAAACAGAGAGGCCTTTATTCTGTTATTAAACACAAACAACAAAAGAGGGAGTTGAGCACTAATTTGATCCTGTGATCGATCTGAGCCCTGGTACCACCTCTTGTTAGTGATTCTTGTGATATCCTATATAGAAAGAATCTGTCCTCTCATGACGACCTGTTAAAAACATCAGGAAAAAAAAAAGAAAATACAGAGTGTCACTTAGACACCAAGAAAAATATCCATGAGTTCTCTGAACTATAGTAATAAATAACATTGATCGGGTGTTTTCTCTTTTACAGGTGCTGTTTCTTATAAGCATTTTGGTTGTACTGTTTTATTTAAGTCTCATTACAACCCCATAAGGTTAAAATTACAATTGACTCTTGAACAATGTGTTAACAGGTTAAGGGGGCTGACACTTTGTACAGTTGAAAATCCATATAGAGCTTTTGACTCCCTCAAAGCTGGTCAATAGCTTTCTATTGACCAGAAGCCTTAACAATAATGTAAATAGTCAACTAACATATATTTTTGTGTGTTATAGGCATCTATGGTATTCTTGCAAGTAAACTAGAGAAAAATCATAAGGAAGAGAAAATACATTTACTGTAGGTATAACTGCTTATTGAAAAAGATCCATGTCTAAGTGGACTTGAGCAGTATTTATGTGAAAATATGAGTGTCAACTCTACTCGTATTTTCATTGCACAAATAGGAAAGAGGTCAGAGTTAGTAAACAGCAGCCATACTTACAAACAGGAACTGTGTTGCTAGTACAAGTTGTCCTAACCACTGCTCTCTAATTCTCATCCACCCCAAACTTTAAGTTATGTTTCCACTCATTTTAGCATACAGCTAACATCAAATGTTTAAACACATTGAGCTCTCTCTAATAGGGCTTTTTCTGCCAAGTACTCTGTATTAGTGGTTTTCAGGCTACTCTAAAGTGAAGCAAATTAACATAGGTAAGGGCATTAGGGATATGTAATCAGTCTCTATCAACTTCATGTATGAATCCCTGATTGATAATAGAGAAGAAATCTTGATGTTACTCTGTAGAACATCCGTACTCTCTGAACACTATCAGAATGTCCAATCATTATCAATGCCCTGATCTGCCTGCACTTGTTTTCCCAATCCCATCAAACAGCTAATTGCCACGGTTGTTTTAACTTATTTTACTTAGTTAAAGCATTTAAAGGCAATAGCATTCTTAAAAAGACACAGTCAAATCAATAAAAGCACTAGAACAAAATCACCATTCCCAAATGCAATAGGAAAATACTTCAGTTTCTGTTTTATTGGAAGCAATTATCAAATGAAAAGCATCCTTTAATACTGAAAGTTGGCCCATGTAGGTACAATTCCCAGTTGTATCAAGTTTTACTTCTATAAAACATGTAGGTAAAGACAAAGCCCTCAAACCTGATCAGAGGCATAAATGGAAATTAATTTTCCTTGCATTTCCATCAAAGCTGCTATGAGGGTAACAACTTCAGATATGTCAAAACACAGTCAAGCCAGATACCCTTTTTGTGTATACATTATGGTTCTAGTCATTTAAGGAGGTAAAATATATTGTGTGATACCATGGTTAGTGTTCATGCATGCTTCCTGCAATGTCATCTGTTAAAGATACATTGAACTCTTATTGTATACCAGGTACTGGACTTTAGATGTGTGTGTTGTTGATGTTCTCTCTGTACTCATGAAAGGTGATGACATGACTTTTAAATGCTCAGTGATTGATGAGAGTCTAAAACCAGAGAACTTTCAGAAGACCTACTTTGACTGCCCAAAGAAGCAGGAGTATAGAATAGAATGCACTGGAGACAAGAAATGTACACAGAGAGACTAAGGTTGAGTATTGAAGATAAAGTCTCAAAACCACAGTTTCATAGTATTCAGTTGCCAACAAAGCAGTGACTTGTGTGGGTAAAAGGCACAGGCTGTAGGATCAAGAGGAGACAAAGCCTCTGTGTTCTTGCTATGGTACCTGGGAAAAGTACATCATCTCTCCTAACCTCAGTTTCCTTATCTTAAAGTGGAGATAATAACACCTTCTCACTGAGTTGCTGGGAAGACTGAGAAGCTACCCTGCTAGCTCCCCCGTTAGTCAAATGCCTATTATTTTCATATAGGGCATTCTGTCTTGTAAAGAACCTAACGTTCTTCTTAATATAAGCATGATGGTTATGATGTTGATGAGGGTGATGTAAAGTCATAATTTGGGACAATTCTCTCTGCTACTGCAGAACATTTTTGCTTATGTTTTGGTTCAACGGCTGTGGCACTATGTTCAAAATATCTTTGCTCCCTATGATACCACCCAAAGAAAAAAGGCATCAGGATCAAATGTCTCCAGGTCCAGGAGTAGATGAGGAAATCTACGTAGCATGAGACCTGAATTCTGATCTTGTCTCTGTCAACTACTAGCTCTGTATCCTTGAGTTACTTGTATCCTTCTACTTGTGCTGAGCCTCACAGTGTCCTTATCTCTAGATTGGGGGTGGAAATAGACCTCATTCAGAATTGTCATGATGATAATATAAGTTATAAAATCCAATGTCACATTTCCTGTGGGACTTTCTGATGGCCCTGCCATATGGTTGTTACCATGACTTGCTTTAGGGCTGGCACAAATACTCTGGTTCTCTCTCAGTCTGGGCACACATAGTATTACAATGTCACACCCAGATGACTTGTTTTGGTAAGTGAAATGTAAGCAGAAATGTCCTTTCATTTCTATGTAGATGCTTTAAGGGTCAGGGAGCACTGAATTTTGATCCCCTCTTTCCTCTGATACACCGACCAGCACGTCATTGAAAGATGGAGACTTTCCATTAGGTTAGAATCAGGCAAGAGAAGGATGGTGGAACAAAGCTTCCAGGTGACTCTCAAGACATAGACTTTTGTCATTTTAACCCAAAGAGATTTGAGCTTTGTTACTAGCCTAAACTAGTATACACTGTCTGATGTTGTTGTTGTTGTTGTTATTATCTTTGCTACTGATGGACACCTCACCTTCATTTCTGAGTTCTTGTTAAAAAGAGAGTCGATACCTGTTTGGTAAGGCAAAATGTCTCTTGAACTGCCAGTTAGTAACAATGAGAATGGTATTAGCTTTTGAAGACTATTATGTAGTAAGTTTTATTGTGTGCATTTTCCTTGTATAGTAAGATTGAGTTTTTACAATGATCCTGTGAAGGGAGTACCACTATCCTATTTTACACATGAGGGACTAGAGCTGAGATTTGAGTTTGAATCTTGACACACCCACCTAATCCCTTACTTGTGTGAACTAGTCTAAATTACCAAAAATTTTTGTCCCATTGCAAATCATGTTATTCTCTGAGAATATAAAGAATGGCTTCCACAAAACAGCAATGTGGCACGGGCTGGGCATGAGAAGGTCAAAGAAAGTAAAGAAATATAAAACTATTTAGAAGCCTATGTTTAGTTTCTTATTTATTTTTCATAAAGTTTGAAGATTCATCTGCTTTTATTTCCTTTTCCATTTTCTGTTATTTATGTTTAAGAGTTCCTTGTTTGTCAGGAATCACGAGTTAATTCTTGCTCTGGGCCTGGAATGGCTAAACTGAAGGTAGGTGCTTCTAAGTGGAAGATGATTCATATTGATTTTTCTATTATCTGCCTCTTCCTATCCATGCTTCTTCTTTTGTTTCAGATCATTTTTACCTGAAAGGTAACAATTTAGGAGAAATAATGGGAAAATTTTTCTCTGTCTTAACTTACCTCCACAGGGATGTCAGAAGTTAAAGAAGAGTAGTTTTTATTTTTGACAGACTCTGTACTATCCCCAACTTCCTAGTTACAAAGATGTACATTCCTGTAAGTGTGAACCATGCTCTGCTATCGATCTGGGCTGAGTGGGGCTCAGTGCAGCTCAGAGGGTACTTATACCAGTATCCTTACTGGAGGGAATGGTTACAAGGAAGTGGAACTATCATGGAGAATTCTAGGTTTCTGTAATTCAGAAATTAAAACCATTTGTTATCTAAGATACCCTAGAACCTATCTTTAGCCATCCTCATTGGCATCATCATCTACCTATTTCACATCTTTAATATTTCCCTTGCAACACATTCCCTTCCCCAAGCTTAAACAGAATTGACTTTTGTACCCTAAAACAGTATGACATGTTAAATTGGTGGCAAAAGAAAGTGCAAAGGTGGAAAGTGGGCCTGAGTAAGTCACATAGGACAGTGTACCAAGCCTGGCTAGAGTGAAGTATTTAATAACACCCCAGGGGCAGGAGAGCCTGGTGGGCTGACGTCTATGGGGTCACGCAGAGTCGGACACGACTGAAGTGACTTAGCAGCAGCAGCAGCAGCAGTGTTTAAAAGAAAAAAGAAACCTGAATATGTATGAATGGTCTAGTTTACTGCTCTACTTAAGATATAAAAATACAACTATTTTAATCTTTCTAACATAACCTGAGCAACTATAACAATGATGGAATGATAAATTTTTTGTGTGATTTGGGGGAGGTAGGGAATTTATATATACACACAAACTTTCATGAACATCCAGTCTCCCTGAGAGAAGTGAAGTGACTTTGATCTAGGCACATCCTTTTCCTTTTTTCCCTTGAGGAGAGTTGCCTTCCAACTAAAGGAAAGGGAGCTGTTTTCTGGATGGTTATTCTCTAGAAGCAGAGCTCAGCAAGAGCACTTCAGCAGAGTCCCGTTGATTGTACAATTGCTCCTTGCTTATAGGCTGTGACCTCAATCTTGCTCATGAACCTCCTTCTACACGGCCAATGAGAGCAGTGTGCACCGTGGAGACTGAAGAGGGTAACCCCAGAAGCTGGTCATGAAGACTTTGTAATGATCACTTTGTCCTCTTTGTTTTTTCCTTAGAACAGAATCTGCCACAGACTATTCACCAGGGAGAGAATATTCTCTGGCTGAAGGCTGTGTGCACAATGCTATTACAGTCGTTTTAGTGAGTGAGGCTACACAGAAAGATAAAAATCTTTCCTCCCTCAAATTTCACAGTAAGCAAAAATGGAGCAGTTCTTGCCATTTGAGCTTTAAAAACTCTTTCGGGGAGTCTGCTACATGATTCCATTTAGTAACCAGTGACGCAATCCAATCTTATACCATAACCTTGGATTTCCTTGATCATTTCCTTAAAAGTGGTCAATCTGGTACATTTTCTTTTTGGAAGATACACTTGACAAAAAGTATTCCTTTACATGATGGAATGATACTTTTGAAGTTATTACCTAATGAAATTGAAAGAGGCTTGCTCCTTGGAAAAAAAGCTATGACCAACCTAGACAGCATATTAAAAAGCAGAGTCATTACTTTGCCAACAAAGGTCCGACTAGTCAAAGCTATGATTTTTCCAGTAGTCATATATGGATGTGAGAATTGGAAAATAAAGAAAGCTGAGCATGGAAGGAGTGATGCTTTTGAACTGTGGTGGTGGTGAAGACTCTTGAGAGTCCTTTGGACTGCAAGGGGATCCACCCAGTCAATTCTAAAGGTAATCAGTCCTGAATATACATTGGAAGGACTGATGCTGAAGCCGAAGCTCCAATACTTTGGCCACCTGATGTGAAGAACTGACTCATTTGAAAAGCCTCTGATGCTGGGAAAGATTGAGGACAGGAGGAGAAGGGGATGACAGAGGATGAGATGGTTGAATGGCATCACCAACTCAATGGACATGAGTTGGAGCAAGCTCCAGAAGTTGGTGATGGACAGGGAAGCCTGCTGTCCTGCAGTCCATGGGGTTGCAAAGAGTCAGACATGATAGAGTGACTGAATAGAACTGAATGATTTTTATACTCGAATGTGTTTTGGGGAAGATGAATTTTCAAATGCATTTGAGAAATAAAGTGTAAGTGAAAGTCACTTAGTCGTGTCTGACTCTTTGTAACTCCATGGAGTATACAGTCCATGGAATTCTCCAGGCCAGAACACTGGAGTGGGTAGCCTTTCCCTTCTCCAGGAGATCTTCCCAACCCACTGATCAAACCCAGGTCTCCCGCATTGTAGGTGGATTCTTTACAAACTGAGCCATAAGGGAAGCCCTTTGAAAAATAAAGTTTCTATGATTTTCTCTCTATCTCAAACTCTGGAAGAAATCAGTGCAGTTAGTTGAATGTGATGCAAGAAGCAGAAAAAGGCAACCCTGAAACTCTGTGTCAGTGTAATTGTTTCAGAGACAGTCAGCTATTCCTGTGGCCTCTTAGAAGGGTTCAAAGGTTAACTAAGAGAGAGCTGACATCACCAAAATTGCTGTATCATAGCCAAAAGGTGGTCTGGGTCATAAACTGAGGATCAGATAAAGAGTTAAAGATACAGACATTTTGTCAGACACCCTCATTCATTGACCAGAGCCTGGTGAAGACAAGTTAAGTCTCAGTAGATACATGCTTCAAACGATGGAAAGGTCATGGAAAAGATGTATTTCCTGAAGCAAGGATTTTTTACATAAAGCATGCAAAGCCTACCTCTTAACCTAAGGTAGAGAAGGGAGACGGAAACAATTCTGACTTCACTGAAGTTTAAACCTGAAAACAAAGAAGATACTGAACCACCAGGGTTTACCCAGAAGTGGCGAGGATTATAGGTTATGACATCAACTAAAATGAGGGTTCAATAGAGAGTTTGAGTTTCAGAAAAATAATAAAAATATGATAGCTGCTTTTTTTTTTATTTTGCACATCTGAGTATGTGTCTTGAAAAATATTATACCTGTTATATATTGAATTGAAACTGACCTCTCCAATTTCTCTTTATTGATCTTTATTATACCTTCTGGAATCATTAAAATATCCTTTTCCACATCACAGCTCTACAGAAACTGAAGCTAACTCTAATGTTTTCACAAAGTCACTTCTCCAGGATGAACATGGGCAGAATAATCTAGCTGAGAATCTAATTTCCTGATTCCCAAAACCTTTAGCATTTTTCTCTTCTGCGTACATACAGGTTTTAGGCAATCCTTTTAGAACAAAGGATAAAAAATATTTCCCAAGGAGTTTTAAAAGCAATCCCAAGGCTTTGGACCTGATCCTTAAGATTTTTTGACTCAGTTTTTCTTGGGTAGGACCCAGATCTGAGGACATGATACTAACATGCAAATGCTCTGAGAGATTAGAATACAGTTGTTGATGTTGCTCAAGCATTCAGTCGTGTCCAACTCTTTGTGACCCCATGGAATGCAGCACACCAGGCTTCCCTGTCCTTCTCGGTCTTCCAGGGCTTGCTCAAACTCATGCCCATTGAGTCGTTGATACCATCCAACATCTCATTCTGTATCATCCACTTCTCATGTCTTCAATCTTTCCTAGCATCAGGGTCTTTTCTAAAAAGTCAGTGATTCACATCAGGTGGCCAAATTATTGAATCTTCAGCTTCAGCCTCGGTTCTCCCAGTGAATATTCAGGATTGATCTCCTTTAGGATGGACTGGTTGGATATCCTTGCAGTCCAGGGGATTCACAAGAGTCTTCTCCAACCCCACAGTTCAAAAGCATTAACTCTTTGGTACTCAGCTTTCTTTATGGTCCAACTCTCACATCCATACATGACTACTGGAAAAACCATAGCTTTGACTATATGGACTTTGGTGGTAAAGTAATGTCTCTGTTTTATAATATGCTGTTTGTTCATAACTTTTCTTCCAAGGAACAACCATCTTTTAATTTCATGGCTGCAGTCACCATCTTAATGATTTTGGAGCCCAAGGCGGGGAGGGAATTGTCAGGGTTTCCATTGTTTCCCATCTATTTGCCATGGGGTAATGGGACCAGATACCAGGATCTTCACTTTTGAAATCTGAGTTTTAAGTAAACCTTTGCACTCTCTTCTTTCCCCTTCATCAAAAGACTCTAGTTCTTTTAGCTTTCTGCCATAAGGGTGGTGTCATCTGCATATCTGAGGTTATTGATATTTCTCCTGGCAGTCTTGTTTCTGGCTGGTGCTTCATCCAGCCTGGCATTTTGCATGATGTACTCTGCATATAAGTTAAATAAGCAGGGTGACAATATATAGTCTTGATGTGCTCCTTTCCTGATATGGAACCAGTGCATTGTTCTGTGTTCAGTTGTAACTATTGCTTCTTGACCTGCATACAGATTTCTCAGGAGGCAGGTAAGGTTGTCTGGTATTCCCATTTCTTTAAGCATTTCCCACAGTTTGTTGTGATCCACACAGTAAAAGGCTTTAGCATAGTCAATGAAGCAGAAGTAATGTTTCTTTGGAATTCTTTTGCTTTTTCTATGACCCAATGGATGTTGGCAATTTGATTTCTGGTTCCTTGTTATTTCTAAATCCACCTGAACATCTGGAAGTTCTCAGTTCATGTACTTTTGAAGCCTGGCTTGGAGAGTTTTGAGCATTACTTTGCTAGCGTGTGAGATGAGTGAAATTATGTGGGAGTTTGAACATTCTCTGGTATTGCCTTTGTTTGGGATTGGTATGAAAACTGACCTTTTCCACATCTGTGGCCACTGCTGAGTTTTTCAACTTGCTGGCATATTGAGGGCACCACTTTCACAGCATCATCTTTTAGGATTTTAAATAGCTCAACTGGAATTCCATCATTTCCTCTAGCTTTGTTCATAGTGATGCTTCCTAAGGTGCACTGGACTTCTTACTCCAAGATGTCTATCTTGAGGTGAATGACCACACCACCATGGTTATGTGGGTCATTAAGATCCTTTTTGTATAGCTCTACTGTGTATTCTTGCCACCTTTTCTTAATATCTTCTCTTAGGTCCATACCATTTCTGTCCTTTATTGTGCCCATCACCTTATGAAATGTTCCCTTGTTATCTCTCATTTTCTTGAAGAGATCTCTAATGTTGCCCATTCTGTTGTTTTACTCTACTTCTTTTCATTGATCAGCTAGGAAGGCTTTCTTATCTCCCCTTGCTCTTTGGAATTCAGCATTTATATGGGTATATCTTTTCTTCTCTCCTTTGCCTTTCATCTTCTCTTCTTTTCTCAGCTGTTTGTAAGGCCTCCTCAGATGATGCTTTTACCTTTTTACATTTCTTTTTCTTAGGGATAGTTTTGATCACTGCCTTCTGTGCAATGTCACAAACTTCCGTCCATAGTTCTTCAGGCACTCTGTCAATCAGATCCAATCCCTTGAATCTTTTTGCCATTTCCACTGTATAGTAGTAAGTGATTTGATTTAGGTCTTACCTGAATGGCCTAGTGGTTTCCCCTACTTTCTTTAAGTCTGAATTTTGTAATAAGGAGTTTATGATCTGAGCCACAGTCAGCTCCTGGTGTTCTTTTTGCTGACTGTATAGAGCTTTTCCATCTTCAGCTGCAAAAATAGAATCAGTTTCATTTTGGTATTGATCATGTGGTTATGTCCATGTATAGAGTCATGTCCTGTGTTGTTGGAATAGGGTGTTTGCTATAACCAGTGTGTTCTTGCAGCAGAACTCTTTTAGCCTTTGCCTTGCTTCATGTTGTACTCCAAGGCCAAATTTGCCTGTTACTCCAGGTATCTCTTAACTTTCCACTTTTGCATTCCTGTCTCCTATGATGAAAAGGACAACTTTTTGGTGTTAGTTCTCAGCTTCTTCAGCATTAGTGGTTGGGGCATAAACTGTGTTTACTGTGATATTATATGGTTTGCCTTGGAAATGAACAGAGATCCAGTTTACATCCCATTAGGATACTTTCACAAGCCTCTTATCCTAACCAATTAGAGGGAAGACAGAACGAAAAACACAGTCAAAGAAAACTAACCAAACTGATCACATGGATCACAGCCAAGACATAACTTATAGGCCCACCCAAGACATGGGTGGTCATGGTGGAGAGTACTGATAAAACCTGATCAAATGGAGAAGGGAATGGCAAGCCACTTCAGTGTTCTTGCCTTGAGAACCCCATGAACAGTATGAAAAAACAAAGAGATATTGACACTGAAAGATGAACTCCCCAGGTCAGTAGGTGCCTAATATGCTCCTGGGGAAGAGTGGAGAAATACCTCCAGAAGAAATAAGGAGGCTGAGCCAAAGTGTAAACAACACCCAGGGGTGGATGTGTCTGGTGGTGAAAGTAAAGTCCAACACAATAAGAACAATATTGCATAGGAACCTGGAATATTAGGTCCATGAATCAAGGTAAACTGGAAGCAGTCAAGCAGGAGATGGCAAGAGTGAACATCAACATTTTAGGAATCAGTGAACTAAAATGTGCCAGAATCAGTCAGTTCTGTTCAGTTACTCAGTCATGTCCTAATCGCGATCCCATGGACTGTGGCACGCCAGGCTTCCCTGTCTATCACTATCTCCTAGAGTTTACTCAGACTCATATCCATTGAGTCAGTGATGCCATCCAACCATCTCATCCTCTATCATCCCCTCCTCTTCCCATCTTCAATCTTTCCCAGCATCAGGGGCTCTTCAAATAAGTCACTTCTTCGTATTAGGTGGCCAAAGTATTAGAGTTTCAGTTTCAGCATCAGTGCTTCCAATGAATATTCAGGACTGATTTCCTTTAGGATGGACTGACTGGATCTCCTTGCAGTCCAAGGGACTCTCAAGAGTCTCCTCCAACACCAAAGTTCAAAAGCATCAATTCTTCGGTGCTCAGCTTACTTTGTAGCCCAACTCTCACATCCATACATGACTACTGGAAAACCCATAGCTTTGACTAGATGGACCTTTTTTGGCAAAGTAATGTCTCTGCATTTTAATATGCTGTCTATGTTGGTTATAACTTTTCTTCCAAGGAGCAAGCGTCTTTTAATTTCATGGCTGCAGTCACCTTCTGCAGTGATTTTGGAGCCCAAGAAACTAAAGCCTGTCACTGTTTCCATTGTTTCCCCATCTATTTGCCATGAAGTGATGGGACCAGATGCCATGATCTTAGTTTTCTGAATGCTGAAAACTCTTAATGTTTTTCACTCTTCTCTTTCACTTTCCTCAAGAGTCTCTTTAGTTCTTCTTCTCTTTCTGCCATAAGGGTGGTGTCATCTGCATATTAGAGATTATTGATATTTTTCATGGCAATCTTGATTCCAGCTTGTGCCATAATGGGGGAATTTGATTTAGATTACCGTTATATCTACTACTTTGGCAAGGATCCATTAGAAGAAATCTAGTAACCCTCACAGTCAACAAAAGAGTACAAAATGTTGTACTTGAGTTTAATCTCAAAAACAACAAAATGATCTCTGTTCATTTCCGAGGCAAACCATTCCATACCACAGTAATCCAAGTCTATGCCACAACCACTCTAGCTAAAGAAGCTGAAGTTGAACAGTGCTAGAATCCAGACTTTGGCACAATAAACCCAATTAGAGGTGTGTAGTCCTATATGAGCATTTTCCTTTCACTAGGTACTAGTTCTTCACATAACTGCCCAATGTAGCATTTTTCCTTGGCAACCCCTAGCTCACTGTATCATCCGCTCATCTAGTCTTTCCTCCTCCACCCTTTTCTGTTAGAGAATATATTGGTTCACTTAATCCAGTATTTATTGAGTGCTCTTTGTGTCCAGTGTCTAGAACACTGTGTTGCTGTTAGTGTCCCACATAAAGATGATACAGGTAGAAATCATATTGTGGAGGAAGTTGTGCTCTACTCCGAGGCAATGATAAACAGATAACTTTATTGCAGGGATGTAAGTGCTATGAATAGTTTTATCTAAAACAATCCTAGGATCCAGGAGGAGAACAAAATGGGAATTTATTATATCTGGGAAAAAAATAATGTAGGGACATTGAAGAAAAAGCATGAGTCAAGGTGAGAGAAGAGTTGGGTATGCATCTGAAGCTGGGAAAATTCTGGGCTAGAGTCTGAAAAGTGCAATCTAGATTCTAATCATTCCTAGAAAAACTGACCATCAAAGACTGCCTGCCAGTCCTTATATTTTCAAAACAAGAAAAAATATGGTCTCAGGGTAATTCAGCTTAGCATTACAATCTGGAGCTCCTGATCTAGTTAGCCAACACTCATATTACTACTAGATCAGTGTTTCCCAGACTGTAAACATGGGTAACTGTCTAAAGACCTTGGTTAAGTACAGATCCTGATTCATGAAGTCTAGGATGGAGTCTAAGACTCTACAGCCTCCCTCACAGTACCAGTGTTGCTGATCTGGGGACCACATATTGAATGGCAAAGTACTATAGGAATATCATGTGAGAAAGAAAGATTCCCTGTTTCAAATCTGGCCAGCCAAAAGGTAATTTCTTAGAACACAAATCAACAGAGTACAGAGTTGGAAGCCTCATCAACACAATAAGAGAGGAAATTTTCACTAATTGATTCTAATTTGCCACCAAATCATCATCAACACAAATTATTAGAGAGACTCACTGCATAAAAGGATGCTCATTGGTTTGGTAATGGAGCCTGTGCAGGCTTCTGATCTACCCATCCATCAATGGCTTCTCTTGTCATGCTATCTAATGTAGTTTAGTGATAGGCCCACATTTCTCCCATTTCACACATGAGTCTGTTTCTATGAGAGAAGAGACAAATAGGAAGTGTAAATATGGATCTGGTACATGATTCAAAAAGACTGCCTGCCAGTCCTGCTCACTCAGCTCCTATTCTCTCTGGCTAATTTATCCTACATGGGGATTCAGGTGCATGTCAGGGAATATTGGAACGGATTGAAACAAAGTCTTCCATCCAATTTCACTGCAGATTTCAAGTAACAGTGTAAGATGGCTTGGGCAAAATGCTCCCAGAAGCCTGAATCAGTTCACATTGGGAAACCTACTCAATTTTAGATATATTGAATGTTTAACAATATGTCACTGTTTGAAACTCAAAAGGACTGCTTCCAGGGTTTCACAGGCTCCTTCTGGTTCTCTGTTCCCTTTGCCACAAACAATAATGTTATCTTTATTATCCTGCTTGTCAGCCAGACTTTTCCTGTGCCGTGTGGTAGAATTCTACTAAAATGTGGACCTAGGATCTGAGCATTGGAGAAGGCAATGGCAACCCACTCCAGTACTCTTGCCTGGAAAATCCCATGGACAGAGGAGCCTGGTGGGCTGCAGTCCATGGGGTCGCTAAGAGTCAGACACAACTGAGTGACTTCACTTTCACTTTTCACTTTCATGCACTGAAGAAGGAAATGGAAACCCACTCCAGTGTTCTTGCCTGGAGAATCCCAGGGATAGGGGAGACTGGTGGGCTGCTGTCTATGGGGTCGCACAGAGTCGGACACGACTGAAGTGATTTAGCAGCATCAGCAGGTTCTGAGCATAGTGAGACTGGTTTAATTAGTGCTCTTTACTAGGTAGTGATCCCCCAAAGCACAGATGGAATATCTTAGAAGCATAAAGGTAAGCTCCTCACCCTGTATATGCTGCATCAAAATCTCTTGTCAATTAAAAGAAAAAAGAGAGAGAGAACAGAATTGTGGACACAGTGAGGGAAGGAGAGGGTGACCCAAATTGAGAGAGTAGCATTGAAGCATATACATTATCATTTGTAAAATTAGGCAGCTAGTATGGCTTAGCGGTATGACACAGATAGCTCAAATCCAGTGCTCTGTGACAACCTAGAGGGATGGGATGGGGTGGGAGGGTGAGAGTGTGCCTCAAGAGGGAGATGACATATGTAAGCCTATGACTGACTCATGTTGATATAAGGCAGAAATCACCACAATATTATAAATCAATTATCCTCCAATTTAAAATAATTTGTTTAAAAACTCAGATGATTCCAACAGAGAACTCGGATTGAGAATCCTTGGATTCGATAAAATAAGAATTTCTTAGAAATATGAGTTGTTGGATATGAAAAGAGCAGACAGAGAACTTTCTTTTCTCCCGTAATTTAGAAGACCTACATAAATCAGGATATTCTCCTCAATTAACCCTGTTCTATTTTATAATAATCTCTAAATAGAGAATAATAAAGGACAGAAATGTTACAGACCTAGCAGAAGCAGAAGATATTAAGAAGAGGTACGAATACATAGAAGAACTGTACAAAAAAGATCTTCACAACCCAGATAATCACGATGGTGTGATCACTCACCTAGAGCCAGACATCCTAGAATGTGAAGTCAAGTGGGCCTTAGGAAGCATCACTATGAATAAAGCTAGTGGAGGTGATGGAATTCCAGTTGAGCTATTTCAAATCCTGAAAGAGGATGCTGTGAAAGTGCTGCACTCAATATGCCAGCAAATTTGGAAAACTCAGCAGTGGCCACAGGACTGGCAAAGATCAGTTTTCATTCCAATCCCAAAGAAAGGCAATTGAAAACTGATCTTTTCCAGTCCCGTGGCCATGGCTGAGTTTTCCAAATTTGCTGGCATATTGAGTGCAGCACTTTCACAGCATCATCTTTCAGGATTTGAAATAGCTCAACTGGAATTCCATCACCTCCACTAGCAAAAGAGACACTGATGTATAGAACAGTCTTTTGGACTCTGTGGGAGAGGGAGAGGGTGGGATGATTTGGGAGAATGGCATTGAAACATGTAAAATATCATATATGAAACGAGTCACCAGTCCAGGTTTGATGCACGATACTGGATGCTTGGGGCTGGTGCACTGGGACGACCCAGAGGGATGGTATGAGGGGGAGGAGGAGGGAGGAGGGTTCAGGATGGGGAACACATATATACCTATGGTGGATTCATTTTGATATATGGCAAAACCAATACAATATTGTAAAGTAAAAAATTAAATTAAATTAAAAAAATTTTTTTCACACACACAAAAAAGAAAGACAATGCCAAAGAATGCTCAAACTACCACACAATTGCACTCATCTCAAATGGTGGTAAAGTGATGCTTAAAATTCTCCAAGCCAGGCTTCAACAGTATGTGAACCGTGAACTTCCAGATGTTCAAGCTGGTTTTAGAAAAGGCAGAGGAACAAGAGATCAAATTGCCAACATCTGATGGATCATTGAAAAAGCAAGAGAGTTCCAGAAAAACATCAATTTCTGCTTTATTGACTATGCCAAAGCTTTTGACTGTGTGGTTCACAACAAACTGTGGAAAATTCGAAAGAGATGGGAATTCCAGACTGCCTCACCTGCCTCCTAAGAAATCTGTACGCAGGTTAAGAAGCAATAGTTAGAATTGGACAAGGAACAACAGACTGGTTCCAAATAAAGGAGGACGTCAAGCCTGTATATTGTAACATTGCTTATTTAACTTATATGTAGAGTATATCATAAGAAATGCTGGACTGGATGAAGCACAAGCTGGGATCAAGATTGCTGGGAGAAATATCAACAACTTCAGGTATGCAGATGACCCCACACTTATGGCAGAAAGCGAAGAAGAAGTAAAGAGCCTCTTGATGAAAGTGAAAGAGGAGAGGGAAAAAGCTGGCTTAAAACTCAGCCTTCAGAAAACTGAGATCATGACATCTGGTCCCATCCCTTCCTGGCAAATAGATGGGCAAACAGTGGAAACAGTAGGAGACATTATTTTCTTGGGCTCAAAATCACTGCAGATGCTCACTGCAGCCATGAAATTAAAAGACACTTGCTCCTTGGAAGAAAAGTTAAGACCCACCTAGACAGCATATTTAAAAGCAAGGACATTACTTTGCCAACAAAGGTCCATCTAGTCAAAGCTATGGTTTTTCCACTATCATGTATGGATGTGAGAGTTGGGCTACAAAGTAAGCTGAGCACTGAAGAATTGATGCTTTTGAATTATGGTGTTGGAGGAGACTCTTGAGAGTCCCTTGGACTGCAAGGAGATCCAACCCCTCCATCCTAAAGAAATCGGTCCTGAATATTCATTGGAATGACTGATGCTGAAGCTGAAACTCCAATACTTTGGCCACCCGATGGGAAGAACTGACCCATTTGAAAAGACCCTGATGCTGGGAAAGATTGAAGACAGGAGGAGAAGGGGACGACAGAGGATGAGATGGTTGGATGGCATCACTGACTTAATGGATATGAACCTGAGTAAACTCTGGGAGTTGGTGATGGACAGGGATGCCTGGCATGCTGCAGTTCATGGAGTTGCAAAGAGTCAAACATGGCTGAACAACTGAACTGACTGACTGAAAAAGTGTTCATTATGAAGTGAAGTGAAAGTCACAGTTGTGTCCGACTCTTTGCAACTCCATGGAGTATAGAGTCCATGGAATTCTCCAGGCCAGAATACTGGAGTTGGTAGCCTTTCTCTTTTCCAGGGGATCTTCCCAACCCAGGTATCAAACCCAGATCTTCCACATTGCAGGCGGATTCTTTACCAGCTGAGCCACAAGGGAAGCCCAGAGAATATTATAATGGAAGTCAAAACATATTGTTCCATTTTCATCAGACGTTCAGTATTGCTTTTGAAAAGTCCAGTTATATACCTGAGTATTATAAACTGTGTGTTGATTTGCTTTACTCTGGGTATTTTTTCATTCAGTGTATCTTAAAAAAAATGTATACTTAGATTCACATAATTATTATGAATGTAGTACATATTCATAATATGCAGAAATATTTATAATGTGCAGAATCTTCTATGTTCTATAGCTAGTATTCTCTATTACTTTTTAAAAAATTTATTCTTAATTGAAGGGAAATTTCTTTACACTGTTGTGTTGGTTTCTGCCACACAACATATTGCAAATCAGCCATAATTTTATATATATATATATATATCACCTCTCTCTTTATCCTCTCTGACCTCCCCAAATCCCATCCCTCTAGGTCATCCCAGAGCCCTGGGCTGACCTCTCTGTGTTATATAGCAATTTCACCCCAGCTTCTTTACACATGGTAGTGTATATATATTGATGCTACTTTCTCCATTCATCCCACACTCTCTTTCCCTCTACTGTGTCCCTATCATTAACATCATTTATTATAGGTACTTTTGTACAATTAATGAATCAATATCTATACATTACTTTTAGCTGATGTCCATGCATTATTCAGGTTAACTGAGTTTTTCACTACAGTTTGTTTCTGTTCAAGGATCCCATACAGAACACCACATCCCATTTAGTCATCAGAACTCATTAGAATTCCCTCCAGTCTGTCAGTTTCTTCATCTTTCCTTGTTGTTTATGCCCTTGAGAGTTTTGAGCTTGTGACCTTGAGATATTTTGTAGAATGGCCTTCATCTGTGGTTTGCCTGATGTTTTTCTTGTGGTTAGAATGAGGTATTATGTTTTCTTAAAGACAACCACAGAGGTAAAGTGCTATTTCATCATATCGAATCAAGGGTTCATACTGTGAGCATGATTCATCATTGTTGATATTAACTTTGATCACCTAGGTAGGTATAGTGCTTGTCATATTTCTCCACTGTAAGTTTATTCTTTCTCTTCTTCCTTTCCATACCGTACTCTTTGTAATAAAACTGCAATATTCAGCCCATACTTGAGGACTGGAGAGTTATGCTCCACCTCCTTGAGAGTGAGCATCTATATAAATTATTCAAAATTCTCTTTCATGAAAGATTTATCTGTTTTCCCACTTTTATTTATTTAATCGTATATACATACAAATGAATTTATTGAATTCATTTTATAATTTGGGTTGCTGTTCTGTGCTTAGTTGCTCAGTCATGCCCAATTCTTTGCAACCTCATGGACTGTAGCCCACTAGACCACTCTGTCCATGCAGATCTCCATATAAGAATACTGGAGTGGGTTGCCATGCCCTTCTCCAGGGTTATGATCCTTTAAAATGTTTAGCTATTGGGAACTCCTTCGGTTGGCTCCTGTATCCCTTTAGCAAACCCCTATTATTGTATGAGTTGTATTTGAGCACTCCTTTACTTCCTGGCACTACCCAAAGTTCCAGGCACATATGTATTTCTCACACAGTCTTACAGCCATCCAAAAGATGGTATTAAAAACCTGGATCTGGATACTAGGTGTAGTTTTGCCAGCTAGTGTGAAATAGTTTTTAGGTGCTCTCAGCTGACAGAGCTAGGGGATATATGCATGAATAGTAACATGTATGCGTATGCTCAAGCACACACACACACATCATGATCTATATTTATCTTAAGCTAAGTATAAGTTCATAATGATGTCTTCAACTCTAAGGCATTACTACTATGATAATTTAGCCTTCTCTTATTTATGTATAGTCCTATAATCTCCAACTTCCACAGTGAGAATCCTGGCTCCTAATATCCACTATTTATTTACTTATATTCTATTCCAGTATCCATGTATAGTGATTTTAGAAGTGTTAACCTATATCTCTGTGGGGAAAGAACTTTATCATCTTATATATAGTTATTAAATGCAGTTCCTTTTGTGTTTAGCCTTTTAGAATCCAGTAATTTCTAAATAACTTGGTCAGTTCCTTATATATTTAACTGCTTCAGTAAAGTGGTTCAATGTATTTGTTGAACATAAATGATTTTTTTAATCAGGTTCTCTCTTTCATCCTAGGACGTTAACATTTACTCTTAGTGTTACACATTTAAATGATGCCATGCATGTGGTCTTATAGTTTCATATATTTAGTTCCATTACCTTAAACATTCCCTTGGGGCTTCCCTTGTAACTCAGTTGGTAAAGAATCTGCCTACAATGCAGGAGACCTGGATTTGATTCCTGGGTTGGGAAGATCCTGTGGAGAAGGAAATGGCAACCCATTCCAGTGTTCTTGCCTGGAGAATACCATGGACAGAGGAGCCTGGCAGGCTGCAGTCCATGGGGTCTCAAGAGTCAGACACGACTTAGCAACTAAGCCACTACAAACATTCCCTTGTGCTTCAACTATTCAACTCTCCCAACCCCTGTTTCTAGTTGTGCCTTTTTCAGAATGTTATGTATTTGGATTCATACAGTGCGTAGCCTTTGCTGACTAAATTCCTTAACTTAGCAATATGCATTTAAGATTCCTCCATGTCTCTTCATGACTGACAGCTCATTTGAAAAAAAAAATTGTTGAATCTTTTATAAATATGTGCCACATTTTGTGTATCCATTTTCCTCTTAAGGATATCTTGGTTCATTGTTGCTTTCTGTTTGGGGCCATTATGAATAAAACTGCAATAAACATTCAAAGGAAGGTTATTATTTGGACATAGATTTTCAAGTCTGGGTAAACCTACACATATGATCGTGGATCATATGGTAAGATGATGTTAAAATTTGTTAAGAAATTGACAAACTGTCTCCCTAAGTGACTATATCATCTGCATTTTTACAAGAAAGTAGTAAGAGTTCCAAATAGGAAAAGGAGTATGTCAAGGCTGTATATTGTCACCATGTTTATTTAACTTATATGCAGAGTACATCATGAGAAATGCTGGACTGGAAGAAACACAAGCTGAAATCAAGATTGCTGGGAGAAATCTCAAGAACCTCAGATATGCAGATGATACCACCCTTATGGCAGAAAGTGAAGAGGAACTAAAAAGCCTCTTGATGAAAGTGAAAGTAGAGAGTGAAAAGGTTGGCTTAAAGCTCAACATTCAGAAAACGAAGATCATGGCATCTGGTCCCATTACTACATGGGAAATAGATGGAGAAACAGTGGAAACAGTGTCAGACTTTATTTTCCTGGGCTCCAAAATCACTGCAGATGCTGACTGCAGCCATGAAATTAAAAGATGCTTACTCCTTGGAAGGAAAGTTATGACCAACCTAGATAGCATATTCAAAAGCAGAGACATCACTTTGCCAACAAAGGTTCGCCTAGTCAAGGCTATGGTCTTTCCTGTGGTCATGTATGGATGTGAGAGCTGGACTGTGAAGAAGGCTGAGCGCCGAAGAATTGATGCTTTTGAACTGTGGTGTTGGAGAAGACTCTTGAGAGTCCCTTGGACTGCAAGGAGATCCAAGCAGTCCATTCTGAAGGAGATCAGCCCTGGGATTTCTTTGGAAGGAATGATGCTAAAGCTGAAACTCCAGTATTTTGGCCACCTCATGAGAAGAGTTGACTCATTGGAGAAGACTCTGATGCTGGGAGGGATTGAGGGCAGGAGGAGAAGGGGACGACAGAGGATGAGATGGCTGGATGGCATCACTGACTCAATGAATGTGAGTCTGAGTGACCTCTGAGAGCTGGTGATGGATAGGGAGGCCTGGCGTGCTGCGGTTCATGGGGTCGCAAAGAGTCAGACACGACTGAGCGACTGATCTGATCTGATACATGATGTACTCTGCATATAAGTTAAATAAACATGGTGACAATATACAGCCTTGATGTACTCCTTTTCCTATTTGGAACCAGTCTGTTGTTCCATGACCAGTTCTAACTGTTGCTTCCTGACCTGTATACAGATTTCTCAAGAGGCAGATCAGGTGACCTGGTATTCCCATCTCTCTCAGAATTTTCCACAGTTTATTGTGATCTACACAGTCAAAGGCGTTGGCATAGTCAATAAAGCAGAAATAGATGTTTTCTGGAACTCTCTTGCTTTTTCGATGATCCAGCGGATGTTGGCAATTTGATCTCTGGTTCCTCTGCCTTTTCTAAATCCAGCTTGAACATCAGGAAGTTCACGGTTCACATGTATACATGTATACACAACCATAAATACACAATTGGAAAGAAGATAAGAATTATATTCACCAAAATATTAGTAATGGATAAACCTCTGAGATTATGCAGGATTGCACAAAATTTTAACTTTATTCTTGTTACTTATCCGTAATTTTTAAATAGCCAAAAGTGAACAAAGATTAGTTTTCTAGCTGATATCTAGTTTTAAGAAGTTAAGGATTTTACTTTAAAACATTATGATATTTCTTGCTTTGGAGCTAAGCCCATTTATGTTAACAATGAATGCTTCTTAGTTGTATATTCTGGAGAACAACTATACAGGCATTAGGACAAATATTTTTAACTTAAACTCAAGACTCATACAAAGAAAATAGGGGAGTCTAGTCATATTCGTCTAGTCAAGGCTATGATTTTTCCTGTGGTCACGTATGGATGTGAGAGTTGGACTGTGAAGAACACTGAGCACCGAAGAATTGATACTTTTGAACTGTAGTGTTGGAGAAGAGTCTTGAGAGTCCCTTGGACTGCAAGGAGATCCAACCAGTCCATTCTAAAGGAGATCAGCCCTGGGTGTTCTTTGGAAGGAATGATGCGAAAGCTGAAGCTCCAGTACTTTGGCCACATCATGCGAAGAGTTGACTCATTGGAAAAGACTCTGATGCTGGGAGGGATTGGGTGCAGGAGGAGAAGGGGACGACAGAGGATGAGATGGCTGGATGGCATCACTGACTCGATGGACGTAAGTCTGAGTGAACTCCGGGAGATGGTGATGGACAGGGAGGCCTGGAGTGCTGCGATTCATGGGGTTGCAAAGAGTCGGACATGACTGAGCAACTAAACTGAACTGAACTGAGTCATACACATTTGGCATAAAGTTTCCCATGTTTACATGTAGTTAATACATAATAAAATTCTTAAGACACAATTTCCTAATGCAAGAGAAAACTAGCATATAGTGCATTTCACTGCCTCTGTTTTCCACTTTGCTCCCATGGCATCAATATGATCTATGGCATTCATAATAGATATTGGTCCTGTTTTTCCCAGGCTACACATTAGAATATTTTCAACATATTGCTCTGGGAAGTCATTAACAACCATTTGGAATTTGGAAATGAGATGACACTTAACTGTCATGCTAGTTCTAGATAAGTCTGATAAGTTCTTGAGATCAAATCTGGCAAATATTTGCTCCAGTGCCTTGCCTCAGTACTCAGGTCTTATAGAAACTTCCTCCATGCATCTCTCTGTCCCCAAAAGTACTTGAGCTTGGAATAGTTTCTATGTCTTCTAATGTCTCTGGTTCTTACTACTTCAATTCATATCTGTCCAGAACTTTTCAGCTTCTGTGAAAATGTTCATGTGTGTTTTCAGTATGCCCTGATCCCCTACCTGAATTTTCTATTTTAGGTGAGGATTGAGATTCACTGAGATTAAGAAACTTGTCTGTGGTCATCCAGCTAATGAAATTTGGGCTTAAGATTTGATCTAGTCTAACTTTAAAGCATGTTTAAAAAAAAAAAAAAAGATGAGGCTGGATGTGAATTGTGGGGAAGCTCCTGGAGATTAAGCCCCAAATGATAGAGTTTTGAGGCAAAACAAGGATTTCTCTTATCAAGACCAGGTTTGTGTAGACCTCTGAAGGCACACATCAGACCACAGTCATTCCACCAAAATCTGGATAAGAGTAAATTGGAACGTTCTGTGATTCTATGTCTGGGAGTCTGTATTCCCAGCCTGGTAAATGAGTATTCAACTCTGCCCCAGCATACACTACTTCAAGACAATGTTACAATAATTGGAGAAGAGGATCTAGCTTTTCAGGCTTCCCAGGTGGTACTAGTGGTAAAGAACCTGCCTGCCCCATGCAGGAGACATAAGAGACATGGGTTCAATTCCTGGGTGGGGAAGATCCCCTGAAAGAGGGCATGGCAACTCACTCCAGTATTCTTGTCTGAAGAATCCCATGAACAGAGGAGCCTGGTGGGCAATAGTTCATGAGATCTCAAAAAGTCAGACATGACTGAAGCGACGTAGCTTATAGTGGCTTATAGGGGCTAAAGAAGTCATTGCCTCCCCTTTCATTGGAAAATTGGATTTCAACTTAAAATTTCAGTGTCACAAGAATTCTAAAGTTTGGGAATATATATTTTCCCTGCCTGGCCATTCCTGGAAAAGTTCAGCTCTGCAAAAGAGATTTTCTTTGACAACTTAAGAATATAATGCACATTTCCTGGCTTTGTGTGCGTGTGTATTGGATTTTTTGGCTAGAATTTAAGAATCAGAGTGTCACTGCCAGATTTTCCCCTCATGACAATCATTGACCTGGTGGTAAAATAAACTCAAATCTCTGGTGTGCCTTGTGCCCAGAACTTGTTGTTTCTATTTCTAAAGGGTTTATTACAGAGATTCAGTCTTAAAGCAATTTGTTAAGATTTGGAGTAAACTCGGAGAAGGCAATGGCAAGCCACTCCAGTACTCTTGCTTAGAAAAATCCCATGGACAGAGGAGCCTGGTGGGCTGCAGTCCATGGGGTCGCTAGGAGTCAGACACGACTGAGCAACTTCACTTTCACTTTTTACTTTCACACAATGGAGAAGGAAATGGCAACCCACTCCAGTGTTCTTGCCTGGAGAATCCCAGGGACAGCAGAGCCTGGTGGGCTGCCATCTATGGGGTCGCACAGAGTTGAACATGACTGAAGAGACTTAGCAGCAGCAGCAGCATCAGGAGGAAAGAAACAAAATCAAACTTGCCTTTAAAAAATTTACATAAATAACAATGGATAATGCAGGATCAGATTGGATGACAAAAGATGCCTTCTGTGTCCCAATTCTAAACCAAAGGAGTTCTAAGGCAAAAGTGTTCTAAACCAAAGAAAAGAGGATTACAAAGTCCTCAAGCTGGGAAGGATGATATCCTAGACTGAAATTATAGCCAGATTTAAGTCCTCAGGATATTCCTACCTTCACTCAAACTCTTGGTGTGCAATTTGCTTACTACTACTAACTCATGCCCAAACCCTTATTCTTCCTTGGTATCTCTCTCGCATATACCCCATATCTAATTCATTGTTGTGTCCTGTCGGCTCTAATTAAGATATATAAAATGTCTGCATTGAGCATGTCTAGCCAGCTTCATTCACCTTTTGCATTAGATCATATCACTGCTCTGCTCAAAATCCTCCAATAACTTTGCCTCTTATTCAGAATAAAAGCTGAAGTGTTACCATGGCCTGCAGGATTCTGTGATTTATTCCTGGTCTGTCTGTCTGACTTCATCTCTTGTTCTCTCCCTCATTACTTTCCAGTTATTTTGATTCATATCTTTGTTTTTCTTAAATACTCCAAGTGTGGTCCTGCCTCAAGGCATTTGTACTTGTTTGTTCACTCATTTCATTCAAATCTTTGCTTAAATTGTATGCTATGATAAAGACCTCCTAAAGCATACTGCCAAAGCTAACACAGACACAGCCTTAGCTCCTTACTCTCTGTCCCAATCTGTGGTCTTACACTTCTGTTGTGCTCATTGCTACTCAAAATATGTTCATTTCTTTTTCCGTTTTCTTGTCCCACCTATTGGAATGCAAGCACCTTAAGCTGCTGCTTCATTTCATCCACTGCTCTAGTCTCAGCCTTTGTGAGTACTCATAAAACATTTGTTGAAGAAAGGGAGGGTGGGGGAAAGGAAACAGACTTGGAAAATTTCTATCCGTTTTGACAGAGGAAAGAGCATTTATCATTACCCTACTGATTTTATCAATGCTTTCCTCTAGTCTTGAAAATAACATTAAAAACCAGAGACATCACTTTCTGACAAAGGTCCATATAGTCAAAGCTATGGTTTTTCAAGTAGTCATGTACATATGTGAGAGTTGGACTATAAAGAAGGCTGAGCGCTGAAGAATTGATGCCTTCGAATTGTGATGCTGGAGGAGACTCTTGAGATTCCCTTGGACTGCAAGGAGATCAAACCAGTTCATCCTCAAGGAAATCAACCCTGAATATTTACTGAAAGGACTGATGATGAAACTGAAGCTCCAGTACTTTGGCCACCTGATGCAAACAGCTGACTCATTGGAAAAGACCCTGATGCTAGGAAAGGCAAAAGGAGAAGGGGATGGCAAAGGATGAGATAGTTAGATAGCATCATCAGCTCAATGGACATGAATTTGATCAAACTCCAGGAGATAGTGGAGGACCGAGGAACCTGGTGTGCTGCAGTCCATGGGGTCACAAAGAATCAGACATGTCTGAGCTACTGAACAGCAACAGGAATATTTGGTTTCAAATCCTGCTGGATAACTATTAATTAGGATATCATGAGCAAACTAATTTCTTTCACAAAGTCTTCTTTACTATTTTTAAAGTTACCATATTTTATAACATACCCTTAGAATTATAGAGAATAGCATATGTGATGGTGCCTGGCAGAATGCCTGGCACATAGCAGGTATTGCAAAGATTATAGTACTTTCTTTTTAAATGTGCCATTTCTCTCCTAGTTTTATTTATTTTTAAATTTTTGTTTGTTTTTCTTTCTTGGTTGAGCCATAGGAGATCTTAGTCCCCAGACTAGGAATCAAACCTGTGCCCCTTCAAGGGAAATATGGAATCTTAACTACTGGACTGCCAGGGAATTCCCTCTCTCCTAACTTTAAATGGTAGGGAAGCAGTCACACTTTTCCTCAAACTTCCAAGTTTACTTGGCAAGACTAAAGTCATTGTGTTTACAAAGGCAGGAGCTAGAGTAAATGAAAGAACCAAAACAAAATGGTAATGGAAAAGCAGTCTGTCTTCCCTTCCCACTTCTCAATTGTGTCTGGCTCTTTGTGACCCCATGGATTATAGCCCTGCCAGGCTCCTCTATCCATGGGCTCCTCCAAGTAAGAATGCTAGAGTGGGTAGCCATTCCCTTCTCCAGTGGATCTTCCTGACCCAGGGATCGAACCCATATCCCCTACACTAAAGGTAGATTCTTTACCATCTCAGGCACCAGGGAAGCACTTTAAATGAGACTATTTCTCATCAAGTATATTAAACAGGTAAAATTCCTTGGGTGCCTTTCTAATTTCTATTACCACTTGCATCATCTGTCTCTGGCCAACATAAGATCTTTGTCCTATGAGCTAATTGACAGTCTCTTCTATTTCAACGAACTACTCTTGGACTTGGAGATTAATGTGTCTCCAAACTCTGAAAGAAAGAGACTGAAAAGGATCAGCATCATATTGCCTTGTTCACTTTGGATCTCCATCAGGCACTGTATGGGAGAAGAGCTATCTGTTCAGTGCCCTTTGCTTTTTGCCAGGGAGATGCTTACCTGGGGAAAAAGGAATTCCTTCTTTTTAAGGCAAATATTGCATTTTGTGTGGCCTTGGACAGCCAGTCTTTCCCATTATAATAAGCAGTTCACTCTGAAGTGATGAGGAAACGGTCATTTGCAGCAACCGTGTCACATGATCACAAAGTCACATTTGTCAGGTGTTTTTTGTTTGTTTGTTTGGTTTATCTGTTTCCCCTCACCAATAAGGGGGCTTGCATTAGCTCCTGGGGCATTTGAGGCCATTCTGTCTGCATACAGGTAGCCTTAATCATAAATCTCACTCACACTAAGCTAAGTGTTTCAGGAATTCTCTTCTTGTTCTTTGTTTCATGTTTGACAGTTTCTTTCAGAATGCAGTTTGAAACATTCCTGGAGATGTGTTATAAATTATTCAAATTGACAAAGCCCCCTTTCTTTTCTTTGTTGTATGTGTACTTCCCCCCTCTCCAAAGCTTACGTTCTAACATTGCCACTGAATGCCTTCAATCTTAATGGTACTTTCCCCTGCCTTTGGATGAGATGAGTTTTTTACTCTTATGATTATTATTTTGGAAAGTAGATATTATTCCTTTAGAAGAAAAGAAAGAAAGCCAAATCAAATCAAACACAAGCCTCCAGGCTCTATTATGGCATTAGGCTTTATGTCCCAGAGCAGGTCATAGCATACCTTTGATATATGAAAATTTGTCATTCCTGGGTACATTTCATTTACTGAAATACTGTTTGAGAGCAACTTTATTAAAGATGCAAGACACTGGTACAATGCTGCTTTATTTTGTGTCACTGCTTTCATATAAAATCCTTCCTCCAAACACTTTGGAGAATTAAATAATACAAGACAAGAGAGAGTGTTCTGTATAAATTATACAATACTGTGGCATAAGGAATAATTCAAAGAATCAGAAACCAATAGCTAAGGCTCAGAGAAATTGAAAAAAAAAAAAAGAGGACAGATTTTTCAGATGTTTTTTAATTCCAAAGGAGAGTTGTTTTTTTTTTTTTTTTTTTTTTTTTAATAGAATGCAGTTGAAGTAGTGAGGAAAAATAGAATTCTTTCTGGAGCATGGGGGTCGATGTTTACCCCAAAATGCAACATTTTCATTGCTTCACTCTACCAAATCCCTTTCTAAGTTGACCCCAGTGCTTTTATTTTGTGAATAACCTATGGGTAATGCTGACAGATATTAATAACCTATTTTAACTTACTTTGCTTGAAAATCCTCTAAAGTTTATTATCACACAGAAAGGTGAGACTCACAGAGGTAAAATCATCTATACATGTGATCAAACTGCTGCCAAATAGTGGATTCTTGAGTCAAATCCAGGTCTAATTGAATCCAAAACCTGTGCTTGCTACCATCCCCGTGCATTTAGCAAGAACTGTAATTAAAAAGCCACCTCTCTCACTGAACATATTCCTATAGTTTTCCCCCAATTCTGGGCAATCAAGCACTCTCAATCTTTGTTCTGACATGACTCAAGAGCCTTAATTCATTAACAAAAAAAAAAAAAAAAGGGCAAACAATAGCTAGAATGAATGAACATCTAGGAAAGGGCCCAGTAAACAATTTTCATCATACCAAAGAGCATTCTGTTCCCATGGTCTTATATCGATAATTGGAGTGAGTTGGGCAACAGACCAAACATTTAGCAGGTGCACTGAGGTGGCATCATCTTCCATCTCATGACCTGGAATAAATGTGAATAGTTGGTGTGACAACTATATACTCATTCTTTCTTCCTTGGTATCAGAGACTCTGATTTTGTTCTGGGAGAGAATATGCTCACTTTCAAGTGATGGATCAGTCTTAGCCAGTCGTGATAATCCTGGTTTGCAATTTCTCAGTGTCGCTTGCCCTGAAGAGGGGGCATAAGTCACAGTCCTAGCCAAAGAGACTGAAGTGAATTCTGCTCGTACTGTTGCCCTGTCTCCCTTCCTTTTTTGTACTCTAAGTATGGCTGTGATGACTAGAGCTACAGTATTCATTTTGCAGGCACAGTTGTATCCAGGATAAGAAGGAAGATATGATAAGGACCAAAGACAAGAAAGTACCTTGGCTTCAAAAACATCCTTGAGTAGCTACCTACCTCAAAATATGTGATACATTAAAAAAAAAAAAAAAAAGACAGTTATTTGTTTTGCCCATTGTTAGTTTTCTGGTTGGAGAAGGCAATGGCACCCCATTCCAGTACTCTTGCTTGGAAAATCCCATGGACAGAAGAGCCTGGAAGGCTGCAGTCCATGGGGTCGCTGAGGGTTGGACACGACTGAGGGACTTCACTTTCACTTTTCACTTTAATGCATTGGAGAAGGAAATGTCAACCCACTCCAGTGTGCTTGCCTGGAGAATCCCAGGGACGAGGGAGCCTGGTAGGTTGCCATCTATGGGGTCGCACAGAGTCAGACACGACTGAAGAGACTTGGCAGCAGCAGCAGCATCAGTTTTCTGGTGGTTATTTACAATTGAACAAAATCTTAACAGATAGACATAGATCATCTCAGCAGATATGTAGATTTATGTGGGGAAAGAGATTCAGGTTGCATTATAAAGAGGTTAATGCAAGACAGTGGAGCAACAGAATAATTCCATCTGTGGTCATAGTTTTAGACTAGGTTATGCTTCTCCATGACATCTAAATCATAAATATGACTACCGAGGTTGGCAAGGTCATACATGATTTCTAGTGGTCAACTGACTAAGCAGACATAAGTAACACTCATTTAACACATGTAATTATGGCCATATTTCCTTGACCACATGTGGTTGGGCAAACATATCAGTATGTACTTTTGTGTGTAGCTTTATGTTATAGGCTAAGAACTAGGCTATATGTAAGTAGATGTGGATTCTATCTGTGGAAACTCCACTTGCTAGATGAATATATCAATCAGTGTAGGGTTGATTGTGCTGCAATAAAAAAGAAAAAAACATAAAATTAAAATAAAGAGTCCCTGAGTTTAAGTGGCTTAAAAGAATGAAAGGCTTACTATATGCTCATACCAACCATCCATCCTGGGTCAGATAAGAGGCTTTATTCTGTTGTCCTGACCCAGGCACCTAGGGTTGGGAGGAATTCCATCTCACGGCTTCCATATTTTCCCTGATAGGAAAATGGAGAAGGTAACGTAAATGATTTATTTTATATTGAAGTATAGTTGATTTATAATGTTGTGTTAATATCTGCTGTGCAGCTAAATGATTCAGTTTTACATATATATTCTTTTTCTTATTCTTTTCTTTTATGGTTTATCATAGGATTTTGAATATAGTTCCCTGTGCTATAGAGTAGAGTCTTGTTTTTATCCATTTTACATATAATAGCTTACATCTGTTAATTCCAACCTCCCACTTCTTCCCTCCCCACCCCACTCTGGCTACCAGAAGTCTGTTCTCTATGTGTATCTATTTCTGTTTTATAGATAAGTTCATTTATGTCATATTTTAGATTTCACATGTAAGTAATATCATATAGTATTTGTCTTTTTCTTTTTTTTTTTTTTTGTATCACTTACTTATATCTGCTTTATTGTAAATATATTCGATTGGTATATTATCTAATTTGAGGTATATAAATCAAGATTTCAGCACACTGTTTAGCTTTGAATACTGATCATCAAACAAATGGATATAAATCAATTTCAGGAATTTCATAGGCAAGATAAAGGTAAACAGAAAAATTGACAGTTATAAAAGTAGAGAAAGAATGAAAAATCACTTAGAATTTTAGAGCATGTAAAAACCAGTAGGTTTGTTGCAACCAATAGTTATTTTTCAGATGCTCCCCATAAAAATGTCTTTCAATTTTTTTCAAACCATCATCATGCTAGCTGTCTGCCACTTATTTAGTTCTGTTAAGTAACTTTAGGATGGGAGAAGGATTAGAGATACTTTGTTCTCATTAAAATTTCTCCTCAATAGTTGGAGACAGAAGACTAAGAACATGAAACAAAAGGAGAGTTTTAAAAGCTGAATGTATTATATATGCAATATGAGCTACCGTGTTGTAGGAATTAAGAGGACAGTGAGTCCAACAGGGCTGAAACAGACCAAGACCTTGGGGAGATAAGAATGAACTGCCTCCTAAAGGTTTTGATATAGAAGTGAGAAAAAATGACTTTGGTCAAGAATGTGAAATTAAGTTGAGACCCAACTTAAAATTGAAGTGTAACAGAAACATGTGGATCACAATTAAGTAGCTGTTAAAAATGGTCTTGGTGAGAGTTTCTACATTGTTTGCATAAGAAATACCTTTCAAATTTTGTCTAACTTTGTAACTGACATTTGATTTCACTGCTGAGGTTCTTGAAAATTATAATAACCATTATAAATGAAGAGAAGATTGGATGATAGGGTTGTGAGTCAGCAATGGTTTTTTTTTTTTCTTGAATTGAAAATACTGGTGAACAAAAGCTTTGCAGATAATGTAATGTTTGTGCCTGAAGCCTTGCTCTCATCTTCCTTTAATTTTTTTCTTTATCCTTTTGTTTCAATTTTTTAATTGAAAGACAATTGTTTTACAGAATTTTGTGGTTTTCTGTCATACATCAACAAGAATCAGCCATATATATACCCATGTCCCCTCCTTCCCAGACCTCCCTTCCATCTCCTTCTCCACCCCACCCTTCAGTCTGTCACGGAGCCCCTGTTTGAGTTCCCTGAGTCATAGAGCAAATTCCCATTGGCTATCTGTTTCACACATGGTATTGTAAATTTCCATGTTACTCTCTCCATACATCGCCCCTTTTTCCTCCTCCCTGCCCACCTTGTCCATAGGTCTGTTCTATATGTCTGGTTCTCTGTTGCTGCCCTGAAGATAAATTAATCAATGCCATCTCTTCAGATTCCATATATATGTGTCAGTATACAATATTTGTATTTCTCTTTCTGACTTACTTCAGTCTGTATAATGGGCTCTAGTTTCGTCCACCTCAGAACAGATTCAATGTGTTTCTTTTTATGAGTGGGTAGTATTCCACTGTGTATATATATATATGTATATATATATATATATATGTACCACAGCTTCTTTATCCATTCATCTGTGGATAGACATCTAGGTTGCTTCCATGTTCTAGCTATTGTAAACAGAGCTTCAGTGAACATTGGGCTACATGTGTCTTTTTCAGTTTTGATTTCTTCAAGGTATGTGCCTAGGAGTGGGATTGCTGGGTCATATGGTGGTTTTATTCCTAGCTTTTTAAGGAGTCTTCATACCATCTTCCATAGTGGTTGTATCAGTTTACATTCCCACCAGCAATGCAAGAGTGTTTCCTTTTCTCCACACCCCCTCCAGCTTTTGTTGTTTGTCAACTTTTTGATGATGGCCATTTTGACTGGTATGAGGTGGTATCTCATTGTAGTTTTGATTTGCATTTCTCTGATAATGAGTGAGTTTGAGCATCTTTTCATGTGCTTTTTAGCCATCTGTATGTCTTCTTTGGAGAAATGTCCCTTTTTTACTTTTTTATTGGGTTGTTTGCTTTTTGATATTGAATTGTATAAGTTGCTTGTATATTTTGGAAATTAATTATTTATCAGTTGTTTCCCTTGCTATTATTTTCTCCCATTCTGAGGATTGTCTTTTCACCTTATTTGTAGTTTCCTTTGCTGTGCAGAAGGTTTTAAGTTAATTATGTCCCACTTGTTTATTTTTGTTTTTATTTCAGTTACTCTAGGAGATGGGTCATAGAAGATCTTGTTTTGATTTATGTCATCGAGTGTTCTGCCTATGTTCTCCTCTAAGAGTTTAATAGTTTCTGGTCTTACATTTATGTCTTTAATCCATTTTGAATTTATCTTTGTGTATAGCATTAGGTAGTGAACTAATTCCATTCTTTTGCATGTAGCTGTCCAGTTTTCCCAGCACTACTTACTGAAGAGGCTGTCTTTGCCCCATTGTACATTCTTGCCTCCTTTGTCAAAAATAAAGTACCCATAGGTATGTGGGTTTACTTCTCGGTTCTCTATCTTGTTCCATTGGTCTATATTTCTGTTTATGTGCCAGTACCGTACTGTCTTGATGACTGTAGCTTTGTAGTATAATCTGAAGTCAGGAAGGTTGATTCCTCCAGCTCCATTCTACTTCCTCAAGACTGCTTTGGCTACTTAGGGTCTTTTGTGTTTCCATATGAATTGTGAAAATTTTTGTTCTAGTTCTGTGAAAAAGCCATTGGTAATTTGATAGGGATCGCATTGAATCTGTAGATTGCATTTGTTAGTATAGTCATTTTCACAATATTGATTCTTCCCACCCAGGAACATGCAATATCTATCTGTTTATGTTGTCTTTGATTTCTTTCATCAGTGTCTTATAGTTTTCCATATACAGGTCTTTTGTTTCTTTAAGTAGATTTATTCTCAGATATTTTATTCTTTATTTTTGCAATAGTGAATAGTATTGATTCCTTAATTTCTATTTATGATTTTTCATTGTTAGTATATAGGAGTGCAAGTGATTTATGTGTATTGACCTTGTATCCTTCGACTTTGCTGAATTTTCTGATTAGCTCTAGTAACTTTCTGATAGTTTCTTTTGGGTTTTCTATGTACAATATCATGTCATCTGCAAACAGTGAGAGTTTTACTTCTTCTTTTCCAATCTGGATTCCTTTTATTTCTTTGTCTTCTCTAATTGCTGTAGCTAGGATTTCTAAAACTATTTTGAATAGTAGTGGTGAGAGTGGACACTCTTGTTTTGTTCCTGACCCTAGAGGGAAAGCTTTTAGTTTTTCACCATTGAGAATTATGTTTACTGTGGGCTTTTCATATATGATCTTTACCATGTTGAGGTAGGTTCTTTCTATGCCCATTTTTTGAAGAGTTTTAATCATAAATAGGTGCTGAATTTTGTCAAAGGCTTTTTCTGCATCTACTGAGATGATCATATAGTTTTTATCTTTCAACTTGTTGATATGGTATATCACATTGATTAATCTGCATATATTGAAGAATCCTTGCATCCCTGGAATGAACCTGACTTGATCATGGTGTATGAACTTTTTAATGCCTTGTTGGATTCTGTTTGCTAGAATTTTGTTGAGGATTTTTGCATCTATGTTCATTAGTGATATTGGCCTATAATTTTCTTTTTTTCTTGTCCTTTCCTGGTTTTGGTATCAGGGTGACTGTGGCCTCATAGAATGAGTTTGGAAGTGTTCTTTCCTCTGCAATTTTTTGGAAGAGTTTCAGAAAAATAGGCATTAGCTCTTCTCTGAATGTTTGATAGAATTCCCCTGTGAAGCCTCCAGGGCCTGGGCTTTTTGGGAGATTTTTGATCACTGTTTCAATTTTAATGTTTATAATTGGGTTGTTCATGATTTCTATTTCTTCATGGTTCAGTCTTGGGAGGCTGATCTTTTCTAAGTATCTGTCAATTTCCTCTAGGTTGTCCATTTTGTTAGTATATCAGATCAGATCAGATCAGTTGCTCAGTCGTGTCCGACTCTTTGCGACCCCATGAATTGCAGCACGCCAGGCCTCCCTGTCCATCACCAACTCCCGGAGGTCACTCAGAATCACATCCATCGAGTCAGTGATGCCATCATTGCTCATAATATTGTCTTATGATCCTTTGTATTTTTGTGTTTGTTGTAACCTCTTTTATTTCTAATTTTATTGATTTGATTTTTCTCCCTTTTTTTCTTCATAAGTCTGGCTAGTGGTTTGTCAATTTTGTTAATCTTCTCAAAGAAACAACTTTTAGTTTTTATTAATCTTTGATATTGTTTCCTTTTTTTCTTTTTCATTTATTTCTGTTCTGATTTTTATGATCTCCTTCATTCTCCTGACTTTGAGAATTTTGTTCTTTTCCCAGCTGCTTTAGATGTAGAGTTAAGCTGTCTAGTCAATGCTTTTCTTGCTTCTTGAGGTATGATTGTATCACTATAAACCTCCCTCTTAGAACTGTTTTTGTTGAGTCCCATACGTTTTGAGTCGTTGTGTTTTCATAGTCATTTGTTTCTAGAAATCTTTTGATTTCTTTTTTATTTCTTCAGTAACCTCTTTGTTATTTAGAGTTTAATCTCCATGAGTTTGTGTTTTGTTGCTGTTTTTTTTCCTGTAACTGCTATCTAGTCTTATAGTGTTGTGGTCAGAGAAGTTACTTAATACAATTTCAGTTTTCTTAAATTTACTGAGACTTGATTTGTGGCCCAAGATGTGGTCTATCCTGGGGAATGTTCCACGTGCACTTGAGAAGAAAGTGTATTCTTCTGCATTTGGATGGAAAGTCCTGAAGATATCAATTAGGTCCATTTGGTCTAATGTTCCATTTAAGGATTGTGTTTCCTTATTGATTCTCAGTTTTGATAATCTGTCCATTGATGACAGTGGGGTGTTTAAGTCCCTTACTATTATTGTGTTTCTGTTGATTTCTCCTCTTATGCCTATTAGTGTTTGCCTTATGTATTGAGGTGTTCCTATGTTTGGTGCGTAGACATGTACAATTGTTGTGTCTTCTTCTTGGATTGATCCCTTGATCATTATGCCATGGCCTTCTTTGTCACTTATGATATTCTTTATTGTAAAGTCTATTTTGTCTGAAATAAGGATTGCCACTCCAGCTTTCTTTTGGTTTCCATTCATATGGAATATCTTTTTCCATCCTTTTACTTTTAGTCTGTACGTGTCTCTAGGTCTGAAGTGGGTCTCCTGTAGGTGGCATATATATGTGTCTTGTTTTTGTATCCATTCAGTCAATCTGCATCTTTTGGTTGGTGCATTTAATCCATTTACATTTAAGATAATTATCGATACATACGTTCCTATACACATTTTTTCAATTTTTTTTTTTTGTGTGTGTGTATGTGTGTGTGGGTCTTTCCTTCCTCTTGTGTTTACTGGCTATGTTAGTCCCTTTAATATTTGTTGCAAGGCTGGTTTGGTGGTGCTGAATTCTCTTAATTTCTACTTGTCCATAAAGCTTTTGATTTCTCCATCAATTTTAAATGAGATTTTTGCCAAAGTATAGTAATTGTGGTTATAGGTTTTTCTCTTTCAGTACTTTAAATATATCCTGCCATTTCCTTTTGACCTGTAGAGTTTCTGCTGAAAGATCTGCTGTTAATCGTATGGGTTTTCCCTTGTGTATTACTTGTTGTTTTCCCTTTCTGCTTTTAATATCCTTTCTTTGTGCTTAATCTCTATTAGCTTGATGTGTGTGTCCTGATGTGTTTCTCCTTGGATTTAACCTATATTGGACTCTATGTGCTACTTGGACTTGATTGGCTATTTCTTTTCCCATGTTGGGGAAGTTTTAAACTATAATTTCTTCAAAAATTTTCTCAGTGGCTTTTTAATTTTCTTCTTCCTTTAGGACCACTATAACTCGAATATTGATACATTTAATATTGTCCCAAAGGGTTCAGAGGCTTTCCTCAGTTCTTTTAATTCCTTTCTTTTTATTTGCTCTTCAGCAGTTATTTTCACCATTTTATCCTCCAGCTCACTTATCCGTTCTTCTGCTTTAGTTATTCTGCTGTTGGTTTCTTCTAGTATATTTTTAATTTCAGTAAATGTGTTATTCATCTCTGTTTGCTTATTCTTTCTTTTATGTCCTTGGTGATTGTATTAACTGTGTTAAATGCTTCTTACATTTTCTCCATTCTATTTTCAAGTCTTTGGAGCAACTTTACTATCAATATTCTGAATTCTCCTTCAGGGAGAAAGAGAATTCTCTTAATTCCTCTTTGTTTATTTTGTCTTGTGAGTTTCCACCTTGTTCTTTCATTGGTGTTGTATTTCTCTTTCTTTTCATCACCTTTTTTTTCCTTCTTCCTAACTTGCTGCACTTGAGGTCTCCTTTTCCCAGGTTTTAAGGTTGTATTACTTATTCCTTTTGATTTTTGCCCTTGGAGGGAAATATTTGTCGGTTGGTTTGTGTTGATTTCTTGTTGAAGGTGACTTGTGCCAGTGTTCTAATGGGAGATCAAGTAGGCAATTACAGAAATACTGGGACATGTACACACACACTTCCACATACAGTTATAACCAAAGTGTTCTAAAGAAACAAGTCCAGGAGATTGACCTGGTGAAGAAGGGAAACCAGAGGTGATATCAACCAGTTGAAAGTAGAGTTAGATAATGCTAAATCTGGAAATCTGAGCATGAGCAGAAGGCCAACTGGGAAATATAGCACGGAGAGCTCAACAGTTTAACTTACTTGGTGAAAGAAGAAAACGTGAAGGAAAAAAGGGAGGATAAAAAAAGAGAGAGAGAAAATAAAGAGGAGAAGGGAGGGAAAAGAGAAAAGGAAAGAGTGGAGAAGAGGATTTAAAAACTAAAAAAAGACAGAGAAAAAAATAGAAAAGCAAAGATGAATAGACGTGTGTGGGAAAGATTTATGTGTATTCAGGAATAGCTACAGTTGGTAAAGAACAGTAGGAAAAGCAGTTGAATATATCCAAAACAAAAGCCAAAAATCATCAGGAAAAAAAAAAAAAAAGTGAGAAGAGAAAAAAAAAAAGAAAACCTAAAATAAATTTTTTTCTTGCTTTTTTTTTGACAAGAAACACAAAGAGGAAGACTTCACAGTACCACAAAAGGCTAATATGGAGGTGGGAATTTGTAGGGAGAATAAACTGTGATTTCTAAGAAAAAAAAAATTTTCATGATTTTTTTTTTTTAATGTAACAAGAAAAACAAAGAGGAAAACTCCACAGCATTGCTAAATGCTAGTGTGAATGTGGAGATTTGTTGGGGGAATAAGCAGTGTGATTTATAAGAGAAAAAAATAATAATAAAGGAAAAATATTTTTAAAAGGGTTTACAAGGTCGTAGTTCTTGGTTGTAGAGTCTGTCCCTGTGGATGGGGTTGGATTAGTGCCCTGTGATGTTTTTCTGGTTGGTGGAGCTGGCTCTCATCTCTCTGAAGGGCAGTGCCGTGTCCAATAGTAGGTTTTGGAGTGTCTATGGGTTCAGTATGCCTTTGGGCAGTCCTTCTAGCTTTCCTGGTGTTAGGCACGTCTATATCCACAGCTGCTTCCAGGTGGTTCTCTCAGCGTAACTCTGTGCCGCCAGTGCTCTATTTGTCCCTGGGATCATTGCTGGTGCTTCTGTTCCCCTGGCCCGCCCTGCGCTGCTGGCCCAAACTTGCTAGGTAGGTCTTGTGTGGATCCTTCTGCATTGCAGTGACTTGTGTGGGCTTCCCTCAGCCCCCTAAGCTCACCCTCTGTGGCACAGGGCTGTGTGCACTTGACTCTCAGTTCCCCGAGGTCCACCCTCTGTGTCGTGGGCTCGTGTGCACTTGTCTCAGCTTCGCAGGTGCACACTCTGCATCATCGTGGGGCTTGTGTGCACTTGTTTCAGCTCCCCGGGCTGGTCTTTGCGTCGTGGGGTTTATAGGCACTTGTTTCGCCTCAGTGTCTGCGCTCTTTGTCATGGGGGTTAATTGTTCTTTTAGCTGTGTCCCAGGAGAGTTGTGTGCGCTGCCCAAGTTTGTATGCCTCCCCTCTATCAGCACCCCAGTCCTGCCCTTTGAGCTGGCTATGTTTGTCTGCTGGCTACCTGGGCCTGCCCTCTGTGCTGCAAGGGTTGTGCACACTACCTGGGTTTCTCGGCCCCATCACACTCAGCTACCTGGGTCTACCTTCTGTGTTGCAAAGGTTGTGTGCACTGATTGGGTTTATAGGCCGCACCACTCTGGGATCCCTGAACCTACCTTCTGTTTGGGGCCATAGTCCATGAGCTGTTAACAGACGGAGAAGTATAGCTTTCTCTGTTTACACTCCTCCAAGTCCCTGCTTTGCCTGGTTTTCCAAGACTTTGCAGCTCCCCTTTGGGCCCACCTGTAAGGGAGTTTCCCTGTGCATGGGAACTCCTGTTTCAGGGCTCCCTCCCTCCTTTGGGGCACAAGCTCCTGCCCAGAAGTTCTCTGTCTTTTCCCTTTTTATGTCTCCCTCCTCTCTCCCACCTCATTTCAGGGAGCTTAGCCTGTCCCCCTGGAGGCCTGGGGTCTTGTGCTGTCACCTAGAGGTTGCTTTGCAGGAGTTGTTCCATATCTTGATGAGTTTTTGATGTATTTGGGGGGAAGCTGATGATCTCCCTGTATTACTCCTCTGCCATCTTCTCTGTCGCCCTCATCTTTCTCTTTCTGGACTGACTTAGTGTGATAATCCCTAGTTCCATCCATATTGCTGCAAATGGCATCATTTCATTCTTTTTTAAAGGCTGAGCAGTGTTCCATTGTGTATATATACCTCTTCTTTATCCATTCATCTGTCAATGGATATTTAGATTGTTTCCATGTCTTGATTATTGTGAAAAGTACTGCTATGAACATAGGGTTTGTGCTTCTTTTTAAATCACACTTTTCTCCAGATACATGCTCAAGAATCACATGGAAACTCTATTTTTAGTTTTTTTTTTTTTAGGAACCCTCCACACTGTTTTTCATAGTGGCTATGCCAAATTACATTTCTAGCAACAGTGTAGAAGTGTTCCCTTCTCTTCATACCCTTTCTAGCATTTGTTGTTTGTTGACTTTTTAAAGATGGCCATTCTGACTGGTATTAGGTAGTACCTTACTGTATTTTTGATTTGGATTTCTCTAATAATTAGTGATAATGAGTATCTTTTCATATACTTTTGGCCCTCTGTATGTATTTTTTTTGAGAAATGTCTATTTAGGTCTTCGGTCCATTTTTCAGTTGGGTTGCTTTTTTTTTTTTTTATTGAGTTGTATCAATTGTTTCTATGTTTTGGAGATTAATCTCTTGTTGGTTGCATCATTTGCAAATACTTTCTCCCATTCTGTAGGTTGTTTTTTCATTTTGTTTATGGTTTTCTTTGTTGTGCAAAAGCTTGTAAGTTTGGTTAGGTCCCACATTTTTTTTTTCCCCTCTCTCTCTCCTATTTCTATTGCCGTGAGAGACTGATCTAAGAAAAGATTGGTACAATTTATGTCAGAGAATGTTTTGCCTATGTTCTCTCCTGGGAGTTTTGTGGTTATCATGTCCTACGTTTGTTTAAGTCTTCAAGCCATTTTGGGTTTGTTTTGTGTATGATGTGAGGGAGTGTTCTAATTTAATTGATTTATAAGTGGCTGTCCAACTTTCTCAACACTCCTTACTGAAGAGATTTTCTTTCACCCATTGTATATTTTGGCTTCGTTTGTGGAAGATTTATTGACCATAGTTGTATGGGTTTATTTCTGAGTTCTCCATTCTGTTCCATTGACCCATATGTCTGTTTTTGTGCCGTTGCTGCTCTGTTTTGACTACCGTAGATTTGTAATATCATCTGAAGTTTGGGTGGGTTATGCCTCCTGCTTTGATCTCTTCCTCAGATTTGCTTTGGTAATTCTGAATCCCTTATGGTTCAATATAAATTTAAAGATTATTTATTCTAGTTAAACTTACACATGACACTTAAACTTCTAACAGAAAGTAACATATTTTATTTTGCTAATTTTCATTGGACAGAACAAGTCACTTGTCCATATCAATCATCATGAAAGCAGGAAAGGAAAATCCTAACATCAAACTGAAGAGGAAAAAAAGAAAACATTCAGTGAAAGGTACTAAACAGTTCCTCAAACAGTGCCTCTAAATATTCCATTTCCCTTCTCAAGTGATTCCTTTCCTTTATTTCAAGTGAATTTTTTTTTTAAATCCTTTCTTGACTGCTCTAAACATACATAATCCTGAATGTGGATTGTTTGACTTTTCAGCCCTCATTCACTAAGCTTTGGGGCTAAACTAAGCAGATGTTTGCCATCAAGAAGACAGAGCCTCAATTACTTTCTTTATCCTTAGTTCTTAGTAATTTAAAAGAGCTTGGACAGCTACCAGAAGAGCTTGAGGTATGGACATCTGTGCCTTCTCTGTGGCAACGAAGTAGCACTATATAGTACTTCTGCCTAAACTCAGTGCCTGTGGCTTCCTAATATATGATGGAAACAAAACAATAATCTTTTTGGACTCCCAGTGCATCCTCTCTAGAACACTCATTGGCAAAGTGTGCTCTTTAGCCATTCTGGTAAATAGCACGAGTGACTGTACTCTGTGTTCAGTGTGTTGAAAGCTGATTTGTCCTCAGTTCAGTTGAGTTCAGGAACTCATTCGTGCCCAATTCTTTATGAACCCATGGACTGCAGCATGCCAGGTTTCCCTGTCCTTGACCAACTCCCAGAGCTTGCTCAAACGTGTGTCCATCCAAACATCTAATGTGTGTGATGGCATCCAACCATCTAATCCTCTGGCATCCACTTATCCTCCCACCCTCAATCTTTCCCAGCATCAGGGGCTTTTCTAATGAGTCAGTTCTTCACATCAGGTGGCCAAAGTATTGGAGTTTCAGCTTCACCATCAGTCCTTCCAGTGAATATTCAGGACTTATTTCCTTTAGGATTGACTGGTTGGATCTCCTTGCAGTCCAAAGGACTCTCAAGAGTCTTCTCCAACGCCAGAGTTGAAAAGCATCAGTTCTTCAGCACTCAGCTTTCTTTATAGTCCAATTCACATCCATACATAACTACTGGAAAAGCTATAGCTTTAACTAGATGGACTTTTGTTGGCAAAGTAATATCTCTGCTTTTTAATATGCTGTCTAGGTCAGTCATAACTTATCTTTGAAGGAGCAAGGGTCTTTTAATTTCATGGCTGCAGTCACCATCTGCAGTGATTTTGGAGCCCCCCAAAATAAAGTCTCTCACTGTTTCCATTGTTTCAGCATCTATTTGCCATGAAGTGATGGGACTGGATGCCATGACCTTAGTTTTCTGAATGTTGAGCTTTAAGCCAACTTTTTCAGTCTCCTCTGTCACTTGCATCAAGAGGCTGTTTAGTTCTTCTTCACTTTCTACCATAAGGGTGGAATCATCTGCATATCTGAGGTTATTGATATTTCTCCAAGCAATCTTGATGCCAGCCGGTGCCTCATCCAGACCTGCATTTCACATCATGTATTCTGTATATAAGTTAAATAAGCAGGGTGACAATCTATAGATTTGATGTATTCCTTTCCCAATTTGGAACCAGTCTGTTGTTAAATGTCCAGTTCTAACTGTTGCTTCTTGACTTACATATAGATTTCTCAGGAGGTAGGTAAGGTAGTCTGGTATTCCCATCTCTTTTAGAATTTTCTACAGTTTGTTGTGGTCCACACAGTAAAAGAATTTCGCATAGTCAATGAAGCAGATGTAGATGTTTTTCTGGAACTCTCTTGCTTTTTTGATGATCCAATGGATGCTGGCAATTTGATCTCTGGTTCCTATGCCTTTTCTAAAACCAGTTTGAACATCTGTAAGTTCATGGTTCATATACTGTTGAAGCCTGGTGTGGAGAGTTTTCAGCATTCCTTGCTAGCACATGAGATTAATGCAATTTTGTGGCAGTTTGAACATTCTTTGGTATTGCCTTTCCTTGGAATTGGAATGAAAACTGACCTTTTTTTTTTTTTTACCTTTTCCAGTCCTGTGGCCACTACTGAGTTTTCCAAATTTGCTGACATGTTGAGTGCAGCACTTTCACAGCATCATCTTTTAGGATTTGAAATAGCTCAGTTGGAATTCCATCACCTCCACTAGCTATGTTCAAAGTGATTCTTCCTAAGGCCCACTTATCTTTGTATTCCAGGATGTCTAGCTCTAGGTGGGTGATCACACCATCATGGTTATCTGGATCATGCAGATCTTTTTTGTACAGATCTTCTGTGTATTCTTGGTACCTCTTCTTAATATCTTCTGATTCTGTTAGGTCCATACCATTTCTGTCCTTTATTGAGACCATCTTTGCATGAAATATTTCCTTGGTATTTTTAATTTTGTTGAAAAGATCTCTAGTCTTTCCCATTCTGTTGTTTCCTCTATTTCTTTGCATTGGTCACTGAGGAAGGCTTTCTTATCTCTCCTTGCTATTCTCTGGAACTCTGCATTCAAATAGGTATACCTTTCCTTTTCTCCTTTGCCTTTAGCTTCTCTCTCTCTCTTTTTTTTTCCTCAGCTATTTGTAAGGGCTCCTCAGACCATTTTGCCTTTTGCATTTCTTTTCCTTGGGGATGGTATTGATCCCTGCCTCCTGTACAATGTCATGAACCTCCATCCATAGTTTTTCAGGTACTCTATCAGATCTAATCCCTTGAATATATTTGTCACTTTCCCTGTATAATCATAGGGCATTTGATTTAGGTCATACATTAATGGTCTGGCAGTTTTCCCTTCTTTCTTCAATTTAAGCCTGAATTTGGAAATAAGGAATTCATGATCTGAGCCACAGTCATCTCCTGGTTTTGTTTTTAATAACTGTATAGAGCTTCTCCATCTTTGGCTGCAAAGAATATAATCAGTCTGATTTTGGTATTGACCTTCTGGTGATGTCCATGTGTAGAGTCTTCTCTTGTGTTGTTGGAAGAGGGTGTTTGTTATGACCAGTACATTCTCTTGGCAAAACTCTGTTAGCCTTTGCCCTGCTTTCATTTTGTAGTTCAAGACCAAATTTGCCTGTTAGTCCAGGTATCTCTTGACTTCTTACTTTTGTCCTGATTATTCCTGGAGGGACATATTTCCTACAGTTCTCAGTAGGCAGTCTGTCTCCTAAAACCACCAACAAGAACCCACCTGCCAATGCAGAAGAGGTAAGAGATGCAGGTTTAATCACTGGGTTGGGAAGATCCCGTGGAGAAGAAATGACAACTCTCTCCAATATTCTTACCTGGAAAATTTCATGGAGAGAGGAGCCTGGTGGGCTACTGCCTATGGGAGCACAGAGAGTTGGACATGACTGAGTGTGCATGCACACACACGCAAAGACCACCACTAGTTGCCATCATTGTTGCTTGAACACCTGTAATTTTGTACTGAGAGAAAGCCTCTGCCTCATATTGATACAGCATATCACCATTGATTAGAGAATATAGACATCACTTCTGAGTATCTCCATAATTCTGTGTGAGTCTTCAGAAACATTTTTCAGGCAAAGTCTCATGCCATTCCAGCACAGAAATGACCTGCCTAAGATGAGGGTATAAATCACTCTGTTGCTGAAGTTTCATACTGAGGACATGTCACAGACTTCAAGCCAACTTCTCAGTTTCCAAGATGGAGACAAGAGTTCTGCATAGTAATTTCACCTAGATCAAACTTTATTACTAGTGTGACCTGATTATTTTCCATTTATTCCCTCAGGGGAAATAAAATCACCATCTACATGTTTAGACGGCATGATGTAAGAACTTGGCCTTGCCATTTTTATATCTATCTTTATCTATCTTGGCTCAGTCATGACTGACTCTGCAATCCCATGGACTGTATCCTGTCAGGCTCCTCTGTCCATGGAATTCTCTAGGCAAGAATACAGGAGTGGCTTGCCATTGCCATGCTTAGGTCAGAATTATTCAGGAGTTTGTTTATTCAAGAGTTTAAGCAAAGCCCAGAATGACAATGTCTTCATACCTTTGTCTTACAAGCTCATCACCACCTTTTCTCCTCAGTTAAACATAAGGGATGCTTCCAAAGGTGAATGACAAAGCTGCCAAAATGGTGATAAACATTTCCATCAAAGCTGATAAAACAGTTTCCCCATATCATCAGCCAACGAATCACTGAACACTTTGAATGCTACTTGTATTATGCAGGGTTTTATTTGTTTCAATTTGCAATGAATTGAGCTTTTCAGATAGAAAATGAAAGCAAAAATTGTTTTATTTTGAGAGCACCATGCTGAGAATAGGAAGAAAAAGAGTTTGTTTCCATCTTTGGTTTTTGTTGTAGGTTCCTTGAAAAGTGACAGTTCTTTTTTCACATGTTATTGAGCAGATCTGTGTTATAGGTTAAGAATGAAAGAGATGAACTCCTGATAGGTGAGACCCTGGGAGGAGATCAGAGCCGGTAAAGAAAGACATGATCTAATGTTGACCAATAACACCTCTTGCTCTACTTTTTTGTTACCTCCAATCGAATAGTTCTTGGGTTTTTTTTTCTTTTTTTCATTTGTTCATCTCAACATTCTTTTTTGGAAAATACTTATTTATGTATTTGACAGTGGTGGGTCTTAATTTCAGCACCCAGGAACTTTGTTGCATCATATGTGATCTTTCATCGCAGTGCATGGACTCTCTAGTTGTGGTGCTTGGGCTCAGTAGCTGCACCACATGGGCTTAGATGCTCCACACTGTGTGGGATCTTAGTCCCCTGACTAGGAGGCCAGAAACTGAACCCACATCCCCTGCATTACAGGTGGATTCTTACCCACTGGACCACCAGGGAAGCCCCCCTCTCAGTTTTCTTGACCATTCCTATTTCCTATGTGATAAACTCTTCCTGGAGAGTATGTTCCTATTCATTTTCAGCTTCTTGAGTGGTATAGAAAGTTTATGTTGAACATATTCAAAACTGAATGTAACTTTCTTTACATATTCCTACTCTTTCCTGTTTTGCAGAATGTTACCATCATCTTTTTTAAAGTGTATACCAGAAACCCAAAGAAATATTTTAAATTAAATATAAAAAGTGAGGGGAAACATGAATTCAGCCTACAAATCTCCAAATGTTTTAACTTTAAAATCTTCCAATCCAATATTGTAAAGTAAAATAAAATAAAATCTTTTTTTTTTTTTTGTCCTCTCCTTACCTCCTCCATAGCAATGCCTTGCCTTATTCAAACTCCATCCTATTTCCTAAATCACTGAAATAATCTCCCAGTTGTCTTTACTGCCACACATCACCATTTAAAAGCCACAGTTCACATCATGGCATTTGTGGACACTGGAAAACAGAAATCCGTTCATGTCTCCTCCCCCCATAAAAGTGTTCTTTGTCTTTCCAGTGCTTTGGTGATTAAGTTTAAATTCTATTGTTGATCATTTAAGAGGGTTCAATCCTGGGTCTCCTGTACTGCAGGCCGATTCTTTACCTTCTGAGCCACCAGGAGAGCCCCTTTCATATGAGAGGAATTTATAGTAAGTAAAAGCATGCTTCATTCCTTTATGGAGAGTAGAGAATCAGTTGGAGGGAAAATAAGCAACCATTGCATTCCAGTGTGATGAGTACACTGATGAAGACACCCATTCATGCCCCTGAGAGTATAGCAGAGGGATTGCTAAATCATACTAGGGGTCAAGAAGGAATATTGGAGGAGGGAATGCTGGAACTGAGTTTTATAAAATGAGTAGGATGGTAATAAACAGATGGATAATAGGCAAACAGCATACAATATTTGGCATATGGTAAATGTTTGCCAAGAAAAACTGTATGTAGGCTAAGTTATGTATGAATGAATGAATGAATGAATAATTTTGCACTATATCATATAGACATTTATTTGATCTGAGTAGGTCTTCTCTTAAACACTTATAAAACCTCTTCTCTAAAAGCAGAGAGTTAGATTCAATGATTGTTCTATCATTGAAATGTTATCTCAAAAGAATAAATATTAATGTAAGGACCAGATATTTATTTGCAGGTTGAGAAAGGCAAGCTACATATGGATAATTGAAACAATCTGTATGAATTTTAATAATATAACTAGAGGTTCATTTTTAAGCAATGAAAGTCTGGAATTACAGTTGTTCGAAACCATTTATTAACCATATAATAACTTCCTGTCATTTTGTAGGAAGTAATTTCAGAGTTTTCCACCCTGTGTCTCATTATCTATCACACATAGCCCAGCATGACAACCTCCCCTTCTGTTGTCTTAGAATAGTTCATTGTTCTTCTGCTAGATGTGTATTATCCATGACATTCTGAATATTTGATTTCTTGACTCGAAGCTTCAGTTTTTGTAGTAGTTTTTGAAGAACCAAAAATGTATGTGGATTTCCCAGAGTTAAAAGTTAAAAGTGGATTTGGTATCAAATATAAAATGTACAATCTTGATAATATTTTATTTTTATTTTATTCTTCTTTACTCATCAGCCACCTATTGCCTTTAAATGAGGTAGGTGTTATTGGTGTTATTTTTGGTAAGGGGCTGAAATCAGAAGAGATGGAAAGGTGCTGGGCAGAGAGACGAGATTTCTTGTGAGCTCCATAAATTTTAGATAAAAGTAAGCCCCTGTGAGACTATTTTATGTGCCTGTCTACCTCATTGGCTGTACAGGTGAAAATAAAATTTCCCAGGTGGCATATTAGCCTGTATCAACCTCTGTAGGACTCTTATGGGCCAGATAACTCAAAAGGAAGTCAGTAATATAAAATGTGGTTTGATCTGTTATAAGAAGGATGTTTTGCTTCCTTATTAACATATCTGCCTCCTTTTAAAGCTCTTCTAGAATTATCTGGCAGGCAGTAGTGCTCTCAGCTCTGGTCTTTCCTGATGCAACTAAACTCCTCTATGTTTCCCCAAATCAATTATTTTATATTAAATGTGTCTGCCCTCTCTGGAATGATCATATCACTTATAAAATATGTATACTTCACACTGAAGCAAAACATAGGATGTACACGGAAGCTACCTATTCCTGCTTTTCTCTCCTGCCTGGGTGACTGGTAGCCATGTCTCAGTATCTCAGTTTATGTGCCAGTTGATAAACTGTCTACTCTAGAAGGCAATAGTATTTGACCGGCTAATATTTGTATTTCACCACAGCCTTGTCTAACTCAATGAAACTAAGCCATGCCTTGTGGGGCCATCCAAGACAAATGGGTCATGGTGGAGAGGTCTGACAGAATGTGGTCCCCTGGAGAAGGGAATGGCAAACTCTTCAATATTCGTGCCTTGAGAACCCCATGAACAGTATGAAAAGGCAAGAAGATAGGACACTGAAATAGGAACACCACAGGTTGGTCAGTGCCCTATATGCTGCTGGAGATCAGTGGAGAAATAACTCCAGAAAGAATGAAGGGATGGAGCCAAAGAAAAAAAATACCCAGTGTGGATGTGACTGGTGATAGAAGCAAGGTCTGATGCTGTAAAGAGCAATATTGCATAGTAACCTGGAATGTCAGGTCCATGAATCAAGGCAAATTGGAAGTGGTCAAACAAGAGATGGCAAGAGTGAAGGTTGACATTCTAGGAATCAGTGAACTAAGATGGACTGGAATGGGTGAATTTAACTTAGATGACCATTATATCTACTACTGTGGGCAGGAATCCCTTAGAAGAAATGGAGTGGCCATCATGGTCAACAAAGGAGTCCAAAATGCAGTGCTTGGATGCAATCTCAAAAATGACAGAATGATCTCTGTTCATTTCCAAGGCAAACTATTCAATATCACAGTAATCCAAGTTTATGCCCTGACCAGTAATGCTGAATAAGCTGACGTTGAACGGTTCTATGAAGACCTACAAGACCTTTTAGAACTAATACCCCAAAAAGGTGTCCTTTTCATCATAGGGGACTGGAATGCAAAAGTAGGAAGTCAAGAAACACCTGGAGTAACAGGCAACTTTGGAGTACTGAATGAAGCAGGGCAAAAGCTAATAGAGTTTTTCCAAGAGAACACATTGGTCATAGCAAATACCTTTTTCCAACAACAGAAGAGAAGACTCTACATATGGACATTACCACACGGTCAAGACTGAAATTAGTTTGATTATATTCTTTGCCTCCAAATATAGAGAAGCTCTATACAGTCAGCAAAAACAATACTGGGAGCTCACTGTGGCTTAGATCATGAATGCTTATTGCCAAATTCAGACTTAAATTGAAGAAAGTGGGGAAAACCACTAGACCATTCAGGTATGACCTAAATCAAATTACTTATGATTATACAGTGGAAGTGACAAAAAGATTTAAGGGACTAGATCTGAGAGAGTGCCTGATGAACTATGAGCGGAGGTTTATGATATTGTACAGGAGACAGGATCAAGACCATCCCCAAGAAAAAGAAATGCCAAAAAGCAAAATGGATGTCTGAGGAGGCCTTATAAATAGCTGAGAAAATAAGGGAAGCAGAAAGCAAAGGAGAAAAGGAAAGATATACCCATTTGAATGCCGAGTTCCAAAGAATAGCAAGGAGAGATAAGAAAGCCTTCCTCAGTGATCAGTGCAAAGACATAGAGGAAAACAAAAGAATGGGAAAGACTAGAGATCTTTTCAAGAAAATTAGAGATACCAAGGGAACATTTCATGCAAAGATGGGCTCAATAAAGGACAGAAATGGTATAGACCTAACAGAATCAGAAGATATTAAGAAGAGGTGCCAAGAATACACAGAAGATCTGTACAAAAAAGATCTTCATGACCCAGATAATCATGATATTGTGATCACTCACCTGGAGCCAGACATCTTGGAATGTGAAGTCAAGTGGGCCTTAGGAAGCATCGCTACAAAGAAAGCTAGTGGAGGTTATGGAATTCCAGTTGAATTACTTCAAATCCTAAAAGATGATATTGTGAAAGTCCTGCACTCAATATGTCACCTAATTTGGAAAACTCAGCATTGGCCACAGGACTGGAAAAAGTCAATTTTCATTCAAATCCCAAAGGAAGGCAATGCCAAAGAATGCTCAAATGACTGCAGAGTTGCACTCATCTCACACGCTAGTAAAGTAATGCTCAAAATTCTCCAAGACAGGCTTCAGCAATACATGAACCATGAACTTCCAGATGTTCAAGCTGGTTTTAGAAAAGGTAGAGGAACCAGAGATCAAACCGCCAACACCCGTTGGATCATCGAAAAAGCAAGAATTCCAGAAAAACATCCATTTCTGCTTTATTGAATATGCCAAAGCCTTTGACTATGTGGATCATGATATACTGTGGAAAACTTTTAAAGAGATGGGAATACCAGACCACCTGACCTGCCTCTTGATAAATCTGTATGCAGGTCAGGAAGCAGCAGTTAGAACTGGACATGGAACAACAGACTGGTTTCAAATAGGAAAAGGAGTACGTCAAGGCCGTATATTGTCACCCTGTTTATTTAACTTATATGATAGTATGTCATGAGAAACGCTGGACTGGAAGAAGCACAAGCTGGAATCAAGATTGCCGGGAGAAATATCAATAACCTCAGATATGCAGATGACACCACCCTTATGGCAGAAAGTGAAGAAGAACTAAAGAGTCTCTTGATGAATGTCAGGAGACTGAAAAAGTTCTCTTAAAACTCAACATTCAGAAAAGTAAGATCATGGCATCTGGTCCATCACTTTATGGGAAATAGATGGGGAAACAGTGGAAACAGTGTCAGGCTTTATTTTTTATGGGCTCCAAAATCACTGCAGATGGTGATTATAGCTATGAAATTAAAAGATGCTTGGTCCTTGGAAGGAAAGTTATGACCAGCCTAGACAGCATATTAAAAAGCAGAGACATTACTTTGTCAACAAAGGTCCATCTAGTCAAGGCTATGGTTTTTCCAGTAGTCATGTATCGGTGTGAGAGTTGAACTATAAAGAAAGTGGAGTGCAAAAGAATTGATGCTTTTCAACTGTGGTTTTGGAGAAGATTCTTGACAGTCTCTTGGACAGCAAGGAGATCCAACCTGTCCACCCTAAAGGTGATCAGTCCTGAATATTCACTGGAAGGACAGATGTTGAACCTGAACCTCCTATACTTTGGCCACCTGATGCAAAGAGCTGAGTCATTTGAAAAGACCCTGATGCTGGGAGGGATTGGTGGCAGGAGGAGAAGGGGACGACAGAGGATGAGATGGTTGGATGGCATCACCAACTCAATGGACATGAGTTTGGGTGAAGTCCGGGAGTTGATGATGGACAGGAAGGCCTTGCTTGCTGCAGTTCATGTGGTTGCAGTCGGACACGACTGAGTGACTGGACTAAACTGAATATTTGTAAAGGGCATCTAGGATCCAAAATGAAAAAATAAAAGTCAGGTTTATATTTCCAAATTTTGAGTAAGAACAGCAGACACAAATTAAAAAATCATTCTCTGGTTGTTCATTGTTAAAAACAATGACATGTAAATAAATGTTGAGTATTATTTCCTAGCCATATATTTCTTTCTTCCCAAAGGAAACCAAAGGGCTTGACAAGTATATCATAATAACATACTGGATTATGGGAGAAGGTGAAAAAAAATAGTGATGTTGACTGGCTTCATCATTTTTGTTCTATTTTTTTTTTTTATAACCCAAGAAAATGACATTTCTCATTAAAATGTCATATTTCATTTTGCTAGAACATAATGTGAACTAAGTCTTCCCAGTATTTTCTTTAAAATAAAAAGCCATGTGAATTTAAGACTTATTGCCAACCTGCTTTGGTTTTTCAATCATTCAAAATATATCCTTAATGTTATTTATTTTACCACATTTAGAAATGTAGCTTTATGCCTCCCTTGAAGATGGAACTAACAAAGAAAGCACATCACCCCTTCTATTGAAGTGTTAAAGTGGATCCAAAATCAATTCTACTTGCTTTTCTCTTCCATTTAATATTTCTTGTCATTCATACAGCAATCAGCTTCATAAACTGAAAGGCCATGTATATTATTATTTTCTGTAACTGGGCTCATGCAATTTTGTTGGTAAAAATGAGTCTGTGTCTGATAGATGCATGACACTTCTCAAGGCCTCGTGATACGGTACAATGAGCAGCCTCTGTGTGTTACCCTTCTCATTCAAGTGTAAAGCTCAGATCCTGACTATCGCATCAGGGTGGTGTATGCCCTGGCTGCCTTGCATTTGTCTGCTTTATCTATGTCCCCCTTTCCTCACCCTTCTTCTTCCATATTGTACCCTTTTTGCTTCCTCAAACCTTCCCATCACGCCTGCCTCAGACTTTAGATCATGCTGTTCCTTGTGCGTACAATTTCATTCCCTCAGTCACTCTCAAGACACACTCTTATGTTTCCTTTTCTCAGTAGTCACATTCTCAAGTACTCTCAGGTATTTCCTAATCTATCTAAAATTTGGCCCAGCTGGTGAAACGTCTGCCTGCAATGCGGGAGACCCGGGTTCAATCCCTGGGTGGGGGAGATCCCCTGGAGAAGGACCTGGCAACCCACTCCAGTACTCTTGCCTGGAAAACTCCATGGACAGAGGAGCCTTGTAGGCTACAGTCCATGGGGTTCCAAAGAGTCAGGCACCACTGAGCAACTTCACTTCACTTCACCCTACCATCAAAAAAAATCTTATTGCATTTACCTACTTAATATTATCCTTAATGTATATCAGTATCTAGCTTAATATTTATTTACTTGTTTTTAATTGTCTGTTTCACTCATTAGAACAGGAGTTTCAAGACAGCTGAGTTTTCTTTTGTGTTTTGTTCTTTGCTATACCCCTATACCCCTGGAGAAGGAAATGGCAGCCCACTCCAGTACTCTTGCCTGGAAAATCCCATGGATGGAGGAGCCCGGTAGGCTATAGTCCATGGGGTCACAAAGAGTTGGACACGACTGAGTGACTTCACTCACTTATACCCCTATACCTAGGATGTAAACTGACATATAGTAGGTGTTCAGTTAAAAAAAAAAAAAAAAAGAATGAATAAATGGATGCATGAACAAGTAAATACACAAGTAATTGAGTGGCTAGACAAAGAGTTCTAAACTGATAAAAGTCAGAAGAATCAAATTCCAGATAAGCCTCAGACACAAATTTATTCTGTGACCTTGATCCAGTCATTTAACTTTTCTGGACCATAGCCTCATCATTAAAATATTAACCTTTCTAAATAAAAAGAAAGACTAAAGCTGTATAGTTTCATGATTGTAAAAGCAAAAGGATGATCTTTGTTTGATATGAAAGTCTAAACAATATGAATTCTGAACAATATGTCTACTGCATAATTAACCCAATCAGTTACACATGTCACTGGGGATAATGTGAAAGTCTCTGAATTCCTGATAATAAGGAGCAGAAATAAATGTTAGGAGCAAAATGCTGCTTTTCTGGCAACCAACTCCACTTTTTCCTAAATCTTTTGGTTCTGTTCTTCAATGCTAAGTTGACAAATGACTTTTGGTGGTGATCAAAGTGTTGTGACATCAGTATGTCTTTGTAAGGGACTGTCAATGAGTGTATTGGTGTGTAGATTACGTTTATTTTTTTGTTTTTTAAGAAATTGGAGGTTCTTGTGGAGGGACACATCTATATCAAGAAAAAATTATCTAAGCACCTTATCACTCTATTTTTCTCATATCACTTATCACTTGTGTCATATGAAAATTGTTACCTGTGAAATGGGGCTATTTATGTCACCAACCTCTGAGAATTTTGTGAGAATGGCATAATGTATTAAATGTAAAATATCTGGAATAATGCCTGGGATGTGGTAAGTTCCCAGTTTATAGTATATTAATTATTATCATTCTCAGTTCAGTTCGGTTGCTCAGTCGTGTCCGACTCTTTGTGACCCCATGAACCTCAGCACACCAGGCCTCCCTGTCCATCACCAACTGCGAGAGTCCAACCAAACCCATGTACATTGAGTCAGTGATGCCATCCAACCATCTCATCCTCTGTCATCCCCTTCTCCTCCTGCCTTCAATCTTTCCCAGCATCGAGGTCTTCTCAAATGAGTCAGCTCTTTGCATCAGGTGGCCAAAGTATAGGAGGTTCAGCTTGAACATCAGTCCTTCCAATGAACACCCAGGACTGATCTTTAGGATGGACTGGTTGGATCTCCTTGCAGTCCAAGGGACTCTCAAGAGTCTTCTCCAACACCACAGTTCAAAAGGATCAATTCTTCTGCACTCCACTTTCTTTATAGTCCAAATCTCACATCCATACATGACCACAGGAAAAACCATAGCCTTGACTAGATGGACCTTTGTGGAAGAAGCAATGTCTCTGCTTTTTAATATGCTGTCTAGGCTAGTCATAACTTTCCTTCCAAGACTAAGTGTCTTTTAATTTCATGGCTGCAATGACCATCTGCAGTGATTTTGGAGCCCAGAAAAATAAAGTCAGCCACTGTTTCCACTGTTTCCCCATCTACTTGCCATGAAGTGATGGGACTGGATGCCATGATCCTAGTTTTCTAAATGTTGAGCTTTAAGCCAGCTTTTTCAGTCTCCTCTTTCACTTTCATCAAGAGGCTCTTTAGTTCTTCTTCCCTTTCTGCCATAAGGGTGGTGTCATCTGCATATCTGAGGTTATTGTTATTTCTCCCTGCAAATCTTGATTCCAGGTTATGCTTCTTCCAGCCCAGCATTTCTCATGATGTACTCTGCATAGAAGTTAAATAAGCAGGGTGACAATATACAGTCTTGATGTACTCCTTTTCCTATTTGGAACCAGTCAGTTGTTCCATGTTCAGTTCTATCTGTTGCTTCCTGACCTGCGTACAGTTTTCTCAAGAGGCAAGTCAGGTCATCTGGTATTCCCATCTCCTTCAGAATTTTCCACAGTTTATTATGATCCACACAGTCAAAGGCTTTGGCATAGTCAAGAAAGCAGAAATAGATGTTTTTCTGGAACTCTCTTGCTTTTTTGATGATCCAGCAGATATTGGCAATTTGATCTCTGGTTCCTCTGCCTTTTCTAAAATGAGCTTGTACATCTGGAATTTCACAGTTCACGTATTGCTGAAGCCTGGCTTGGAGAATTTTGAGCATTACTTTACTAGCGTGTGAGATGAGTGCAATTGTGCAGTCATTTGAGCATTCTTTGGCATTGCCTTTCTTAGGGATTGGAATGAAAACTGACCTTTTCCACTATTATTATTTCAATTTTTGACCTAGTTGGCCTTCTTACCCCACTAGAATCTGAATTCCTAGATAGCATGATGCATTGCCAGCATCCCCTGTGTACAGTTTGTCATTCTCTGGAAAATGTGGATGCTTTCTAAATGCAGTGGGAATCCAGATTTATTCAATAGTGGTTTTTTTTTTCCATTTTGTTTTAGTTTTTGCATTTCTACAAAGAAAAGGATGGTGCTCTTTGATTCTTAGAGACATGACATGCTGTATATACAAGATTTAGCATTTTAAACCTGACAGCTGATTAACTACAAAGCCCTCTTCAAAGACAGCTTAAAGAAGATTCATGGTAAATATAAGAGGGAAGCCCATTTATTCTTTGAAGAGGATATGTGGTGCATAAGTCATTCTCAGGATTATCCCAGAGTCCATGTCTGGACCCAAACATATAATTGATAGCAATAATAATAATACCATCCCCTTATGTTTGTATAATACTTTTAAACTTTCAAACTTTATTCACATATATTGGCTACCAATCTCACAGATTTGTTGGGAAAGATTTGATGAAACATATTTTAAATCTTATCAAGAAAGCCTGTTATATATTAAACTTAATAAACAAATTTGTTTCCTTTTGTTCCTTTGGGACTTCTCTGGTGGCTCAGGTGGTAAAGATCTGCCCACAGTGCAGGAGACCTGGGTTTGATCTCTGGGTCAGGAAGATCTCCTGGAGAAGAGAATGGCTACCCATTCCATTATTCTTGCCTGGAGAATTCCATGGACAGAGGAACCTAGCTGGCCACAGTCCATGTACTTGCAAAGAGTCAGGCATGACTGAGCTATTAACATTTTATTCCTTTGAATCTCATTAAAACTATAGGAAGCACATAGCATCACATGTAGGTATCTTTTTTCCTCATCTTCACAGCTACTGGCCTAATTCAAGCCAGCATCACAGTTTGCCTTGACCTCAACATAGCTTCCTATATCTTCCTGTTTCCTTTATGGCCTCCCTGAAGTCCCTCTTCACACACTGGTGTTGGTGGTTTAGTCGCTGAGTCATGTCCAACTCTTGCAACCCCGTTGATTGAAGCCTTCCAGGGTCCTCTGTACATAAGATTTTCCAGACAAGAATATTGGAGTGGGCTGCCATTTCCTTCTCTTCACATAGTAGTGATCTATTAAAAACATAAACACAGGATTGTCTTGCTTAGAACCGGTTAATCCCTATCCTTGGAACTTAGAATAGACTCAAAGCCTATTGCAGCTGTCTTAGAAGGTCCTGCATGATCTAAGCTGGCCTAGACTTAAGTTCCCACTGCTTACTCAGCACTAGCCTCTTTGGGCTTCTTTCTGTCCCTCAGTCAGTCCAGTAGGACTTAGGGTCCTGCCAGTTGCTTTATCCTATGTGTGAAAGGTTCCACTCTCAGCTTTTTACCTGCCTGCTTCTTTTGCAACATGCAGGTTTCAGCTCAAATGTCACTCTCTCTTTGTCCACACAAGCTAAGATAACCTACTGTTCTTCACTGCTCTCACAGAATCCTGTTTTCATTGGGTCTTCAGCAAATATTTAATTTTTCTTTTGCACACATAAGAATAAAATGTAGTCCAGAGAGATTAAATGGCTTGGCAAGCCTCTGAGTGTATGCTTATATAGAATTCAGGTCTCTAGAGCCCTGAAAAGGAGTTCTCTTTCCATACTCATGCATCCCCTTTCCTGATACAGTTTTGAGCTCCAATAAATCCAGGAAAATGTCAGTGCAACTATCAGATGATGCATATTTTTCTTATTTATTCAGGAAATTTCCTCTAAATTTGATTTAAGAATGACATTGGCTTATCTTTGGCTGTTGAGGAGTCTCCATCAAAATTTGTATGAGTGTACCCATAAGATAGCTGAAATTTGGGGGTTATAGAAATTATTTGCACTTTTGAAAAGTTAAAAAAATGACCCAGGATCAAATACTGTTAATGACTAAACACTGTGAAAAGTGAAAGTCACTCAGTCATGTCTGACTCTTTGAGACCCCAGAGACTATACAGTCCATGGAATTCTCAGGCCAGAATACTGGAGTGAGTAGCCTTTCCCTTCTCCAAGGGATCTTCCCAACACAGGGATCGAACCCAGGTCTCCCTCATTGCATGTGGATTCCTTGCCAACTGAGTCACAAGGGAAACCCAAGAATACTGGAGTGGGTAGCCTATCCCTTCTCCCATGGATCTTCCTGGTCCAGAAATCGAACCAGGGTCTCCTGCATTGCAGGCAGATTCTTTACCAACTGAGCCATCAGGGAATACTTTGAATACACTAAAAAGCACTGAGTCATATACTTTAAAAGTGTGCAATTTAAGGCATATGTGCTATATCTTAGCAAGCTATTATTAAAATAATCACGAAATGGGATATTCTCCTATCCCTACCCTTTCATTTAAACACAATTAAATAATGTGATTTCATATAATTTATTGGGGCTACTGAAAACCTGTGAGACTGTCTCCTTCTCTATAACCTTGACTCCATTAATTAGCTCTCATGGCTGGGAAAACTTCTTCTTTATGGTCATGCTTGTTTGTTGGAAAATTCTCCCTGGATTTCCTCATTATAAGCCACCATCACATACATTCTACCCTTTGGGGAAAACTTTACATATTTTGCATGGAGTGTCTACTGTTATGTTTCTTTGTTAGGCAGCCACAGAAATTGCAGAATTAGAATTGCATTTTTGAGATACCCAAAGGGAAATGAAGATACTTATTTACCAGGCAACAGTGATAAGGCAGGGCCTATTTGAGGACAGAACTCGTTAACAATCTTAAATAAGGTACTTTATTTTGAGCTGGGGTGTGCCATCCATGGGCGACATCCAGGATATTAACTTCTGGGTGGCAGTGGAGACTCTCCCATAAGGTCCCGACCCTTACCCTTTCCTGGTTCTTTGGTCTGTACATCTCCCTTGCCTTGCACGCTTGTTCTTGTCTGCTGTGAAAGAAACCAAGCATCAAATTTGTCTGAGAAAACCTACAATAATCTGGGCTTCTTTTTGAATAAGCCCAACTCATATGAGAAATCTGTAGAGCCAAGGGATGTTTATTTCCTGCAAGATCATTGCTGTGGTTCCACGGCATCTATTTTCCTATAATTTTATTCCCTTTTTTACTTAGCTAGGAAATGGTATTATCATGTATTTTCCCAAGAAACTGAAACAGTTCCTTTCTGAACAAGCAGATTAACTCAGAGCCATTAATCATTTCTATAAATAAGAGCTGCAATAACTAGAAACCAAGTCCTAATTTCAAATGAGATCTTGGTTGTTATAGAGAAAGCTAAACAATAATGGGAAAGTATCTAGTTACATGTAATGGTATTTTCCCAATGCTAAGTGAACCCTCCACCACCTGTACTTCTGCAACTCTCACCAGCCACACATACACTCAAAACACAGAGCAAGTCCTGCTTTGCCATAGACTGCGATTTCTTCTTGTCTAGATTATCATATTCCCTTCTTGGGCAAACCAGATTCCCTTTTGCCTCTCAAATACAGGTTCCAGGATGTAAAATATATTACATAAAAACGCCAAATTGAGTGTAATGAAAAAATACATAAACTGCCTTTAAACATGTCACTGCTTAGCAATATGCTATTTTGCAAGCTGCTTCCTGTCGTTAGTGTCACAGGCTACATTATTCTCACAGGTGAGGCATCTTCCACCCAGTAAATGGATGGTTTTCCTTTGTAGGTGATCACTTAGTCTCCAAAGATACTCCAAGTTTTATACCACCAGTACCATATTATATTCAAATCAAAGCCCCACAAAACTGATTGCCAAACTTTGGCATTGTAGATAAGAACTCTTAGAAACAGGGTTCCCTAAATAATATCAAATAGGAAAAAAAGAAATCTATTCATCCTGCAAGATTCTCAGTAAATAGCTCTTAACTCAAAGGGGAATCATTTCATAAAGCATTTAGTCAAGAATAAGGGTCTGTTGGGAAGAGAATGACTCAACTGAAAATTCTTCTTAAACAATAACCAGGAGGACACTTTCCGCTTTCATAGAAAATCTCTTTAGTGGGTTTCTTCTCAGTCTAAGACAGTGATTGGCTTTTGGTTTTCCTATTCTATCCTTCAAAATCTCTCAGTTCACATACCAATGGATTCCTCTAATCTCGTTCACTGATTTCCTTTCTTGCAAAATTAACATTTTGTATTTAAGCATCCCCTTAATGCTCTTCTCTCCTGTTCTTAGCCACAGCCCACCTGGAGAGTCTAAAATAACACACACCATATTAACACTTCTCTGCTGAGATTTTGATAACAGACACCTGTGCAGTCTAAGTAGCTCTTGACTTATTTCTTCCAGAATGTGTTAATAATTGTGGCCACATTTATTTTCCTCCAGATGTGAATTAAAAATGCCACAAGGGCCAATTTCAGTGCAAACCTGGAAATGGTTCAAGCTGCTTTCTTTCCTTCCCTCTCTCCAACTTTTGAAAGATTTTGCCATCTTTCAAGTGTAGCATAGAGTATACCCATCAATCAGAGAGCTCCTGGGAGTCCCAGAAGCAAACTGCAGGTGGCAAGTTTCACTGCACATACCTTAATGGCATCCTTATGCCAATAAATACTCAACTATTTAAACATCAACCACTGCCACATGCAAATATAACAATATCGGTGTGACTTACGTATTCAAATTCGTCCCTGAAGTGTGTGTCACAAAATAACCAGGCAGGACTGGAATCCACTCTGCCATTTTTATCCTTAAGAAACAAATTTTTAACCAACATTTTCAGCCTTGCCAACATTTCTCCTTCTCTTGGTTAATATTTAAGAGAGCAAGTCAATTTGTGAGCATTGGAGCTGTCATTAAAATAAGTTACTCTGGGTTTTCAAAATCTCTTTGATGCAACCCACCCCTAACCACTGGGGCTGGCTCTATATTAAACATTTCTTTTACAGGTATTTTTCATTTCTTAGAAGCAGCTTTGCACTTTTCTGTTCACATGAGATCAGATCTCCTTTTGCAGGTTAGCTCACAGCCTGAGCCTCTATTGATTTTGAAAGCTCATAAGGGAAGATATTCAGAGAAGCATCTTGGTGGTTAAACCAAGACACTTCCTTCTTGGTTGTGTTGTTCAACCAGTTTCAAGAGTTGCCTTTCATCCTCATTCATCTATTTACTTATATTAACTCACATGCACATGTCATGTAGCTCCCCTAACTACACACACACATACACACACACATACACAAGTTGCTCTAAATATTATAAAGCAATGCATAGCCACATGAACCGAATGCTGAGCTATATAATAGCAGGAGTCCAGGAGGAGCCAGTTAAAAGCAGCAGTCATAAGGGATTAAGAAGTGAATGAATTGCTCTCTTTTTTGAAGGCATTTGCCCTTTTTAGTGCTACTGGGCTCCATTTAGCAAATGACCTCCTCCTGAAAATGAAAGAAAAATAATGACCAGGGCCCAGAAGGATAAATTATGTCTTCCACTCAAGAAATGCTGAGAACTCTGCTTGCCTCACGCTATACATAGGAGAGAAGTGGATGCACGGCATTCTATTTCTACAGCCTTTCTTACTGTTATGATAACAGAATGATTTTTATAATTTGCGATTCCGTTCTCACCTCGGGAAAGAGAGTCCTGAGCTGTGAAGAGAGTTTCTCTGCTCTCACTAAAGCTGCTAAATTCATAAAGGAGCTTCATTAATATAACTATCGGATGTTACATTCCCCAGGTTTTCTACAGAGCTGACTGTTAAAAGGAGATACTTGTTCCATGAAAAGGGAGCACCATCTGGCAAAGAATATCATCTACATCTATGAAATATGGCTGAAAAGAATTCTAAGGTAAGTAGGGTCAAATTGAGTTTATGATGGTGTTTAATGGTGCAGAATAAACACAGAATTAGGGTTGTTTGACTCTTTAAGATATCTTTGTCCTGTTGAAAAGTTTGTGTGTGTGTGTGTGTGTGTGTGTGTGTGTGTGTGTGCAGTCATGTCTGATTCTTTGTGGCCCCATGGACTGTAACCCACCTGTCTCTTCCATTCATGGGATTTCCCAGGCAAGCATACTGGAGTGGGTTGCCATTTCCTTCTCCAGGGGATCTTCCTGACCCAGGGATTCAACCTGCATCTCCTGAATTGCCAGGTGGATTCTTTACCACTGAGCCACCTGGGAAGCCCAGAAAGTTTGTACCCTCGGACAATTATTCTAAGAACCTTGGCCATCCTCATAGACCATAGTCATCTCTTAGGAATCACTTGGAGCAACAGCTCCCTCACTGGGCCCCTTTAATCAGCATTGCCCCTCTCCAACCCTAGCTGCACACTGCAGACATATTAGTATTTCCACTGTCAATCTATGGTTAAAAGGCCATCAGAAGGAGGATTCATAAGGGTTGAGGTTAAGATTAAAATTTCTTATTTTTGTTTATCAGGAGCTTCCAAGCTCTTTTCTATCAGTTTCACCTTTTATCATTTGCCACCTTGTTCCTAACACCCCGGCCACACTGAGCTTTGTTTGAGGGAGTAAAAAAAGTCCAGCTCATGAAGGATTCAGTCCCTGTATGTTTGGCCTTGTAATTACCCACTCATCCTTCGGATCCAAGGGTTGTCCTGATACCCCGCGATCCCAGTGGGTTTGTCTCAGATGTAGCCCCTCCCCCAGCCCACTGTACACATATTCGCATCCTTATCATACTTTAGCCTCATTGTCTTTTTTGTTTGTTTGTTTTTACCTTTCCACTGACTGGAGGTTTGCTTGAAGTAAGGCTTGTATCTGTATTGCTCAAGGAATGTCTCTTGTGTATGTGTGTGTTTTGTTATTGAAGTTAATATACAATATTATGTTATTTTCAGGTGTTCAACATAGTGATTCAACATAAGTACTGTGAAATGATCATCAAGGTAAGTCTAGTAACCATCTGTCACTGCACAGAATTATTGCAATATTATTGACTATTTTCCTTATGTGGTATATTACAGCCTTATGACATTTATTTTGTACTTAAAATTTGTATCTCTTAATCCCCTTCACCTATTTCACCAAGTCCCCCTCTCCCCCCTCCCCCTCACCTTCCTTCTGGCAGCCACCAGTTTTTTCTCTATAGCTATGAGTCTGCTTCTCTTTTGCTTTGCTTCTTCATTTGCTTTGTTCTTAGATTCTACAAATAAATGAAATCATATAGTATTTGACATTCTCTGTATAATTTCTTTCACTTAGCATATTACTGTCTGTCCATCTGTATTGCTGCAAAAGTCAGGGTTTTATTCTTTTTCGTGTGTAACATTCCATTGTTATGTATGTACCACATGTTCTTTATCCATTCATCTATCAATGGATACTTATTTTCATACCTATTTGTAAATAATGCTGTGATGAACATAGGGCTGTGTACATATTTTCAATTTAGTGTTTTTGTTGTCTTTCGGAAAATAGAAGTAGAATTGCTGGATTATGTGGTAGCTCTGTGTTTAATTTTTTGAGAAAACCTCCAAATTTTTCCATAGTCTCTGTTCCAATTTATATTCCCACAAGCAGTGCATGAAAGTTAACTTTTCTCAACATCTTCGCCAACTCTTGTTATTTGTCTTTTTGGTGATACCTCTGGTGTGAGGTGGTATCTCATTGTAGTTTTGATTTGCATTTCCCTGATGATTAGTGAAATGGCAACCCACTTCAGTATTCATGCCTGGAAAATCCCATGGACCGAGGAGCCTGGTAGGCTACAATCCATGGGATTGCAAAGAGTTGGACACGACTGAGCGACTTTTGTGTGTGTGTGTGTGTGTGTGTGTGTGTGTGTGTGTGTGTGTGATGATTAGTAATGCTGGGCAACTTTTCATATGTTTTTCAGCAGAAAAGTCTGTTTAGGTCCACTGCTAGTCTTTTAATCTGATTGTTTTTGGATGTTGAGTTGTATGGTTTCTTTACATAATTTGGATATTAACTCTTTATGCGATAAATTATTTGCAAATAGCCTCTCCTGTTCAGCAGGATACCTTTCTCTTTGTTGATGAATTCCTTAACTGTGAAAAAGCTGTTTAGTTTCATGTAGTTTTTTTTTTTTTTTTTCGCTTTTATTGTTCGTGTCTGAGGAGACACATCCAAAAACATATTGCTAAGACCAGTGTCAGAGAGCGTACTGCCTCTGCTTTCTTCAAAGAGTTTTATGGTTTCAAGTCTTATATTTAGGTCTGTAATATATTTTGAGTTTATTTTTGTGTGCAATGTAAGAAAATGGTTGTTTCATTCTTGTGCAAGATTGTGTTGTTTTGTTCTATATATCACTGTGTGGCATATATGATGATTAAATGCATGCATAGGCAAATGAATGAATAAACTCTATTAGGAGAAAAATTGGGGAAAAATAGATGAAGCTACTGTTGCAGTACGGAAGGACTGACTTAGTATTAATAGAAAAATTAATACCTCCCTAGTTAGTTTAGTCGCTAAGTCGTGTCCAACTCTTGCGATCCCATGGACTGTAGCATGCCAGGCTCCTCTGTCCATAGGATTTTCCAGGCAAGAGTACTGGAGTGGGTTGTCATTTCATTCTCCATGGGATCTTCCTGACCCAGGGATTGAAATCTGGTCAGTTTCTTCACCTCCTGAGTTATCAGCGAAGCTCATATTAACCATGAAAAAGAATGAATTAATGCCATTTGCAGAAACATGGATGAAACTGGAGATTATGATACTAAGTGAAGTAAATACCTCCCCAGATGAAGTCAATTCAGGCATTACAGAAAACATCCCACCCCAAAATTCTAGTCTTATTTTCCCCACTCTAAATACCTTTCCTGTAAGATTTCTAATGTCTGAAGCCTTACAATTAGGTACACACACTCAGTTCAGTTCAGTCACTCAGTCGTGTCCACCTCTTTGCAACCCCATGGACTGCACCATGCCAGGCTTCCCTGTTGATCATCAACTCCCTGAGCTTGCTCAAACTCACATCCATCAAGTTGTGAGTGTGGCCATCCAGCCATCTCATCCTCTGCCATCCCCTTCTCCTCCCACCTTCAATCTTTCTCAGCATCAGGGTCTTTTCAAATGAGTCAGTTCTTCGCATCAGGTGACCAAAATATTGGACTTGCAACTTCAGCATCAGTCCTTCCAATGAATATTCAGGACTGATTTCCTTTAGGACTGACTCGTTTGATCACCTTGCAGTGCAAGGGACTGTCAAGAGTCGTCTCCAACACCACAGTTCATAATCACCAATTCTTCGGTGCTCAGCTTTCTTTATGGTCCCACTGTCACATCCATACATGACTACTGGAAAAACCATAGCTTTGATTAGATGGACCTTTGTCGATGATATACACAGTGCTGTTTATAAAATAGATAACCAGCAAGGACCTACTTGTATAGCGCAGGGACCTCTATTAAACATCTTATAATAACCTATAAGGGAAAATAATTTGAAAAAGAACATATATATATATACACACATAGATACATATATATATGCATATCTATATATGTATGTGTGAATCACTTTGCTGTACATCTGAAACTAACACAACATTATAAATCAACTGTATGTCAATAAAAATCAAATAAAATCTTACAATTTGAGATTTATTGTGGGCCTTAAGTTTTCTGTCTTCTCTGAAATGCCCAAGGGAAGTAACACTCTACATACTTAGAAATATTCCTGGGAGCAGTTCTGAGAAATGGTGGAGAATTATTTTACCTCATGTCTGAGGCCAGCAGGGAAGACTGAAAGGGTCCTGGTTTTCAAGGGCCGTAAATGAAAGTGCAAGAGAAGAATCATTTCAGTTCAGTTCAATCGCTCAGTCATGTCCGACTCTTTGCGACCCCATGAATCGCAGCACGCTAGGCCTCCCTGTCCATCACTAGCTCCCGGAGTTCACTCAGACTCATGTCCATCAAGTCAGTGATGCCATCCAGTCATCTCATCCTCTGTCGTTCCCTTCTCCTCCTGCCCTCAATCCCTCCCAGCATCAGAGTCTTTTCCAACTCTTCACATGAAGTGGCCAAAGTACTGGAGTTTCAGTTTTAGTTTCAGTTTCCTTCCAAAGAAATCCCAGGGCTGATCTCCTTCAGAATGGACTGGTTGGATCTCCTTGCAGTCCAAGGGACTCTCAAGAGCCTTCTCCAACACCACAGTTCAAAAGCATCAATTCTTTGGCGCTCAGCTTTCTTCACAGTCCAACTCTCACATCCATACAAAACAAGAATAAATTAACTCAAATTCTAAAAAAATATTACTTTTTTATGTGCCTAGTAAGGAATCCTCAAGTTCTAGAAAGAAATATTTCATAGTCTTTTCTGACTCCCTCTTCCATATCATCTTCTACTCCTCCAAGATTTACATTCCAAGTACAGAGGCTTTGGGGAATTGCTATCAATTGCTTAGTTCCACCAATATTCCATAATGTGAAAAATCCATGATCCCTTGCCTGGATTTTTGACTCATTCCTTCAACAAATGATTATTGAGTACTTACTACATGCCAGACAATCTTCTGGTTTGAGAATTCAACAGTGACTTTTTTCTCTGAGCCTCCTAGCTTCAGTGGGTTTATATTCTGGTAGCATTCTTCTTTGATGTAAAGTAAAAATATTGGCAGTTTATTGACTAAGTGGCTTAATATGAGGTTGAACAATCTGACTCTTTGTGACCCCATGGACTGTAGCCCACCAGGTTCCTCTGTCTTTGGGATTCTCCAGGTAAGAATACTGGAGTGGGTTGCCATTTCCTTCTCCAGTTAATAAATAGCAGCTCTAAAAATAGAATATTTTTGTTTCATCTCTCAGATTTCCTCTGAGGCAATATAGTATCAGAGTTAAAAATTTGGGTGTAGAATCAGAGATAAATCTAGGTTTCAATTTAGTTGCACCCCTTACTATCTGGATGAACATGAGCAAATTATTATTTCTTTGAACCTCACTTTTCTCTATATACCACAGGGGTATTTTTTAGTAGGACTTTGACCTTATATGATTGTAATGAAAGTTAAAGGAGAGCATCTGAACAAAACATCTGGAAAATGAGACATCAACCCCATGCCTGGCAAATAGGAGAATTCAACAGTGTTAGTTATTATTTCTTTTCCCCTAAGTTACTAACCTGAATCAGAAAGAGGATTAATTTTAGTGTCTTTTGCTTTTTATAAAAATAAATTTACATAGTCATAAGGAGCAAAATGTTCATTTTCTCAATTATTAGATCTGATTTTCAAGGCAAATCACAGTAACTCCTCCAACATTCCTATTGACAGCACCCTGTTAAACAAAAAAGCTCACATTCAGGGGATATGGGACAAATCAGCATATTTTCAGATAGATGCCACTTCCCCAGCATGCCTGGAGGGGAGTCAGAATGCTCTGGAAATAGCAAAAAAAAAAAAAGCATGAATGCCCTTGGAAGATGACTGTATCTCTGCTAAGTGGAAATTATCCTGTCACCAGGAAAACACAAAGGCATTCCTGAAACAAACAAACATACCAAGCACTCTAATTAAATGATTATTTATCTTAAACTACATTCACCTCTTCCTTTAGAAGGGCATTTGTTTTTTACTAATTTTACACCTGGGAAATGCATGTATGCCTACACAAACAAATATATATATATATATCCCCACACGCTTAGGGCATAATCTCAGAAAAGAAACTTTCTTCCTGGTAATGAAAAGGCTTCAGAGAAGTTATTTCTGTTAGTGATGAATGATATCTGAGTTTAGAATGGTTGTATGATATTGACCAAGATTTTTCATAAACTTCTATCTTCTTAGAATCCCTGGTCATTCTTAAGGCAGGAAGGCTTATGGAAAACCCATAACCCTTTTAAATATGATTTCCTTGTGGTTCCCATAGAGCTCTTCTTAGACTAAGAAGAGTTTTCTCTTAATACATATTAAGACATATTAAGATGTCTTCTTAATATATTTTATTCATAATATATATGACAGAGAAAGAGAGAGAAAGAGATTTCTACTGAACCTAAGAACCTAAAGTTAGTTCTCTGCTCCTTTCTTCTAGGGATTTTCCTGGAAGAGGTATATAAAACTCTGTAGTTCATTTAATCTGCTCAGTGAGAGGCACAAAGATGACCTTTGATTTACAAATGAAATGGAAGGTACCAAAATTTCTCTAGTGAGTTAATTTGAATAAAATAAACGATCAGTGGGTTCATGGGTTTTCTGCCTCTAACCCTGTACTATAGAAAGTTCAGTTTATTATGCAATTTAACCTGTGGGTAGAATTTTAGGTATCATTAGAAAATTATTTTCCTTTGTAGTAAATGTCTTAAATGTTTATATACTAGTTTAGTCTCCATTCTACAACATTTTAGCAAGATGTTTCTTGCCAAAGCATCTTTCCAAAGAACTGAGAGACCTCTGTTCATGAGGACTTTTGGAACTTTACAATCTCGCCCAGCCAGATACACACTTCTCTGTTTGTCCTATGTGAGCAGAAGGTGATGGCCAGTCAGCTTTCAAGTTTGCTTCCAGCTATTAAAATCCAGCACCTCAAAAGTTATTATCCTGAGGGTTCCTGGATATTATTTCATGTTTTTGTTTATTTGTTCGTGGTGCAAGGTTCACATCAATTACATTTATTTTTTTCTCCATGAAATAAGCCTAAATGAAAGTAATATGACTTGGCAAAGAGCGCTGTTAAAAGATTCATAATTGGTGACAAATGTGATCCTGTCCTAAATAATATATTGTTGTAAAGATAGACCTACCAATACAAAATACCAAGATGTGCCTAAGATGAGGACACCCGAACTGGACTTTTAGTTTCATGAACTTTTCATTTCCAGATCAAACCTCCTACTATAAGATGAATTTAATATGATTTTTTAAAATGTTATTTGTGATTAAAAACAGAAAGCCATTAGTTAAGAAATTACATATACTCCTCCCCACCATCACTCTCCTTTTTCCTTCCCATTTCCCTCCCACCCCCTCATTGATCCTCTTCTTTGTCCATTTTCCCCTGCAAAAAAAAAAAAAGAATTCATAATTGACTCTGTTGTATTCTTAGAAGGTAGACCATTCCAAAACACTCAAGGGTAATTTGAGATAAATCCAGGGATCTGTGTAGATTAGAAATGCTACTGAGAGAGACCAAAACCACAGAATTTTAAAATTAGACATACTCAGAATATTAAGGATTCTTAACATTTTTAACCAAGGTAACCCAGGCATTTGGACTAGAGTTATGTTGAGGTGAAAATGATTTATACTAATGACCGTATCACTTCTAAATTTATTGGGCCAAATCCCAGAAAGATAAAGATTTATATCTTTTCTAGTACATCATTTCTACTTCTTTTATGATTTTGCTTTGTTATAAAACTCTTCTCAACTAGTACTCTACGAAACACTCTTTTGGGTGATTTAAATAAATACATCTTGAAAAAAATATTAAATGATTCAAGGTCAAATATGTTTTGAAAATATGGCATACTTGATTTCCTTTGAAACTGCAATTCCTGTTAACAGTTGTTAATTCCTGCTGCTGCTGCTGCTGCTGCTAAGTCGCTTCAGTCGTGTCCGACTCTGTGCGATCCCATAGATGGCAGCCCGCCAGGCTCCGTCCCTGGGATTCTCCAGGCAAGAACAGTGGAGTGGGTTGCCATTTCCTTCTCCAGTGCATGCAAGTGAAAAGTGAAAGTGAAGTCGCTCAGTCGTGTCCGACTCTTAGCGACCCCATGGACTGGAGCCTACCAGGCTCCTCCATCCATGGGTTTTTCCAGGCAAGAGTACTGGGGTGGAGTGCCATTGCCTTCCCCCTGTTAATTCCTATTAATATATTAAAAACTCTGAGTAGCCCTAAAGTAAGAAAGCTTACTCATTATTGAATCTGATGGTTTTTAAATTACTTGATCCTTAAATACGTGTTTTCTTGACATATCAATATTTCTTGGAAATTGCTTTGGAAAACAAGGGAGATATACCAGGAGAAAAATATGGCTAAGACATATTGACATGGGTTTCCTCTTTCTTAACATAGCACATAAAATAATTATTTTTATCATGTGTTCAGAAACAAAAATGGAAGATGAAAAATTTATTGGAAAAGACACCTGCAATGCTTGTGGCAGATAAAAGATTAGTATCACTAAAACACAAAGGGGTTTTATGTGTCAATTAGAAATAAAATCAGGAACACATAAATAGGAACACATGAAAAAACACCTAAAAGAAAATCTTAAAAATATAATAATCAGTGAATTTATGAAAAAGATGTATAATCTCACAAATATGCAACATAAAATGCCTGATATTAACAAGACTGACAAATTTCACTGTTGCTGAGGATGATATAAACTGAGCACATTTATTCACTTTTGCTTACTACATAAATTGTTCATTGACTATAAATTTGTTCATTGCACTACGAACAAGTAAAAACATGAAACATTTCTGAAAAAATTATAGAATAATTATCTTGACATATGCATACACACAGATTCAGCAATTTATTCTAAATAAGGTACCAAGAAAGTACATCAAAGTATGTTCATGGCACTAATGGTTACAATAACAAAAATCTGGAAGCAACATAAATGTCCATCAATAGAAAAACTAGACAAATTAATTATAACACATACATAATGGGATATTATGCAGCTGTTTAAAATTACAGTGATGTATTTTATTCAAATGGATGTCTAAGACATTTTCGAGTGAAGTAATATGAACATATCACCGAAAAGCATGGCTAGGTGAATTTACTGGTGGGTGACTGGAATGACAGTTTGCCAGAATGTTGAGCGTGGTTGGTCTCCCATGGATGGTAATATAGTGTCCTTAGCAGATGCTCTCAGTACTTTCCCCGTACTTCTTAGGTTTTACCTTCCTGTACAAGCTTCATAGTGTTCTGGCTGAAAGTGTCTGAAACTCTGCCTTCCATTTTTCTCTAATCCCATATGTGGAACAATCTGGAATTATGCTAAAGTGAAGGCTTGCGGGTAGCCATCAGCCAATGATAAGTTTTATGTAGAGAATAAATGTTCCAGCTTACTCCCCTTGGAATGGAGTGCTTACATTCTGAGGCATGATCCTCACTCTCAGATCTCCAGCAAATCAAGGTCTAGCTGCTCTCAGCAGTAACATTCTCAGTAAGACCTTTACTGGATATCCTTGTCTCAGGTCCACACTCCCCTGAGTGCCGCCTGCAGTCATCGGCCACGTAAGTCAATCACACTCAAGACCTTACAATAGCTGCTGCTATTTGTGCTTCTTTTTTTATACTCTTTTGTACTGGTGACATCTTTTTCTGTAGGTATGTATGTGTGTGTACACACACACACACACACACACACACATAAAGATTTTATAGTCCTCAAAATGACTCACTCTCCTAGGTCTACAATAGATGTTCTTTTTTTTCACAATAGATATTCTTGACTCATAAACGCCACACCAGTAAATAAACTGTTCATATAACACTGCCCTGGAATTCTTCTCAGCCCTTAACTGTTGCTTCCTAGGAACCGCCTATCTCTGCACTGACCTGCTGCAAAGACATGTAAAACAGCTTTCAACACATCCCTTTCTCCAAGACTTTAATCAACATTTGCACAGACTCAGTGTGTAGGCAGCACTCGATAATAATTTGAAGTGAATCAATGGATTAATGATCCCAAAGCTAGAAACTGCAAACTTTAAGCATCTGCTTCTGGAATTGCCTATATCCTGGGAGTGATGAAATCTTACTTTGGGTAGGATATCTTTTATAAAGGTATCCTATGCCAAATGTCTAACCTGAACAGGTTGTTGTTAAACACATGGGCTGATGTGTAACTTGGGCAAGCCATTTAAACTCTCCAAGACTCTGTTTCCTGTGCTTTACAATGATGTAGTGTTGACACAAGGATTACAGGGGACTTTTAGGTAAAATGGAGTGTGTAGTAGGAATTCAAATGACATCAGCTTCTAGAGGAGAGAGACTTATGGATACATCCAATTCTTTGGAGATCTATCAGGACACACACAACCTTTGAAGACAGGACAATTCTATATTGTGCTATGTGATATAGTCCTTTGTTGGGAAAGGCTGCTGACAAGGCCAGAGTTTGGAATTTAGGATCACTGATAATCTGGGAAGTGCCTCTGTAGTCTCACAACTAACCTAGAATTGGGAAGGCTTTTTGTTCTTTGGATGTACCAAAGATGGATTCCCCGTTTGCAGATTCCAAGTTCTCTATTCTGTTTCTATGAGATTCTTATTGTCTTAAAGCTCAACATTCAGAAAACGAAGATCATGGCATCTGGTCCCATCACTACATGGGAAATAGATGGGGAAACAGTGGAAACAGTGTCAGACTTTGTTTTTCTGGGCTCCAAAATCACTGCAGATGGTGACTGCAGCCATGAAATTAAAAGACGCTTACTCCTTGGAAGGAAAGTTATGACCAACCTAGACAGCATATTCAAAAGCAGAGACATTACTTTACGAACAAAGGTTCGCCTAGTCAAGGCTATGGTCTTTCCTGTGGTCATGTATGGATGTGAGAGCTGGAGTGTGAAGAAGGCTGAGCGCCGAAGAATTGATGCTTTTGAACTGTGGTGTTGGAGAAGACTCTTGAGAGTCCCTTGGACTGCAAGGAGATCCAACCAGTCCATTCTGAAGGAGATCAATCCTGGAATTTCTTTGGAAGGAATGATGCTAAAGCTGAAACTCCAGTATTTTGGCCACCTCATGCGAAGAGTTGACTCATTGGAGAAGACTCTGATGCTGGGAGGGATTGAGGGCAGGAGGAGAAGGGGATGACAGAGGATGAGATGGCTGGATGGCATCACTGACTTGATGGGTGTGAGTCTGGGTGACCTCCGGGAGCTGGTGATGGACAGGGAGGCCTGGCGTGCTGCGGTTCATGGGGTCGCGAAGAGTCCCACACGACTGAGCGACTGATCTGATCTGATTGTCTGAGAACTCTGTTTTTAAAAGAAGAATTTAAAAAATAATATCCCCTTTGCCTTAGACTATAAAGGATCAAACTTTTAACTACTTTGTGTCATAAAATCCTCTTAAGGAGCTACAAATATATGTAAGTCACATAATTTCAAGAAGCTTCTAAAACCATGTTTATCCACACTAAGAAAAGGTAGGAACATCTCTACTATATAAAATTACCATCAAATAACTGTTACTAAATGATGCTCTTCTCTCTACAGTGTATTTAAACTGCTAGATATGTCCTTCATAATATTCAAGGCATTTTAAACTGGCTTGTCTAGAGACCTAACATTATTTGAGAAACCCCATTGGGGGAAAAGTTCTACATACATAATGATAAATTGGAGCTCCGAAACATGCTTTCTGGGAGACAATAGGCTTTTTTAACTTGCCTTTTTTGAATCTCAGTTTTTCTCTCTCTCTCCTTCTCTCCTCCTCTCCCCCTCTCTCATTTCTTCCCTTTCCCATTTGTTTGGCCTCTATGCCTGTCTTTCTATTGTAGCCTATTTTGAGCTCTCTGTTTAGAAATGAAAACATCTTTATCACTGCAGATGGATGACCTTTAGAACTGGTGTACTAGGCTTTTTTAAAAAAATTGACTCCACCTGCATTTTTCAATATTCTTCTCCATTGTCTTAGTTTCTATTGAAAACACACACTCCACACACACACACACACACACACACACACACACACACACACACCTGAAAATGCTATATTCATTTCAAGGATTATTGATTTAAACATAGACTAGATGATTCTTCAAGGAAAACAATAAAGTCATGTGTAAGAGGAAAAGTTAGCAAAAACCTTATAAAGCACAATTACATAGCTCTCTAACAATGATAAAGTGATATTTATTTTATCTATTGCAAAATATTCCTGCACTTCATTATCAAGTCCATATCAGTGTCCCAGAAATATGGAAGAGCACAAAAGGTTTGGAAAAGATTCAGAAGAGATTATTAAGATGAGCTGAATTTTCAGAAAAGAAGCCAGATGGCTCATCTAATATTGGCAGGTAGGTAGAGCATGGCAAGCGATGGGGAACAGGGGTCACCTCAGTTCCAGTTTCACTGTTGACAAAGTGGAGACAATTTCAGGAAAAGATATCCTGATATTGGTAATTCTAACTCTTTAAATCTGATTTAGTATTTTTTTTTTCTTAAATTTTTAAGTTTAATAGGAAATTGGATTAGGCCTGCTGAAAGGCAGAGGGACAAATTAGTTAACACCTTGGCAAAATACCTGGTTCTGTGAACCTTAAAACTTTGAGATTGTATGAATACCAGTAGAAACAGGTAGGAAATGTCCAGGGCAGCCACAGGGCCTGAGATATGCTATTAATCAGTTCAGTTCAGTTCAGTCACTCAGTCATGTCCGACTCTTTGTGACCCCATGGACTGTAGCACATCAGGTTTCCTTGTACATCACCAAATTCCAGAGCTTACTCAAACTCATGTCCATCAGTTGGTGATGCCATCCAAACATCTCATCTTCTGTCATCCCCTTCTCTTCCTGCCTTCAATCTTTCCCAGCATCAGGGTCTTTTCCAATGAGTCTGCTCTTCGCATCAGGTGGCCAAAGTACTGGAGTTTCAGCTTCAGCATCAGTCTTTGCAATGAATATTCAGGACTGATTTCCTTTAGGATGGACTGGTTGAATCTCCTTGCAGTCCAAGGGACTCTCAAGAGTTTTCAACAACACCACAGTTCAAAAGTATCAGTTCTTCAGCATTCAGTTTTCCTTATACTCCAACTCTCACATCCATACATGATTATTGGAAAAACTATCACTTTGAATAGATGGACCTTTGTTGGCAAAGAAATGTCTCTGCTTTTTAATATGCTGTCTAGGTTGGTCATAGCTTTTCTTCCAAGGAGCAAGCATTTTTAAATTTCATGGCTGCAGTCACCATCTGCAGGGATTTTGGAGCCCAAGAAAATAGTCTCTTACTGTTTCCATTGTTTCCCCATCTATTTGCCATGAAGTGATGGAAAAGACTCTGATGCTGGGAGGGGTTGGGGGCAGGAGAAGGGGACGACAGAGGATGAGATGGCTGGATGGCATCACCAACTCGATGGACATGAGTTTGAGTGAACTCTGGGAGTTGGTGATGGACAGGGAGGCCTGGTGTGCTGCAATTCATGGGGTTGCAAAGAGTTGGACATGACTGAACAACTGAACTGACTGACTGACTGATGAGAGCAGATGCCATGATCTAAGTTTTCTGAATGTTGAATTTCAAGCCAACTTTTTGACTCTCCTCTTTCACTTTCATCAAGAGACTCTTTAGTTCTTGACTTTCTGCCATAAGGTTGGTGTCCTCTGCATATCTGAGGTTATTGATATTTCTCCCAGCAATCTTGAGTCCAGCTTGTGCTTCATCCAGCCCAGCATTTCACATGATGTACTCTCCATATAATTTCCTTACTGCCAAATTCAGGCTTAAACTGAAGAAAGTAGGGAAAACCAGTAGACCATTCAGGTATGACCTAAATCAAATTCCTTACAATTATACAGTAGAACTGACAAATAGACTCAAAAGATTAGATCTGATAGAGTACGTGAAGAACTATGGACCAAGGTTCATGACATTGTACAGGACACAGGGATCAAGACCATCCCCAAGAAAAAGAAATGTAAAATGGCAAAATTGTTGTCTGAGGAGGTCTTACAAATAGCTGAGAAAAGAAAAGACACAAAAAGCAAAGGAGAAAAGTAAAGATATACATATTTGAATGCAGAGTTCCAAAGAATAACAAGGAGAGAAGAAAGCCTTCTTCAGTGATCAATGCTATTAATAGCCATTGCCCTATTCCTGAAGAAATAAATGTTTTTCCTCTTTCAGTGCAATGCAGTTCAGTCACTCAGTTGTGTCCAGCTCTTTTGAGACCCCATGGACTGCAGTGCACGAGCCCTCCCTGTCTATCAACAACTTCCAGAGTTTATTCAAACTCATGTTCATTGAGTCAGTGATGCCATCCAACAATCTCATCCTCTGTCATCCCCTTCTCCTCCACCTTCAATCTTTCCCAGCATCAGGGTCTTTTCAAATGAGTCAGCTCTTACATCAGGTGGCCAAAGTATTGGAGTTTCAGCTTCAACATCAGTCCTTCCAATGAATATTCAGGATATCTTTTTACACCCTGAGCCTCTAGAAAGCCATACCTATTTTAGATCAACTTACAGGAAAAATGTAATTCGTGAATTTCATGGTATTTAATGTCAGAGAAGGCAATGGCACCCCACTCCAGTACTCTTGCCTGGAAAATCCCATGGACAGAGGAGCCTGGTAGGCTGTAGTCCACACGGTCACTAAGAGTTGGACACGACTGAGCGACTTCACTTTCGCTTTTCACTTTCATGCCCTGGAGAAGGAAATGGCAACCCACTCCAGTGTTCTTGCCTGGAGAATCCCAGGGACGGGGGAGCCTGGTGGGCTTCCGTCTATGGGGTCACACAGAGTCAGACACGACTGAAGTGACTTAGTATAGCATAGTGTAGCATAGCATGGTATTTAATGTAGTTTGAATGTAGCACATGAAAATGTCTATGTCCATGGGACCTTGCTAAAAACAGAGCCTCTTGGTCTGAAAGTTATACTGCAGATTGGTCTAGACTGAATTTGCCTTCATTTGTGACTGAGACAAATTAAATAGCAACTGTATGAGACAATCTTTTGTCCTCATGGAGAATTGAGATGTCTTTTATACATGAACTGCTGTTTTATTATCTTATGATCGTCATTTTAAATTAATGACCTAGTTAATTAGGGTTGAATTCAAGTCACATTTCTATATAAATGCTAGTGAGTGGCATTCATATCAACTCTAAAGAGTTCATCAGGATTTTTTTTCTTAAATACCAAGAAAATTAATTATGATGGGGCTATTACTTCAAGGTGTCCTAAATTCAACATTTTTCTCATCTGCAAAGTTGTGTTTTATAAGAATTGGGTAATTTCAACATATTTGCTAGAGTCTTGTAATCATAAATTAATAAAATACTAGTGAAGGGCATGGAAATGTCCATGTTGGCAGGCAATCCAATATGCATGTTTTAGGGATAGCTAGGGTTTGAAGAATTTTAGGTCACTTTAGTTGACATGCCCATGGATTAAAAACATTCTCAAATGGAATTCCATATCATCCAAGTTAGAATCACTGTTGGCTGGGACACAGACAATGGGCATAGGGAAGAAGATTTAAGAAACAGTGTGATTACTACAGAAACTGGTCTTACAGTAAGACCTCTCAGGGCTAACTTGGGATCAGACTGCTGAGCTTGCCTCTCCTATAAAGAGTATCTGGAACTGCCACATTTAATAGAGTCAAGAGGAAGCTAAACTCTGATGTTTCCACTAACATTTTTATAAAGACTGCTTGTGAGTGTCCATCAGTCAAGTGTGCATTTAGCATTGATTTTTGTGCATAGGCAACTTTAGGAGTGACATAGCTTCAGCTTTGCATGCCATGACCATCTTCGCTTAACGCTCTTTGTACCTACACCTTTTATTTATACTCCTTTGCTGTGGAAAGCAGCCACTAAGGGAGATGTGTGTCTGGGAGAGGAGGGGAGAAGGAAGCCAAGATGCTAAGGCTCTGGGCTCTACTTCCCACTGTAAACAGAATGTCAATTTTATGCCTCATCATTCTGTATAAAACTGCATTTGGAAAAAAATTTCACTGCTAATTGTAATGGTATTTCAAGTATAGTACATGTAATCATGATTTTATTAATAATATAGCATAAATTTAGCATATATTTAAATATATAAATATATATTATGTATTTAAAATAAAATATAGTTTAATATGGCATAAAATAAATTGCATATTATACTATATTATTTCACTATTTCAAATTATTTATAAATATATTCATTAAGGTGGAAGTTAGCAGTCTTAGTACATATGGTTTCATTTACCCAACACAAGCCGTTTAAAATAGCAGATGCAAAAAGGTATCTAAAACTAATTCAGTCACAACACATGGGTGGGTGCAGATTCACAATGCTACCAATAAAACAGAAATTTTTTTAAGACAGAGGAAAATTGATAAACTTATCCTACCAGTAATCTGACTTGAATTCTTATTACTCTAATGCTTTTTTTCTCTTGGCTCAGCTAATAGAAAAAATATGATATATTGTTATTTTACTTTGCAGGTTTCTTTGTTACTAATTTCTATTTCCTATTTATTACTTTGACCATTTTTTAGAAATGGGATCATTGGTATTTTCTTATTGGTGAATCATAAAATTGTCATTATTTGCCTACCAATGATATTTGACCTTTTTTTCTAGCTATTTCTCTGTTTGCATTTAAATTTTATTTGTAGTATTTGTGTTTTTAATCTGTAAGATGGGAGAAAGTGTTAGACATATATTGTCTATAATTTTAAAACACCTCAAAAGTTAAAAGCAATGAAAAAGATTCACAATTTCATGGTGGGAAGCTATATACTAAATTCATACTGTACATAGTCATTATATCAATAATGTTAATGAATTCCAGTAATACTTATTATTGCATTTGATTCCTAAATTGTATAGAAAGATTAAATTGATTATCCCCTCTTTCAACATTTTTAATTGTATGTTACTATCCAGATTTTGCATACCTCATGTATCATAAAGAAATAGATTTAGATTTTTTGAACCTTCAATTTGACAGTATCTTTCATTTTTTAAATGAGTGTAATTATCTTTGGCTATGAAGTGTGATAATTCACTCATACTGTTCTTTGGAATTAAAGGCATTTCAAGACAATTTTGGGCAGCTCATTAGTTATGAGTGGGATGTTGTTATGAGGAGTAACTTCATTTAATCATTATTATTTGAATTGCTGAATGTAGATTGCATTATTCTTCTGTGAAAAAAAGCTATAAAAAGCTTTCCGTTTTTAAGGAAGCTCTGAAGGAAATATTAAAACATATTTTCATGTTAAGGGAAATTTTCACATGTTTAGAAATAGATAATCTGAGCTTTACAGTTATAACGATGTTAATGGCCAAAAATATGGGTTGAATCTATGCTGGAATCCATGGCAAGTAATAATGATAATAATAACTTATATTGTATATTATTATAATATACATTATTTATAATTATATATCAATATAAGTATATATTATGTATATTATAATATGATGGATTATGCATGTTAAATTGATTCAGTCATGTCTAACTCTTTGAAACCCTATAGACTGAAGCACACCAGGCTCTTCTGTCTGCCTGATTCTCCAAGCAATAATGCTGGAGTAGGTTGCTATGCCCTCCTCCGACCCCATGGACTGTAATCCACCAGGCTCCTCCATCCATGCATGGGATTTTCCAGGCAAGAGTACTGGAGTGCGTTGCCATTTCCTTCTCCAGGGTTCAATTTCCAGGGATTGAACCTGAGTCTCCCGCATTGTAGGTAGAAGCTTTATCATCTGAGCCACAAGGGAAGTCATGTCCTCCTCAGGGGCATCTTAATATATAATTGTATCAGTTCAGTTCAGTCGCTCAGTCGTGTCCAATTCTTTGCGACCCCATGGACTGCAGCATGCCAGGCCTCCCTGTCTATTACCAACTCCTGGAGTTAACTCAAATTCATGTCCATTGAATCAGTGATGCCATCCAACCATCTCATCCTCTGGTGTCCCCTTCTCCTCCTGCCTTTGATCTTTCACAGTATGAGGGTTTTTTCAAATGAGTCAGTTCTTCCCATCAGGTGGCCAAAGAATTGGAGTTTCAGCTTCAGCAACAGTCCTTCCAATGAATAGTCAGAACTGATCTTCTTTAGGATGGATTGGTTGGATCTCCTTGTAGTCCAAGGGATGCTCAAGAGTTATCTCCAACACCACAGTTCAAAAGCATCAATCCTTCAGTGTTCAGCTATCTTTATAGTCCAACTCTCACATCCATATATGACTACTGGAAAAACCATCGCTTTGAATAGATGGACCTTTGTTGACAAAGAAATGTCCTTTTTTTAAATATGCTGTCTAGGGTGGTCATAACTTTTCTTATAAGGAGCAAACATCTTTTAATTTCATGGCTGCAGTCACCATCTGCAGTGATTTTGGAGCCCCCAAAATAAAGTGTGACACTATTTCCACTGTTTTCCCATCTATCTGCCATGAAGTGATGGGACCAGATGCCATGATCTTAGTTTCCTGAATGTTGAGTTTTAAGCCAACTTTTTCACTCTCCTCTTTCACTTTCATCAAGAGGCTCTTTAGTTCTTCTTCGCTTTCTGCTAAAGGGTGGTGTCATCTGCATATCTGAGGTTATTGATACTTCTCCCAGCAATATTGAGTCCAGCTTGTTCTTCATCCAGCCCAGTGTTTCTGATGATGTACTCTGCATATAAGTTAAATAAACAGGGTGACAATTTACAACCATGACATATTCCTTTCCTGATTTGGAACCAGTCTGTTGTTCCATGTCCAATTCTAACTGTTGCTGCCTGACCTGTATACAGGTTTCTCAAGAGGAAGGTCAGGTGGTCTGGTATTCTCATCTCTTTCAGAATTTTCCACACTTTGTTGTGATCCATACAGTCAAAGCCTTTGGTATGATCAATAAAGCAGAAATAGATATTTTTTGGAACTCTTTTGCTTTTTTGATGATCCAACGGATGTTGACAATCTGATCTCTGGTTCCTCTGCCTTTTTAAAATCCAGCTTGAACATCTGAAAGTTCATGGTTCATGAACTGTTGAAGTATGGCTTGGAGAATTTTGAGCATCACTTTGACAGAGTGTGAGATGAGCGCAATTGTGCAGTCATTTGAGCATTCTTTGGAATTGCCTTTCTTTGGGATTAGAATGAAAGCTGATGTTTTCCAGTCCTGTGGCCACTGCTTAGTTTTCCAAAGTTGCTGGCATATTGAGGGCAGCACTTTCACAGCATCATCTTTTAGGATTTGAAATAGGTCAACTGGAATTCCATCACCTCCACTAGCTTTGTTCGTAGTGATACTTCCTAAGGCCCACTTGACTTCACATTCCAGGATGTCTGGCTCTAGGTGAGTGATCATACCATCATGATTATCTGGGTTGTGAAGACTTTTTTGTATAGTTCTGTGTATTCTTGCCACCTCTTCTTAATATTTTCTGTTTTTCTTGCTGCTGCTGCTGCTGCTGCTGCTAAGTCACTTCAGTCGTGTCCGACTCTGTGCGACCCCATAGATGGCAGCCCACCAGGCTCCCCCGTCCCTGGGATTCTCTAGGCAGGAATACTGGAGTGGGTTGCCATTTCCTTCTCCAATGCATGAAAGTGAAAAGTGAAAGTGAAGTTGCTCAGTCGTGTCCGACTCTTAGCGACACCATGGACTGCAGCCCACCAGACTCCTCCGTCCATGGGATTTTCCAAGCAAGAGTACTGGAGTGGGGTGCCATTGCCTTCTCCATCTGTTTCTCTTAGGTCCATACTATTTCTGTTCTTTATTGAGCCCATCTTTGCATGAAATGTTCCCTTGGTATCTCTAATTTTCTAGTCTTTCCCAGTCTATTGTTTTCTTCTATTTCTTCACATTGATCACTGAGGATGGCTTTCTTATCTCTCCTTGCTATTCTTTGGAACTCTGCATTCAAATGTGTATACCTTCCCTTTTCTCCTTTGCCTTTAGCTTCTCTTCTTTTCTCAGCTCTTTGTAAGGCCTGCTCAGATAGCCATTTTGCTGTTTTGCATTTCTTTTTCTTGGGGATGATCTTGATCCCTGTTTCCTGTACAATGTCATGAGCCTCCGTCCATAATTCTTCAGGCAGTCTATCTATCAGATCTAATCCCTTGAATCTATTTGTTACTTCCACTGTATAATCGTAAGGGATTTGATTTAGGTCATTCCTGAATGGTCTAGTGGTTTTCCCTACTTTCTTTAAGTCTATGAACTGTAACCCGCCAGGTTTCTCTGTCCATGAAATTCTCCAGGCAAGAATACTGGAGAGGATTGCCATTCCCTTCTCCAATAGAAGTGTATAATAATATATAATCTGTTGTATAAAGTGTATTATTAGTAGTAGTAGATTTTAAATAACTGTCTGCCAGATAAGTGAGTTCAATTTGTGGCCGTAATATTAGCTATGATGAGGCTATGGATAAGTCAATTAAGCAAACTGGTTCAAGTCTTCATTTGTAAGTGAGATTGGATAATGTCAGGTGGCCTTTATTTTTTTCATAAAATTGTAATCCACTTGGAAATTATTTTCTTTACACTTAGATTTCCTTTATACATATATTATTCAATTAAATATCTGATATTTTTAGTTACAATGACCCACATTCCCTTAAATGAAAATGAAATTCATTGGTTCACAAATTTCATTTGGATTCTCACTAAGTACAATCAGAGTATTCTTTGCCAATTTCTTCACTTTTTTTTATTCTGTCTGTTTGCTGGCTTTATTCTCAGACAAGCAAGGTGACCAAAATAGCTCCAAGCTTTTATTTAACGTTTTAAGCAATCTAGAGGAAAGAGAGCACTTCACATTGGAACTTTTGGGAAACATCATAGGAGTGGCTTTGATTCACATGCCTGTCCTAAAACAATCACTCTGTTCAAGGGGATGTGGTGCCTCGATCCACAAAACCTATACTTTTGTCTATATCTGAAGCCAAAGAATGACTTCATGTGCAGAATGAGTTCTCTAAAGGGAAAGTGAAGTCCTGATGTCAGAAAGGGAAATGGATACTGAGGAACCGAAAGCACCAGATATTCTCAATAATCAACCAGGAGACTCCCACTAGGTACCATGTGCTTTATTTCATTCTACTTCCCCTCCCACAAATTGATGAGAAAATGTATTGAGATACCCTATCCAGGGCTAAAATTATACACACATCTGTGTCAGATACAGATAGTATGTGATTTATATTATCTGAAAGTCTTAATACATGTTATTACAGATACATTATTTAAGGCATCAGTATAAATAGGATCAGGTAACTATGATGGGAATGGTTCTCTACTGCAGAAAGCAGAGGCTCCAAAGACAAAGGTTTACTTGGATGAGAGGAGACCAAGTTCTCACTGACACCATTCACAGCTCAAAGAGCTGGCCTAAAAACTAAATGCCCAGAAGCCTGGTATCAGGTCTAGACCAGAAAGGGAAACATTGACAAGTAGAATTTTAAGTAGAATGAGATTATTATAACTGAAAATGTGTGATCTAACATGGAAAAATTTCCTAATAAAGTATTTGTATCAGCCCTTAATTTTTTAAAATTAGAATTTCAATTTTAAAGGGTTTGGGACTTGAAGTGTTTACAGGATTTGAGGTGTTAAGTCTTCCCTTCCTTCCTGGGCTAGTCTAATTTGGCTGTTTCCTATTCTCTAAAGTTTCTCCACTCCAGTCATTGAGCACCTTTTCTGCAGGTCATTGATTCTGTTCAACTTTTTTTTTTTTTCTTTTTAATTAATTTTTTTTGGATGATAATTGCTTTACAAAATTTTGTTGTTTTCTGTCAAACCTCAACATGAATCAGCCATAGGTATACATATATCCCCTCCCTTTTGAACCACCTCCCATCTCCCTCCCCATCCCACCCCTCTAGGATGATACAGAGCCCCTGTTTGAGTTTCCTGAGCCATACAGCAAATTTCTGCTGGCTGTCTATTTTACATATGGTAATGTAAGTTTCTAAGTTCCTCTTTCCATACATCTCACCCTCTCCTCCCTTCTCCCCATGTCCATAAGTCTATTCTCTGTGGCAGTTTCTCCATTGCTGCTGCCCAGTAAATAAACTGTTCAGTACTATTTTCCTAGATTCTGTATATATGTGTTAGAATACAATATTTATCTTTCTCTTTCTGACTCACGTCACTCTGTATAATAGGTTCTAGGTTCATCCACCTCATCTGAACTGACTAAAATGTATTCCTTTTTTATGGCTGAGTAATATTCCATATGTATATGTATCACAACTTCTTGATCCATTCATCTGTCAATGGACATCTAGGCTGCTTCCATGTTCTAGCAATTGTAAATAGTGCTGCAATGAACAATGGGATACATGTGTCTTTTTCAATTTTGGTTTCCTCAAGATATATACCTAGGAGTGGGACTGCTGGGTGGTATGGTGGTTTTATTCTTAGTTTTTTCAAGGAATTCTCATACCATTTTCCATAGTGGCTGTATCAATTTACATACCCACAAACAGTGCAAAGAGCATTCCGTTTTATCCACACCTCTCCAGAATTTATTTGTAGACTTTTTAATGATAGCCATTCTGACTGGTGTGAGGTGATAGCTCATTGCAGTTTTGATTTACATTTCTCTAATAATGAGCTATGTTGAGCATATTTTCATGTGTTTGTTAGATCATTGATTCTGAATCTTACTTTTTCTTCCTTGCTATTGGTGGTATTGTATTTGTAGGTGTTTTTGCCCAGAAAGTATCCACACCTTCTATGGTAACTTCAAGAATCTATCCAGTCTCATACCTCTGCCCCATATAAACCCTCTCCATCAGATAGTCTAATGTAGTTACTGACACCCACCTAACACACACACACACACACACACACACACACAGACACCCATTTATTTCTCAGAGTAGAGTTTTTCTGGGCATGGAGAGGAATCAATTGGACTTTCTTTTAAGAACACTGAATTAATTCACTTTAAGTCAGAACCCCTCCCCTCCAAGTCTGCAAGTATTTGAGTGTTGATTTTAATGATATTTATTCTCAGAGCAGTCAAGGCATATTCAGATCAGTCGCTCAGTCGTGTCCGACTCTTTGCGACCCCATGAACCGCAGCACGCCAGGCCTCCCTGTCCATCACCAGCTCCCGGAGGTCACTCAGACTCGCATCCATCGAGTCAGTGATGCCATCCAGCCATCTCATCCTCTGTTGTCCCCTTCTCCTCCTGCCCTCAATCCCTCCCAGCATCAGAGTCTTCTCCAATGAGTCAACTCTTCGCATGAGGTGGCCAAAATACTGGAGTTTCAGCTTTAGCATCATTCCTTCTAAAGAAATTCCAGGATTGATCTCCTTCAGAATGGACTGGTTGGATCTTCTTGCAGTCCAAGGGACTCTCAAGAGTCTTCTCCAACACCACAGTTCAAAAGCATCAATTCTTCGGCGCTCAGCCTTCTTCACACTCCAGCTCTCACATCCATACATGACCACAGGAAAGACCATAGCCTTGACTAGGCGAACCTTTGTTGGTAAAGTAATGTCTCTGGTTTTGAATATGCTATCTAGGTTGGTCATAACTTTCCTTCCAAGGAGCAAGCGTCTTTTAATTTCATGGCTGCAGTCACCATCTGCAGTGATTTTGGAGCCCAGAAAAACAAAGTCTGACACTGTTTCCACTGTTTCCCCATCTATTTCCCATGCAGTGATGGGACCAGATGCCATGATCTTCGTTTTCTGAATGTTGAGCTTTAAGCCAACCTTTTCACTCTCCACTTTCACTTTCATCAAGAGTCTTTTTAGCCCCTCTTCACTTTCTGCCATAAGAGTGGTGTCATCTGCATATATTCCCTTACATTGTCACATAAAGACCTGGTTTTCTTGCATTTTTTCCCCAGAGATATTTGGGGTTTATCCATTATAAAATTTTAAATGTAGAGTAAATATTTTTCTTTCCATAATGAGGCTCACAGATTTCAGGAATCTAAATAATCCAGAGGAAAAGCAATCATTCCAATTTAGTTTTAACAAGAACAACCTTTATTGCCTATTTAATTTCATCATGACAATCAGCTGCACATAGGGAAGGTGGACTGAATTCCAACATGGTTCCTGTCACTGCTGGCTTCCTGAGCCTCAGGAAAAATCTATACTGCACACCTTAGAAAACCAAATATTACATAACATGCCTTACCTTCACATCTTCTTCAACTTGACCCCCGTCTTCTTTTTCAGTCACATCTCCTATGCCTGTCCTATGTGAACCCTCTCCTTCAACCATTCTGGCCAACATACCACAACACCAGAATGTCATATTAATTTCCTAGTAAATACTTTATTGCCCATCTCAAGACTTTCCTAAACATTCCAAGTAGCATCACTAGCTTATCCTTGGCCTTTTAAACTAGACAGAACAATATACCCATGGGGTACAACTCCCGGCTCCACAAGTCACTACATTCTTTCTGTTAAACTCAAATATATTTGTTACATTATGTTTTGTGCTACTGATTGGCTTGTTGACTCTCTCACTAGAATGAAGGTGGGGCCTTTTGACATTTTTGTTCACAGGTATTTCCCTAGAATTTAGAATAGTGCCTACATATAGGAGGCACTCAATAAAAGTTTGGCAAATAAATATGGCTCAGAATCTTTCTCAAGCCAGAATTACTGTCTAGCACTGTCAGTTAACAAGTGTTAAAATTCAAGATGGAATTATCTTTTCCACCTGTATTGGCCACTTTTCTTAGGCTATGTTGTATTTTATTCTCTCTCTGAATGTGTCTTATCTCCTTGATTACTAGACAACTAAAACTCCATAATTAGTGTTACCTATAATGACTTTTTTACAAAGGAGGATGCGTGATGAATAACACAGATGACAACAGTTTTCAGTTCCTGGGTTTCTACTGTAGTGGTTTTATAATGTGTCCTCTTAGCTAGGTTGAAGTACATCTCCAGAATTCTCTTTTTTGTGTGTTTCTGGTTTGGGTAAGCCAAAAAAGAGTTTCTCCTGTGAAATTTGGAGGAAAGACATGAAGCAGCAGCTATCTGATGGTCTTTCATATCGACTTGCTTATCTCCCTGGCCTGAGGCAGAGCTTTGGGTTGACACTGCCCCAGATTTCTCTGACTTTCTTATTGGACTCCTCAGCCAGTTGCGTGTGTTTTGCTCTAACTTCTGAAAGACACTCAGACCACCACGGCCATTGCCAGTGGAAACTAACAGGGTTTAGTTGACCTCCTAAATCCAGTTCTTGCTTGTAGATACTAGCTTGCTTTTGTTCTCCAGAACTATTTACCTGTCTACTCTTCCTGCCTGCCTGCATTATGGGCTGCAAGCTCTAGCACCAGTCAGGGGACAGCAGTCTTGCAGAGAGTGTTTAATCAGCTCCCAGAGGTGCCTAATGTCAAATACTTGTTCAAATGCCTATCTATCCACCCATCCGTCCAGTTGGGCCCTTACTGATACACCTTCTATATGCCAAGAACTGAGTTTGACAACTGTACCTTTAATTATTTCAACAGTACTATATGTTATAACTAACCCCATGTTTTCAGAAGATTGAAAACCACATCTGCTTGGTTTCCCAAATCTGTTATCTTTTTATACTCCATACAGTCTTCTTAACTGCAGATTATTTTCTCAAAATATTTATAAAATAAAACATTTCTGCATCACAAATATATTAACATGATTCCACTAGCTCCTGCCAAAGTATTTTGAAGCCAAAAAAAAAAAAAGTTGATGAAAAGCAAAACACATACAGCAGAATGTTCGCCTTCACTGAGGTCCATCTCAAACTTTTCACGTGTGAGCTTTGAGAACTTGGATGAATTTTGACTGACGCACCAATTTTAACATTGGCTCAGCATCTTAAAATTGAAAGCCTGATCTCCAGGATTGCCCTTGACTATATAAAACAAATAAAAATCTTAAACGAATAAGGTCACTATTTATACTTGTATCATGGCTTTTAACCTGAATGTGTCTTACTTGGTTTTTGGGAAAAATTTATTTCTGAATCTTCACTTCAAGAATAATATAACATCTCTCTTTTGAAGGTGATGGTCTTAAATTGATGCCAAATAAAACCGTCTATATATATATATTTATTTATTTTGATGAGAATAACAATGGCTTCTTTCCTACCCCAGATCTCACCTCAGATTATTATGGTCAGTTATCAGCCAAAGATAAATCTCCTCATTGGGAAAATACATGTAAAGTGCTTTAAAATCATGCCTGGAACACAGTTTTAGCTCTCATTATTAGCTCTTACTATTTTCATGTTAAGTATTGTCTTATACCAGTATTTTGTTGGAGCTGCTCAGAGATTTTTTCAGCTTTCCAGGTGGGGCTACTGGTAAAGAACCTACCTGCTAATGCAAGAGATGTAAGAGACACAGGTTTGATCCCTGCATCAGGAAGATACCCCAGAGGAGGGCATGACAAGCCACTCCATCATTCTTGCCTAGAAAATTCCATGGACAGAGGAGCCTGGAAGGCTATGGTCCATAGAGTCACAAAGAGTCAGACATGACTGAAGTGACTTAGCACGCACACACATACAGACTTTTCACTTAATATCTCAACCAAACAAATTCTGCATTCCAAAGTCCCCACTTGATTTCCATATTTAGATCTTTAAGAATAATAGGGAGGCTTCCAGTGTGTATGTTGTACTCCATAGGGCTAGTGAGGTCACAAGACGTTCTATTTTGTTTCATTTTTATTTTTTAAAAATTGTAGTCGTAGTTGCTTTAACTGTTGTGTCAGTTTCTACTGCAGTTTATACAGCAAACTAAATCAGCCATCAGATCAGATCATATCAGTCGCTCAGTCGTGTCCGACTCTTTGCGACCCCATGAATCACAGCATGCCAGGCCTCCCTGTCCATCACCAACTCGTGGAGTTCATTCAGACTCATGTCCATTGAGTCATTGATGCCATCCAGCCATCTCATCCTCTGTCGTCCCCTTCTCCTATTGCTCCCAATCCCTCCCAGCATCAGAGTCTTTTCCAATGAGTCAACTCTTCACATGAGGTGGCCAAAGTACTGGAGTTTCAGCTTTAGCATCATTCCTTCCAAAGAAATCCCAGGGCTGATCTCCTTCAGAATGGACTGGTTGGATCTCCTTGCAGTCCAAGGGACTCTCAAGAGTCTTCTCCAACACCACAGTTTAAAAGCATCAATTCTTCGGCACTCAGCCTTCTTCACAGTCCAACTCTCACATCCATACATGACCACTGGAAAAACCATAGCCTTGACCTGATGGACCTTTGTTGGCAAAGTAATGTCTCTGCTTTTGAATATGCTATCTAGGTTGGTCATAACTTTCCTTCCAAGGAGTAAGCGTCTTTTAATTTCATGGCTGCAGTCACCATCTGCAGTGATTTTGGAGCCCAGAAAAATAAAGTCTGACACTGTTTCCACTGTTTCCCCATCTATTTCCCATGAAGTGATGGGACCGGATGCCATGATCTTCGTTTTCTGAATGTTGAGCTTTAAGCCAACTTTTTCACTCTCCACTTTTACTTTCATCAAGAGGCTTTTTATTTTATTTTTTTTGCAGGGAAAAATGGACAAAGGAGAGGATCAATGAGGGTGGGAGGGAAATGGGAATGAAGAAGGGGAGTGATGGTGGGAAGGAGTAAATGTAATTTCTTAACTAATGGCTTTCTGTTTTTAATCACAGAGAACATTTTTAAAAAATCATATTAAATTCATCTTATATTAGGAGGTTTGATCTGGAAATGAAAAGTTCAGGAAACTAAAAGTCCAGTTTGAGTGTCCTCATCTTAGGCACATCTTGGTATTTTGTATTGGTAGGTCTATCTTTACAACAATATATTATTTAGGACAGGATCACATTTGTCACTTCTTCCTCCCTAATACCCAAAGTGGTACCAGACCCATAAAATAATCAATAAACATTTACAGAATGAACAAAAAAGTCTATTTTTTTTTTTTAATTTTTTTTAAACTCTCCTGAGTGAACTGAATTTTTTGAGGCTCATAAGTGAATATGTTTTCCTCTTTACTTTGTCTATTACAGCCAGATTGTATAAGTATGAGTGGGGTATTAAAGTCTCCCATTATTATTGTGTTGTTGTATATTTCTTCTATCATACTAATTAGTGTTTGTCTTAGATATATCAATGCTCCAATGTTGGGTGCATATATATTTATAATTGTTATAACTTCTTTCTGAATTGTTCCTTTAAGTTGTTATGTGTAACCTTCATTGTCTCCTTTTCAGGACCTTTATTTTAAAATCAATTTTATCTGATATGAGTATTGCTACTCCTGTTTTCTTTTGGTCCGTATTTGCATAGAAAATCTTTTTCCAGCCCTTCATGTTCAGTGAGTATATATCCCCTATTTTAAGGTGGTTCTCTTGTAGACAACATATATAGGGGTCTAGTTTTTGTATCCATTCGACCCATTTTAATCTTTTGGTTATTTCTTGTAGACAAGGTATGTAGGGGTCTTGTTTTTGTATCGATTCGTCCACTCTTTGTTGATTAAGGCATTCATCCCATTAACGTTTAAAGTAATTATTGATAAGTAAGATTTACTTTATTGTTTTGGGTTCGAATTTATGCACCCTTTTAGTGATTCCTATCTAGAGAATGTCCTTTAGTTTTTGTTGGAGAAATGGTTTAGTGGTGCAAAATTCTCTCAACTTTTGCTTATCTGTGAAGCTTTTGATTTCTCCTTCATATTTGAATGAGATCCTTGCTGGATACAATAATCTGAGCTATAAGTTATTTTCTTTCATCACTTTAATTATGTCTTGCCATTCCCTCCTGGCTTGGAGAGTTTCTATTGAAAGATCAGCTGTTATCCTAATGGGAATTCCCTTGTGAGTTATTCGATGTTTTTCCCTTGCTGCTTTTAATATTTGTTCTTTATATTTAATCTTTGTTAATTTGATTAATATGTGTCTTGGGGTGTTTCGCCTTGGGTTTATCCTGTTAGGGACTCTCTGGATTTCTTGAACTTGAGTGGTTATTTCCTTCTCCGTTTTAGGGAAGTTTTCAACTATTATCTCCTCAAGTATTTTCTCATGGTCTTTCTTTTTATCTTCTTCTTCTGGAACTCCTATGATTCGAATGTTGTAGCGTTTAATGTTATCCTGGAGGTCTCTGAGATTGTCCTCATTTCTTTTGATTCATTTTTCTTTTTTCTCCTCTAATTCATTTATTTCTAGGATTCTATCTTCTAATTCACTAATCCTATCTTCTGCTTCTCTTATTCTACTATTTGTTGCCTCCAGAGAGTTTTGGATCTCATTTATTGCATTATTCATTATGTGTTGACTCTTTTTTATTTCTTCTAGGTCCTTGTTAAACCTTTCTTGCATCTTCTTAATCCTTGTCTCCAGACTGTTTAACTGTGGTTCCATTTTAATTTCAAGATTTTGAATTAATTTCACTATCATTATTTGGAATTCTTTATCAGGTAGATTCCCTATCTCTTCCTCTTTGGTTTGGTTTGGTTTGGTGGGCATTTATCCTGTTCTTTTAGATGCTGGGTATCCTTCTGTTTCCTCATCTTGTTAAAATTGCCAAGTTTAGAATGTCCTTACTATATTCTGGTAGTTTGTTGAATTCTCTTTATTGAGGCGGTTTACTAGTCTTTTCAATATCTGATCTCTGCCCTGTTACAGAGGGGGTGGAGATGAACACCCAAATCTAAGCTGGCCAGGTTCAGGCACTTGGATAGTCCTCAGAAGCACAGACTCAGTTGAGTCTGCATTTTGTGCCCTTCCCAGGTCCAAGTAGCGCAGGTGATGGAGTGTTTAGCGAGCGCAGCTGCTGCGACTTATCGCCTCCCTGCGGCTCAGTTTTCTGAGTATACAACTGGCGCACCTTCTCAGGCGGATGTTGACCATCCAGAGCCCCAAAAAGCATTAGTTAGCACAGAAACCTGCTTACAGTTTTGTAGATAATGTCTCTCTAGGGCTATGATTGCCCACTTCCGGCTGTGGCTGCCTGTCACGAGTGGGATGGTCTGCAGCTGGCTATCTCTGTGCAGTCCTTTGTTCCATACGTAGTCCTGATGGTGTCTTAAGTTAGGGCTGGCTTTTGACGTAGTAGATATCCGACAGTGTGGTTATTTCACTCAGGTAGGACTCGGGATTAGATCAGATCAGATCAGATCAGTCACTCAGTCGTGTCTGACTCTTTGCGACCTCATGAAATGCAGCACGCCAGGCCTCCCTGTCCATCATCAACTCCTGGAGTTCACTGAAACTCACATCCATCGAGTCAGTGATGCCATCCAGCCATCTCATCCTCTGTCGTCCCCTTCTCCTCCTGCCCTCAATCCCTCCCAGCATCAGAGTCTTCTCCAATGAGTCAGCTCTTCGCATGAGGTGGCCAAAGTACTGGAGTTTCAGCTTTAGCATCATTCCTTCCAAAGAAATCCCAGGGCTGATCTTCAGAATGGACTGGTTGGATCTCCTTGCAGTCCAAGGGACTCTCAAGAGTCTTCTCCAACACGACAGTTCAAAAGGATCAATTCTTCGGCACTCAGCCTTCTTCACAGTCCAGCTCTCACATCCATACATGACCACAGGAAAGACCATAGCCTTGAGTAGGTGAAACTTTTTTGGCAAAGTAATGTCTCTGCTTTTGCATACGCTATCTAGGTTGGTCCTAACATTCCTTCCAAGGAGTAAGTGTCTTTTAATTTCATGGCTGCAGTCACCATCTGCAGTGATTTTGGAGCCGAGAAAAAGAAAGTCTGACACTGTTTCCACTGTTTCTCCATCTATTTCCCATGTAGTGATGGGACCAGATGCCATGGTCTTCATTTAGCCAGGCCAAATCCTTACTCAAAGCTATGCAGGCTGCGCCGCTCCTCCTAGCCCAGCCCCCGCTTGCTAATAACAAATGCTGGTGTCCGCGCTGCTTCTCTGCAAAAGGAGTTACCGCAGGGCTCGTATTCTCCTTTTGAAGACAATGAATTGTCTTTCTAAGTGCCTGATGTCCTCTGGCAGCATTCAGAAGTTGTTTTGAAGAATTTACTCAGTGTTCAAATGTTCTTTTAATGAATTTGTGGAGGAGAAAGTATTCTCCCCATCCTACTCATCTGCCATCTTAGCTCCTCCCCTCAAGAGTCTTTTTAGTTCCTCTTCACTTTCTGCCATAAAGGTGGTGTCATCTGCATATCTGAGGTTATTGATATTTCTCCCAGCAATCTTGATTCCAGCTTGTGTTTCTTCCAGTCCAGCGTTTTTCATGATGTACTCTGATCAGCCATACATAGACATATATCCCCTCTTTTCTTAGATTTCCTTCCCATTTAAATCACCACAGAGCACCGAGCAGAGTTCCTATACAGTGGGTTCTCATTAATTATATAATACATAGTATTGTCTATGTGTCAATCCCAATCTCCCAGTCCATCCCCCAACCCCCATTCCCTCCTAGTATCCATATGTTTGTTCTCTACATCTATATCTCTATTTCTGCTGTGCAAATAAGATCATCTATACCATTTTTTAAAGATTATACCTATATGTATTAATATATTATATTGGCTTTTCTCTCTTTTTTTCTTATTTTTTTTTTTGTTTTTTAATTTTTATTTTATTTAACTTTACAATATTGTATTCGTTTTGCCATATATCAAAATGAATCTGCCACAGGTATACATGTGTTCCCCATCCTGAACCCTCCTCCCTCCTCCCTCCCCATACCATCCCTCTGGGTCATCTCAGTGCACCAGCCCCAAGCATCCAGTATCGTGCATCGAACCTGGACTGGTGACTCATTTCATATATGATATTATACATATTTTAATGCCATTCTCCCAAATCATCCCACCCTCTACCTCTCCCAGAGTTCAAAAGACTGTTCTGTACATCGGTGTCTCTTTTCCTGTCTCTTATACAGGGTTATTGTTACCATCTTTCTAAATTCCATATGTATGCATTAGTATACGGGGAAGGCAATAGCAACCTGCTCCAGTACTCTTGCCTGGAAAATCCCATGGATGGCAGGGCCTGGTGGGCTGCAGTTCATGGGGTCGCTAGGAGTCGGACATGACTGAGCAACTTCACTTTCACTTTTCACTTTCATGCATTGGAGAAGGAAATGGCAACGCACTCCAGTGTTCTTGCCTGGAGAATCCCAGGGACGGGGGAACCTGGTGGGCTGCCGTCTCTGGGGTCGCACAGAGTCGGACTTGACTGAAGCGACTTAGCAGCAGCAGCATACTGTATTGGTGTTTTTCTTTCTGACTTACTTCACTCTGTATAATAGGCTCCAGTTTCATCCACCTCATTAGAACTGATTAAAATGTATTCTTTTTAATGGCTGAGTAATACTCCATAGTGTATATGTACCACAGCTTGCTTATCCATTCATCTGATGATGGACATCTAGGTTGCTTCCATGTCTTGGCTATTATAAACAGTGCTGTGATGAACACTGGGGTACATGTATCTCTTTCAATTCTGGTTTCCTCAGTGTGTATGCCCAGCAATGGGATTACTGGGTCATAAGGCAGTTCTATTTCCAGTTTTTTAAGGACTCTCCACACTGTTCTCCATAGTGGCTGTACTAGTTTGCATTCCCACCAATAGTGTAAGAGGGTTCCCTTTTCTCCACACCCTCTCCAGCATTTATTGCTTGTAGACTTTTGGATCGCAGCCATTCTGACTGGCATGAAATGGTACCTCATAGTGGTTTTGATTTTCATTTCTCTGATAATGAGTGATGTTGAGCATCTTTTCATGTGTTTGTTAGCCATCTGTATGTCTTCTTTGGAGAAATGTCTATTTAGTTCTGTGGCCCATTTTTTGATTTGGTCATTTATTTCTCTGGAATTGAGCTGTAGGAGTTGCTTGGATTTTCTCTTTTTGACTTACTTCAGTCTGTATGACCAACTCTAAATCCATCCATGTCTCTGCAAATGACCCAATTTTTTTCCTTTTATATTGTTGTTGTTGCTAAGTCACTTCAGTTGTGTCCAACTCTGTGTGACCCCATAGATGGCAGCCCACCAGGCTCCCCTGTCCCTGGGATTCTCCAGGCAAGAACACTGGAGTGGGTTGCCATTTTCTTCTCCAATGCATGAAAGTGAAAAGTGAAAGTGAAGTTGCTCAGTCATGTCCGACTCAGCGACCCCATGGACTGCAGCCTACCAGGCTCCTCCATCCATGGGATTTTCCAGGCAAGAGTACTGGAGTGGGGTGCCATCACCTTATGGCTGAGTAATATTCCATTACACACACACACACCTTTTTTATTCATTCCCCTGTTGATGTACATTTAGATTGCTTCCATGTTCTGGCTGTTGTGAATAGTGCAGCAATGAACAGTGGGATATATATTCTTTTTGAATTATGATTTTCTCTGGGTATATGTTCAGGAGTGGGATTGCTGGATCATATGGTAGCTCTATTTTTAGTTTTTTTAAGGAACCTGTATACTGTTTTCCGTAGTTCTTTATAAGGGTAAGCTTCCTTTCTGCCTCAAACTGACAAATGGGAGGTAAAGTGTTCATCCTTGGAATAGGTCAGCATCACACAAACTAGCTTCCTGGAGAACGAGTGTTTTCCAGTTCCACTGTGGAAGGAAAACAACATGTCTTTTTGTTTTTCAATATTATGGGCTAATGCCCCCTTTCCATAGAAATGATTGACAAATTGGGTTTACTGTGAATGGCTTATTGCTTCCGTAGCAAACTCATTCAGCTTGCAAATAAGTTATTCACTCATTCATCCATTTGTTCATACAGATAGACATTTAGCTAAGACTTATGAGACCCTAACTCTACAGTTGAAAATGTGAATCAGGTTTGGAGGGGTAAAAGGAAGATTAAGTCAAATAATGAAAAATAACAGAAATTAGAGAGGTTTGGATAAATCTTTTGGATGGCAGTCTAAAGCCAGCTCGAATATGGTGCTAACAAGCCATTTAATGATACGATTTCTCATTAGTGATAATTCAGTAGCTCATCAATATTATGCATGCCTGTTAATCACCTCCTGGATATGTCTCCCTGTGAAGGGCCACAAAATGAGATTTTCAACTTTTCAAAACAGTTTTCACCCTTTTCCCTTTGAATTTACCTAATGTTTTATGCTTCTCAAAAAGAGTTGATACAGATAATCAGATAAACAGATTTTCGCCATGCAGTGGACCTAAGTGGCCTACAGAGTCATTATTGTTAACTTTTTCTACACATGAGTCATCTGTTAACCATCAGGTAAAGGGAGGTTAAGGACAGGTCGTTATGAAATAAAGTGAAACTGGAATTAAGGGTCCTGATTTCCAGCCCCATTTAATATTCATGATAGAACTATCCAAAGTAAGAATTTAGTAAACATTTGCCGATTGCATGCTCTGCCTCACTCTATGTTAGTGATAGACTGTGATACTTGCTGATTCCCAGTTAAACACATTCAGTTCAGTTCAGTTCAGTCACTCAGTCGTGTTCGACTCTTTGTGACCCGGTAACTCACAGCACGCCAGGCCTCCCTGTCCATTACCAACTCCCGGAGCTCACTCAGACTCACATCCATCGAGTCAGAGATGCCATCCAGCCATCTCATCCTCTGTCGTCCCCTTCTCCTCCTGCCCTCAATCTTTCCCAGCATCAGGGTCTTTTCAAATGAGTCAACTCTTCACATGAGGTGGCCAAAGTACTGGAGTTTCAGCTTTCGCATCATTTCTTCCAAAGAAATCCCAGGACTGATCTTCAGAATGGACTGGTTGGATCTCCTTGCATTCCAAGGGACTCTCAAGAGTCTTGTCCAACACCACAGTTCAAAAGCGTCAATTCTTCGGCGCTCACCTTCTTCACAGTCCAGCTCTCACATCCATACATGACCACGGGAAAAACCATAGCCTTGACTAGACCAACCTTTGTTGGCAAAGTGATGTCTCTGCTTTTGAATATGCTATCTAGGTCGCCTAGTCAAGGCTATGGTCTTTCCTGTGGTCATGTATGGATGTGAGAGCTGGACTGTGAGGAAGGCTGAACGCCGAAGAATTGATGCTTTTGAACTGTGGTGTTGGAGAAGACTCTTGAGAGTCCCTTGGACTGCAAGAAGATCCAACCAGTCCATTCTGAAGGAGATCAATCCTGGAATTTCTTTGGAAGGAATGATGCTAAAGCTGAAACTCCAGTATTTTGGCCACCTCATGCGAAGAGTTGACTCATTGGAGAAGACTCTGATGCTGGGAGGGATTTAGGGCAGGAGGAGAAGGGGACGACAGAGGATGAGATGGCTGGATGGCATCACTGACTCGATGGATGCAAGTCTGAGTGACCTCCGGGAGCTGGTGATGGACAGGGAGGCCTGGCGTGCTGCGGTTCATGGGGTCGCAAAGAGTCGGACACGACTGAGCGACTGATCTGATCTGATCTGATCTGATCTAGGTCAGACATAACTTTCCTTCCAAGGAGTAAGCGTCTTTTAATTTCATGGCTCCAGTCACCATCTGCAGTGATTTTGGAGCCCCAAAAAATAAAGTCTGACACTGTTTCCACTGTTTCCCCATCTATTTCCCATGAAGTGATGGGACAAGATGCCATGATCTTCGTTTTCTGAATGTTGAGCTTTAAGCCAACTTTTCACTTTCCTCCTTCACTTTCATTAAGAGGCTTTTTAGTTCCTCTTCACTTTCTGCCATAAGGGTGGTGTCATCTGCATAGAGAGTCATAAAGAATCTGGTTTTAGGTAATTCCCTGGTGGCCCAGTGGCTAGGACTTTGCCTTCCAACGAAGGAGGTATGGGTTGGATCCCTGGTCAGGGAGCTAAGATGCTACATGCCTCACAGACAAAAATCCAAAACATAAACCAGAATCATTGTTGTAGCAAATCTAGTGAAGACTTTTTTAAAAAAAAAGAATTGGCCTGGGCGCCACCTCCAGAGCCTCTGATTGAGCAGTTTGAAATGAGTCTTAAGAATCTGCTTTTCTAAGAATTCTCTGGTGGTTCAGTGGTTAAGACTTCATGCTTTAACTGCCAATGGTCAGGGTTTGAATCTGAGAATCCCGCTAAGGTGAGCTGTACAGCCAAAAAGAGATCTGGCTCCAAAAACAAATCAGGTAATGTAAAAGTTCTGGGTCTAGACAGTGGTGATGGTTGAAAACATTGTGAATGTATTAAACAGGCCTGCATTGTAAGTCTAAAATTGTAAATTTTATGTTATGTGCATCTTAACACAATTTTTTTTAAATGGCAAAAATACAGGGTTAATTTCATTTTGAGTACAGATCAGATCAGTTGCTCAGTCGTGTCCGACTCTTTGTGACCCCATGAATCGCAGCACGCCAGGCCTCCCTGTCCATCACCAACTCCCGGAGCTCACTCAGACTCACATCCATCGAGTCAGTGATGCCATCCAGCCATCTCATCCTCTGTCGTCCCCTTCTCCTCCTGCCCCCAATCCCTCCCAGCATCAGGGTCTTCTCCAATGAGTCAACTCTTCGCATGAGATGGCCAAAATACTGGAGTTTCAGCTTTAGCATCATTCCTTCCAAAGAAATCCCAGGGCTGATCTCCTTCAGAATGGACTGGTTGGATCTCCTTGCAGTCCAAGGGACTCTCAAGAGTCTTCTCCAACACCACAGTTCAAAAGCATCAATTCTTCGGCGCTCAACCTTCTTCACAGTCCAACTCTCACATACATACATGACCACAGGAAGACCATAGCCTTGACTAGGTGAACCTTTGTTGGCAAAGTAATGTCTCTGCTTTTGAATATGCTATCTAGGTTGGACATAACTTTCCTTCCAAGGAGTAAGCATCTTTTAATTTCATGGCTGCAGTCACCATCTGCAGTGATTTTGGAGCCCAGAAAAATAAATTCTAACACTGTTTCCACTGTTTCCCCATCTATTCCCCATGAAGTGATGGGACCAGATGCCATGATCTTCGTTTTCTGAATGTTGAGCTTTAAGCCAACCTTTTCACTCTCCACTTTCACTTTCATCAAGAGGCTTTTTAGTTCCTCTTCACTTTCTGCCATAGACTCCCTATGCTAGCCCTACCTGAGATTCGAACTGCTAACCTACTGAACTGCTTGCCTGCCTGCCTGCCTGCCTGACTACCCCCTATGCTACTACAGCTTGCTTCATTTTGAGTACAGAAACCACCAAAGAGAGGGAAGGGCACAGATGTCCAGGGGGCCTTTGTAAAGTGAAAATGTTAGTCGCTCAGTTGTGTTAGACTCTTTGCGACCCCATGGACTCTAGTCTGCCCGGTTCCTCTGTCCATGGAATTCTTCAGGCAAGAATACTGGAGTGTTTTGCCATTTCCTTCTCCAGGGGGTCTTCCTGACCCAGGGATCAAACCCAGGTCTCCTTCATTACAGGCATATTCTTTACCATCTGAGCCATGAAGGAAGATATCAGTCTCAGTAAGGAAGCGTCTTATTGTGGAGAAGAGGTGGCAAAATGCTACCTCATAGTCCCTTCCAAAGCTTCAGTTTTGTGTTTCTGATGTTCTAGCTAATCAGCATCTTGGTTTAAGTTGCATTTCTTCTGAGAGACAATTTCTTTTCATTGGACTTCAACAATTTTTATCAAAAAACTAACACATGGACTTAATTCTCAAAGAGATCACAGTCCTCTAGGACTGAGAAATTATTCCATATAAGTGTTTAAGTAAAAACAAAACAAAACACAGAACCCGTTAGCAGTAAGGCATTTATTCAGTGTGGCTTCCCTGGTGGCTCAGACAGTAAAGAATCTGCCTGCAATGTGTGAGACCTGGGTTTGATCCCTTGGTTGGAAAGAGATCTGCTGGAGGAGGAAATGGCTACCTACTCAAGTATTCTTGCCTGGAGAATCCCCATGGATGAAGGAGCCTGGTGGGCCACAGTCCCTGGGGTCACAAAGTCGGACACAACTGAGCAGCTAGCGCTTTTTACTTACTTATTTAGTGAAGACTTCAGGTGTTTTTGTTGAAAGGTGGCTCCTAACTTTGTTGAGAGTTCTTATATTGGGCCCCAAACAGTCCTGACAACCATATCAGAAGTTAACTCACTGATGCTGAAATAATCTTCACTCAGGTGTTCAAAATATTTTGAATATTTCTCTGTATCCAGCTAGGAGAACACTTCTTTTTCCTCACCACACTTTAATCCTCAGCTTCTGTTCTCTTCTACCAAAATGTATTATAGGCAACCTAGTTTACAACATATAATCAGCTTTCTCTGGATTGAGAAAAGAAAAAAAAAAAAAATGGTGCTACAAAAAAAGGAACCAGCATTGGCTGTTTTATTTAATTTTCCTCATTGATGAGATTTCCTGCTTTAATGATGTAAAGGCCTTGGAGCACCTTCCCTGTGGGGTGTTTGAAATGTTTACTGTTTTAGGTATATCACCATCTGTGCACTGTGCCTGTGGAGTGGTGTGCTCATGCACATGGCCAGACTCATTCCTGAAGTCCACTAGTGGGGTCAGGAGAATGGCTTCTTATACTCACCTGTGACCCTGACTGTGAGAACTGAGCCAGAATGAATTAGACAGAAGCATATTGGTCTGCCTTTATTTCATTAACAATCTGTTTAACTTGCTAACTCTGTGCTTTTATTTCACATGGAGAATTTGTGCTATTTTGTGTATCATATGTTTGGAGAGCAGTATGTATTTAACGTCACATAATCTTAAAAACCCTTGCAGTCTCCAATAAGGACAGACAGCTTGCTGGCCTATTAGAAAGTACATTCCTAGAAGGGAAGGTATTTAAATCCATTTTTTCTGCATCTCCACATTGTTAGCCAATATGAGCTCATTTCCTCGATACTTGAGTGCTGAGATACTTAGCAACAGATGGAGCTTACCAGTGGACCTCACATTGCCTGCTAGGTTTTCCATGGTCCTCCAGGAGCTCAGCTGTCACTCTCAGCCTGGTTCAAGAAAATTCTGGCTTCTCTTTACACAGCAAGTCCCTCGAGATTCAACCACAGGCCCAGGATCTCATTAGCCACATGGAACTGCCTTTCTTCTTCTTATACTTTTAGTTACAGCATTTCTGTTGGGTTAAATAAGAGGACAGAAGAGTAAGTTGCAGATAATAAACTCGGTAAAATTTACAGATGAACTAATCAGCCTGAGCAAAAAAAAAAAAAAAAAAAATGGCCTAGAAGAATGTAAAGTGGCCAGACTATTGATGAGCATATTGTGAAGCTGGTGCTCTTGTTCTGAACATCCAGGATCATGCATTGGCCAGCATTTATTCTGACTGGTTGGTGCCTTTACCACAGGGTTGGTGAATTTCCTTCTACTTTTTTCTAATTTTTAACTCCTTTTATTTATTTTCCCAGTTTTATTGAGATATAATTTACATATATAATGTTGTGCATGTTTAAGGTATACAATGATTTGCTATACATATATATGTATATAGAGAGTGAAACAATTATCACATCCATCATGTCAATAGTGATATTTTTCCTTGTGATAAGAATTTTAAGATCTACTCTTAGCTCAGTTGGTAAAGAATCTGCCTGCAATGCAGGAGGCCTGGACTCAGTCCCTGGGTTGGGAAGATCCCTTAGGGAAGAGAACAGCTGCCCACTCCAGTATTCTGGCCTGGAGAATTTCACGGACAGTGTAGTCCATGGGGTCTGTAGTTCATGGGGTCATAAAGAGTCAGACATGGCTGAGACACTTCTTTAGCAACTTAAACAGTATTGTTGCCCTACCTACTCTCATTCCCTGCCAACCCCACTGACACCCTCTGCCACTGGTAACAACCTGTCACCAAAACTCTGTTGTCTGTATGAGTTTTTGTTTTTTATATTTCTCACATAAATGAGATCTTATGTAAATTGTCTTTCTTTGACTTATTTCACTTAGCATAGTGCTCTCAAGATTAATCCCTGTTGTTGCAAGTGGCAGGATTTCCTTTTTTATGGCTGAATAATATTCTGCTGCTGTATACACACCACATTTTCTTTATCCATCTCTCTGTCTATGGAAGCTTAGGTTGTTTCCATGTCTGCTTTTGTAAATAAAGCTGCAAGGAACATGGGCATAGTTTGTTCACAAACTTGGGAATTTCCTGGGTAAAATCTAAAACAAGACCTGTACATAGAAAGCAAGGAAAGATTGAAGATGCAGAGAACTCCATGTTGGCAAGTGTCAGGTTTAATAGGCAAACATATATGAGACTTATCTTGGGTAACCATAAGATGAAAAATCTCCATACCTGCCTGCCAGAATCTTTAATTTTTTGTAGAGTCCTTAACTCAGTTCAGACAAATATTCAGTCCAGGTAGCCTCAGCAGCACATTACTCTCTCAAGGCTACATGTCTGAAACAGCTCCAGATACAGGAATGGTGGGCATAGCATGCATTCCAAAGACAATGATGGAAGTAAAATCTTCTTTTTGCCCCTTTCCAACTTGCAGGTTTACTAGTGGTCACCTCTCCTTGATTATCTCCTCTAACAGAGGTATAGATACTCAGTCTGAGGTCCTGGTTTTATTTCCTTAGGATATACCCCCCAAAAGTAGGAGCGCTGGGTCACGTGGTGATTCTATTTTTAATTTTTTGAAGAACCTCCTTACTATTTTCCATATTGTCTGTACCAATTTACATTCCCACCCAACAGTGCACAAGGATTCATTTTCTCCATAATGAAATGAAAAGAAATACCAACTCAGAATATCTGGCAGAATTGTCCTTCAAAAAAAAAAAAAATGAAAGAATTTCTTGAACAAACAAAAGCTGAGGGATTTCATCGCCACTACACCTGCCTTTGGAGAAGGCAATGGCACCCCACTCCAGAACTTTTGCCTAGAAAATCCCATGGACGGAGGAGCCTGGTAGGCTGCAGTCCATGGGGTCGCTAGAGTCAGACATGACTGAGCGACTTCACTTTCACTTTTCACTTTCATGCATTGGAGAAGGAAATGGCAACCCACTCCAGTGTTCTTGCCTGGAGAATCCCAGGGACGGGAAGCCTGGTGGGCTGCCGTCTATGGGGTCGCACAGAGTCGGACACGACTGAAGCGACTTAGCAGCAGCAGCAGCAGCACACCTGCCTTACAAGAAGTGCTTTAAGTAAGTGAAAAGCAAAAGATTCTACTTAAATTGTAGAAAACATATGACAGTGTTTGTGAAACTCACTGGCAATCTAGATATATGGTCAACGTCATATTCTCTAATACTGTAAGAGTTCTGAGTAATTCATTTACAACTCTAATTTACAAGTAAAAAAAAACTGTATTAAAATATAGCTACAATAATTTGTTATTGGTTTAATAATTTGAGTGGTCATCTTAACTAGTAATACAATGGTTTTGTTGAAATATTGCCCATCATTCTGTCATCTTCAATACCCATAGGAAACCTTTTCTAAATGAGGTTGAACAACCTAGAATCAAAGTTTGTTCTGGTTTTGAATTAGTTATGCGCCTTGGGACAAGTCGTTTTCTGTCTGTGTGGTCTACTTTTCTAAACTGAAATGTAAGAGGTAAGATTAGATAACACTGAAAGTTGGGTCCAGGTCTAAAGCAGTGATTCTTTGGTCGAGTATTTACCAAATACAGAATCGCAGTCTACTTCTGCTTGTGGAAGCCCAGTCAAGTTGGAAAGGCACTGTGCCCAGCTCCCTCCTCCGCCCCAGGAGGAGACACAGGTGCACAGCAGTGTTCATCCCTTGCACAGCCATTTACTGATATTGAAAGGCTCCTAAGTGCCAGGCACTGAATTAGTGATGGAACTTAACAGTGAGCAGAAGCACCTATGAACCAAATTTAGTTGAGCTTAGAGGATACTGGGCCGATTCATACTCTAAAAGAGACAATGGTTTGGGGGCCAAATAAGATCTGACTCTGAATTCTAGGCCTGCCCCTTACTAACTGGTTTTTAGACCATGATACCATGCATGGTTTACATGCTGTGATTTGGTCTGTTTGGAGGAATAAGATTCTGCATATGTGGCTGTGGTAAGACACTTGTTCATTTGTATCTGGCAAAGTAATTCTTCTAGTGAGGAATTTTCCTAACTAGTCTCTTCCTCATGGGAAAAATCACCCATTAGTTCTAGTAGATTGCTAATTGTATTATGCCTTTAAGCAGAATAAGTAAGTTAAATGTATTTTTTATTTATGGAATTGTTAACATTTGAGTCATCATTAATTTGAGCACATTTTAAAATGAGTATTAGAACAAGAGAAAAACATAGGAAAGAGGAGGGACTGTTTGTGAGCAAGTGGTAGGAGCATGTTGGAAGGAACATGGGATTGAGTCCATAATGAACAAATATTCCTTTTAATTACGTATTAACAAGACAGTTCTATTTTTATTGAAATAATTGCCACTTTTATCCCTGTCTTCTGGTTTAATAACTGAACTGATCATTGCTTTAGTGGTAAGCTGTGTCAGGAAACAGTTGTCCCAGAATTTCAAGAACTCATGATTGAAGGGGTTAGAATAAACAAGAATAGGAACCACATGTTCTAGTGCATCCCTCAGCAGTGATCTCTGCTCAGAAAATAGAGGTGAATAGGAACAAGGAGAGGTGGACAAAAGGAAGAGAGGAGGGAAAAAGCAAACATTTTATGCTGTAAAATATTGACACAGAAATTTATGGCTGAAAGAGACAGAGGCAGGGAGAGGAAGAGAGAAAAATAAGAGAGAGAGAAGGGGAAGGAGAGGAACAGAGAAAGAGACAGAGGGAGATGAGGGGGAGAGGAAGAAAGAGAGATAATTTTGTACATTGCTTTTGTATCTTGAAACATTACTAAATTTGTTGATTAGTTCTAACATTTTTTGTTGTTGTTGTTGGTCTAGTGTTTTCTCTGTATTTGATCTTATTATCTGTAAACAGGGAACATTTCACTTTTTACTTTCTGATTTGAATGTCTTTTACTTATTTTTCTGCCTAATTTCTCTAAGACTTCCAGTACTTTATGTTGAACAAAAGTTGGGAGAATGGGTATCCTAACCTTTCCTAACCTGTTCCTAATTTTAAAGGAAGCACTTTTATGTTTTTAAAGTTGATACTAGTTTTTCATGATGCTGAAAGTGAAAGTGAAAGCCTCTCAGTCGTGACCAACTCTTTGCAACCTCATGGACTGTATTGTCCATGAAATTCTCCAGGCCAGAATACTGGAGTAGGTAGCTGTTGCCTTCTCCAGGAGATCTTCCCAACCCAGGGATCAAACCCAGGTCTCCCACATTGCAGGTAGATTCTTTATCAGCTGAGCCACCAGGGAAGCATAACTGTGGGCTTTTCCTGCACAAGCCCACAGGATTTTTTTTTTTCTTTTATACTACATTAAGGTAATACACTTGTATTCTTAGTTTAATGGCAGGTGCTATCATGAGAATGAATTTTTTCAAAAATTTTCTGCATCTTTGAGATGGTCACATGATTTTTAATCTTTTACTCTGATAGTTTGGTGTATCACAGTAGTTAATTTTCATATGGTGAATCATCTTTGCACCCCATGGAGAAATCCCACTTTATCATAGCATATGATCCTTTTAATGTGCTGTTGGGATATGGTTTGCTAGTATTTTGTTGAGGATCTTTGAATCTGTATTCATCAGGGACATTGATTTGCAGTTTTCTTTTCTTGTGATGCCTTTGTCTGGCATTCATATCAAGGTAATGTTGATTAATTGGTTAATTAATTGATTAATTGGCCATCATTAATTGAGTTTGAACGTGTTCCATCCTCTTCAGTTATTTGGAAGATTTTGAGAAAGACTGATATTTATTCCTTTTTAAATGTTTGGTGGGATTCACCAGTGAAGCCATCTGATCCAGAGCTTTTCTCCATTGGGAGGTTTTTGATAACTGATTCAGTCAGTTTTATTTTGTCTTGTTTTTTTTAAGCACTTTGAAAAAGCCTAGAAAAGTAGAACTTGAGGATATATTAATGTGTATTAGCATGAAATCCCTGTAGAACATTAAATAAATGTTTTAGAATTAAATATTTGTGTATGTCCAGATGAATGGCTGATGGGTGATTCTAGCCTTGTCCTCTGACCTCCTCCACTACACACACACACACACACACACACACACACACACACACACCCATACCACGTACCTGCTACCTTTTTTACATAGTAAAGACCTGATACAAAGAATGACTCACTGGAAAAGATGCTGGGAAAGATTGAAGGCAGGAGGAGAAGGGGATGACAGTGGATGAGATGGTTGGATGGCATCACAGACTCAACGGACAAGAGTCTGAGCAAACTCTAGGAGATGATGAAGGACAGGGACAGGGAAGCCTGGCGTGCTACAGTCCATGGGGTCGCAAGGAGTCAAACATGACTTAGCAACTGAACTAAACTGAAATGAAATGAAACTCTGCTGAAATTTCAAGGCCGTCTCTTCCAGTTAATTTTCCAGGCATAGTACATAGACCCTTGCTTTTTTCTATTTCTAGATCAGTCCCAGACTCAAAGTGAAAATACAGGACATACACACCTAGGAAAGCCTTTGACTCTGGAGAAACCTATATGCATCCTAGATGGAAGCATTCATTTTACTTCCTTCAGAGCAGATGTGAGAAAATGCTTCCCCCTGTCTAGGAGGGTCCTTCCTGATTTTCTGCAGAGAGATGGGGAGTAGAGCATGCGCTTTGGGGTAGGTACAAGTGACTGAAAATCAGCACGCCTTGATCCCCATCATCATTGTAGGAGTGAGAGAGAAGCACAGTGAGATTAAGCCACTTATTCAAGGCCACACAGCAAGAGGGTAGAGCTAGACTCAGTCCTTTTGACTTGAAATCCTGTTTTGGTTTTTCCATTATATTATTTTCAAACCACAGAGAAATAAGTGATGTGGGCTGAGCCCCTAATCCACTTCCATATTTTGGCCACCTGATGCAAACAGCCAACTCATTGGAAAAGACCCTAATACTGAGAAAGATTGAGGGCAGGAGAAGAGGGTGACAGAGGATGGTTGGATGGCATCACTAACTCACTCAATAGACATGAGTTTAAGCAAACTCCAGGAAATAGTAAAGGACAGGGAAGCCTGACATGCGGCCATTCATGGGGTCACAGAGAGTCAGATACTACTTAACAACTGAACAACAATGAAGAAGAACCTTGCCTCTCAAATGTGCTGGCATGCCAAGAGTCCTTATTAGGTTTGCACCCTTCACATGCAAAGATCCCATTACTGATCATGGACGTGTAGAAGTTCCACTTGAAGTTATGTGAGCTATGGTGCTCACATAGCTACATAAAGCTGCCTGTAATTGTTTGTTCAATCTCTAGAGTGTTCACAGATCCTGGCTGCAGATCAGCCATCTAGAGGAAGGGGTCATGATACACAGAAGGGCTTTTTGATGAGTCCAGGGCCTCAGCTGGGAGTTAAAACATCCCCCCTTGCCCCTAGTTAAATGTTTTTCAATGTAGGTTTTGGAAATCAGTGCAAACTGTGGGCAATACCAAAGAAAGATAACTGCATCTACTATGCCACTACATCAAAAGAATTTCACAGAAAGGGCTACGGGTCAAAACTGAATGGGAAATAGGATGCAGTCTACTCAGGATGCAGTCAGCACAGGTCTGGGTTCAGATTGCCTGGGCTACATTGCACCTCTGCCACCACTTTAGATAAATTGCCTGGGAATCAGACCCTGATACAGAGGGCATGATTGCACTGTTGAAACAGAATCTGTAGGAGAGTGAAGGAGTGATGCAGAAGAAGGTGGTGAATAGGTGTGATGCAGGCACAGCAAAGCGTCCCACAGGTTGCTCTGGAGTCAAAATTCTCTACGGGAATCACTCCATGAGCCAGGGATGCAAGTCTTTACATTGCTATAGTGAACAGTCATTTGATACAGCAGTTCCTGGGGAGGAGCATCCTTGGGGTTAGGTGTTCTCTTCTCTGCTGAGGAAAGTTCACAAGAAGGTCTCAGCTGAAAAGTGTCAGCTGTCAACGCTTCCAACAGCTGGGGGAGGAGTACCTCAGTCCTGAATGGGCAATCTTGGTGATGGACAGTCTCCTCTATCGTCTACCGCTTGTGCCACTCAGGTCCTATTCATCCATTTAAATTGTGGGAACAGCACCATTAGGACTGTTTTACTATCTTTTATCAGGGAAACTTAGAAAGTTCAGTGGGATAAACTATAGCACTTGCTTCTGAAGCTGAACTTGAACTTATAACTGAAACTCATCATTGTCTCTCCCCCACTGTCTATTCTGAGTTCTTTGCACCCTCAGTGAGCACTTGTGTTGGTATTAGGAGATCCTTTGGTGATGTAACTAACACCATGATCAGATCAGATCAGAGGGATATGAGTCCTTAGTCACCCTGCTTTCTTACACCATGACCACTGCTCTTGTATATATTTAGTATCAAAATTAGCAACAGACTCTCTAGTGGATGCTCTTGGGGCAAACATATGCTCCTCTGACTGTCATGTGTAACAGCTATGCTAATTCATGCCAATGATCAGAATTAGGTACTCCTCTCTGCTCCTTTTCCTGTGGATCTGTTGGTACAAGGAGACCAAAAGGACATGCAACCTCATGGCTTGAAGTTTATTAAAAGCTTTTCCTCTGTCCCGTGGTGAAAGTATTTCCCTCTGGGATGTAGGACCTCTACATCTGCAAAAGCCCAGTGTGGTGAGACTGAGAAGCATACGTTCTCCAAAAGTGTCACCTAGAATGATGGTGACCAACACCGCTGCAAGATGATTTCTTGATTACTAGATGGATGTCTTTGCCTGTCGGGTAAAAGAGCTATTAAATGGTTTTTGATTTTGTGTGTATTCTGCATATTTGATAGTGATACTTTATCTCCAAATGCACACCTTTAAGAAACATCCTAGATGCTTGTGGGTGGCATGGTATGTGATAAGGCCAAGAGATCCTACTATCATGTCCCAACGGCTACATCTTCTTTGCTGTAAAGTGGGACTGTTGGCCTGATGCGATGTATACAGGGTCTTGTATCAGCAAAGGAAAGATTTTGTATCCCCAGAGGTCATGGTGCTGATTGGAACCCTGAGAGCAGGAAAGGCAAATCCACAGCCAGCTTATGCGTTTATTCTAGTCAGGGTGAATCTCTCTCCTTTCTTGGGTTGAAAACAACAACAACAACAAAAAAAAGATCCAGTTGTAATCAGGGCTTCCCTGGTGGCTCAGATGGTAAAGAATCCACCAGTAATGCAGAAGCCCTGGGTTTGATTCCTGTGTTGGGAAGGTACCCTGGAGGAGGGCAATCCACGTATCATCCAGTGACTGGTTGGTCTTCTTGAGAGTTGGTACTATACTGGGGACTCAGTAAAGGTCTCTGCTGATGGAGCAGTGGTATTTTGGCATTCATAGGAGCTGAGTCTTCTTACATTGTTGGACCAAACATATTCTGTATTTCTACTATCATGTCTACTTTCTTTGTAAATCCATTGTGCCAGTCCAAGAGTGGCCAGTGACAGAGATGGTAATTAGCCAAGTTATTCTGTCTGCTTCATTGACTGATGTCTCTTTTGGAATAGATGCCCTCTGATTAGTGTCGGCATTAACATGTGCCAATAGCAGGAATTTTACATTTTCTATCTGCTCTCACAAGGCCATTCACAGTACTCTTACATGAATTCATTGTCACCAACCTTTCCGTATTTCTTATTCAAAATCCTAAGCAACTATCCAAGCTATCAATCACTGTATTTATTCCTCTGCCAGGCTTTTTCTCTCTCTGACGAAATGGTACGCTGGCCAAAGCTTTGCCCACTGGAAGTATTTCATGACACTATTACCTTTTAATGTCACTGCTGGGTGTGGCTGCAGCTAGCTTTGTTCCTTCTCGGTCAAGAGGTCATAAGTGACTCTCTTCATAAATATAGCCAGAGGAATGAGCTAAAGCAGAGAAATCCATTTAACAGTAGTGATTCATTTTGATATATGGCAAAACCAATACAATATTGTAAAGTTAAATAAAATAAAATTAAAAAATAAAACAGTAGTGGTTGACAGGTGTCTGAATGGCCTACATATTCCACTTACTTGTACCCTCTGCCAGATTATTACTTCTTTTTTTCCCCCATGGAAACTCCAGAAGTTTCCTTTAGAAGCTTCTTACTTTACCACCTTGCCATATTGGTTGGTCAGCATTTAGAAAAGAATATAGGTACATATCTTAGCTTAATTTTACAACCTTATAGACAATTCCCAGGCCAGAGGTTATAAGTAAGGATGCTTGTTCAGGGTTCTAGATGGAGTGAGGAAGTTTAGAGAATATAGATGAACTGATTCAAAGAAGAGATGAGTCTGAGGAGTTATGGCCAGCCACAGTGGACACTGAGAGGAGCAATAGGAAAATATATATTGATGATTGTATAACAAATAGAAGCAGAATAAAGATAGTTCTGGAGTAAGGCTTGTTTGTGAATCTGAGTCAGGTCTTAGGTGTAGGAGTTAACTGGTACAAGTTTGCTTCTCATGAATTGTTAAGGAACATAATAATCCTGCCTAAGTCATAGTCTTGTTGTGAGAACTAAATAAAACAAAATATTTAAAGTGCTCAGCACAATGAGTGGTAGAAGGTGAATATAAATATTTATTGGTTATTAAAATTATTACAAATTAGAATTATCAAGGGCAAGGCAATCAATTTAGGCAAGCAATGATTGCGTTAATGAAAATAAGTAATAGAGCATGTAATTGAGGACTACCTAACTACCTCTGTCCTCAGGGAACTTTTCTCAGATATTTTACAGTGCTCAAAACAGATTCTGAACTCACCTTGATAGAAGTTCATGGTCAAGCTCTGTACTTGAAACCTAGGAAAAAGTAAACTAGTGTATATTTCAGATGCAGAAAGTTGTTACAGTGGCTTGCTTTTTAGCCATTTTTTTCTAGAACTACACTCCCTCTCTTGTTTGTCTCTTCTTTAAGGAAAGTGTTAAAACCTTTTCTTTTCATGACAGGCAGTGAAAAGGGCACTGTGTTTCTGCTGGACCCAGCTAAGATTTGTTGGCATTGAGCTGAAATTGGATAATTCATTCATTATTTATAGACCTATTCACATAATGAAAGATGTTTCTTTTTCTTTCCCTTTTTTCCTAACAAGTCATACAATAAAAATGTTTAATTAATGGCATGTGCAAGTCTTAAGCAAAGATTTACTTGTTTTATGGGTTTAACAAATTCTTTTTTCTGCTTCCTTCCAGATGCTGACAAGTCTGTTGGTTTATATTCATTAGCTTTTCTAAAAACCAGCCAAGTATTAAGATTAATTTTGAAGTAGCTCAGGTAATCTCTGACGTAGGGAATGGATGTCTGTAACACCTCACCCACATCACACAGAATCTTTATAAAGCATCTCCAGGTCCTCAATAGATGTATCAGATGAGCCAGCCCCAGTTTGCTGGCACATAGAGAGTGCTGCTGCTGCTAAGTCGCTTCAGTCATGTCCGACTCTGTGCGACCCCATAGAAGGCAGCCCACCAGGCTCCCCCGTCCCTGGGATTCTCCAGGCAAGAACACTAGAGTGGGTTGCCATTTCCTTCTCCAGTGCATGAAAGTGAAAAGTGAAAGTGAAGTCGCTCAGTCGTGTCCAACTGTTAGCGACCCATGGACTGCAGCCCACCAGGCTCCTCTGTCCATGGGATTTTCCAGGCAAGAGTACTGGAGTGGGGTGCCATTGCTTTCTCCGACATAGAGAGTAATTCTCCATTAAATCGAAACTGCTTACTGTGAACTACTTACATGTGTGTGCTAAGTCACTAGTCATTCCAAGTCTGTGCGACCCCATGGACTGCAGCCTGCCAGGCTCCTCTATCCTTGGGATTCCCCAGGCAAGAATACTGGAGTGGGTTGCTGTGCCCTCCTCCAGGGTATCTTCCCAATCCAGGAATTGAACCCATATTTCTTTTGTCTCCTGCCTTGGCAGGTGGGTTCTTTACCACTAGCGCTATAGACACATTAAAAAAAAAAAAAATATTTTAAAAATCTTCAAGTAGCTTCTTGCTTAAAAATAATTCCCTTATAAGAGACATACCTCTCTGATAGAGGATTTTGATTATGTGGAAATTGGGAGGGGGTGCAGGAAGTATAATGGGAAATCTATAACTTCCCCTCAATTTAGCTGTAAACCTATTCTAAAAATTAAATTTTAGTTTTAAAAAATGTAGACTGACATTATTTGGTTTTCTTAACAGCTTTAAAATTCTCTGAAGACAACATCCCGACTCCTACTGGGATGGACCACTCTCACTATTTGCCCTTGGTACCCAGCCACTGCTCTGCTTCCTTCTGGGGCTTCACCTCCTACCATCTCAGAACAATTCCCTGTAACCTTAAAGATCTTGTGTCCCAAATGCACCAGGACTAACATGATCTACTCTAAGCCATTCTCTACATTTGTTGATAAATTTGTTAAACCAAGTAACCATGAAGGAGGACTATGGGCAATGTTAGTGTTTTTTTTTTTTTTTTTTTTAAAGAAAATGAAAGCATTATGCATGGGAGCAATGGAAAGTAGATGAGACTCAACAACAAATCAGAGACTGAACTGCCCCAGCTAATTCTATCAGAAAGGAATAAACAAGCAGAGGCTTGATTCAGACTATTACCTTTAATACATTAACAAAAAGAGACAGAAGAAGGAAAATGACTGAGTGATACATTTGAATTTCACACTTCACACATTGTCACTTAGCAGAGCTTCTGACTTACTCCAGTCATCCTGGCACTGATACAACATCTGAACAATAGAGAGAGAGAGGAATGACAGGCCTTTTGCGGGGAGTAATTAATTCAGTGAGACATAAATAAGTACATTCTTCTAAAAGAGATTCAAAAGCAAACACATGGGGGGGGGGGGAAAAAAAAAAAAAACCTTCAGCTAGGAGGGGCAACAAAGAGCAAACACCGGATGAGGGAAAAGAGAATTCGAGTCCTTGACCATAAATTTAATACATGCATCTATTCACTCCTTTCATGAAGACAGATTAATAATTGATTCAGTTCAGTTCAGTTGCTCAGTCGTGTCCCACTGTTTGCAACCCCATGAACTGCAGCACGCCAGGCCTCCCTGTCCATCACCAACTGCCAGAGTCTACCCAAACCCATGTCCATTGAGTCAGTGAGGCCATCCAACCATCTCATCCTCTGTTGTCCCCTTCTCCTCCTGCCCTCAATCTTTCCCAACATCAGGGTCTTTTCAAATGAGTCGTCTTCGCATCAGGTGGCCAAAGTATTGGAGTTTCAGCTTCAACATCAGTCCTTCCAATTAACACCCAGGGCTGATCTGCTTTAGGATGGACTGGTTGAATCTTCTTGCATACCAAGGGACTCTCAAGAGTCTTCTCCAATACCACAGTTCAAAAGCATCAATTCTTCAGTGCTCAGCTTTCTTTATAGTCCAACTCTCACATCCATACATAACTACTGGAAAAACCATAGCCTTGACTAGACAGACCTTTGTGGACAAAGTAATGTCTCTGGTTTTTAATATGCCGTCTAAGTTGGTCATTACTTTCCTTCTAAGGAATAAAGTGACCAAGGCCAAATGAAGTCTCTCAGTCGTGTCTGACTCTTTGTGACCCCATGGACTGTAGCCTACCATGCTCCTCCATCCATGGGGTTTTCCAGACAAGAGTACTGGAGTGGATTGCCATTTTCTTCTCCAGAGGATCTTCCCAACCCAGGGATCGAACCCAGGTCTCCTGCATTGTAGGTAGACACTTTACCATCTGAGCCACAAGGGAAGTCCAAGGAGTAAGCGTCTTTTAATTTCATGGCTGCAGTCATCATCTGCAGTGATTTTGGAGCCCCAAAAAACAAAGTCAGCCACAGTTTCCACTGTTTCCCCATATATCTGCCATGAAGTGATGGGGCCGGATGGCATGATTTTAGTTTTCTGGATGTTGAGCTTTAAGCCAACTTTTTCAGTCTCCTTTTTCACTTTCATCAAGAGGCTCCTCAGTTCCTCCTCACTTTCTGCCATAAGGGTGGTGTCATCTGCATATCTGAGGTTATTGATATTTCTCCCTGCAATCTTGAGTTCAGCTTGTGCTTCTTCCAGCCCAGTGTTTCTCATGATGTACTCTGTATATCAGTTAAATAAGCAGGGTGACAATGTACAGCCTTGACATATTCCTTTTCCTATTTGGAACCAGTCTGTTGTTCCATGCCCAGTTCTAACTGTTGCTTCCTGTTGTGTACCTCTAGCTATTTCATTAGGACACAGTCTAGTTTTCCCAAGGCAACCTCCTCCTTTGTTTTTCTCTCTCAACATTATCGGGATGGAACGACCAAGATAGATTGTCTGCGATTATGAAGTCTGTTTTCTTGGAAGATTAAGGATCACAAATGTTTTTCATGCCATTCAAACGAGTATGGCATACTTAGATAATGGAGAACAACTGAAGTAGCCAGAGCAAATTTATGCTTTTTGAGGGATTTAGCACTGTTGTAATAGGTTGAATGATGACCCCTCCATCAAAGAGGTTTATACCAAATCCTTAGAATTTGTGAATGTGATCCTATTTGGAAAAAAGAGAGTCCTTGCAGGTATAACTAAGGGTCTTGGGATGAGTTTATGCTGGATTATCTGGGTGGGGGAATATATCCAATGATAGGTGCTTTATAAGAGACAGAAAGAAAACAAATACAAGGGAAGTCAACATGAAGACTTCAAAGAAGGGTGTGTCTGTAAGCCAAGAGACAGAAAGCACAAGAAACTAGAAGAGATAAAGAAAGGGTTCTCTGCTGGAGTCACAGAGGAATGTAACACTGACAATACCTAGGCTTCTGACTTCCAGCCTCCAGAACTGTGAGGGAATAAATTTATCTCGGCTTCTTTAGTGGCTAAGTGTTAAAGAATCCGCCTGCCAATTCAGGGGATGTAGGTTCGATCCCTCAGTTGGGAAGAGCCTCTAGAGAAGGAAATGGCAACTACACCAGTATTCTTGCCTGGAAAATCCCATGGACAGAGGAGCCTGGTGGGCTCCGTGGGGAGTCCATGGGGTCACAAAAGAGTTGAATATGACTTAGTGACTAAATAATGACAAATTTGTCTTATTTTGAGCCCCCAACTTGTAATAATTTGTTGTGACAGCCACAGGAAATGAATGCAACTGGTGACAACATTAGGACTGCGTTCAGTATAGGAGTAGGTTCTGGATTGGAATGTAATGGAAGAAAACGACTATGATGGAAAATATCTAGAAGAATATAAACCAAAATGTTAACTTTGGGTGGCTGATTATATAACTTTTATTTTCCTCTTTATTTTTATTTATGTTTTTCAATCTTGATAGTTTAACAGAAGTGTATGTACATATTGCTGTATGATGATAAATAAAAACAAACCAAATGAAGTAATAAGCACTTGAGCTAAGGCAATGGAGGAGAGCATTGAGGAGATGTTCCCTACTACTTATCTTTCTCTCTATCTATCTGGCAATTTTTTTTTTTTTTTTTTTGAGTGCTCACTGTATGCTGTTTTAGACATTGTAGAGACAACAGTGAATGTTACAAAGGAAAAAAAAAAAAAAACCTCTGCCTAACAGAGAAAACCATAGTTTATTTTATTTTATTTTTTAACTTTACAATATTGTAGTGGTTTTGCTATATATCAATATGAATTCACCACAGGTATACACGTGTTCCCCATAGTGAACCCTCCTCCCTCCTCCCTCCCTGTACCATCCCTCTGGGTCATCCCAGTGCACCAGCCCCAAGCATCCAGTATCATGCATCGAACCTGGACTGGAGAAAGCTGTGGTACATATACACAATGGAGTATTACTTAGCCATTAAAAAGAACACATTTGAATCAGTTCTAATGTGGTGGATGAAACTGAAGCCTATTATACAGAGTGAAGTAAGCCAGAAAAGAAAAACACCAATACAGTATACTAACACATATATATGGAATTTAGAAAGATGGTAACAATAACCCTGTATATGAGGCAGCAAAAGAGACACTGATGTATAAAACCATAGTTTTCAACAGAGGTAACATGGATTTAAAAGGATCACTCTGGAGGCTGAGTGTAGCCACTGCTTTGAATCAAGTGAAAACAGGTAGAGCAGTTAGAGGGGTATCCCTGTTTTACATTTGAAATGATAATGGCTTATGCTAGGGTAGAACTTCCCTGATAGCTGGTAAAGACTCCACCTGCAATGCAGGAAATCCTGGTTCAATTCCTGGATCAGGAAGATCAGCTGGAAAAGGGATAGGCTACCCACTCCAGTTTTCTTGGGCTTCCCTTGTGGCTCAGCTGGTAAAGAATCTGCCTGCAATGCAGGAGACCTGGGTTCGATCCCTGGGTTGGGAAAATCCCCTGGAGAAGGGAAAGGCTACCCACTCCAGTATTCTGGCCTAGAAAATTCCATGGACTATATAGACCATGGGGTCACAAACAGCTGGACACGACTGAGTGACTTTCACTTCACTTATGCTAGGGTATGATCTGGAAGGCTAGGGTTTGTTCTGGTAACTGATGTGAAGAGAGCCAAAGGAAGTAATACAGTTATCTTGATGTTTTCAAGGCACATAATCATGGTAAGGCTATGTTGTGGGGATATTGAGGAGGTCTTCTTATCTGAGGCTCAGCTTTTCACTGGCTTATATGGAAGCTTGGTGTCAAGGGTGGTAGAGCCAATCTTATTCTGAGTATTTGAGGTTGTCTCTTGGATTATTTTAGGATTTGAAATAGCTCAACTGGAATTCCATCACTTCCACTAGCTATGTTCAAAGTTATGCTTTCTAAGGCTCACGTGACTTCACATTCCAGGATGTCTGGCTCTAGGTCAGTGATCACACCATCATGATTATCTGGGTCATGAAGATCTTTTTTGTACAGTTCTTCCATGTATTCTTGCCATGTATTCTTAATATCTTCTGCTTCTGTTAGGTCCATACAATTTCTGTCCTTTATCAAGCCCATCTTTGCATGAAATGTTCCCTTGATATCTCTAATTTTCTTGAAGAGATCTCTAGTCTTTCCCATTCAATTGTTTTCCTCTTTTTCTTTGCATTGATCACTGAGGAAGGCTTTCTTATCTCTCCTTGCTGTTCTTTGGAACTCCACATTCAAATGGGTATATCTTGCATTTTCTCTTTTGCTTTTTGCTTCTCTTCCTTTTACAACTATTTGTAAGGCCTCCTTAGACAGCCATTTTGCTTTTTTGCATTTCTTTTTCTTGGGGATGGTCTTGATCCTGTCTCCTGTACAATGTCACGAACCTCCATCCATAATTCATCAGGCACTCTATCTATCAGATCTAGTCCCTTAAATCTATTTCTCACTTCCATTGTATAATCATAAGGGATTTGATTTAGGTCATACCTGAATGGTCTAGTGGTTTTCCCCACTTTCTTCAATTTACGTCTGAATTTGGCAATAAGGATTTCATGATCTGAGCCACAGTCAGCTCCTGGTCTTGTTTTTGCTGACTGTATAGAGCTTCTCCATCTTTGGCTGCAAAGAATATAATCAATCTGATTTTGGTGTTGACCATCTGGTGATGTCCATGTGTAGAATCTTCTCTTGTGTTGTTGAAAGAGGGCATTTGCTATGACCAGTGTTTTCTCTTGGCAAAACTCTATTAGCCTTTGCCCTGGTTCATTCCATACTCCAAGGCCAAATTTGCCTGTTACTCCAGGTGTTTCTTGACTTCGTACTTTTGCATTCCAGTCCCCTATGGTTTTTCCAATAGTCATGTATGGATGTGAGAGTTGGACTGTGAAGAAAGCTGAGTGCCAAGAATTGATGCTTTTGAACTGTGGTGTTGGAGAAGACTCTTGAGAGTCCCTTGGACTGCAAGAAGATCCAACCAGTCCATTCTAAAGGAGATCAGCCCTGGGATTTCTTTGGAACAAATGATGCTAAAGCTGAAACTCGAGTACTTTGGCCACCTCATGCGAAGAGTTGACTCATTGGAAAAGACTCTGATGCTGGGAGGTATTGGGGGCAGGAGGAGAAGGGGATGACAGAGGATGAGATGGCTGGATGGCATCACTGACTCAATGGACTTGAGTCTGAATAAACTCCAGGAGTTGGTGATGGACAGGGAGGCCTGGCATTCTGTGATTCATGGGGTCACAAACAGAAGCACAGGACTGAGCAACTGAACTGAACTGATAATGAAAAGGACATCTTTTTTGGGTGTTAGTTCTAAAAGGTCTTGTAGGTCTTCATAGAACATTCAGCTTCAGCTTCTTCAGTGTTACTGGTCAGGGCATAGAGTTGGATTACCAGGATATTGAATAGTTTGCCTTAGAAATGAACAGGTATCATTCTGTCGTTTATGAGATTGGATACAAGTACTGCATTTCGGATTCTTCTGTTGACTATGATGGCTACTCCATGTCTTCTAAGGGATTCCTGCCCACAGTAGTAGATGTAATAGTCATCTGAGTTAAATTCACCTATTCCAGTCCATCTTAGTTTGCTGATTCCTAGAATGTTCACTCTTACCATCTCCTGTTTGACCACTTCCAATTTGCCTTGATTCAGAGACCTAACATTCCAGGTTCCTATGCAATATTGCTCTTTACAGCATTGGACCTTGCTTCTATACCCAGTCCCATCCACAACTGGGTGTTTGTTTTGCTTTGGCTCCATCCCTTCTTTCTTTCTAGAGTTATGTCTCCACTCATCTCCAGTAGCATATTGGGCACCACTGACCTGGGGAATTCATCTTTCAGTGTCCTATCTTTTTGACTTTCATACTGTTCATGGGATTCTCAAGGCAAGAATACTGATGTGGTTTGCCACTCCCTTCTCCAGTAGACCACGTTCTGTCAGACCTCTCCACCAAGACCCATCCATCTTGGGTGGCCCCACACATCATGGCTTAATATCATTGAGTTAGACAAGGCTGTCTTCCATGTGATCAGATTGGCTAATTTTCTGTGATTGTTGTTTCAGTCTGTCTGCTTTCTGATGCCCTCTCTCAATGCCTACTGTCATACTTGGGTTTCTCTTACCTTGGATGTGAGGTATCTTTTCACGGCTGCTCCAGCAAAGTGCAGCCACTGCCCCTTACTTTGGAGGTGGGTATCACCTCACAGCCACAGCTCCTGACCTTGGATGTGGGGTATCTCTCCTCTCGGCTCCTGCTCAAACTACTGCACAATTGCACTCTTCTCACACGCTAGTAAAGTAATGCTCAAAATTCTCCAAGCCATCTTCAGCAATGCATGGACCATGAACTTCCAGATGTTCAAGCTCATTTCAGAAAAGGCAGAGGAACCAGAGATCAAATTGCCAACATTTGCTGGATCATTTAAAAAGCAAGAGAGTTCCAGAAAAACATCTATTTCTGCTTTATTGACTATGCCAAAGCCTTTGACTGTTTGGATAACAATAAACTGTGGGAAATTCTGAAAGAGATGGGAATACCAGACCACCTGACCTGCCTCTTGAGTAACCTGTACACAGGTCAGGAAGAAACAGTTAGAACTGGACATGGAACAAGACTGGTTCCAAATAGGAAAAGAAGTACGTCAAGGCTATATATTGTCACCCTGCTTATTTAACTTCTATGCAGAGTACATCATGAGAAACGCTGGGCTGGAAGAAGCACAAACTGGAATCAGGATTGCTGGGAGAAATATTAATAACCTCAGATATGCAGATGACACCATTCTTATGGCAGAAAGGGAAGAAGAAATAAAGAGCCTTTTGATGAAAGTGAAAGAGGAGAGTGAAAAAGTTGGCTTAAAGCTCAACATTCAGAAAACTAAGATCATGGCATCCAGTCCCATCACTTCATGGCAAATAGATGGGGAATCAGTGTGAACAGTGTCAGACTTTATTTTGGGGGCTCCAAAATCACTGCAGATGGTCATTGCAGCCATGAAATTAAAAGATGCTTACTCCTTGGAAGGAAAGTTATGACCAACCTACACAGCACATTAAAAAGCAGAGACATTACTTTGTCCACAAAGGTCCATCTAATCAAGGCTATGGTTTTTCCAGTAGTCATGTATGGATGTGAGAGTTGGACTATAAAGAAAGCTGAGTGTCGAAGAATAGATGCTTTTGAACTGTGGTGTTGAAGAAGACTCTTGCGAGTCCCTTGGATAGCAAGGAGATCCAACCAGTCTATCCTAAAGGAGATCAGTCCTGAATGTTCATTGGAAGGACTGATGCTGAAGCTGAAACTCCAATACTTTGGCCATCTGATGCGAAGAGCATCAGATGAGTCCATTTGAAAAGATCTGATGCCGGCAAAGATTGAAGGCAGGAAGAGAAGGGGATGACAGAGGATGAGATAGTTGGATGGCATCACTGACTCAATGGGTATGCATTTGGTTAAACTCCTGGAGTTGGCGATGGACAGGGAGGTCTGGCATGCTGCAGTTCACGGGGTTGCAAAGGGTCGGACACGAGTGAGAGACTGAACTGAACTGATCTTGGATTCTCCTTGTGAAGTACTCAATGGTAGTCAAAATGAAGTGATCTGAATACCGCTGGAATAGGGAGGAGGACCTCATGTATAAGTTATATTTCTAAGTCTAAACTCCACAGGTGTATTTCCGAGAATTATGCCCAAGGCATGTGCCTTGCAAAAACTAATCCCATTGGATGGCATCTCTTTTCACACAAGACTATTTTGCAATAAATTAGGTGGCGAGGAGAAATAATTTCCTATGCTTATTTCCAAAGTTGGGGACTATCCCCAATAACTCCTTAACAAATGAATGCATGAGAATCACTGATGATATTTTGCAGCTAATTATCAGAAACTACTTAGGAAACAACTTATATACTGGAAATTGCCCTGCCAACTGACAATGCTGTTCATTGAGTCAACTAATGAAACTCACTTGCCCTGTTTTCTCAGAAATAACTTTGTAATTGAGAAATAGATTAATTTTGTAAAACCTTTTTCCTTCAGAAATCTTTTTAATTATCCCCCAAAAGATCTGCCATTGACTTCAGTTTAGTCCAATTTCTAAAATACTGTAAGAAAATTAAAACCCTATGTATAATGTTAGAAAGTGAGACTTATCTTTTTTTTTTTTTTTTTTTTAATTGAGAACTAAACAGAAGGCAATGGCACCCCACTCCAGTACTCTTGCCTGGAAAATCCTATGGACAGAGGAGCCTGGTAGGCTGCAGTCCATGGGGTCGCTACGAGTCGGACACGACTGAGCAGCTTCCCTTTCACTTCTCACTTTCATGCATTGGAGAAGGAAATGGCAACCCACTCCAGTGTTCTTGCCTGGAGAATCCCAGGGATGGGGGAGCCTGGCGGGCTGCCGTCTATGGGGTCTCACAGAGTCGGGCATGACTGAAGTGACTTAGCAGCAGCAGCAAACAGAATGATGGAGAAGGCAATGGCACCCCACTCCAGTACTCTTGCCTGGAAAATCCCATGGACAGAGGAGCCTGGTAGGCTGCAGTTCATGGGGTTGCTAAGAGTCGGACATGACTGAGCGACTTCACTTTCACTTTTTACTTTCATGCATTGGAAAAGGAAATGGCAACCCACTCCAGTGTTGTTGCCTGGAGAATCCCAGGGACGGGGGAGCCTGGTGGGCTGCCGTCTATGGGGTCGCACAGAGTCGGACACGATTGAAGCGACTTAGCAGCAGCAGCAGCAGCAAACAGAATGAAATGATCAAATAACTAGCATGAGTGAATGCCTCAAGCAGCAGAGAGAGACGTTTGAGTTTACATTGAGTTAAGGACATCTGAGTAGCCCATACCAGAAGGGCTAGATCAGGTTAAATAATACACTAGTCCTGAGCAGGGGGGGAGGGGCGCGGAAAATATAATACTCTGCTTCTAGAAATCACCACCCTGCTTTATGAATAAGTTTATTTGCCTATGCAAGTATACTCACCCCAGCATGTTTTAAAATTAGCTCAAATGCCATTAACCATTGGAAGTTTTTTCTTTTTCTTAAAATTCCAGGTCTGTTGAACACACAGTCACAGTTACAAGGTATGTTAGAGGGATTACTTGCATCTTCTATCGTTGTGTCTTTAGGACTCCAAATCATTCTAAATCATCAAGGGGACTCAGATTATCCTCTAATATCTGTATTTAGGATAACTCATTTTAGTTCTTATGGACAAGCAATTGAATTAAAGTTTTACTTCTGAGAAAAGTCTTGTGGCTTGCCTTTCCAAGAAAGAAATAGAGAAGCTATCCTGGAAAGGACAATAAAAGAAATAGATTTTGCATCCATAGAAAGAAAGACTAGCATGAAAAAACACATTATGTGCATAAACATAGCCCTGGTACCTGGGTTAAGAGGGGCTTCCCAAGTGCTAGTGGTAAAGAACCTGCCTGCCAATGCAGGAGGTGTCAGAGACTCGTGTTCAATCCCTAGGTTGGGAAGATTCCCCGAAGGAGGGCATGGCAACCCATTCCAATAATCTTTCCTGGAGAATCTCATGCACAGAGGAGCTGGTGGCTACTGTCCATGGGGTCACAAAGAGTCAGACATGACTGAAGCGACTTAACACACACTCATGCGCCTGGGTTAAGGACTAGATTATAGAGTGTAACAGGCTGCAGTCTGAAGAGGTTGGCTATGGGATTAGGATGCCTGTGTGAATCAAAGTGCAGGGTCATGAGGATTAACTTGAAAGAGGAAAGTATACAATCTTCTGTTTCTGAACCGTGAGCCTAACTGGCTCTCCCACTAATTATGGAGTCAACAAGAATAGTCATATAGTTGATTTCATTGATACCATCACACATGGTTCCTGTCTCTTTGAACCTCGAGTTCAAAGTGATTTTTTGGAGAGTCAGAGTGATTCTCTTAATAAAGGATTATTGTAAGAGGGAAGCATAAGATGACTTTCTCAACATTCCTCGGATAATATCTTCTGTACCTCTCTCTGCCTGTTGATGGTATTCTGCTACACCTTGTAATCTGACAGGCATCATTTTAATTTAGTTAGAAGTAGAAGTTTATATCTTGTACTTAATTTTATATCAAACAAAGGATCTGGTACAATGCTTTGCACATAGTAGGGACTCAGGTTGTATCTGTAAAATTGATAAAGGAAAGGAGGATGAGGACCAGGAAATAAAACCATTCTACAACAAAGTCTGCACATGGAAGAGTATCAATATCTCTTCCCAAGTTGCTTGAGTACCACAGATAAATGGCACACCTGCATTCTATTTGTCCTACCGCCCTCAGCCCAGAAATCTCTCCTTAATATGTGCTCTATTTATATTTATGATAGTTCAATAATCAAGCTATGATTGCATATGCTAAAGTCAGTTCCTCCATGAAAGATGTGTGATCCATTCCAATCATCCTAATTCCTCATGCAGATGTTCCTAAATGATTCCATTCTTCTTAATCACATGGTCTCAAAGGGCTCCACCTGTAAGGGGAGGCAAGCCACAGCTATAGAGTTTAAAGAGAACTAGCTTTCCCTGGGGTTGTCTCCCCAAGTGCTGGGGGATATAACTGATTATTTTAACAAGTAGAATTTCTTTCCCCTCAAGTTATGACCTGTTTATATCAGATAAATTCAAAGCTTCTGGGCAAGCACCTTAAGGCCATATTTTTTTTTTCCCCTCTCACAAGTTTTTGGCTGTTTGCCTTCAAACTGTAAGTTGGCAGACTTCATCCTTTAAAAGCTTAATAACCTGAAAACCCACTGGGTACCTAGAATACCTGTAGTTCTCAGCCACAAAGCTGGAGAATGGATGGAATAAAAATCTAATGTATTTGACCTTCTCACCTCCTGCTTATAGCCCATGCCTCCCATCATACCCTCTTCAGTCCTCACTGAAACTAGAAGTATGGACAACTTTGTTGACACGCATCAGCTACTACTGTTCATCTCACTGGCAATTGGGCCCTCTGGTTAGAGGTCCTCAAAGTGTAGTTCCCATACCTATAATGGACTTCCCAGGTGGTGCTAGTGGTAACCTGCCTGCCAATGCAGGAGATGCTAGAAGCACAGGTTTGATCCCTGGATTTGGAAGATCCCCTGGAGGAGGGCACAGCAACCCACTCTGGTATTCTTGCCTGGAGAATCCCATGGAGAGAGGAGCCTGCTGAGACACAGTCCCTAGGGTCACATAGAGTCTGACATGACAGAAGCAACTTAGCACACTGTCCAGATCTCCTAAATTAGAAATTCTAAGGACAGATTCCACCACTTTGTGGATTAACAGGCCATTCAGGTGATTCTAATGCTTGCTAAAGTTTTGAGAACCACTGCTCTGGGAAATTGAACCAATAGCTTGCTGTAAGCCACTGGGTAATTTATAACACTAAGGAATGATCGTTACCCTTGGTCTCAGAAATCTGGGGAGCTGGTGAGCTCCTTTCAAAGGAAACATACTCAGTTTTGAAGGTGTTTAGATAGCTGACTTTGTGCATTTGGAAATAAGTATTCTCCTTCTATGTGGTCCAATAAGGATGAAGAAAATCAGAGAACTCCAATGTGAGTTGGTAAAACCTGGGACTGTCAAAGGAGGGACTGGAGTTACTGTATCCTTTTAGATTTGACTATCCGTACTCAGTTATTATTTACCTCCTTTCATTTTTATCACATTGATTTTGCTTTCTCGTGTTTTCTTCATCAAAGGTGATTTAAAACAAGGATTTTGTCTTGCTGTAAGGTATAGGGGCCTAAGTGGTGACTCGGATGGCAAAGAATTCACCTGCAATGAAAGAGACCTGGGTTGGATCCCTTTGTTGGGAAGATAGATCCCCTGGAGGAAAGCATGGCAACCCACTCCAGTATTCTTGCCTGGAGGATCCCCATGGACAGAGAAGTTACAGTCCATGGGGTCACAGTGAGTCTTACATGACTGAGTGATTAATCACAGCACAACACTATAAGGTATACAAGAAAAGTAAATCCCTCATTAAAAAAAAAAAAAAAAAAAAGGGCAGAAGAAACACAGGACCTAACTTTAAGACAAACAAGAAGTTACCTGTGCTCTATACTGTTTTTAGTCACTTCTGTCATGTACGACTCTTTGCAACACTATGGACTCTAGCCCACCAGGCTCCTCTGTCTGTGGGGTTCTCCAGGCAAGAATACTGGAATCAGTTGGCATGCCCTCCTCCAGGGGATCTTCCCAACCCAGGGATTAGCCCCACATCTCTTGCATCTCCTGCATTGGCAGTCAAGTTCTAGCACCACTTGGGAAGCCCAAGAATTTATCTATCATATGCAAATATATCTCAGAGAAAGCTTCTTTTGAATCCAACCTCCCGAATAAGAATGAACATCTTCACTTGACCCCCTTTTTATACTGCAGAAGCTACACAGTGCTGGCATAGTTATCCTCCTAAATTGTGGGATATTCACTCAAAAAACTGGGCAGCCATTTTAAGTTTCTGTTAATCTAAGCACTTAAGCTCATTAGAGGAACTTATTCTCTAAAGCAAAGTTCCAGAGAATCTGTTTGAAATGCCCTTAATGGTGTATGTTTTAGCAAATTTGAATTCCTACAACCAAGTTTACATAAAGTAGGATTCAATTGAGTTAATATCTAACAAGAAAGAGGCAAAGCAGGTGGATGCATGATTGGGGGTTTATGGAAACTTCTTCTGGGAGGCTGCAGTTTGGGAAGCCAGACAATACAAGTGAAATTAAAGTCTAGGTTAACTGAGCATCATATTAGAAGTAGAGAATTTGGGTTCTAATCACTTGAGAATCTCTCTCTCTCTCATGTACATGTGAGCTTCCCTGATGGCTTAGTGAAATGGAAGTTGCTCAGCAGTGTCCAACTCTTTGAGACCCCATGAACTATACAGTCCATGGAATTTTCCAGGCCAGAATACTGGAGCGGGCAGCAGTTCCCTTCTCCTGGGGATCTTCCCAACTCAGGGATCAAACCCAGGTCTCCCACATTGCAGGTGGATTCTTTACTCTCTGAGACACCAGAGAAGCCCAAGAATAATGGAGTGGGTAGCCTATTTATTCTCCAGTTGATCTTTCTGATTCAGGAATTACTGGCAGATTCTTTACCAGCTGAGCTACCAGGGAAGCCCACCCTGATGGCTTTGGGGTGCCCTTATTCAGAATTACATTCATCACTGAGATAACACTGACAGGTGTGTCCTTTCGTCCCTGAGATTGAACCCTATTCAGGTTGCCTGACGATGCTGAGTTAACTCTTGTACTGAGATTAGATTCTGTTCTAGAATGAGTTATAGGAAGCTTCAGTTTAGATGAGAAATTGTTATCCTCATGAGGATTGGTGGCTCAGTTGATAAAGAAGCTCCTGCAATGTAGGAGACCTGGGTTTGATTCCTTGGTCAGGAAGATCCTCTGGAGGAGGAAATGGCAACCTACTCCAGTATTCTTGCTGGGAGCATCCCATGGATAAAGGAGCCTGGTGGGCAATAGAGTACATATTATATAGGTGTGTGTGTGTGTGTGTGTGTGTATGATGTCACATGGTATTTTTCTTTTTCTGTCTGACATTTCATTTAACGAAATGAAGATCCATTTCAAGATCCATCCCTGTTGTTGTAAATGGCAAGATTTTCTTATTTTATGGCTGAATAATATTCTTCTGTGTGTCATGTTTGCCTATCCATTCATTCATTGGTGCATGAGGATTGTTTCCATATCTTGGCTATTGTAAATAATATTGCAGTGGACACAGGCTGCAAATATCTATTCAACATGGCATTTTCATGTCCTTTGGATAAATACTTAGAAGTGGAATTGCTGTATCATATGGATCAACTATAATTTTTTGAGAAATCTCCATAACATTTTCCACAGTTGCTACACTAATTCACACTCCCATCAACAATGCACCAGAGTTCCCCTTCTGTCCTTGCCAACTCTTATTATTTCTTGACTTTTTTGATGATAGCTATTCTGACATGTGTGATGTGATATCTCATTGAGGTTTTGATGTGCATTTCCCTGGTGATTAGTGATACTTAGTACATTTTTATATATCTGTTAGCTATCTGTCTCTTAAAAAATCTATTCAGATATTCTGCCCCGTTTTTTGAATTAGGTTGTTTTTTCTTACTTTTAAGTTATATGAGTGCTTTATATATTTGAAATATTAACTCCAGATCAGGAATATTGTTTGCACATATTTTCTCTGATTCTATATATTGCTTTTTGTTTTGTTGATAGTTTCCTTTGTGGTACAGAAGCTTTATATGGGCTTTCCTGGTAGCTCAGCCAGTAAAGAATTCACCTGCAATACAGGAGACCTGGGTTCGATCCTTGGGTTGGAAAGATCCCCTGGAGAAGGGAAATGCTACCCCCTAAAGTATTCTGGCCAGGAAAATTCCATGGACTGTACAGTCCATGGGGTTGCAAAGAGTCGGACACGACTAAGCAACTTTCACTTCACTTCACAGAAGCTTTATAGTTTTATATAATCCCACCTGTTTATGTTGGCTTTTGGTGCCTTAGCTTATGGTATTAAGTTTTAAAAAAAATTGTCATCAACACTGGTTTCAGGTATTATATTTGATCACTTCATGAATCCATGTGCATCGTGTCCAAGGCCATGCACATCTTCTATCATTCCAGTTTTAGTACATGTGCTGCTGAAGCAAGCAAAGAAACATTCCTTTTAGCATCTCAATGTATGTGTGCACTTATATGTATATGGTTGGAGGCAGTGGGGATTAGAGTAAATCTGAGGTACAACCAAGTGTAGTGAATGTACTGCTACATAAGACATAAGCTGTTGGGATAAAGAGTTATCAACTAGTAGATCAGATCAGATCAGATCAGTCGCTCAGTCATGTCCGACTCTTTGAAATCCCATGAATTGCAGCAAGCCAGGCCTCCCTGTCCATCACCAACTCCTGGAGGTCACTCAGACTCACATCCATCGAGTCAGTGATGCCATCCAGCCATCTCATCCTCTGTCGTCTCCTTCTCCTCTTGACCTCAATCCCTCTCAGCATCAGAGTCTTCTCCAATGAGTCAACTCTTCTCATGAGGTGGCTAAAGTACTGGAGTTTCAGCCTTAGCATCATTCCTTCCAAAGAAATCCCAGAGCTGATCTCCTTCAGAATGGACTGGTTGGATCTCCTTGCAGTCCAAGGGACTCTCAAGAGTCTTCTCTAATACCACAGTTCAAAAGCATCAATTCTTCAGCGCTCAGCCTTCTTCACAGTCCAACTCTCACATCCATACTTGACCACAGGAAAAACCATAGCCTTGACTAGGTGAACCTTTGTTGGCAAAGAAATGTCTCTGCTTTTGAATATGCTATCTAGGTTGGTCATAACTTTCCTTCCAAGAAGTAAGTGTCTTTTAATTTCATGGCTGCAGTCACCATCTGCAGTGATTTTGGAGCCCAGAAAAATACAGTCTGACACTATTTCCACTGTTTCCCCATCTATTTCCCATGAAGTGATGGGACCAGATGCCATGATCTTCATTTTCTGAATGTTGAGCTTTAAGCCAACTTTTTCACTCTCCACTTTCACTTTCATCAAGAGGCTTTTAAGTTCCTCTTCACTTTCTGCCATAAGGGTGGTGTCATCTGCATATCTGAGGTTATTGATATTTCTCCCAGCAATCTTGACTCCAGCTTGTGCTTCTTCCAGTCCAGCGTTTCTCATGATGTACTCTGCATATAAGTTAAATAAACATGGTGACAGTATACAGCCTTGACGTACTCCTTTTCCTATTTGGAACCAGTCTGTTGTTCCATGTCCAGTTCTAACTGTTGCTTCCTGACCTGTATACAGATTTCTCAAGAGGCAGGTCAGGTGGTCTGGTATTCCCATCTCTTTCAGAATTTTCCACAGTTTATTGTGATCCACACAGTCAAAGGCTTTGGCATAGTTAATAATGCAGAAATAGATGTTTTTCTGGAACTCTCCTGCTTTTTCCATGATCCAGCAGATGTTGGCAATTTGACCTCGGGTTCCTCTGCCTTTTCTAAAACCAGCTTGAACATCAGGAAGTTCATGGTTCACATATTGCTGTTGCCTGGCTTGGAGAATTTTGACCATTACTTTACTAGCGTGTGAGAGGAGTGCAATTGTGCGATAGTTTGAGCATTCTTTGGTATTGCCTTTCTTTGGGATTGGAATGAAAACTGACCTTTTCTAGTCCTGTGGCCACTGCTAAGTTTTCCAAATTTGCTGGCATATTGAGTGCAGCACTTGCACAGCATTATCTTTCAGGATTTGGAATAGCTCCATTGGAATTCCATCACCTCCACTAGCTTTGTTTGCAGTGATGCTTTCTAAGACTCACTTGACTTCACATTCCAGGATGTCTGGCTCTAGGTCAGTGATCACACCATCGTGATTATCTGGGTTGTGAAGATCTTTTTGTACAGTTCTTCTGTGTATTCTTGCCACCTCTTCTTAATATCTTCTGCTTCTGTTAGGTCTGTACCATTTCTATCCTTTGTCGAGCCCATCTTTGCATGAAATGTTCCTTTGGTATCTCTGATTTTCTTGAAGAGATCCCTAGTCTTTCCCATTCTGTTGTTTTCCTCTATTTCTTTGCATTGATCACTGAAGAAGGCTTTCTTATCTCTTCTTGCTATTCCTTAGAACTCTGCATTCAGATGTTTATATCTTTCCTTTTCTCCTTTGCTTTTCACTTCTCTTCTTTTCACAGCTATTTGCAAGGCCTCCCCAGACAGCCATTTTGCTTTTTTGCATTTCTTTTACATGGGGATGGACTTGGTCCCTGTCTCCTGTACAATGTCATGAACCTCATTCCATAGTTCATCAGGCACTCTATCTATCAGATCTAAGCCCTTAAATCTATTTCTCACTTCCACTGTATAATCATAAGGAATTTGATTTATGTCATACCTGAATGGTCTAGTTGTTTTCCCTACTTTCTTCAATTTCAGTCTGAATTTGGCAATAAGGAGTTCATGGTCCGAGCCACAGTCAGCTCCTGGTCTTGTTTTTGCTGCCTGTATAGAGCTTCTCCATCTTTGGCTGCAAAGAATGTAATCGATCTGATTTCAGTGTTGCCATCTGGTGATGTCCACGTATAGAGTCTTCTCTCATATTGTTGGAAGAGGGTGTTTGTTATGACTAGTGCATTTTCTTGGCATAACTCTATTAGTCTTTGCCCTGCTTCATTCCGTATTCCAAGGCCAAATATGCCTGTTACTCCAGGTGTTTCTTGACTTCCTACTTTTGCATTCCTGTCCCCTATAATGAAAAGGACATCCTTTTTGGTTGTTAGTTCTAAAAGGTCTTGTAGGTCTTCATAGAACCGTTCAACTTCAGCTTCTTCAGCGTTACTGGTTGGGGCATAGACTTGGATTACTGTGACATTGATTGGTTTGCCTTGGAAACGAACAGAGATCATTCTGTTGTTTTTGAGATTGCATCCAAGTACTGCATTTTGGACTCTTTTGTTGACCATGATGGCCACTCCATTTCTTCTGAGGGATTCCTGCCCACAGTAGTAAATACAATGATCCTCTGAGTTAAATTCACCCATTCCAGTCCATTTGAGTTCACTGATTCCTAGAATGTCGACATTCACTCTGGCCATCTCTTATTTGACCACTTCCAATTTGCCTTGATTCATGGACCTGACATTCCTATGCAATATTGCTCTTTACAGCATCGGACTTTGCTTCTATCACCAGACACATCCACAGCTGGGTATTCTTTTTGCTTTGGCTCCATCCCTTCATTCTTTCTGGAATTATTTCTCCACTGATCTCCAGTAGCATATTGGGCATCTACTGACCTGGCAAGTATCCTACCATATTGCCTTTTCATACTGTTCATGGGGTTTTCAAGGCAAGAATACTGAAGTGGTTTGCCATTCCCTTCTCCAGCGGACCACATCCTGTCAGATCTCTCCACCATGACCCGCCCATCCTGGGTTGCCCCACGGGCATGGCTTAGTTTCCTTGAGTTAGACAAGGCTGTGGTCCTAGTGTGATTAGATTGACTAGTTTTCTGTGAGTATGGTTTCAGTGTGTTTGCCCTCTGATGCCGTCTTGCAACACCTACTGTCTCACTTGGGTTTCTCTTACCTTGGGCATGGGGTATCTCTTCACGGCTGCTCCAGCAAAGCACAGCCATTGCTCCTTACCTTTGATGAGGGGTCTCTCCTCCCCGCTGCCCTTCCTGAACTTCAACATGGGATCGCTCCTCTAGGCCCTCCTGCACCCGTGTAGCCATGGTTCCTTGGACATGGGGTTGGTTCTCCTGGCCACCATCGGGTAGTAAAAACTATCTAATAAAACATTCTTTTGGAAAAATGATTCTGAACCTCAGCCCTGAATTTAGATGGAACAAACTGATTACAAACCCATCATGCACATCAACTAGTAAAAACTATCTAATTTGTGAAGTGCTGAGCTATATTCGCAGCATAAGCAATGGCCTCTGTGTACTTTCCCAAGATGTACACTTTTTCCCCAAGTAGAGATTTGAGTTGGTGCCATCCTCTGCTGGTCAAAGTTGAAAAACCTGGGTTTGTAATCAGTTTGTTCCATCTAAATTCAGGGCTGAGATTCAGAATCATTTTCCCAAAAGAATGTTTTCTCCAACCGTATTCTGCCACCTGCTCTGTACAAGAATGTGTGGGACTGGGGACAGGCTGACAGTCCAAGCACCTTCAATGTGGTTGACCTCTGTGCCTGGCATTTCAAGGGTCCAAACCCTTCACTCCTGGGCCAATCCAATAAAAACAAATACTTCAGAACTTCATCGTGGCTGCTGCTAAGACGCTTCAGTCGTGTCCAACTCTGTGCGACCCCATAGATGGCCTCTTATCAGGCTCCTCTGTCCCTGGGATTCTCCAGGCAAGAACATTGGAGTGGGTTGCCATTTCCTTCTCTAATGCATGAAAGTGAAAAGTGAAAGTCATGTCCAACTTTCAGTCATGTCCGACTCTTAGCGACCCCATGGACTACAGCCCACCAGGCTCCTCCATCCATGGGATTTTCTAGGCAAGAGAACTGGAGTGGAGATCACAGTAAAAATGAGTATTGACCTTGTTGCCATGGGATGTTACCCTTGCTGTTTTCCATTCACAATCTGGTTCTGGGCAGAGCAAGGAAAACATAGAATGAGACTATACTCGGGCTCAATTATTCATTCAAATTGCCTGTATTTAAAAACCCCTAAAATCTGTAATGGCTTAATTAAGATGGTAACTTTATGGTATACTTCTGCTCACAGCCTAACTCTGAAGCCTTTCTCTTTCATGAACTCAGGGGCCATTCTGCTTTGCTGGGATATCTGACTGCTAGAAAGAAGCGGGGGTGCTCCAGGGCAGGAGAAGGAAGAAAGTGGATCTTGGGAAAGCTAAATTCCCCTTGTGGAAGATAGTCTACAAATCTCTAGTCCTTTGGAGTACATAAAAGAGAACTCTGGGGAAAAGTAGGCATTAATTTAGATTTAGAAAGAACAGGGTGAGTTTTCACTTGGTGAAGCTTGCCTCTTGAATCCATCAACTAAAACACTATTTCATAGAAGAGGAAGATTCAGGTTATGACTTGCATTTTCTCTGAAAGCAAAAGTGTACGTATGTGTTCAGTCATGTCCGACTCTTTGTGACCCCCATGGACTGTAGCCCACCAGGCTCCTCTGTCCATGGAATTTCCTGGGCAAGAATACTGGAGTAGGTTGCCATTTCCTCCTGCAGGGGATCTTCCCAAGCCAGGGATCAAACCCATGTCTCCTGTGTCTCCTGCATTGGCAGGAGAATTCTTTACTACTGCAGCACTGAAAGCAAAAGAATACCCTCCTATTTGAAAGCCCCATCTCCTGTGGAGCCCCATCTCTTGCCCTAAACTAAATGGCATCCTTCTTACTTTTCATGCCCCCATGATTTATAACCTTGGAGCAGCATTTAATGTCATTGAATGGACTTTCCACCTTCATCTGGAGGTGGTTGACCTCTGCTGAGAGGTGGGCTGTTCTGAGTCAGCACCATCTGCTTTCCAGAAAGAGTTTCTTAGGGCTGCAGTAGTTTCATTATTGAAACCTTCAGATCTCTTGATGTTGTTTGAAGAATCCTTATCTAGAGAAGTTGGGGAATTTTTCCAGTGCAAGAATTAACTTAATAAAATTAATTGCTGACCACTTGTATTTTTTCTAGTGCAGTTAAAGATGTGGGCTAAAGAATCAGACTATTTTTTCCCTAATGCCCCGTCTATCATTCACTTGTAGGGAGACTTAAGTGAGCAAGTCTAATAGAATGCTGCTGCTGCTGCTGCTAAGCCGCTTCAGTCGTGTCCGACTCTGTGCGTCTCCATAGATGGCAGCCCACCAGGCTCCCCCATCCCTGGGATTCTCCAGGCAAGAATACTGGAGTGGGTTGCCATTTCCTTCTCCAATGCATGAAAGTGAAAAGTGAAAGTGAAGTTGCTCAGTTGTGTCTGACTCTTAGCGACCCCATGGACTACAGCCTACCAGGCTCCTCCGTCCATGGGACTCTCCAGGCAAGAGTACTGGAGTGGGGTGTCATTGCCTTCTCCGGTCTAATAGAATACTAGACTATTAATAGTTCCTGCTTCCCAGGTGGCCCAATGGTAAAGAATCTGCCTGCCAATGCAGGAGACTCAAGACAGGTGGGTTGGATCCTTGGGTTTCGAGGATACTCTGGAGGATGAAATGACACCCTGCTCCTTTATTCTTGCCTGGAAAATTCCATGGACAGAGGCATCTGGTAGGCTATAGTCCATGGGGTCACAAATAGTCAGATAGGACTGACCACATACGCACACTAATTCCTGCATCATAAGTTTGAAAGTGCAAGTAAAATTTGCCCAGTTGTGTTGACTCCTTGTGACCCCATGTGACCCCATGGACTGTGGCCTGCCAGGCTCCTCTGTCCATGGAATTACTGGGGTGGGTAACCATTTCCTCTTCCAGGGGATCTCCCCGACCCAGGAATCCAGACCAGGGTCTCCTGCATTACAGGCAGATTCCTTACCAACTGAACCAGGGAAGCCCACCTCATAAATTTAGTAGAATTTAATGAAATAATACATGTAAGACATATGTATTATTCTACATATGTTATACATATTATACATATGTTACATGCATACATATATTATACACATGTTATACATATATTATAATAATACATATAAGACACTTAGCACAGTGCTTGCTTCTTAATCACTAAATGTTTATGTTATTGCATATGCATTTATGCTAAAATGTTTATGCATTTTATGCTAAAATGTTTATGTTTTGCTATTCTTATCACTTTTGTTATTAATTTCACCAAGCTCACATTCCATAGAATTTATACTTATGCCAACCATTATGCCAACTTGGACAGAAAAGAGAGAAGTAGACATATTTGCCACCCTGAATCTGCAGGGTACAGGGAGGCAATTGGTGACCCACTTTCACTGTCTTGCTTATTTGGAATTCTGGCATCCATTTTTATTTCTCCCTTAACAGTTGCTTGCATTAGCCTCTTGGGCATTGAGCAAAAGAGTTTTTCATTTTTAGGAAGCCACATGTTCTCTATCTTTAAATCAAAGGTGAATGCAGCATGCCATGGCAATCATCCAAAGTTTGGAAGCCACATGGACTTTCTGCTTTAAACTCATTTTCTATGAAGTCAAAACTCATCCTTTGCTTTGGAAAGCACCAAAGGTGATTAGCTGAGACAGCACTGAACAGACATGAGAAGGAGGCCCCTGGTGGCCGAAAGGAGGCTTCTTCCTCTCAGTTTTTTAATGGCATGCGAAAGGCATTAATCCATACTTCATTTCCTATTAGCCAAATAGAAATGTCTTGAGATAATGTGAATACCTTATGGCATAAGTGACTTTCTAAAGTATCTTATTAGAACTCCTTATCTGTGTAATTTAGGCAGCCTTGGGGCTTGAGAGCGAGGAACATTCTTCTTGAACACTGACTCTTGGGAGCAGCTCACAAAAAGTTAGTCAGATACACTGAGGGGACTTCTAGGGGACGTGCAGTCATAGCCTGTTCTCCAGCACTGGGCCCTTCTGTCAGGCCACAGGCAGGTGACTTCCTTGTGGCAGCTTCACCAGATTTCCCCAAGGTCTCTCAAGAACCACTAGGACAAATCACACTGTCACAAATGGGAGGTGGGCCATTACCGCAAAGCCAGGTGAGGAACTCCATCCTTGAAGGGTGTTCAATATGCTTTTGAGGATGATTCCCTAGCTTTCAAAGGCATGCTTGTGCAATAGGAGGGTGATAGACTACCTATGCTGCTTTGCTGTTTTTTAATGTGAAAGAAGCTAATGTGGATTGTTATAGGAGAAAATTCAAAGCAAAATAATGCCTAAATAATAGCCCTAAACCCAGGCGAACTGAAACTCCCTCCAAAGGGCGTCTGTCGCTTCCTAATGGAAGATTTATGTTTTATTTGAAGAAAGTGGTTCAGCTGAGGTTGGCATGCAGAGCCAGGGACTTTGCATTGCTGAGTTCCAATCTCCAACTCTTTCCACTAAAAGCCTCTTACTATTCTCCTCAGGTTTACTTGAAATGCAGAGTCATTTTCTTCATTTCCCCAGGAGACTCTGCCCATAGCCACATTGTCCACCATCTACATTGTTCTTTTTCTATTGAAAAATTAATATTTTATTGTTTTTTATTGTGATAAAAGTCACATAATATAAAACATACTATTTTAACTTTACAGTTCAGTGACACCAAGTACCTTCACGTGTTGTCTCACCATCATCTACCTCCCAAGTTTTTCTCCTTCCTGAACTGAAACTCTGTCCCTATTAAACACTAACTCATCATCCCCACTTCCCACTGGCCACAGCCCCCAACTCCACCCCTGTCCTTGGCATCTACCAGTGTACTTTCTGACTATGAATTTGACTATTCTAGGTATCTCATGTCTAAGTACCGTCTGCAATATTTTCCTTTATTTTTTCAGTTTACCCTTATAAGACTGACTCCTGGTAAATGTGTGTTTGCTTATATGAACAGGAACCATGTTCTTTGAAAAGTGTTTGACTTATTCCATAGATTCACTGACCTTAATTGTAAAGCTCAGCATACTGTCCTCATAACTACAAACTTTCTACATCCATATTTTTGTGGGTGTATTTTTGGCATCTGAGTGTTATGACTGAAGCTTGATTCCTAAAATGCAAGTGCATTGGATTTTTAAAATGCTGCCCATTTATCTTGCTACATGAATCAATTTTTTTTTCCTACTTCTCTTCTCACCAATACTGTTGCTTTTCAATTCCTCTAACGTATTTCAGGTAAATGGTTAAATCAGTGTGTCTGCAGTTAAAGACATGTCAGATGTTTCCTGCCGAGGCAGAGAAGATGAACACAGCTAATGGGTAAATGTTAGGCCAATGATGAGGTCAATATTTACCCCATGCTACACTAAATCTTCATAACAAGATGTCAATACTCAGTGTGGTGTGCTACAGCCTTCCAGAATAGTTTCATTTGAAAGGTATGGAGATTCTGGGAATAAAGCTTCCCATACTTTTATGGTATGCTTTTGGTCCTAAAAGGAAATCATTGTCTATATCAGATTGAAGATCTAGAACCCCATTGGTTTTTAAACTTTAATATACCTCAGAATAATTTGGGACACTTTTAGAGAAATACAGATTCCTAGATTCCACCCATATTCTTGAGAGAGTCAATTCCTAGGCAGGTTGATAAGAAGTCTGGGGTCCCTGAGGAGAGAGGGGTCTGGAATTCTCAAGCAGAAGGAAAAGACAAACATCTTTTTTTTTTTTTTTTTTGCTCTACATTCGTTAGTCACATAAAACATTTTTTTTTCTTTAATCTGTGAACTAATGATTACACAACAAACAACTCAGTTTAAACTCTGTACTAAGGATTAAATTAAAAGACGCTTATTCCTTGGAAGAAAAGTTATGACCAACCTAGATAGCATATTCAAAATCAGAGACATTACTTTGAAAACAGGTCCATCCAGTCAAGGCTATGGTCTTTCCTGTGGTCATGTATGGATGTGACAGCTGGACTGTGAAGAAGGCTGAGCACTGAAGAATTGATGCTTTTGAACTGTGGTGTTGGAGGAGACTCTTGAGAGTCCCTTGGACTGCAAGAAGATCCAACCAGTCCATTCTGAAGGAGATCAGCCCTGGGATTTCTTTGGAGGGAATGATGCTGAAGCTGAAACTCCAGTACTTTGGCTACCTCATGCGAAGAGTTGACTCATTGGACAAGACTCTGATGCTGGGAGGGATTGGGGGCAGGAGGAGAAGGGGACGACAGAGGATGAGATGGCTGGATGGCATCACTGACTCGATGGACGTGAGTCTGAACTCTGGGAGTTGGTGATGGACAGGGAGGCCTGGCCTGCTGCGATTCATGGGGTTGCAAAGAGGACACGACTGAGTGACTGAAAACTGAACTGAACTGAAGGATTATATAACAACAATGTATCCTTTTATCCTAAAAGGTACATTGTGGGAGTGGCTCTGGTAAAATTTTCACAAACTTGAGACATCCTTTTGATTTATTGTAATCATTAATTTAAAAAGTTTATAACTCCCCTGCTAACACTCAAGGGGGGCACTCTCCATCCCCCTGCTAATGTCTATGTCAGAAGCTTGCTCTGTTCCTTTTTCACTTTAATAAAACTCTGCTACACAAAAGCTCTTGAGTGTTCAAGCCTGGTCCCTGGTCCCAAAGTTAAATCTTCTTCTTTGGAGATCACAAATCTGACAGCGTTCACAAATCCGACAGCGTTCACCGTAAGCTATCATCTTGGGGCTCGTCTGGGATCTTCAGGACAAGGTAAGAACACTCGGAGCTCTAGCCTCTCTGCTTTCTCAGTATGCTGCACAGTTTCTGCTGTACTTTACTAACTCTACGGTGTGCCTGTATGAATGACATGCCCTGTGCGAAGCAAGTGATGAGCCCTGCTCTGCGGTTTCCGGGTGCCTCATAATGACTGAAGGCAACCCCAGAAAGGGGAGCCTTGTTTAAACCTTTTATAAGCTGGCAGGAGCTTATACCAGCCTGCCAATGCCAAGAGACACCCAACATCCCTGCTAGGGGAGTGGCCAGAAATGAGCAAAGCATGTGGACTGAACTTTCTTTTCTCAGTCACCTTTTCGTGGTCTCTTTGACCATTTCGTAATTGCATGGGGAATTAGAACCATTAACCTAATATGTTGAATCATAGACTTTCAAGGGATTTGTGATCCATGCTGTTATTGTGTGCTTTTGCTTATACCCTGTGTATGGAAGCACTTAGCCTTGCTAGACTAGGCAAGCCTTGCTAGAGAGTTACTAGGAACATGTATGGATTGAGGTGGAACTCTAGCTCCAGCAGCATGTTCAGGAACTAGGTGGAACTTTAGCTCCAAGAATGTCTCTCAGGTTAGAGGTTACTCTCTTGGCTACCTGCCTTAGGGGCCAGTGACCTGAAAGTGAGTCTTTGTCAGGGCTGTGTCTCCTATCTATGTGGATAGAAGCATTGCTAGTGACCATGAGGTTTTTGAGGACCCAGATCGGGAACTGCAGGATCTGGTCAGATTGGAAGTGCGATGGGCTTCTTCCTTTGGTAGTGCTAGCTCTTAGAAGACCAGAGAAGGCTCTCTGATGGCTTCTGTCTCAACTCCTTAGATATTTCTTTTGTGGAAGTTGTGGAAATGAATTGGAAGGTTTGGCCCTAGTAGTTTGAGGACAAAAATCACTCTTTCCTCTCTGGCCAACCCTCCACAACCTTTTTTGCTATCATGTATTCTGGTGTGGTGACACTTGATTTTTGTTCTTCTATTTATGACTCATTGCTTCTACTGTGGTCAGGACGGTACTCAGGAATGTGCATAGGCACATCAAAGACGGATGCTTCCCCTAGTAGTACTAGCTTAGTAGGCATTACAAAAAGCCACTCTGCTCCACCCTGAGTGGCATCAGAGGAAAAGGGAAAATCAAACAAAGGTCTTGGTGGTATGGGAACTAAATCAATCTGGGATGCCATCAGGTCTACCCCTGGTACATCTCCACCCCACTTCAGTGGTAGAACCGGGAGGGACAAGTAAGACACCTGCATTGGTAAGGAACAGTCTAAGTCCAACCAGGGAAGGAAAGCTTCTGTGGAGAGTCTGTCTACACCCCCATCTAGAGCAGGGAAGGACACTTCTGGTGGAAAGAAACCACGGCTGCGGATGCCGCTTTTTTCTCTCTTACAAATGGGAGCTAGCAGTTCCAGAACCACTCCTTTAAAATGTATTTTTAAAAAAACTAGGACAAATTTGATCCCTAGAATTTAAAAAGACATGCCTGATCTTCTGTGATACTGAATTGGCCACAGTATACTTTGGAAGATGGGTAATGCAGACCTGTTGAAGTTTCAATTATTACTATTTTACAACTAGACAGGTTCTGTAGAAAATAAGGGAAATTGGTAAAAGTGACATATGTGTTGCTCTTTATCTCTCTGCAAGACATGCCAGACTTACGCCCTAAGGGTACAGATTTGGGTGTGGAACCTTCAACTCCCTCCTGTCCTCTACTTTGCCCCTTTACCAGGGGCTCCTAATTGAACTGGCTGAGAATCAAGGCACCCTTCTAGGAGGGGTTACCTCAGTCTTGGTAGAATTTCAAACAGTCCCAATTGCAGTCGAGACTATTTAGAGGATCCGAAAAATACATAGACGCTTTTATAGAACTAACTTTACTTTATGACCTTACTTGGAGACATGTAATGTATATCTCGGGACAGACACTGACTCGACTCAAGAGCTGGGGTTTTTGGGGAAGCTACTACTTTTGGAGATGAATGGTTTGAACGTGAGACAAGGGGAAAGAGGGAACACAAAATAGCCCTCCTTCCTACTGGGAGCCAAGTGGTTCCAAAAACAGCCTCTTTGCTGGCTGTATTTTTGAAGGACTTAAACAAGCACATGCTAAGACTTTACACTATGCTAAGTTGGCTGACATATAATAGGGAGAGAAGGAAACTCCTGGTAAATTCCTAGATAGACTATGGGAAGTTCTTCACAAGTTTACTCATGTTGATTTTTGAAAGTGCAGAAGGGGGAATGATCTTAAAAATTTCTCACTCCGTCAGCTCCAGATATCTGCTGTAAGTTACAAAAACAGGTGTTTGGACCAAATCAGTCTTTATAAAAACTGTTACAGATGGTTCAGAGGATATATTATGGTAGAAAATATAAGGAGCAAAATAAGAGGCAAAAAAAAGAACCAGGTAAAAGACTGAAGCCCCACAATGGCTGGTAAACCTGATCTGAAATAGCCTGAGAAAAATGCCCAGAGGGACCCAGGTGCGAAGGGATGTGCAGTTATTACTGTGGAAGGAGGGGCATTTCAAGTGGGATCGCCCTTAGGCATCTGAGCTGCCCCATGTCCAGTCTGCAAAGGACCATAATGGAGAAGGGACTGCCCCCCAAGGTGTAGGCACCAGAGGTCAGGCTCTCAAGACAATCAGGACCGAAGTCCCCTGGGGATCTGCACACAAACCCCATCCTAGTAACACCTGAGGAACCCTGGGTATTAATATCTGTGGAGGGCCAATCAGTTGATTTTCTTTTGGACACAGGGGCAACTTTCTTTTCACTAAAATCAGTGGTCTGCTTTCCTCCCAAACCACTACCATAATGGGGCTGTCTGGATGAGTCAAATGTTTTTTAATCATTGATATGAAGGATGCTTTCTAGAGTTAATTGATTCTTCCTGAGTGATCAATGCAAAGAAATAGAGGAAAATAATAAAATGGGAAAGACTAGAGATCTCTTCAAGAAAATTAGAGATACCAAGGGAACATTTCATGCAAAGATGGGCTCGATAAACGACAGAAATGGTATGGATCTAACAGAACCAGAAGATATTAAGAAGAGGTGGCAAGAATACATGGACGAACTGTACAAAAAGATCTTCACAACTCAGATAAACATGATGGTATGATCACTCACCTAGAGCCAGACATCCTGGAATGTGAAGTCAAGTGGGCCTTCAGATCAGATCAGATCAGTCGCTCAGTTGTGTCCAACTCTTTGCGAACCCCATGAATCTCAGCATGCCAGGCCTCCCTGTCTATCACCAACTCCCGGAGTTCACTGAGACTCACGTCCATCGAGTCAGTGATGCCATCCAGCCATCTCATCCTCTGTTGTCCCCTTCTCCTCTTGCCCCCAATCCCTCCCAGCATCAGAGTCTTTTCCAATGAGTCAACTCTTCACAAGAGGTGGCCAAAGTACTGGAGTGAGCCTTAGAAAGCATCAATACAAACAAAGCTAGTGGAAGAGATGGAATTCCAGTTGAGCTATTTCAAATCCTGAAAGATGATGCTGTGAAAGTGCTGCACTCAATATGCCATCAACTTGGAAAACTCGACAGTGGCCATAGGACTGGAAAAGGTCAGTTTTCATTCTAATCCCAAAGAAAGGCAATGCCAAAAAATGCTCAAACTACCACATAATTGCACTCATCTCACACGCTAGTAAAGTAATGCTCAAAATTCTCCAAGCCAGGCTTCAGCAATATGAACCGTGAATTTCCAAATGTTAAAGCTGGATTTAGAAAAGGTAGACGAACCAGAGATCAAATTGCCAACATGTGTTGGATCATGGAAAAAGCAAGAGAGTTCCAGAAAAACATCTATTTATGCTTTATTGACTATGCCAAAGCATTTGACTGTGTGGATCACAACAAACTGTGGAAAATACTTCAAGAGATGGGAATACCAGACCACTTGACCTGCCTCCTGAGAAATCTGTATGCAGGTCAAGAAGCAGCAGTTAGAACTGGACATGGAACAACAGACTGGTTCCAAAATCAGGAAAGGAGTATGTCAAGGCTATATATTGTCACCCTTCTTATTTAACTTATATGCAGAGTACATCATGAGAAATGCTGGACTGAATGAAGGACAAGCTAGAATCAAGATTGCCAGGAGAAATTTCAATAACCTCAGATATGCAGATGACATCACAGTTTTGGCAGAAAGCGACGAAGAACTAAAGAGCCTCTTGATGAAAGTGAAAGAGGAGAGTTAAAAAGTTGGCTTAAAGCTCAACATTCAGAAAACTAATATCATGGCATCCAGTCCCATCACTTCATGGCAAATAGGTGGGGAAACAGTGGGAACAGTGACAGACTATTTATTTTGGGCTCCAAAATCACTGCAGATGGTGACTGCAGCCATGAAATTAAAAGACATTTGTTCCTTGGAAGAAAACTTATGACCAACCTAGACAGCATATTAAAAAGCAGAGACATTAATTTTCCAACAAAGGTCCATCTAGTCAAAGCTATGGTTTTTCCAGTGGTCATGCATGGATGTGAGAGTTGGACTATAAAGAAAGCTGAGCACTGAAGAATTGATGCTTTTGAACCGTGGTGTTGGAAAAGACTCTGAAGAGTCCCTTGGAAAGCAAAGAGATCCAACCAGTCCATCCTAAAGGAAATCAGTTCTGAATATTCATTGGAAGGACTGATGTTGAAGCTGAAACTCAAATACTTTGGCCTCATGATGTGAAAAACTGACTCATTGGAAAGACCCTGATGCTGGGAAAGATCGAAGGCAGGAGGAGAAGGGGACGCCAGAGGATGAGATGGTTGGATGGCATCACCAACTCAATGGACGTGAGTTTGAGTAAACTCTGTGAGTTGGTGATGGACAGGGAAGCCTGGCTTCCTACAGTCCATGCCGTCGCAAAGAGTCGGACATGACTGAGCGACTGAACTGAACTGAACTGAACTTCTAGAGTTAAACCGATTTTAGATCATCCTCTACCTATGACTTTAAGACAATTGAAAGGCTTCTTGGGCATTACAGGCTACTGCCATATTTGGATCCCAGATTATGGGAAACATGCCCAGCCCTTTATATAAACTTATAACTGAAACTCAGCAGGCCCAAACCGACAAGCTGGTTTTATCTCTAGTTACTCAAAAGGCTATTAAGGCTCTTCAAATTGCTCTCTTGCAGGCTCCAACTTTGAGCTTGCCCAGAGGTTCAGAGTTTAGTTTGTTACTGAAAAAAGGCTTTGGCCACATTGCTTAAGGTAAATTGTTACTTTTGTTTTACTAATACCTAAAGCTCATAAGTTTACTAATGGGTGAAACTTTACTGTACTGACCTCTCATGATTTAAGTAGGATCTTAAACTCTAAAGTTCAGAGTGACAGTGGCTCTGTCTTTAAAGCTATTATAACTCAAGGGGTGTCAAAAGCTCTACGAATAGAAAATCACACTGTTCCTGGAGACTCCAATCTTCAGAAAAAGTTGAAAAGGCTAATGACATTATTAAAAGACATCCATGTAAGCTAACTCAAGAAACTCAAGACATTTGGTTTACAGTTCTACCCATAGCTTTAATGAGGGCTCAAACTGCAGCCCAAGAAGGGACTGTCTCTATGACAGACTGTTTTTGTGCACAGATATTTTCATAGATCCTGAAGCCTTAAAATTAACTATGTGACTCAGCTTTTAGCTTTTCAACAGACGTTATTGGGAGGCTAACTCCTAACCCAGTCTTTGAGTCAAACAAGACACTGTTTGAGCCAGGAACCTAGATGGGCCTATGTGGGCTTACTTCTGCTGACTCCAAAAGTCCTGAGTCTGCTGTTTGACTGTCAAAACAGTACGTTCCTGCCCTGGATTCATTTCTACACTGCATTCCACAATCAATCTAATTGCTGCATCTGCAGAGCACCCCCTCCTCATCTATTGAAGACTTCCCATGGTGGGTTTCTCTACTTCCAGGAAAGGACTTCAACTCTCTGATGACATCTAACAATCCTAAGATGGATTGATGTGACTATGGACATAATGAAACTTTTAATTTTGATTTTTAACTTGATTTAATGAATATTGTACCTTACATCTATAACTGTATAATGGGGTTTGCTTGTAACCATCTGGAAGCTTTTAAGTTGCAAATGGTTGCCCAGGCTCCTATGAGTGCCACAACCTCCTCTATCTATTACTTGGGGCCCCAGGATCAGAGACCCTCAATATGAGGGTTAGGAGAATATGTTGCCTCAACAATTGAGGGACCATGCCCCTCAACAACAGGAAATAGTTATGGAATGAAAATGATACCCCTTTCCCTTGGCAACATATTTCTCCTAAAAGAAAAGGGGGGAATGAGAGAGTCAGTTCCTAGGCAGGTTGATGAGAAGTTCGGGGGGTCCCTGAGGAGAGACAAGTCTGGGGTTCAAGAGGAGGAGGAAAGGACAAACATTTTTGTTTCTTCTCTACATTCCTTAGTCACATAAAAGTTTTTTTTTTTTTTCTTTAAGCCCTGAACTAATGATTACACAACAAACAACTCAGTTTAAACTCTGTTCAGTTCAGTCGCTCAGTCGTGTCCAACTCTTTGCTACCCCATGAATCGCAGCATGCCAGGCCTCCCTGTCCATCACCAACTCCTGGAATGTACTCATACTCAAGTCCATCGAGTTGGTGATGCCATCCAGCCATCTCAGCCTCTGTCATCACCTTCTTCTCCTGCCCCCAATCCCTCCCAGCATCAGAGTCTTTTCCAATGAGTCAACTCTTCACATGAGGTGGCCAAAGTATTAAGGTTTGAGCTTTAGAATCAGTCCTTCCAATGAACACCCAGGACTGATCTCCTTTAGAATGGACTGGTTGGATCTCCTAGCAGTCCAAGGCACTCTCAAGAGTCTTCTCCAACACCACATTCCAAAAGCATCAATTCTTTGGCGCTCAGCTTTCTTTATAGTCCAACTCTCACATCTATACATGACCACTAGATAAACCATAGCCTTGAGTAGATGGACCTTAGTTGACAAAATAATGTCTCTTCTTTTGAATATGTTCTCTAGGTTGGTCATAACTTTCCTTCCAAGGAGTAAGCGACTTTTAATTTCATGGCTGCATCCACCATCTGCAGTGATTTTGCAGCCAAAAAAAATAAAGTCTGACACTGTTTCCACTGTTTCCCCATCTATTTCCCATGAAGTGATGGGACCAGATGCCATGATCTTCGTTTTCTGAATGTTGAGCTTTAAGCCAGCTTTTTCCCTCTCCTCTTTCACTTTCATCAGGAGGCTTTTTAGTTCCTCTTCACTTTCTGCCATAAGCGTGGTGTCATCTGCATATCTGAGGTTATCGATATTTCTCCTGGCAATCTTGATTCCAGTTTGTGCTTCTTCCAGCCCAGCATTTCTCATGATGTACTCTATGCTATGCTATGCTAAGTCACTTCAGTAGAAGTTAAATAAGCAGGGTGACAATATACAGCCTTGACGTACTCCTTTTCCTATTTGGAACCAGTCTGTTGTTCTTTATCCAGTTCTAACTGTTGCTTCCTGACCTGCATATAGGTTTCTCAAGAGGCAGGTCAGGTGGTCTGGTATTCCCATCTCTTTCAGAATTTTCCACAGTTTATTGTGATCCACACAGTTAAAGGCTTTGGCATAGTCAATAAAGCAGAAATAGATGTTTTTCTGGATCTCTCTTGCTTTTTCTATGATCTAGCAGATGTAATTTTGATCTCTGGTTCCTCTGCCTTTTCTAAAGCCAGCTTGAACATCTGGAAGTTCACAGTTCACATATTGCTAAAGCATGGCTTGGATAATTTTGAGCTTTGCTTTACTAGCATGTGAGATGAGTGCAATTGTGTGGTAGTTTGAGCATTCTTTGGCATTGCCTTTCTTTGGGATTGGAATTAAAACTGATCTTTTCCAGTTCTGTGGCTACTGCTGAGTTTTCCAATTTTGTTGGCATATTAAACTCTGTACTAAGGATTATATAACAACAGTGTATCCTGCTTGAGGACAATTTCTCCTTCCTGAAAACCTTCTGGCTAATCCTGTAAATTGTGGGAGTGGGTCTGGTAAAATTTTGACAAACTTGAGACAGTCTTTTGATTTATTGTAATAATTAATTTAAAGCTATATAACTCCCTTGCTAACACTAGCAAGGGGGGCACTCTCTATCCCTTTTCTGATGTCTGTGTCAGAAGCTTTCTCTGTCAATTTTCTTTAATAAAACGCTGCTACACAAAAGCTCTTGAGTGATCAACGCTGGTCCCTGGTCCGGAAGCTGAATGTTCTTCTTTGGAGATCAGGAATCTGACATTGTTCACCTTGAGCTATCATTCTGATGAATAGATATGGTTTTAGACCCATCCAGTGTTTCAGGAAGCACTAGGCGAATATGACACAGACAAGCTAGGGAATATACTTTGAGAAACACTGATTTAAATTGTACTGCTATTCATTGTGCCTGAGAGGTAAGTGAATACTCAAGTAATCAACTCATCAACTAATCAACACTAACCTAGAGACTTACCTATGACCTAGTTAGGTCATAGAAACATGTGCATATAGCCTTTATGAAATACTCACATTTTTTCCTTCCTACTGTATCCTATTTAGTAAAATGGTGACTCTTGTTTCTTACATATGCAGTTGAATAAGGTAAGAACAAAGCTTATTGGCATAATTATCAATGATGATTATAAAAGAAGTATAAAATAATTATACTTGGAGATATAGCCTTCTAATTGCAAAAAAAATAGAAAAATACATTTTATGTGGTAAACTCAAAGAAACTTTTCATAGAAGACTGAGGTTTTTACATATATATGTAAATAAATATATATATATATATATATATATATATATGTTTTCCATGAAGTTTCAATATTTTCTTCTTGCATACCAACAAATCATAAGTGTTATATTCTCAACTGTCCCAGTAGCCTTATATGTCTTGTCCAGTTTGTATGGTTTGATTCGCTTTCTCTTAGATGTCAACTAAAGTACTTGGTTGGCACATAATTAAAGGATCAATAATTCTCCTAAAGTGAAACAAGACTGTTCTTTTTCAGTTCTGACATTAGCTGATATTTCTCCAAGAGTGATTTTTGGTTGGTACTTTCCAGGCACAATGTTAAAGTGGTTTTTAGGCTTCCTTACCCTCAAATGGCAGGGAAAATGCTTTAATGGATAGGCTGGCCTCAATTTCAAGTTTTTCCATCATAATTTGTATTTAAATGGTGGTTCTCTTGGTAGTGTTCATCTATTTGATTATCTCGAATGTATACATGCACATCTCAGGAACCTGTTTTGATTTTGTTGTAGGTTGATGTCATTGATTATTTTCTTTACAACTCATATGGAAATTTCTTGTAACACCTAGAGGGTCCCCTAAGGGTCTCTAACCTCCCTGGCATTATTGAGTACTTTTTCCAGTGAACAATTGCCAACATACATTTGCAAGAGCTTTCAAAGCTGATGTTCATAGGAAACACGTACAGATCTCGACAATATAGATATGTACTCACTGAATCTGAAACAGGGACTGAGGCCATGTACTTCTATCAAGCTCCCAGGCATATGCTTGATGCTGCCAGTTTGTGAACCGAAAGTTCTGCAAATGCACAAAGAGCATTTGGCTCTTGCCAAGTGCTACAATCTGCTGTTGATCACATTTCCAGACATATACCCTATATACTCAACTGCATATGCTTCTGTTGAGTGTGGCAGTCTCCTCAGAAAATTCTCATCGATGATAATGATAATGTACTTGACATCAACTCTGTAGTCATTAAACATTTTTTATCTCTAAAATCTAGTTCCAAGAAAATATCTTATAATTATGATTTGATCTTGGAAAACTGTCAGCACACTAAGTGTGCCAAGTCTTTGTCATCCTTCAGAGATTTTTAAAGACTATCTTAGAAATTGTTGTTTACTTCTAAGAGCATTCATGGAAAGACAAAACGAGGATAAGATACACCATACTGAAATTATATTCACTGAAATGTTGCATAGAATATTTCTTAGAGGTGTTACAACAGCAATTTTATCTTCTTCATTTAAAAATATATGTTTTTCTAAATGTTTTATTGTTCATATATATTAATTTTTTAATAATTGTTATGAATTTTCAAAATCCTAGAATAACTTGTGTCTTTTCTTAAACCTCATGGAAAATACCCACAATTTGCCATGATTTCTTACTCCTTGTTTCCTTGTTATTTATCACATTTTGCTATTTTCCTAGCAGTACTTCCTGGAGAGACATTTTTTTAAACTTTTTATTTTGTATTGGAGCACAGCCGATTAACAATGCTGTAGTAGTTTTAGGTGGACAGCAAAGGGACTCAGCCATACATATACATGTATTTATTGGAGAAACATTTTTACAACTCCACATTTCTTAACACTTTGTTAGTGACATGACGTATACGCAGGATCTACCTGTTGATTGATCGCCAATTTTCTAGCTTTACTGAATTTGTATGTAGACTGTTTGAAAAGAAATTTAACACATCAAGTAGCTTAAAATCACCAAGATATCTGATATAATTATACAGGTTTTTTATTAAATACTGAAGTTTCCATCCCACATAAGGGTATAGTTCTGTGGTTTAGTGCATGCCAAGAGAAAATAGATGGCAAGATATCAATAAAAACCCATGTAGAAAAATTTAGTGGCTAATACTCATAACCTCAACTCTTAACTCACTTGTCTGCACACATAGAAATGACTGTAATTCTGACCAGTCTAGGCTATTGATGGGCTGACACTGAGTAGATTCTGAGATGACAAACTAAATGGTGTTCCCACTCCAGAGAAGATGCTAGTGAAAAGACTGAAATTAGATGGGGTAGTTGCAGATCACATTAAATATCATTTCCTTTGTTTCTGCCAAGTTCTGCCAATTCGTTTAGCTTGATTTAAAGAACATATGATGAAAATGGAGAACAGTTTCTAATCACAGCAATTAATTACCTAGGACTAAATTCAAAGAGATTTTCTAATTAAAATTTCAAAGTATCTTAAATCTAGTGTCATGCTCAAATGATGAGGCAACGCAGGCATTTTTTAGAACAGCCTACAAGACATCAAGGAAGAACAGATATTCCAAGTATACAGAAAAGTAGATTCTTGTTTAAAATGTTCTCAGAGTCTCAATCCATTGGAGGAAGCCATTCTTATCCTAGTTGTAAGTACAAAATCAGACATGGAGCTGCTGTGAGTGATCTGTGGAACTGGTCAAGAAACACATGTTATGCAGAAAACAAATGTAAACTGTCAGGACATGATGAGATCCAAGAATAACCAACAGGGATGAGCGGTAAATAAGTTGCACTTACATAGTCATTCAACAAATATCTACTAGCTGCATTTTACATGTCATGTACTCTTCTAGGTACTGGCATATATCAGTAAATTAAATGGACATATCCCTACTTTTGTGGAGTTTATATACAAGCAGATTCAGAAAGATGGGAAATGATGTAACAAATAAGTAGTTTTACTATATTTTTGTGTGTGAGAAAATAAGTGATACAGATAAAAGGAAAGTAGGAAGAGGAGAGTACTGGTTATGGGATGGAAGTGAGGAGGGTTGCAATTTTAAGTAAAGCTGTCTGGGTAATCCTCATTGTTGTTTAGTTGCTAAGTTGAGTCTGACTCTTTGTGTACAGACTCTGTGTACTGTAGTCCACCAGCTTCCTCTTTAAGAAAGAGTATTATTTGAAAAAGACTCAGAAAAAGTGAGTGAATGAGTCATGTGGCTCTTTGGTGGAAAAACTGCCTCTTCCCTAGTGCAAATCCCTAATGCCTAGAGTATTCTTGACACATTCTAGGATCGTCAAAGAAGCCTGTGTGTCTAGCATGGAGTCAGCATGTGGGAGATGTCATAGGATTTGGTTCTATCGATGTGACAGGCTCAGATCATGTAGATCATTGTAAGCCAAAGTAAGGCTTTGGCTACTTGACACATGTTCACATTTCAACAGTAATCCTAGTCTTCATTCTCTCTATACTTCCTTCTAGCCTATCTTTTGCCTGTTACACCAGGTGTTTCTTGACTTCTTACTTTTGCATTCCAGTCCCCTATAATGAAAAGGACATCTTTTTGGGGTGTTAGTTCTAAAAGGTCTTGTAGGTATTCATAGAACCGTTTAACTTCAGCTTCTTCAGTGTTACTGGTTGGGGCATAGACTTGTATTACTGTGATATTGAATGATTTGCCTTGGAAATGAACTGAGATCATTCTGTCATTTTTGAGATGGCATCCAAGTACTGCATTTTGGACTCTTTTGTTGACCATGATGGCTACTCCATTTCTTGGCCTTGGAATATGGAATGAAGCAGGCAAAGACTAATAGAGTTTTACGAAGAAAATGCACTGGTCATAGCAAACACCCTCTTCCAACAACACAAGAGAAGACTACACATGGACATCACCAGATGGTCAACACCGAAATCAGATCAATTACATTCTTTGCAGACAAATATGGAGAAGCTCTACACAGTCAACAAAAACAAGACCAGAAGCTGACTGTGGCTCAGACCATGAACTCCTTATTACCAAATTCAGACTTAAATTGAAGACAGTAGGGAAAACCACTAGACCATTCAGGTGTGACCTAAATCAAATCCCTTATGATTATACAGTGGAAGTGAGAAATAGATTTAAGAGCCTAGATCTGATAGATAGAGTGCCTGATGAACTATGGAATGAGGTTCGTGACATTGTACAGGAGACAGGGATCAAGACCATCCCCATGGAAAAGAAATGCAAAAAAGCAAAATGGCTGTCTGGGGAGGCCTTACAAATAGCTGTGAAAAGAAGAGAAGCAAAAAGCAAAGGAGAAAAGGAAAGATATAAACATCTGAATGCAGAGTTCCAAAGAATAGCAAGAAGAGATAAGAAAGCCTTCTTCAGCGATCAATGCAAAGAAATAGAGGAAAACAACAGAATGTGAAAGACTAGGGATCTCTTCAAAAAAATCAGAGATACCAAAGGAACATTTCATGCAAAGATGGGCTCGATAAAGGATAGAAATGGTATGGACCTAACAGAAGCAGAAGATATTAAGAAGAGGTGGCAAGAATACACAGAAGAACTGTACAAAAAAGATCTTCATGACCAAGATAATCACGATGGTGTGATCACTGACCTAGAGCCAGACATCCTGGAATGTGAAGTCTAGTGGGCCTTAGAAAGCATCACTATGAACAAAGCTAGTGGAGGTGATGGAATTCCAGTGGAACTATTCCAAGTCCTGAAAGATGATGCTGTGAAAGTGCTGCACTCAATATGCCAGCAAATTTGGAAAACTCAGCAGTGGCCACAGGACTGGAAAAGGTCAGTTTTCATTCCAATCCCAAAGAAAGGCAATGCCAAGGAGTGCTCAAACTACCGAACAATTGCACTCATCTCTCACGCTAGTAAAGTAATGCTCAAAATTCTCCAAGCCAGGCTTCAGCAATATGTGAACCGTGAACTTCCTGATGTTCAAGCTGGTTTTAGAAAAGGCAAAGGAACCAGAGATCAAATTGCCAACAACTGGCAATTTGAAAAGCAAGAGAGTTCCAGAAAAACATCTATTTCTGCTTTATTGACTATGCCAAAGCCTTTGACTGTGTAGATCACAATAGACTGTGGAAAATCCTGAAAGAGATGGGAATACCAGACCACCTGACCTGCCTCTTGAGAAATTGTATTCAGGTCAGGAAGCAACAGTTAGAACTGGTCATGGAACAACAGACTGGTTCCAAATAGGAAAAGGAGTACGTCAAGGCTGTATATTGTCACCCTGTTTATTTAACTTATATGCAGAGTACATCATGAGAAACGCTGGACTGGAAGAAGCGCAAGCTGGAATCAAGATTGCCAGGAGAAATATCAATAACCTCAGATATACAGATGACACCACCCTTATGGCAGAAAGTGAAGAGGAATAAAAAAGCCTCTTGATGAAAGTGAAAGTGGAGAGTGAAAAAGTTGGCTTAAAGCTCAACATTCAGAAAATGAAGATCATGGCATCCGGTCCCATCACTCATGGGAAATAGATGGGGAAACAGTGGAAACAGTGTCAGACTTTATTTTTTTTGGCTGCAAAATCACTGCAGATGGTGGATGCAGCCATGAAATTAAGACGCTTACTCCTTGGAAGGAAAGTTATGACCAACCTAGATAGCATATTCAAAAGCAGAGACATTACTTTGCCAACAAAGGTCTGTCTAGTCAAGGCTATGGTTTTTCCTATGGTCATGTATGGATGTGAGAGTTGGACTGTGAAGAAGGCTGAGTGCCGAAGAATTGATGCTTTTGAACTATGGTGTTGGAGAAGACTCTTGAGAGTCCCTTGGACTGCAAGGAGATCCAACCAGTTCATTCTGAAGGAGATCAGCCCTGGGATTTCTTTGGAAGGAATGATGCTAAAGCTGTAACTCCAGTACTTTGGCCACCTCATGCGAAGAGTTGACTCATTGGAGAAGACTCTGATATTGGGAGGGATTGGGGGCAGGAGGATCAGATGGCTGGATGGCATCACTGACTCGATTGTCGTGAGTTTCAATGAACTCTGGGAGTTGGTGATGGACAGGGAGGCCTGGCGTACTGTGATTCATGGCGTCCTAAAGAGTCTGACACAACTGAGTGACAGAACTGAACTGAGCCTACCTTTTAACATGAGTTAATATCTTTAAGCCTGTTTATATGGTGTCTTTTCTTGCTTCCTGTGCTCTTGCAATAAGAATAAACTTGATTTATGTCTTTGCATATTCCAATTCATGCTAAACTCAATGGGCATATTTGTTTTCCTATGGTACAGGGTTTTTTTTCTGTAAACTCATCATCTATGTTTGTCATTACTTCTAGAATTAAATCAAAACTTCTTTCTTGACCTTGCAGGATCTGACTCCTACCTACTTCTCAACCTAAAAGTTTCCTGTGCATCATTCAGTGCAGGCTGTGTGTTAAGTCGCTTCATCGTGTCTGATTCTTTGGGATCCTATGGACCATACTCCTTCAGGATCCTAGTCCATAGAATTCTCCAGGCAAAAATAGTGGAGTGGCTTTCCTTCTCCAGGGGATCTTCCTGACCCAGGGATAGAACCCATGTATTTAAAGTCTCCTGCATTGCAGGCCTGTTCTTTACCCCTAGTGCCACCTGGGAAACCTTTCTTCTCTCCAATTTGTATCTCTTTGCTCATGCCACTTTTTAAACATCTTCTCTCCTCAACACCTTTCCATTCTTCATATCTTCCCAAATGTCAGAGCCATCTTTATCATCACCCGTAATCTCAGCAATAAGTGACATCTCATGTTTCCAAACCTCTAGCACTTTACTTTTACTTCTCCTAGGATAGATCCTAGGGTCTGAAATATTGTTAAGTGGACTCAAAATCTGTTGGGAGTTAAATCTGTGTCTTATTCATGTTTTTATTCCCCACAGAATGTGGAAATATTAGTGTACTTATAAATATTGATAGAATGAATTTCAGCACTCAATCTGTAAGCATAGGTAGGGTTTTAACATTATTGACACAAACCCATACTGGACATAATGATCAGTCCTCCATCTTGACCCATGGGCCTTTAACTTTGGATTACAGATACCTTTGTACTCTTTATGACTGCCCATGCTTCAAGCCCAAGACAAGGAATACAGGATTAATTTAGGAATCCATCATATTTTTAAAGCCATGACAACTTGCTGTATCATAAATATAGCAGATCACCCAGAAGCATAAATAATGGAAATGCTGCCTTGAGGGCAATAAAAGTGATTGATGCTCTGAGTTGCTGTTAACCCTGGTTATCCTTGTTCCATGTGGATCTTTGTTGCCTTCCTCTCTGCCTGAGATTGGAACTGCAGAAGCAATATCTGTGAAAAAAATCAGATGTCAGACATCCACTGCGCTTTTCTAGTCTGAATTTGCAAATAAGGGATAAGGTGTCTGATTCAGAATAAACTAGGTTCACACATACAGATGCGTTCTTATTATATTCACATTATTAATTGAGGAGCACTGAATTGAGGTAGGATATTAGGTAGGTAAGCAGATGTTGAATGAATTCCATTTAGGTTCTGATACGCTGAAAATAGATATTTTGCTGAAAATTTGGTCCAAGAAGCATCATATTAGAAAGGAAAGAATGCTATCGGACGGTAAGAATGCATGATTCTCATTCTATTTTTGCTACTAATTATTTTCATTAGGTAGTGTGAGTTTCTCAGCCTCTTCCATCATGTCTCTGGCCCTGTATATATGCAGTCATAGAAGAGAGACAAGCCTACTATGAATTATGAACTATGTGCCTACTTTATGCAAAATGCTTTACAAAACTTTTCTGATTCTAAGCTTTTGAATGATCTGCTATGATGTCCATCTTACAGATGATAAGATTGGGGTTCAGAGAAGCTATGTCACTTTCCCATGATTATGTGAAAATAAAAGGAAAATCTGAATTCTAGCTAATTCTAGCCAAAGGTTATAATGAAAACTGAATACGTGAAAGTTAAAAAAAGAATAAAATAACTTGTTCCTGTTCTAACATTCTCTGATTGTCATCCGATAGTACTGTGGAGTTTTATATACAATGGCGAGTACTAAGACTAGAGCGATGATTTTGCTAACTCTTAATCCCTCGTCAATCTCTGATTCCTTTATGCAGGAGAAAAAGTCTGCTGTTTAAAAACTTCCCAAATCAAGTCATACCAGAAGGGGTAATTATTGATTGGCTAGCCAATAAGAGCACTTCCATTTTCAATTAAAAAACAAACAAACAAAAAACAAAGATCATGTCAAAATAATATTCAGTTTCATCAATATGAATTCTTTCATTGGGACCTTCTGCAGATTGGAATTCTGATTTGGGGAAACTTCTATATCTAGCACAGTGGGGAGCTTGAACTTGGTTTTCTTGGAGGTCTTTTAAAATGAGCAGTTTTATTTTTCTCTGTTAGAGAAGCAACAAAGCATGTGCTTTTCTATCTCTAGGTCTGTGTTCATATTAGCACTGCCTGAACTGTGGTACGTCACCCCTTCTTTATCCAAAATGTTTGTTCATCTCTTAAGATCCTGTTCAATGTCTTCTTTTCCAGGAGGTTTTCTATAGGCACTAAACCTATTATGCCATTCTAGCCCCCATCAGTTCTGTTTTTCATTAGAATTACCTTACTATAACAAATAAATCCTTATATTCCCAGGAGGGCCTAGTGCAGTATTTTATAAAGAGTATCATTTTAATGTTAATTTGTGTTAGAAATCAATGAATCTATTATATAATTCATAAATTATGAGGATTAAATGGTGAAGGAGGGAAGGTACTGCCTTAGACTGGTTCACTCACAGATAAACCCATCAGAAATAGAGTCCAGCCGGGCTCAAGCCTGACCTGCTAAGTTCTTTCTCCACTTTGTTTTCTATGACTCCCCCACAGCATTCACCCTCCATCACAGTGAGTGCAATTCACAAACAAACTTACCGGGCAATTAGACAATTTGTCCGTAAAGTAGATGTCTGAGAGTGGCAGGAAGGCACATGGACATATAAGTTCCCTAACAGGGTAATTGTCTGAGTGTCTACAGAGTTACTTATGCTAATCACTCATCTCTCTCAACTGCAGAGGCCAGTCTGTTGCCAAGAAGCCTGGGAGAGAGTATTGTTTTGCTAAAAATACTTTCCTTTCAGGAAGGGGGATGTCAGTTCTCCCTCTTCTTTAGGATCTGAGGTTCAATTTCATGGCATTTAGAGATGATCTCAGAGAAACCAATGGCACCCCACTCCAGTACTCTTGCCTGGAAAATCCCATGGACAGAGAAGCCTGGTGGGCTGCAGTCCATGGGGTCACTAAGAGTCGGACATGACTGAGCGACTTCACTTTCAATTTTCACTTTCATGCATTGGAGAAGGAAATGGCAACCCACTCCAGTGTTCTTGCCTGGAGAATCCCAGGGATGGGGAAGCCTGGTGGGCTGCCATCTAAGGGGTTGCACAGAGTCAGACATGACTGAAGCAACTTAGCAGTAGCAGAGATGATCCAAGCCAGTTTGGACAGAGTCACAGCTTCTCATCTGCATTGTACACTCAGGCACGTGAGACATGGTATTCAGCCTTTGAACTGCATTTAGCAACACACAGAAACATAGGAGCACACAGAAACCAAAAATGTCTCTTTGAGATGAAAGTGGTGACAAGAGAAAGAAAGAAGAGGTGACTCAGACAATGTGGGATGTTCACCTCTTGCTCGTGTCTCAGCTTTAATGTACTTCCTAGAGAGCCCACTTTCTCTCCACATTTTCAACTAGTAATTGCTCGAAAATCTTCTCTAAAGAAATGATTAAGATCCTCATGCCATTCTCAATTAAACCATGTGGGCAAAAAGGCAACAGTCAAAGTATTAATAAATACTTCAAAAAGTTTGTCAGCAGTAACTTTTAGACAACTGACTGGTTCTAAAGCTCTGAAGTGGGACAGAGCAAACCCTTGTGAATTCAGTCAACAGTCTGGAATGAGCCTCCCCTGACACTGACAGTTGTTTTCTTTCTTCCTGATGGAGTTCATTTTGGTCTTACTCTGACTCCCAGAGGAGATCAATCCAGAAACCCAGTGTGCCCCATCAGTGTGTTATAGCTCAGAGATCAAGAAATGAACACTGTTTCATGTATTGTACAATGATCATAGGAGTCACTTCTTCATGGCCCTTCCTTCTCTCCCACCCCAGTGAGGAGAGGAAAGTAGCAAGTGGCTGTCTGAACACATGTTTGTAACCTTGGGGATAATAGAGGCTCCTGTTGTGGGTGAGCAACTAGGGATTCTATTCCTGGCCTTCAACCATCGTCTTGGTCTCAGAGGAGTCCTGAAAGTCCTTTACAGAGACAAAAGCAAGGGTTGGGGGTAGAGGGAGTCTCTTTTTTCAAACCTACAACAAGAAAAAGTTCTATGGCAGGAAAAGGCTCTGCTAGTCATACAGTCATGGGTAGCTAAAAAAACAAACAAAAATCTATGCCAGTCAAGCCAGGATTCTAACATGTCTTTAAATGTATGAGATTTTCCTGGTTTTCTTTTCTTCTTCTTTTTTTTTTTTTTAATTTTGGAATTTACAGCATAGAAGTAGTCTACAATCACCCATAGTAAACCTGCCTGCTAGTCCAGATTTTCTGGCTTTCCCAATTTGTAAGGTCTAATTAAAAGCAATAACCTTTTTTTTCCAGAGGGACTTTCTCTACGCCAGAGGCTAAGTTGCAACAACTTGCTTGACTAGTTTTGCAACTTTACAAGAGTCTGGGGAATTCAGTCTCCCCCAAAACATGCTGTGTTACTGTGTGATTAAAGTGTTTCCAGACTTATACTCAGAGCCAGAAACAGAAACAGGCTTCTACTGCCCTCCCTGACCTTGAACAGGGGCCTATTTACTGGGGACTGAGTCTTTCCCTATAATAGAACTTTTCCTTGTGATAGGTTTGAAAAAAAGAGACTCTCCCCACCTTGTTTTTGTCTCAATAAAGGACTTTCAGGACTCCTCAGAGACCAAGAAAATGATCGAAGGCCAGGAATAGAATCCCTAGTTGCTCACCCACAACAGGAGCCACTGTTATCCCCAGAGTTACAAACGCGTGTTCAAACAGCCACTTGCTACTGTCCTCTCTACAGCCATCCTTCTCTCACTGGGGTGGGAGAGAAGGAAGGGCCATGAAGAAGGGACTCCTATGATCATTGCACAATACATGAAACAGTGTTCATTTATTGATCTGTGAGCTGTAACACACCGTTGGGGGCACACTGGATCTCTAGATTGATTACTGTGGGACTGGGGAGGAAAATCCAGCATTCTTTGATGAGAGATTTAAAGGATATCCTTGCAGTACAAATGAATGAATTCTACAAAAGCATTGCTTGTTTTAAGATTGTGTGTGGGTGCTAAGTTGCTTCAGTCATGTCCAGCTCTGTGCAACCTTATGGACTGTAGCCTGCCCAGCTCCTCTGTCTATGGGATTCTCCCAGCAAAAACACTCTAGGAGTGGGTTGCCATGCCCTCATCTAGGGCATCTTGCCGATCCAGGGAGAGAACCCACATCTCTTACATCTCCTGCATTGGCTGGCAAGTTCTTTACCACTACCACTACTTAAGACACACGTAAGATTGCATGCTGCTGCTGAGTCACTTCAGTCGTTCCAACTCTGTGCGACCCCATAGACGGCAGCCCACCAGGCTCCCCCGTCCCTGGGATTCTCCAGGCAAGAACACTGGAGTGGGTTGCCATTTCCTTCTCCAATGCATGAAAATGAAAAGTGAGAGTGAAGTCACTCAGTCGTGTCCGACCCTCAGCGACCCCATGGACTGCAGCCTACCAGGCTCCTCCGTCCATGGGATTTTCCAAGCAAGAGTACTGGAGTGGGGTGCCATAGAAGCAGCTTAAATTCATCATCAAAAGGACATATTCTGCAAGAGGAAAAGGAAAATATTAACAAATGGGAAACAAACCTATTAATACAAAAGTTATAACCAAAGTTGTTGAAAAACTACTAATGTAGAAGATGGATAAGTCAAAGAATAGGAATTATTTGCCATGTTAATTTAAGTAGGGATAGTTTCTGGTTGTGCAGGAGAACTTTTGGAGATGATCAAATCCAGTAGTTTCTCATAGAGCAAGCAGTTGCAAAGATCTCCTAGTGTCTTATTTGCTATTGTGAGTATGACTCATGGTGTCTTGAGGATAACCTGGCTACTTCCTGATGCACTCATTAATCCACCCCTTGCTGCAAAACCTTGAGCTTTCGTTATATGTCCTGAAGCATCAATTTCTCATTACAAAATAAAGAGATCTACCAAAGTGATCATTAAGTTTTCTTAAAACGTGCTATTAAACTATCTTTATTAATTTTGTTCTATAGATGTGTGTCATGTACTATATTTGCAAATCAGATCAGATCAGATCAGTCGCTCAGTCGTGTCCGACTCTTTGTGACCCCATGAACCGCAGCACGCCAGGCCTCCCTGTCCATCACCAGCTCCCGGAGGTCACTCAGACTCGCATCCATCGAGTCAGTGATGCCATCCAGCCATCTCATCCTCTGTCGTCCCCTTCTCCTCCTGCCCTCAATCCCTCCCAGCATCAGAGTCTTCTCCAATGAGTCAACTCTTCGCGTGAGGTGGCCAAAATACTGGAGTTTCAGCTTTAGCATCATTCCTTCTAAAGAAATTCCAGGATTGATCTCCTTCAGAATGGACTGGTTGGATCTTCTTGCAGTCCAAGGGACTCTCAAGAGTCTTCTCCAACACCACAGTTCAAAAGCATCAATTCTTCGGTGCTCAGCCTTCTTCACAGTCCAGCTCTCACATCCATACATGACCACAGGAAAGACCATAGCCTTGAATAGGCGAACCTTTGTTGGCAAAGTGATGTTTCTGCTTTTGAATATGCTATCTAGGTTGGTCATAACTTTCCTTCCAAGGAGTAAGCGTCTTTTAATTTCATGGCTGCAGTCACCATCTGCAGTGATTTTGGAGCCCAGAAAAACAAAGTCTGACACTGTTTCCGCTGTTTCCCCATCTATTTCCCATGCAGTGATGGGACCAGATGCCATGATCTTCGTTTTCTGAATGTTGAGCTTTAAGCCAACCTTTTCACTCTCCACTTTCACTTTCATCAAGAGGCTTTTTAGTTCCTTTTCACTTTCTGCCATAAGAGTGGTGTCATCTGCATATCTGAGGTTATTGATATTTCTCCCGGCAATCTTGATTCCAACTTGTGTTTCTTCCAGTCCAGCATTTCTCATGATGTACTCTGCATATAAGTTAAATAAACATGGTGACAATATGCAGCCTTGACGTACTCCTTTTCCTATTTGGAACCAGTCTGTTGTTCCATGACCAGTTCTAACTGTTGCTTCCTGACCTGCATACAGATTTCTTAAGAGGCAGATCAGGTGGTCTGGTATTCCCATCTCTTTCAGAATTTTCCACAGTTTATTGTGATCCACACAGTCAAAGGCTTTGGCATAGTCAATAAAGCAGAAATAGATGTTTTTCTGGAACTCTCTTGCTTTTTCCATGATCCAGCGGATGTTGGCAATTTGATCTCTGGTTCCTCTGCCTTTTCTAAAACCAGCTTGAACATCAGGAAGTTCACGGTTCACATATTGCTGAAGCCTGGCTTGGAGAATTTTGAGCATTACTTTACTAGCGTGTGAGATGAGTGCAATTGTTCGGTAGTTTGAGCACTCCTTGGCATTGCCTTTCTTTGGGATTGGGATGAAAACTGACCTTTTCCAATCTTGTGGCCACTGCTGAGTTTTCCAAATTTGCTGGCATATTGAGTGTAGCACTTTCACAGCATCATCATTCAGGACTTGGAATAGCTCCACTGGAATTCCATCACCTCCACTAGCTTTGTTCGTAGTGATGCTTTCTAAGGCCCATTTGACTTCACATTCCAAGATGTCTGGCTCTAGGTCAGTGATCACATCATCATGATTATCTAGGTCTTGAAGCTCTTTTTTGTACAGTTCTTCTGTGTATTCTTGCCACCTCTTCTTAATATCTTCTGCTTCTGTTAGGTCCACACCATCTCTGTCCTTTATCATGCCCATCTTTGCATGAAATGTTCCCTTGGTATCTCTGATTTTCTTGAAGAGATCCCTAGTCTTTGCCATTCTGTTGTTTTCCTCTATTTCTTTGCATTGATCACTGAAGAAGGCTTTCTTATCTCTTCTTGCTATTCTTTGGAACTCCGCATTTAGATGTTTATATCTTTCCTTTTCTCCTTTGCTTTTTGCTTCTCTTCTTTTCACAGCTATTTGTAAGGCCTCCCTCCCCAGACAGCCATTTTGCTTTTTTGCATTTCTTTTCCATTGGGATGGTCTTGATCCCTGTCTCCTGTACAATGTCGCGAACCTCATTCCATAGTTCATCAGGCACTCTATCTATCAGATCTAGGCCCTTAAATCTATTTCTCACTTCCACTGTATAATCTTAAGGGATTTGATTTAGGTCATACCTGAATGGTCTAGTAGTTTTCTCTACTTTCTTCAATTTCAGTCTGAATTTGGCAATAAGGAATTCATGGTCCGAGCCACAGTCAGCTCCTGGTCTTGTTTTTGCTGATTGTATAGAGCTTCTCCATCTTTGGCTGCAAAGAATATAATCGATCTGATTTCGGTGTTGACCATCTGGTGATGTCCATGTATAGAGTCTTCTCTTGTGTTGTTGGAAGAGGGTATTTGCTATGACCAGTGCATTTTCTTGGCAAAACTCTATTAGTCTTTGCCCTGCTTCATTCCGTATTCCAAGGCCAAATTTGCCTGTTACTCTAGGTGTTTCTTGGCTTCCTACTTTTGCATTCCAGTCCCCTATAATGAAAAGGACATCTTTTTGGGGTGTTAGTTCTAAAAGGTCTTATAGGTCTTCATAGAACCTTTCAACTTCAGCTTCTTCGGCGTTACTGGTTGGGGCATAGATTTGGATTACTGTGACATTGAATGGTTTGCCTTGGAAACGAACAGAAATCATTCTGTCATTTTTGAGATTGCATCCAAGTACTGCATTTCGGACTCTTTTGTTGACCATGATGGCCACTCCATTTCTTCTGAGGGATTCCTGCCCACAGTAGTATATATAATTGTCATCCGAGTTAAATTCACCCATTCCAGTCCATTTTAGTTCACTAATTCCTAGAATGTCAACATTCACTCTTGCCATCTCTTGTTTGACCACTTCCAATTTGCCTTGATTCATGGACCTGACATTCCAGGTTCCTATGCAGTATTGCTCTTTACAGCATCGGACTTTGCTTCTATCACCAGACACATCCACAGCTGGGTATTCTTTTTGTTTTGGCTCCATCCTTTCATTCTTTCTGGAGTTATTTCTCCACTGATCTCCAGTAGCATATTGGGCCCTTACTGACCTGGGGAGTTTCTCTTTCAGTATCCTATCATTTTGTCTTTTCATACTGTTCATGGGGTTCTCAAGGCAAGAATACTGAAGTGGTTTGCCATTCCCTTCTCCAGCGGACCACACCCTGTCATATCTCTCCACCATGACCGGCCCATCCCAGGTTGCCCCTCGGGCATGGCTTAATCTCATTGAGTTAGACAAGGGTGTGGTCCTTGTGTGATTAGATTGACTAGTTATCTGTGAGAATGGTTTTAGTGTATTTGCTCTCTGATGCCCTCTTTCAAGACCTACTGTCTTACTTGGGTTTCTCTTACCTTGGACGTGGGGTATCTCATCCCGTCTGCTCCTGGCTGCTCCCGGCCAGCGAAGCACAGCCATCGCACCTTACCTTGTACGAGGGGTCTCTCCTCACCGCCGCCCTTCCTGACCTCGGTCGTGGGGTAGCTCTTCTCGGTCGTGCTTAGTCCACTGGCCCTCACCGCCGTCCTTCCTCGGTCGTTGGGTAGCTCGTCTCGGCCGCGCTCTTAGTGCGCGACGCAGCCGGCGGGGCGCTCTTAGTGCGCGACGGTCGCGGGCAGGCGAGGCCGCTCTTAGTGCGCGACGGTCGCGGGCAGGCGAGGCCGCTCTTAGTGCGCGACGGTCGCGGGCAGGCGAGGCCGCTCTTAGTGCGCGACGGTCGCGGGCAGGCGAGGCCGCTCTTAGTGCGCGACGGTCGCGGGCAGGCGAGGCCGCTCTTAGTGCGCGACGGTCGCGGGCAGGCGAGGTCGCTCTTAAATGGCGTATATTTGCAATTTGCAAATACCTCTCTCTAAACCAGTTCATTGAAAAATAATCTAACATAATACTTGAGCCTCACCTCTAATACAATCTAGAGAAATACAGGTTTGATGAGCTGATTTAACGTTTTAAAAATATACACAAAAATAAATATTGAAAAAAAGTATTTGTACATCCCCAGACTGAAGTGACTTAGCATAGCATAGCAATTATCTCATGTGTCACATTAATATGTGACAGCAATTCAAAAGGAAAGCAACTAAATCCTATAATCAGAATATTAATTTTGTATAAGATTTTTGACTTTTCTCAATGTTTTTAAAGTAACATGCAAGTATTCTAATTATAACATGAAGTGAGATGAGGTGGTTTTATAGTAAGTTGCTTTCTTTCAATGCCAATGCAAACCAATGCAGTCATAGAGTCTTATTTTCTTTGAAAATGCTGGAATCTTAACACTTTAAGAGATAAGATTTTACAAGAGTGAATCATAGAAACTTAACCCAAATTTCAGCTCCAAATTTACACGCAAAGCAAAACATGATGTTTCAGATGGAAGTATTATGAAAAAATAAGAAAGAAAAACACATGCCCTAGTAACGAGGAACATATAATGAAATTGCTCCCTCAACCATAGCTTTAGCAGAACTTGTGAGATGCTGTAGTGAATCCTTTATCTGGAAAGGCCCACCTGTAATTACCTAAAGTAAAGAGACCATTTTTCTATAATAATTAAAACCAATTAGCTTTCCTTTGGAATAAAAACAAACATTACTGGGCTTATGTATCATAATTTCCATAAATCTAACATTCTCTAATATCACCATAGTAATTATTGGACCCATGGTAACTACACACACACACCAGAAGAAATAAATTAAATCATATTGCGTCTGGATGCCAGGTGCCTGCCCTCCTGAAAAGCACTAGAACTTGCGCTCAGTCTGAGGTGAATAAATTAATTGGACCTTCCCTCTCTGTAATTAATTTATACTTTTATAGAGGAAAACAATGCATAGAACTCTAAGTGAGGAGAGAAATAGAGCTATTGGTGATAATATTTTTAAACTGAAAAGTATAAATCTTGTTTTCAACTTAACAACCTGGCATGTTGAGTTTAATATGCCTATTTATAGTTTTAAAGATGTCTAGAAATATCAGATTTTGGCAAGGGTAGTGCACTTATCAAATCCATGTTTAAAAGACAATTTATCTTGAATGTATGGGTCATCTTGCTGTATCAAAGCAGACTCTCAGCTTATTAAAGCTTTGAAAGGCTATATTCTTTGCAAATAGATAGAACAATATTCATAGAAGTACTGGATACAGAGGAAAGAAAAGACAGAAGGATGGTAGAGAAACCTCCAGAATTGTATCACCACTTGTTTTAAAGGTAGATGTGTGATGACCACGTTCATTCAGGGCTGAGGCTTCGGTCCTTCTAAAAAACTGTGACATTTCACAAATAATGGATTTTTAAATGATTTTACAATGGATAGGTATGAAGATTTCTGTTGGTTAAAAGTAGGACTCTTAGGAACGTAAAGATGATGGTCTTAAGCATTTAGTTCTGGATAGAACAGAGAGATCATTTAATCCACACAACTTCTTTTAAAGATGAGAAAACAGAAGCCTGAAGCGTTTGGTAAATTGCCTGAAGTCTCATGACTTTGCTTCTGAAGTCTCACGCTCTTTTGCTTTGATAGAGCGAACACAAAAACAACACCCAGTTGTGGATATGACTGGTGATGGAAGCAAAGTCCAATGGGATAAAGAATAATACTGCATAGGAACCTGGGATGTTAGGTCCATGAATCAAGATAAATTGAAAGTGGTCAAACAGGAGATGGCAAAAGTAAACATCAACATTTTAGGAATCAGTTCAGTTCAGTTCAGTCACTCAGTTGTGTTCGACTCATGGCTGAAAAGTGGGAAAGGATTTGAACCCAGACACAGTCCATGGGTCACAAAGAGTCAGACATAACTTAGCAACTAAACAACAACCCTGACAAATAATGTGCTTTTTAGAGTTCAGCTTTCTCACTGCACTTGGATTCCACTCTGGTTTAACAGAACCAGGAAACATAGTGCAACAAACCAACACGTGACTGTACTGGAAAGGCATGGAGTTTTTACTGCTTGATTGAATCTAAAGAAAAACACTTTGTTTTCTAAAATGTGCTTAGAAAAAATACTCACTTTCTCTGAATAGAAGAAAAGCAACATCAGTGCTTTGGCTGTGATTGATATATCCATAATTAACAATATAAATATGGTAAAGCAGATTTATATGCTTACTGATCCCTCAGAAAGAATATTCGTTAACAGATAAGCACTTTTTTTTTCTTTAGGGTAAATTATTAGCTTCATTCTTCTGCTGGTCTTTCAGAAAAAAATTATGATCCAGGTGCTGCTTCAATGAAAATGTTGACCTAGAGCATCAACTTAGAAATTCATAATGTGAATCTCACTTTAAAATTTTGCACGTGTGTTTGTTAATGTGAACATTAATGGCAGAGTCAAAGCAAAAACAACACAAACTTGTAGATGTGACTGGTGATGGAAGCAAAGTGCTATGGTATAAAGAATAATACTGCATGGGAACCTGGAATGTTAGGTCCCTGAATCAACATAAATTGCTGCTGCTGGTAAGTCACTTCAGTAGTGTCCGACTCTGTGCGATCCCATAGACGGCAGCCCACTAGGCTCCTCTGTCCCTGGGATTCTCCAGGCAAGAATACTGGAGTGGGTTGCCATTTCCTTCTCCAATGCCTGAAAGTGAAAAGTGAAAATGAAGTCGCTCAGTCCTGTCCGACTCTTAGCGACCCCATGAACTGGAGCCGTCCATGGGATTTTCCAGGCAAGAGTACCGGGGTGGGGTGCCATTGCCTTCCCCGCAACATAAATTGGAAGTGGTCAAACAGGAGATGGCAAGAGTGAACATCAACATTTTAGGAATCAGCTCAGTTCAGTTCGGTCGCTCAGTCGTGTCTGACTCTGTGACCCCTTGGACTGCAGAACGCCAGACTTCCCAGTCCATCACCAACTCCTGGAGCTTACCCAAACTCATGTTCATTGAGTCAGTGATGCAATCCAACATGTCAAACTCTGTCATTCCCTTCTCCTCACACCTTCAATCTTTCCCAGCATCAGAGTCTTTTCCAATGAGTCAGTTCTTCGTATCAGGTGGCCGAAGAATTGGAGTTTCAGCTTCAGCATCAGTCCTTCCAATGAATATTCAGGACTGAATTCCTTTAAGATTGACTAGTTGGATATCCTTGAAATCCAAAGGCTCTGAAGAGTTTTCTGCAACACCACAGTTCAAAAGCATCAATACCTAGGTGCTCAGCTTTCTTTATATCATAACTCTCACATCCATACATGACTACTGGAAAAACCATAGCTTTACTAGACAGACCTTTGTTGGCAAAGTAATGTCTCTGCTTTTTAATATGTTGTCTAAGTTGGTCATAGCTTTTCTTCCAAGGAGCAAGTGTCTTTTAATTTCATGGCTGCAGTCACCATCTGCAGTGATTTTGGAGTCCAAAAAAATAAAGTCTCTCACTGTTTCCACTGTTTCCCCATCTATTTGCCATGAAGTGATGATACGGAATGCCATGATCTTTGTTTTCTGAATGTTGAGTTTTAAGCCAACATTTTCACTCTCCTCTTTCACTTTCAACGAGAGGCTCTTTTGTTCTTCTTTGCTTTCTGCCATAAAGGTGTTGTCATCTGCATATCTGACGTTATTGATATTTCTCCTGGCAATCTTAATTCCAGCTTGTGTTTCATCCAGTCCAGCATTTCTCATGATGTACTCTGCATATAAGTTAAACAAGCAGGGTGACAGTATACAGCCTTGATGTACTCCTTTCCCTATTTGGAACCAGTCTGTTGTTCCATGTCCAGTTGTAACTGTTGCTTCTTCACCTGCATACAGATTTCTCAGGAGGCAGATAAGGTGGTCTGGTATTCCCATTTCTTGAAGAATTTTCCACAGTTTGTTGTGTTCCACACTGTCAAAGGCTTTGGTATAGTCAATAGAGCAGAAGTAGATGTTTTTCTGAAATTCTCTTGCTTTTTCTATGATCCAATGGATGTTGGCAATTTGACCTCTGGTTCCTCTGCCTTTTCTAAGTTCCAGCCTGAACATCTGGAAGTTCACAGTTCACATATTGTTGAAGCCTGGCTTGGAGAATTTTGAGCATTACTTTGCTAGCATGTGAGATAAGTACAGTCCTGTGGTAGTTTGAACATTCTTTGGCATTGGCTTTCTTTGGGATTGTTTGGAATGAAAACTGACCTTTTCCAGTCTTGTGGCCACTGCTGAGTTTTCCAAACTTGCTGGCATATTGGGTGCAGCACTTTCATAGCATCATCTTTTAGGACTTGAAATAGCTCAACTGGAATTCCATCACCTCCACTAGCTTTGTTTGTAGTGATGCTTACAAAGGCTCACTTGACTTCACATTCCAGGATGTCTGGCTCTAGGTAAGTGATACACTATCATGGTTATGGGGGTCTTGAAGATATTTTTGTATAGTTCTTCTGTGTATTGTTGCCACCCCTTCTTAATATCTTTAGCTTCTGTTCGGTCCATACTATTTATGTCCATTATTGTGCCCATCTTTGCATGAAATATTCCTTTGGTATCTCTAATTTTCTTGAAGAGATCTCTAGTCTTTTCCATTCTATTTTTTTCCACTATTTCTTCACATTGATCACTGAGGAAACCTTTCTTATCTCTCCTTGCTATTCTTTGGAACTCTGCATTCAATGGGTATAGCTTGCATTTTCTCCTTTAGCTTCTTTTCACAGCTATTTGTAAGGCCTCCCCAGACAGCCATTTTGCCTTTTTGCATTTCTTTTCCTTTGGGATGGTCTTGATCACTGCCTCCTGTATAATGTCAGGAACTTCTGTCCATAGTTATTCAGGCACTCTCTCTATCAGATCTGTCTATCCCTTCAGTCCCTTTGTCACTTCCACTGTATAATTGTAAGGGATTTGAGTTAGGTCATACCTAAACCATCTTGTGGTTTTCCCTACTTTCTTCAATTTAAATCTGAATTTGGCAATAAGGAATTCATGATCTGAGCCACAGTCAGCTCCCAGTTTTGTTTTTGCTGACTATAGAACTGGACATGGAACAACAGACTGGTTCCAAATAGGAAAAGGAGTACGTCAAGGCTGTATATTGTCACCCTGTTTATTTAACTTATATGCAGAGTACATCATGAGAAATGCTGGACTGGAAGAAGCACAAGCTGGAATCAAGATTGCCAGCAGAAATATCAATAACCTCAGATATGAAGATGACACCACCCTTATGGCAGAAAGTGAAGAAGAACTAAAAAGCCTCTTGATGAAAGTGAAAGAAGAGAGTGAAAAAGTTGGCTTAAAGCTCAACATTCAGAAAACTAAGATCATGGCATCTGGCCCCATCACTTCATGGGAAATAGATGGGGAAATAGTGGAAACAGCGTCAGACTTTATTTTTTTGGCTGAAAAATCACTGCATATGGTGATTACAGCCATGAAATTAAAAGATGCTTACTCCTTGGAAGGAAAGTTATGACTAACCTAGATAGCATATTAAAAAGCACAGACATTACTCTGCCAACCAAGGTCCATCTAGTCAAGGCTATGGTTTTTCCAGTGGTCATGTATGGATGTGAGAGTTGGACTGTGAAGAAAGCTGAGTGCCAAAGAATTGATTCTTTTGAACTGTGGTGTTGGAGAAGACTCTTGAGAGTCCCTTTGACTGCAAGGAGATCCAGTCCATTCTAAAGGAGATCAGCCCTGGGTGTTCTTTGGCAGGAATGATGCGAAAGCTGAAACTCCAGTACTTTGGCCACCTCATGCGAAGAGTTGACTCATTGGAAAAGACTCTGATGCTGGGAGGGATTAGGGCAGGAGGAGAAGGGGACGACAGAGGATGAGATGGCTGGATGGCATCACCAACTCAATGGACGTGAGTTTGAGTGAAGTCTGGGAGTTGGTGATGGACAGGAAGGCCTGGCATGCTGTAATTCATGGGGTCACAAAGAGTCGGACGGGACTGAGTGACTGAACTGAAATGACCTGAACTGATAGAGCTTCTCCATCTTTGGCTGCAAAGAATATAATCAATCTTATTTCAGTATTGACCATCTGATGATGTCCATGTGTAGAGTCTTCTCTTGTATTGTTGGAAGAAGGTGTTTGCTATGACCAGTGAGTTCTCTTGGCAAAACTCTGTTAATCTTTGTCCTGCTTCATTCTGTATTCCAAGGCCAAATTTGCCTGTTACTCCAGGTATCTCTTTTTTTTTTTTTCCTGGTATCTCTTGACTTCCTAGTTTTGCATTCCAGTCCCCTATAATGTAAAGGACATCTTTTTTGGGTGTTAGTGATACAAGATCTTGTAGGTCTTCATAGAACCATTCAACTTCAGCTTTTTCAGCATTACTCATTAGGACATAGACTTGGATTACTGTAATATTGAATAGTTTGCCTTGGAAATGAACGGAGATCATTCTGTCATTTTTTGAGAATGTATCCAAGTACTGCAGTTTGGACTCTTTGTTGACTATGAGGGATATTCCATTTTTTCTAAGGGATTCTTGGCCTCAGTAGTAGATGTAATAGTCATCTGAGTTAAATTCACCCAATCCAGTCCATTTTAGTTCACTGATAACTCAGGTATGCATACGATACCACCTTTATGGCAGAAAGTGAAGAAGAACTAAAGAGCCTCTTAATGAAAGTGAAAGATGATAGTGAAAAAGTTGGCTTAATACTCGAAATTCAGAAAACTAAGATTATGACATCTGGTCCCATCACATCATGGCAAATAGATGGGGAAAAAATGGAAACATTGAGAGACTTTATTTTCTTGGGCTCCAAAATCCCTGCAGATGGTGACTGCAGCCATGAAATTAAAAGACACTTGCTCCTTGGAAGAAAAGCTATGACCAACCTAGACAGCATATTAAAAAGCAGAGACCTCACTTTGCCAGCAAAGGTCTGTCTCGTCAAAGTTATGGTTTTTTCAGTAGTCATGTATGAATGTGTGATTTGGACTATAAAGAAAATTGTATGCTGAACAATTGATGCTTTTGAGCTGTAGTGTTGGAGAAGACTCTTGAGAATCCCTTGGACTGAAGGGAGATCCAACCAGTCTATTCTAAAGGAAACCAGTTCTGAATATTCATTGGAAGGACTGATGCTGAAATTGAAACTCTAATACTTTGGCCACTTGATGTGAAGAGCTGACTCATTGGAAAAGACCCTGACGCTGGGAAAGATTGAAGGTGTGAGGAGAAGGGGACGCCAGAGTATGAGATGGTTGGATGGCATCACTGACTTGATGGCCATGAGTTTGGATAAGCTCCAGGAGTTGGTGATCGACAGGGAAGCCTGGCATGCTGCAGTCTACGGGGTCACAACGAGTTGGACTTGACTGAGCGACTGAACTGACTAACCTATTAATGTGTTTTCATGAAATCTGACATATTCAAGAACTTCTGTCTAATTTATATAATGATACATCTTCAATATGTTTGAGCACAGCAAAACAAATGCATTTTTGTGTTACTAACTCTTCAAGATAAATAAAGCTTTGCTGATAGAAATTTTCCGAAAGGATGTTCCTTTTGGTCTCTGATTTGTCTGGTATTTATTGATACCCATAAGTATGTCTGTTATTTGATTCTTTTTCTTTCTTAGCATTGAAAACTATACCATTAATTGCTTTCTTTTCCACATGAAAATTTATTGATGGTGATCATACAGTAAGAATAGAAAAAAGCAGTCTCCTGACAAATCTCACATTTTATATGGTTTGGAACTTACACTTGAGCCTCCAGGCTTGATGTGACAGGTATACTTTGTAAGACTGAAGTTATCAGCAAAATGCCCTGGAGGATAATAAAACTCTGGGAGAGAGGATGGTGTGTACATCACATGATGGATCTGTGACCTGCAAAGTAGACTCTATAAATTTTGACCATCAAAACCACAGAAGGAACAATTCTCCTTCCCTAATGAGCTTGGCACTCTCTTATGAAATAGCTGGTTCTGCAACCCTGTTAAGCAATATTGAGGCCACTGGAAATGTAGTTTACACAGGTGGAAGCAACTTACTTACCCATGGGACTGAAAGATCTGCTGGGAAAGGATAAGAAGGACTCATTTGGCCTAAAATTTCAAACACCGAAAAGAAGGGGAAGAGGAGGCTGTAAGTGGGGACCATTGCAATGAGGCACTGAGGAATAACTAGGACTCCTCAAATTAAAGCAATGCTATGAAAAAATTACCTGGAAACATAAGTATTAGGCACTGAATGAAATTATATCTTCCCTAGAGGTCTTTGAATATATTCTGCCCGAGCCAACTGCGACTCAGCCATCAGTGTTCCTTAACACCCGTACAGCAGGAAAAATATCATTTTGGTGCTCCTAGATAATCCCTGCAAAGAGTCAGAGAAAGACTTACACAAAAGGTAAGCCTCGGGCTAAGAACTGAAGAAAGCATAGGGATTTCCGTGGTGTTCAAAAGAGGAGGGAATGCTTGGTAAAGAAGCAGCTTATAAAGGTAGAAGAGACTAAAAGTGGAAGCAAAAGAAATTTACTAAAAATGTTGAAGTATGAGAATGACCAAGTAAGCAAAAGCCAAATTTTGAAGTACCTTGCTTGTCATGCATAAAAACGTGAGCTATTAAAGAAGTTTGCACATGGGTATGAATACTCATATGCATTTGAGAAAGTTTACTCTGATAAGCATGGGCTTCCCATGTGGTGCTAGTGAAGAACCCAAATGCCAATGCAGGAAATGTGAGTAGGAGATGTGGGTTCTATCCCTGGGTTGGAAAGATCCCCTTGAGAAGAGCATGGCAAGCTACTCCAGTTTTCTTGCTTGGAGAATCCCTTGGGCAGAGGAACTTGGTGGGCTACAGTCCACAGGGTCTCAAAGAATCCAACATGACTGAAGCAATAACATGCACACGTAGAAAATGGGTCTCCTGTATTGCAGGAGGATTCTTTACTATCTGAGCCACCAGGGAAGCCCAAACGGTAGTACGGTAGACAGAAGAATGGGCAAAGATGTCCACATCCTAGTCCCCTGAACCTGTGAGAATGCTACCTTACATGGCAAAAGCAAATTTGCAGCTTACATTAAGGACTTTGTGTTAGGGGAATTATTCTGGACTGTCCAATAAAAGTGACATGATGTGAAAATAATTCAGCTTATTGTTGCTGGAGTTAAAGAAGGAACCAGAGAGCCATGAGCCAAGGAATGTACATCCCCTCTAGACTGTTGAAATGGTAAGGATAGAATCTCTTTCCTTGAGGCTCCAGAAAGGAAGCAGCCTTTCGAAACCTTGAATTAAGCTCAGTGAGACCCAGGGTGGACCTTAACCCAAAGAACTGTAAGGAAATGTTTCTGTTTTTTAAGGCCTAGTTTGTGGTAATTTGTTGTAGCAACCACAGACAGGTAATACTGATGATGAGACTGCTGGCAGAGAGATAAATGAGGAAGCTACTATGATCCATATTGAAGTAAATATTTCATTGAAATTGGTCATTCATTTTGACAAATGTAAGGTTTCCTCAGAAAGAATAAATACAGGCAGAATTTGCCCTAATGATTAAATTTTCCAGAAGGACATGAAACATAATTTGCTTTGAACAAAGATGAATTACTCATTTGCGGTCAATATCCTTCAGTGAAGAGCGATGCTCTTTTAGACCTAGAATGAATGGGGCAACAGGAAAAAAATGACAAGCTGTCTAGATCTATGAGGCCTAGAAGAAAATGCATTTTAATCACATTAGTGGGCAATTTACCTGATCTTTTAAAGATATAATTCTTTTAACTAGCTATTAAGCAAAGGCATGTTGTTATTGGTTAATAATCAGTCTGTAAAGGATAATATTTTCCATTTGCTTGACTTCAAAGGAATTTCCATATATTTTATGTCAGAAACCTTAGTTTAAAAAACTACCAATTTAATTCTGCCAAAAACTACTTTTGAGATTCAATTTACAGATTTTAAGGAATGAATTATAATAAAATTTAGAAATTCTGATAACCTGAGTTCAAATTCTGACTTTACTAAGTAGTCGCTTATACATTATAGCTGAACCTTCTCAGGCTATGATCTCATTTGTAGGATAAGAATAGTGATGTCTTTTAACATGTGGGATTGTTGGAAGGGTTAAATAAGATGGTTGCTTAACATATCAGATGTGATATCAAGTATGTATAATACATATTCAATAAAATTTAATTATTATCACCATTATGTTTAGTACTTACATGCCCAAGCACAAGATAGGGAGGAAGAGGCACACAACATTGATGGGAGATTCGTGAAGCACATCTGACTTTCTGAGTGTTGTGTTATAGTTATATGTGACATTGCTGCCCTCCTGTGCTAAATTTTGTGTTCCTAGGCAGTAGACAGAGGCTACATGATACCAAATGGTTTTCTAGATAGCCCAGAAAGATAAAGTTCTTGCTATGTTGCTACAAAATGTCAGGCAAAGGAAGAAGAACTTCGAGAGGGTGTATAATCAGAACTTTAGTTTGAAAGACCGTAACCAGGAGATGGTGAAGTACAGGGAAGCCTGGTGTGCTGCCGCTCATGGGTCCCAAAGAGCTGGACACGACTGAGAGACTAAACAGCAATAAGAGCAAACATTTCAGAGACTGAAGGGAGTATTCAAGATAAAGAAAATAATTTGGGAAGAAAAATTAAAATGTTTTTAAAGGTGGGGATAGAATTTACTTTGAACAAAAAGGAGAAAATTCTTATGATGGTGATTGATGAGACCTCAAACTGATAGTTTTCAGAAGGCACTGAATCTTTTTTTAAGGACTTATTTATCTTAAAACTAGAAGTTTGTAACTTTTCAGTACTTTTGCACATTTTGCCCATTTCCTGCCCCTGCTTCTGGAAACTACATGTCTGTTCTCTAAACGTTTGCTGATTTGTTTAGAGTCCACATATGAGATCTTACAGTGCTTATCTTTTTCTTTCTGGCTAATTTCACCTAGCATTATGTCCTCAAGGCCTACCGTGTTCTTGCAAATGTTACTATTTATTGCTTTTTGTTTTCTTGGCTGAGTAATATTTATGTACATTCATGTTTTCTTTAACCGTTCATCTATCACTGGACACTTTGGTTCTATATCTTCTCTATAGTGAATAATACAGCAATAAACTTGGGGGTGCAGATAGCCTCTTGGGATAGTGATTTCACTCCTTTCTATAAATACCCAGAAGTGAACTACTGGACCACATGATATCACTGTTGTTTAAATTTTTTAGAAACCTCCATAGTGTTTCCCATCGTCAATGTACCATTCCCACCAACAGTGCAGCAATATTCCCTTTTTCCACATCCTTGCCAACACTTATTATTTCAAGTCATTTTGAGAAATGTTTGCTTAGGTCTTCTGCCCATTTTTTTGATTCTAAGAAGTGTGGGGTGATACCTCTTGTTTTCATTTGCATTTCCCTAATAACCAGTGGTGTTGAACACCTTTTATTTTTTTTCATGAAAAAGCATTTTATTTTAAATATAGCAGTGTGTACATTTCAATCCCAAACTCCCAATTTATCACCACTGCCCAGCCTGCACACTCTCCACTTTGGTAACTGTAAGTTCATATTCTAAGTCTGTGAGTCTGTTTGTAAATAAATTTATTTGTATTAATTTTTTACATTCCATGTATAAGTGATATCATGCTCTTTGTCTCTGTCTGACTTACTTCACTTACTATGATAATCTCGGGTCCATCCGTGTTATTGCAAATGGCATTGTTTCATTCTTTTTAATGGCTGAGTAATACTCCATTGTATATATGTACTACATTTTTTATTCATCTATCAATGGACGTTTAGGTTAGTTCCATGTCTTGGCTTTTGTAAATAGTGCTGCAGTGAACATTGGGGTGCATGTATCCTTTCAAGCTATGTTTTTCTTCAGATATATGTCCATGAGTATGATTGCTGGATCATATGGTAATTCTACTTTTAGTTTTTCTTTTAAGGAAACTCCATACTGTTCTCCATAGTAATTGTACCAGTTTACATTGCCACCAGCAACTTATGAGGATTGCCTTTTCTCCATACCCTCTCTAGCAGTTATTTTTTGCAAAAGTTTTGAAGATTGCCATTCTTACTAGTGTGAGGTCATACCTCATTGTTGTTTTGATTTGCATTTCTCTCATAATGAGTGATGTTGAGCATCTTTTCAGGTGACTCTTGTCAGTTTGTCTCCTTGGAGAAATGTCTCTCTAGGTCTTCCACCCATTTTTGATTGGGTTGTTCGGTTTTTTGATATTGAGCTGCATGAGCTCCTTGTATATTTTTTAGACTAACCCTCTCTCAGTTGCATCATTACGTGTTGTCCTTTCATTTTGTTTATTATTTACTTTGCTGTCCTAAAGCTTCTGAGGTTAATTAGATCCCATTTTTTTTTGTTTGTTTGTTTCTATATCCATTACTCTGGGAGATAAGTCAGAAAAAATACTCTTATGATTTATGTCAGAGAGTATTCTGTCTATGTTTTCCACTAAAAGTTTTATAGTATCTGGTCATATACTTAGGTTTTTAATCCATTTTGAATTTACTTTTGTGTACAGTGTTAAAGAACATTCTAATTTTTTTAACATATAGCTATCCAGTTTGCTCAGCACCATTTATTAAAGAGACTGTCTTTCCTCAATTTCATAGTTCTGCCTCCTTTGTCAGATTAATTGCACTTGTTGGTCACTTATATATCTTCTTTGGAATAACACATATTCAGACCCTCTGCCCATTTTTAATTGGATCATTCGTTTGCTTGTTTGTTTTTACATTAAGCAGTGTGAGTTTAGAAGGCACTGAATCTTTCACTATGGGTATGCACTTCCGTTAGTGATGACCGAGGGGTCCTTGATTAGCCTGGAGCGCTATACCATGCCCTCGCTAACTATAAGCAGGCAAGATTTCAGAGGTCAGTAGATCAGCAGGAAAAATTCTAGTCCATACACACTTGAGGTAATCTGCTCTTAAAATAATGCTGGCCTGAACTAGGAGCTGAACATAGATTAAATCTAGAGACATTAAAATGTGTAAAAGAAAAAAAAAATCCATCAATAAGGGTCTTCTAAAATTCATGTGGTTATTATAAAAAGAAACACTAGTCAGTCATTAAAAATAGCAAGAGAATTCCATCTATATTCATCATTTACTATTAAGAGAAGAAAAGCAATGTGCAAAATAGTATGTATCTCACAAAACCATTAGGATAAAGACCATTATATAAACATTTAAAAAATTACTTATGGGAATAGAGATAAGGAAAGAGCTGTTATTTTTAATTTTATAATGATGTACTACTCAATTTTTTTATAGAAAATATTATTTTAGCCATAACATTTAAATGTTAAACAATAATAAGGTTTGTAAATTAAATCATCAGTTAGAACATAAATATCCAACTCCCCTAGAAGGCTAAGTAATTTGCATATGGCATGATCTCAATAATTACTTGTTTGACTGAATAAATGACTAAAATAAGAGGCAATATATCCATATAATTCTGAAATAATGGATCAAATTTTTAAGTTACTCTGAATCATGGGAACTGAGAATTGATCTTCTATGATTCCCCATAAATTATGAAAACAGATTGTAGTCATTACCTCATTTTTCTTTCCACTGGTAAAGTGGCACTTGTTATTCTGTTGAACACATGTTGGAGAAAAATGCTGTTTCTTTGATAAAATGGTATTGAAGGTTTGCCTACTCTAAAGTTGTCAAGTATAGCTGTTTAAGTATAAGATTTGAGAACTGGTATTCTGTTATTCAATCTGCTGTTTAATGGTGTGATTTAAGTCATAAACCAAGAGCTACCATAGTAAATGTACTGCTCTGAAACATCATATCCAGGCATGGACTTGTTCCACTGCAGTAAACCCATGTCCCTCCAGGGTACCAATGCAGAAAATCTGCAAAACAGGTGCCTTTTGTTTTTCACACATTTGTGTTATTACAGCAGGAGAACAGAATTGTAATTCTTTCAGTATATTTTGCTTTACTGAGTGCCAGTGTCTCTGAAGCTACAGCTATAAAATTTTACATAATTAAATATGAAATTTTTATGATTTCTGTTACATATATCTGAATGTGAGGACAGGTATCCTTATTGTAAGTTCTGCAGACATATTCCTGGCACCAAGGCTGTAGTAATGTACATCATGCATGTTGCCAAGAGTCTCTCAAATACATTCTTGAAAATTAATCCTTTGATCACCACCCATCACATTTACTAAAAATCATTTTCTTTTTGTCAGTATTCAGAATGATAGGTCTTCCCAAACCTTATCAGTCAACCTTCTTAAAATGTCTGGAGGGAAATTCTAGTGTACCAAAATCCAAGTTTAAAAACCCTTAAAGAGAACACCAGATTGAATGTATCACAGAATTATAAAATAAAACCATTTTTTCCCTCAAGAAAAAAAAAAAAAAAGAAAGAAATCAGAAGCAGCCAGCTAAATTAAATGCATTGTTTTCCCCATCTGTCCCCTGCCTGCAGGAGAAAGTGAAATGGACTCTTAGAGAAAGTGGCTTGCTTTCTTATCTGCTGTAATACATACAAGCAGTTGTGAGTTAATGCAGTCCATTCATTTGTCAGTAAGCACAGAATGAATATCTAAGAAAAGACCTTGTACTCTTGAAGTTTGCTGTCAGGCAGCCAGGAAAGCCATCGATACGCATAAGTAAGACATAAGGAAGACAGAGTTATCACTGAGAACTCTTGTACAAATTTAGAGAAAATATTTCCCTTATTGTCACCATAGTCACCAGTCACTCTCATCATCACGCCATTATCCTCCTCTTCATCTTCCCCGTCACTATTGTTATCATCACTTTTGTCATCTTTACTACTTTTGTTACTATTATTCCCTCCTCTTTGTCTTCAATAACCCCTTTCATTTGGGGTTTTAAAGACACAATCTTTGAAATCTCAACAAAGTAGGTATTATTGTTATCACTTTAAAGATAAAATAATAAAACTGAAGCAGAGCAGGTTGAATAATTTGTCTAAGTCCACACAGAAAATTAAGTACAGAGCCACGCCTTCTGACAGCAAAATAATACTGTATCTTGAGCTATTCAAATCCCTTTGAGAAAAGTCCTAATTGGAATTGACCCTTCAGAACCAGAACTGTACATCAGCGTCTTTTGGCAAGATAGAGGAAAAGACACCATCTTGAAAAACCTCTCTACATGGATGTCTTTTTTCTTCCCTCTAATCTGCTGCCCACCTCCACAACTTTTATGTGGAAATCAAATCTTGATCCATACCTTGTGGCACAACCTGCAATTGCAATTGTCCTGTCTACTCAACAACTTGGCTGCAGTTCAGAGAGACTTACTTAGGACTTTTTTCACCGAACTGCCTTTAGTTCTGCAACTAGAGTCCAGAACTTCTGGGATTATAGTTCAGCTCTGCCATGAAATCTGTGAAAGGTATAATGTCCTTTATTGGAGCTTCAAATTATCTTTCTGTAATTAATGTGTATGTATGTGTGTGTGTGTATACACATACATAATTAGGCCAGTACTATCATTTTAAATTATTATTCAGAGTTCAGATTATAAATGTTACCAAATTAAAAAAAAAAAAAACACTTTATATGATAAAAGTAGATTTACTTCACAAGTGAATTAATTGCTCAAGAAACATTTAAGTTCTCCCCCACCGTTAATTATAACACTAAAATGGAAAGACATCAGCCATGGTACCATCTTCTAAAAGCATCTATTGCTAAGATTTTATACATCTTTTTTCTTCTCTGTATAAATTTTTATGTAATACTGGATATACTATATATACAATTTTATAGTTTTTTTCACTTGATGGAACAGTATAAACCATTACTGTGATTTTACCATCTCTGTAGCATCCTAGATCACTGGTAGCATAATAATAATTTCATGTAAATTAAAGAGTTTTTTTTAATGTAAGTGATCACTAGATACAGTTATTTAGGCAATTTTCAGTTTTTCATTGAAGTGCTACAGTGAACATCTTAATCTGTAGGTGCTGTTGGAAATATTTTATGATCAAAAGTGTAGAAAGTCTTTCAACGCTTTTCCAAAACACATTCACATTTCACTGGATCATTTAAGTAACAGTTTTCAGGAATGTGACTGTGGTTGACTCTGTCTGTGAAAAATATAAGGCCAAGATCTCAGAGCTAATTAATAGCAGAACCTGACACTCAAACCTGGGCTTTCTGAGAAAGTCATACCGATGATGTTCTTGCTTTCTGCTCTCCCTGAGGACCCGCATCCCCTTCACTGGTAACAGTAAAACCAGTGACTCTAGGTTCCAGCCATCTCTGGAGTTCCACCTCCAGATTTCTAACTGCCTAGAATATATTTTTTCTATAGATGTTCATTTAGAATTGCAAATTCCATCCTTCTGCAACTGAACTATCTTTTATTTCTCTTTTGGTTTTCTCTGCCATTATTCCTAGCCCCAAATAGATCTCTCCATCTTTCTCACAATAAATCAGTATAAACCCAGAAGATTAATTTCCTGAACACTTTCTTTCTTTTTTTTTGTTCTACAAAGGAGAGGATCAATGAGGGTGGGAGGGAAATGGGAAGGAAGAAAGGGAGTGATGGTGGGGAGGAGTATATGTAATTTCTTAACTAATGGCTTTCTGTTTTTAATCACAAAGAACATTTTTAAAAAATCATATTAAATTCATCTTATATTAGGAGGTTTGATCTGGAAATGAAAAGTTCAGGAAACTATAAGTCCAGTTTGGGTGTCCTCATCTTAGGCACATCTTGGTATTTTGTATTGGTAGGTCTATCTTTACAACAATATATTACTTAGGACAGGATCACATTTGTCACTTCTTCCTCCCTAATACACAAAGTGGTACCAGACTCATAAAATAGTCAATAAACATTTACAGAATGAACAAATAAGTCTATTTTTTTTATTATTTTTTAAAACTCTCCTGAGTGAACTGAATTTTTTGAGGCTCATAAGTGGAATATGTTTTCCTCTTTACTTTGTCTATTACAGCCAGATTGTATAAGTATGAGTGGGGTATTAAAGTCTCCCACTATTATTGTGTTGTTATATATTTCTTCTATCATACTAATTAGTGTTTGTCTTAGATATATCAATGCTCCAATGTTGGGTGCATATATATTTATAATTGTTATAACTTCTTTTTGGATTGTTCTTTAAGTCGTATGTGTAACCTTCATTGTCACCTTTTCAGGACCTTTATTTTAAAGTCAATTTTATCTGATATGAGTATTGCTACTCCTGTTTTCTTTTGGTCCATATTTACATAGAAAATCTTTCTCCAGCCCTTCATTTTCAGTCAGTATATATCCCCTATTTTAAGGTGGTTCTCTTGTAGACAACATATATAGGGGTCTAGTTTTTGTATCCATTTGACCCATTTTGGTTATCTCTTGTAGACCAGGTATGTAGGGGTCTTGTTTTTGTATCAATTCGTCCAGTCTTTGTCTGTTGATTTGGACATTCAGCCCATTAACGTTTAAAGTAATTTTTGATAAGTAAGATTTACTTTATTGTTTTGGCTTCAAATTTATACACCCTTTTAGTGATTCCTATCTAGAGAATGTCCTTTAGTTTTTGTTGGAGAAATGGTTTAGTGGTGCAAAATTCTCTCAACTTTGGCTTATCTGTGAAGCTTTTGATTTCTCCTTCATATTTGAATGAGATCCTTGCTGGATACAATAATCTGGGCTGTAAGTTATTTTCTTTCATCACTTTAATTATGTCTTGCCATTCCCTCCTGGTTTGGAGAGTTTCTATTGAAAGATTTCAGCTGAATTATCCTTATGGGAATTCCCTTGTGAGTTATTCGATGTTTTTCCCTTGCGCTTTTAATATTTGTTCTTTATATTTAATCTTTGTTAATTTGATTACTGTGTGTCTTGGGGTGTTTTGCCTTGGGTTTATCCTGTTAGGGACTCTCTGGATTTCTTGAACTTGAGTGGTTATTTCCTTCTCCATTTTAGGGAAGTTTTCAACTATTATCTCCTCAAGTATTTCCTCATGGTCTTTCTTTTTATCTTCTTCTTCTGGAACTCCTATGATTCGAATATTGTAGCGTTTAATGTTATCCTGGAGGTCTCTGAGATTGTCCTCATTTCTTTTGATTCGTTTTTCTTTTTTCTCCTCTGATTCATTTATTTCTAGGATTCTATCTTCTAATTCACTAATCCTATCTTCTGCTTCTGTTATTCTACTATTTGTTGCCTCCAGAGTGTTTTGGATCTCATTTATTGCATTATTCATTATGTGTTGACTCTTTTGTATTTCTTCTGTGAAGTCACTCAGTTGTGTCCGACTCTTGCAACCCCATGGACTGTAGCCCACCAGGCTCTTCTGTCCATGGGATTCTCCAGGCAAGAATACTGGAGTGGATTGCCATTTCCTTCTCCAGGGGATCTTTCCAACCCAGGGATCGAACCCAGGTCTCCTGCATTTCAGGCAGACACTTTATCCTCTGAGCCACCAGGGAAGCCGTATTTCTTCTAGGTCCTTGTTAAACCTTTCTTGTATCTTCTCAATCCTTGTCTCCAGACTATTTAACTGTGATTCCATTTTGATTTCAAGATTTTGGATTAATTTCACTATCATTATTTGGAATTCTTTATCAGGTAGATTCCCTATCTCTTCCTCTTTGGTTTGGTTTGGTGGACATTTATCCTGTTCCTTTAGCTGCTGGGTATTCCTCTGTCTCCTCCTCTTGTTAAAATTGCCAAGTTTAGAGTGTCCTTACTATATTCTGGTAGTTTGTTGAATTCTCTTTATTGAGGCAGTTTACTGGTCTTTTCAATAACTGATCTCTGCCCTGTTACAGAGGGGGTAGAGATGAACACCCAAATCTAAGCCGGCCAGGTTCAGGCACTCGGATAGTCCTCAGAAGCACAGACTCGGTTGAGTCTGTGTTTTGTGCCCTTCCCAGGTCCGAGTAGCGCAGGTGATGAAGTGTTTAGCGAGCGCAGCTGCTGCGACTTATCGCCTCCCTGCTGCTCAGTTTTCTGGGTATACAACCCGCGCACCTTCTCAGGTGGATGTTGATCATCCAGAGCTCCAAGAAGCCTTAGTTAACACAAAAACCTGCTTACAGTTTTGTAGATAATATCTCTCTAGGGCTGTGATTGCCTGCTTCCGGCTCTGGCTGCCTGTCACCGGAGTGGGACAGTCTGCAGCCGGCTATCTCTGTGCAGTCCTTTTTTTCCGTACATAGTCTGGGTGGTGTCTTAGGTTAGGGCTGGCTTTTGGCATAGTAGATATATGACAGTCTGATTATTTCACTCAGGTAGAGGTAGCGCTCGGGATAACCAGGCCAAATCCTTACTCAAAGTGATGCAGGCCACGCCACTCCTCCTAGCCCAGCCCCCGGTTGCTAATAGCAAATGCTGGTGTCCGTGCCAGTTCTCTGCAAAAGGAATTACCGCAGGGCTCATAATCTCCTTTTGAAGACAATGAATTGTCTTTCTAAGTGCCTGATGTCCTCTGGCGGCATTCAGAAGTTGTTTTGTAGAATTTACTCAGTGTTCAAATGTTCTTTCAATGAATTTGTGGAGGAGAGAGTATTCTCCCCATCCTACTCATCTGCCATCTTAGCTCCTCCCCTATACAAACCTGAACATTTTTAAAAAAATCTAGTCTTCTATTCTCAATGCTAGGATTCAGGCCAACATCTTTTCCTGGCTAGATGACTAAAACAACTTTCACTTATTACCCTGTTTCATTTTTTCCTTCTTTAATCTACACTTCACATTTTAACATTGTGTATCTGAAACTAATTAAAAAAATAATGTCTAAACAAAAACTTTCATAATCTGCTACCTCCTATTCCTATTCATTACATATATGCATGCATGCATAGCTCTTCATAATCCATCCCCAAACTAATATCTTGGTTTCATCTATATTCATTCCTGGCTTCATTAATCACACTGATTACAATTGAGAACCCCAAACTTTATAAACATGCAAGTCTCCAGGCTTTTTTTTTCTCCTCCCAGACCTCTTATTAACCCTATGGTTATTTTTCTTCCTTAGTGAAATTTTCACTCTTCTTTCAGTTATCAGCTATAATTTCATGAAATCTTAAGTTTCCCATGTAAAGTTGAAATGTCTTCCTATAAGTTTATGTCAATCTGTGCACTTGTATATTAAATCATAAATTATACTCTCACCTATTCATTTACTCTGTCTCTCCATATATCTTCAGCTTTCCTCAATGACAAGGCATGATTCATTTATTTGTGTGACAATAGCAGGTAGCATTTTCCCCAGAACACGGAAGTTAATAATTGTAGCTAGTGCTTCTCTATGCTACCACTTTGTCAATAATGTAAAGTTTCCTTCAACCATCCAAAAACGAATCCATTATAAAGTGGATCCCTTGGCTTATGGCAGAAACTGTGTTACCCACAGTGGCATATTATACAGTCACGCTGAAAAGGCAAACAGTGTGGCTCAGACACAGAGAGTTAAAGGACCGATTGAAATGGTATCAATAAGTGACACAAAACTTTTTTTAGGACTCCTTGTTTTCAAAGAACTCAGTTCAGTTCAGTTCAGTTCAGTCCCTCAGTCGTGTCCGACTCTTTGCGACTCCATGAATCCCAGCACGCCAGGCCGCCTTGTCCATCACCAACTCCCGGAGTTCACTCAGACTCACGTCCATCGAGTTGGTGATGCCATCCACCCATCTCATCCTCTGTCGTCCTCTTCTCCTCTTGCCCCCAATCCCTCCCAGCATCAGAGTCTTCTCCAATGAGTCAACTCTTTGCATGAGGTGGCCAAAGTACTGGAGTTTCAGCTTTAGCATCATTCCTTCCAAAGAAATCCCAGGGCTGATCTCCTTCAGAATGGACTGGTTGGATCACCTTGCAGTCCAAGGGACTCGCAAGAGTCTTCTCCAACACCACAGTTCAAAAGCATCAATTCTTCGGCACTCAGCCTTCTTCACAGTCCAACTCTCACATCCATACATGACCACAGGAAAGACCATAGCCTTGACTAGGCGAACCTTTGTTGGCAAAGTAATGTCTCTGCTTTTGAATATGCTATTTAGGTTGGTCATAACTTTCCTTCCAAGGAATAAGCGTCTTTTAATTTCATGGCTACAGCCACCATCTGCAGTGACTTTGGAGCCCAGAAAAAGAAAGTCTGACACTGTTTCCACAGTTTCCCCATCTATTTCCCATGTAGTGTTGGGGCCAGATGCCATGATCTTCATTTTCTGAATGTTGAGCTTTAAGCCAACCTTTTCACTCTCCACTTTCACTTTCATCAAGAGGCTTTTTAGTTCCTTTTCACTTTCTGCCATAAGGGTGCTATCATCCGCATATCTGAGGTTATTGATATTTCTCCCAGCAATCTTGATTCCAACTTGTGTTTCTTCCAGTCCAGCATTTCTCATGATATACTCTGCATAAAGGTTAAATAAACATGGTGACAATATACAGCCTTGACGTACTCCTTTTCCTATTTGGAACCAGTCTGTTGTTCCATGACCAGTTCTAACTGTTGCTTCCTGACCTGCATACAGATTTCTCAAGAGGCAGATCAGGTGGTCTGGTATTCCCATCTCTTTCAGAATTTTCCACAGTTTTTTGTGATCTACACAGTCAAAGGCTTTGGCATAGTCAATAAAGCAGAAATAGATATTTTTCTGGAACTCTCTTGCTTTTTCGATGATCCAGCGGATGTTGGCAATTTGATCTCTGGTTCCTCTGCCTTTTCTAAAACCAGCTTGAACATCAGGAAGTTCATGGTTCACATATTGCTGAAGGCTGGCTTGGAGAATTTTGAGCATTACTTTACTAGCGTGTGAGATGAGTGCAATTGTGCGGTAGTTTGAGCGAGACAGCAAAAGAGACACTGATGTATAGAACAGTCTTTTGGACTCTGTGGGAGAGGGAGAGGGTGGGATGATTTGGGAGAATGACACTGAAATATGTGTAATATCATGTATTAAACGAGTTGCCAGTCCAGGTTCGATACACAATACTGGATGCTTGGGGCTGGTGCACTGGGATGACCCAGAGGGATGGTATGGGGAGGGAGGAGGGATGAAGGTTCAAGATGAGCAACACGTGTATACCTGTGGCAGATTCATTTTGATATATGGAAAAACCAATACAATATTGTAAATTTAAATAAAATAAAATTAAAAAAAAACTTTCTTAAGATAAAAACCAATAAACCAAAGCAAAACCAGGACCATGATAGTTTAGAAAAAATATTTTTATTGAACATGGAAAATGTGATTGTTAACAGCCTACAAAAATGTCCACATTTGATATGAAAATATCAAGATAGAAATAAATTAATGTGTAATAATTATAGTCAAACTATATGAGGGAAAATATAGACAGGTAATACACACATGGGATGATGCCTTGATTATTATGTCATATTATGTTCAGTTCAGTTCAGTCGATCAGTCGTGTCTCTTTGCGACCCCGTGAATCGCAGCACACAAGGCCTCCCTGTCCATCACCAACTCCCAGAGTCCGCTCAAACTCAGGTCCATCGAGTTGGTGCTGCCATCCAGCCATCTCATCCTCTGTCATCCCCTTCTCCTCCTGCCCCCAATCCCTCCCAACATTAGAGTCTTTTCCAATGAGTAGATTCTTTGCATGAGGTGGCCAAAGTACTGGAGTTTCAGCTTTAGCATCATGTTCACAATCATATAAATAGGTAGTATAGAGCAATATGTGAACCGTGAACTTCCTGATGTTCAAGCTGGTTTTAGAAAAGGAGGAACCAGAGGAACCAGAGATCAAATTGCCAACATCCGCTGGATCATGGAAAAAGGAAGAGTTCCAGAACAACATCTATTTCTGCTTTATTGATTATGCCAAAGCCTTTGACTGTGTGGATCACCATAAACTGTGGAAAATTCTGAGAGAGATGGGAATATCAGAGCAACTGACCTGCCTCTTGAGAAATCTGTATGCAGGTCAGGAAGCAACAGTTAGAACTGGACATGGAACAACAGACTGGTTCCAAATAAGAAAAGGAGTACGTCAATGCTGTATATTGTCACCCTGCTTATTTAACTTACATGCAGAGTACATCATGATAAATGCTGGACTAGAAGAAGTACAAGCTGGAATCAAGATTGCTGGGAGAAATATCAATAACCTCAGATATGCAGATGACACCACCCTTATGGCAGAAAGTGAAGAACTAAAGAGCCTCTTGATGAAAGTGAAAGAGGAAAGTGAAAAGTTGGCTTATAGCTCAACATTCAGAAAACTAAGTTCATGGCATCCATCCCATCAGTTCATGGCAAATAGATGGGGAAACAGTGGAAACAGTGGCTGACTTTACTTTTTTGGGTCCCAAAATCACTGTAGATGGTGATTGCAGCCATGAAATTAAAAGACACTTACTCCTTGGAAGGAAAGTTATGACCAACCTAGATAGCATATTCAAAAGCAGAGACATTACTTTGCCAACAAAGGTTCATTTAGTCAAGGCTATGGTTTTTCCAGTATTCATGTATGGATGTGAGAGTTGGATTGTGAAGAAGGCTGAGAGCCGAAGAATTGATGCTTTTAAACTGTGGTGTTGGAGAAGACTCTTGAGAGTCCCCTGGACTGCAAGGAGATCCAACCAGTCCATCCTAAAGGAAATCAGTCCTGGGTGTTCAATGAAAGGACTGATGTTGAGGCTGAAATTCCAGTACTTTGGCCACCTGATACAAAGAGCTGACTCATTTGAAAAGACTCTGATGCTGGGAAAGATTGAGGGCAGGAGAGGAAGGGGATGACAGAGGATGAGATGGTTGGATGGCATCACTGACTCAATGGACTTGCGTCTGGGTGGGCTCCGGGAGTTGATGATGGATAGGAAAGCCTGGCGTGCTGCAGTTCATGGGGTCGCAAAGAGTTGGACACGAGTGAGCGACTGAACTGAACTGAACTGAACAGCCTTCTCTATGATCCAACTCTCACATCCATACATGACCAGTGGAAAAACCATAGCTTTGACTATATGGGCATTTGTCAGTGAAGTGATATTTCTTCTTTATAGTATGCTGTCTAGATTTGTCATAGCTTTCCCTCCAAGTGTTTTTAATTTCATGACTGCAGTCACTGTTCACAGTAACTTTGGAGCCCAAGAAAATAAAAGCTGTCACTGCTTCCACGAAACTATCTAATCATTTCTTATGCCTAGTTTTAACCAGTTTTTTTTTCTTAATTGGTTGTATGAGTTCTTTATATATTTTGAATATTTTACACACACACACACACACACACATAATCCCTTTATTGGCTATTTTCAAATACCCTTTGCATTTAGTAGGCTTCACTTTCACTTTGGTGATAGGTTCCCTCATGTGCAGAAGCTTTTTAGTATAATGTCTAATCTGTTTATTTCTGAATTTGTTTCCTTGCCTTTGGAGTCAAATTTTTTTAAAAAATCATTGAAGCCAATGTTCAGGATGTTATCTCCTATGTATTCTTCTAGGAATTGTATAATTTCAGATCTTATATTCAAATTTTCAATTCATTTTGAGTCCATTTGTTTGTATGATATAAATTAGTAGTCTAGTTTTATTCTTTTGCATATAGTTGAATAATTTTCCTAATACCATTTATTGAAAATACTGTCCTTTCTCCACTGTATGTTCTTAGCTATTTTGTCACTGATAGATAAGGATTATAATTTTGGTCCCCTGAACCTACACTCTCTACTTTAATATTGTGACAATATGTCCACCTGCTGTTAAATACATGTGGTCAGAGAAATCAGTCTATATGTAAATAGATAAATGAATTTATACTCTCTTGAGAACTTTCACATCAATCTTCTCCACCACTTTTAAATTGTGTGTTAAATCATATGCCTTCATCCATTATATGTAATGACCAAAATCACGTCTTTCTCAGAAGTCCTACGATTGCACAATTATTTATCTCTATCTCTTAAAGAGCAAATAATCCTTTCTCCTTTAAATTTCCTTTGCCATCAAATTACAATGGTCTCTTTCTTGTTTATAAATAATCCATGAATGAGCTTCACATGAAATCTGACTCCTGACCCTCTCTGTAATTTCATACTCATTGTGGAAGAAATGCTTGGCTAATAACTTCCACTATTAATTTTGTTTTTTTTTACCTCTTTGCATAGAAAATATTCAGACCAATTTTATCATTTTGAATAGAAGTAATTGATCTGACTATTCTTGGTTAAAGACTGGGAGAAATTTGATAATAGACATGGTAAAAACTTGTGCTATATATCTTTTTTTATTCTAACAAAATATATTTCCATTTGGTGTAAGAATGTTGGATTTCACTCTCCAAAACAAATAACAAAAAGAACTTGAATAGATTTTCATTTTAGTTTATTTTCAAAAATTGGCATAGATGAGGTTATAGGGAAAAGATATAAAATGTTCCTAGGAGTTCTACTGCTGTACTGAAGTGTCTACTGGTTATTGTTCTTATATCAGCTCATCACTTCCTATCAAAGGTTAAAAAATAATTGTTTGGGCACTGAATAAACCAATAAGAAACACAAGTAAAGGATAAAGAAACAATATTGAAATGTCTAAATCCTATGTTATTTCTAAAGGTTAGGTAAGAATTCATATTTTCTTTTTAAATGTCAGTTTAATCTGAATGGCAGTGAACCTCAAATAACATTTGAATTTAATGTAGAACTTTTGAAAATGAAGCAATTGCCTAGCTAACTGCCTCTTTTGCTTTTGCGTGAGCATCACATTTGGCTTTCGGCTGATGGATAGCTGAAGTATCATTTACATTTGGAAGTATAAACATAATAGTTGGCAGTTCTTAAAAGAGAAGAAAGAAGCTTTATTGTTGACCAGTGATCATTCTGGGATTTCTGAGGCTCAAAGGGCTGGGTAATGAATGGAGTTATGCAGTTCATCTGTTGTTATTCAGTCGATAAGTCATGTCCGACTCTGCGACTCCATGGGCTGCAGCACGGCAGGGTTCCCCGTCCTTCACTGTCTCCCAGAGTTTGCTCAAACTCATGTCCATTGAGTCGATGATGCCGTCCAACCATCTCATTCTCTGGCACCTACATCTCCTGCTCAGTCTTTCCCAGCATCAGAGTCTTTTCCAGTGAGTCAGCTCTTTGAGTTAAGTGGTCAAAATATTGGAGCTTCAGCTTCAGCATCAGTCCTTCCAATGAATATTCAGGACTGATTTCCTTTAGGATTGATAGGTTTGATCTCTTTGCTGTCCAAGGGACTCTCAAGAATATTTTCCAGCATCACAGGTGGAAAGCATCGATTCTTTGGTTCTCAGCCTTCTTTATGGTCACATCCACATATGATACTGGAAAAACCATAGCTTTGACTATATAGACCTCAGTTGTTCTAGACATTTTGAGTGCTAACATTCTGGAAAGAGAATTGTACAATATACATATATTAAAAATTCTAAAATTTGAAAGACCATAGACTTCAAAAATGCATACACTGCCAGACAAGCAGTCTTTCTAACACATATTTTAAAACAAAAAGTGTAAATGAAATTAACTTATTTGCACTTGGAATTAATAAAAATCTCTTGCCTAAATGAATCAGCAGTTCTTTGTATATATCAGAAAATAGTCCTTCAAAACAGTTCCTTTAACTGCCTTTGCTCTAAGTTTCAAATAGAATGTCCATAGTCTATGTATCTGGCATTACATAAAAAGTGGAGGAAGAGTTATAAAGAAAAAAAAATATAAAGTACATTGCTATTAAACTTATTCTCAAGATTTTGATTATCTTTTAGCTGATTTCCTTATCAGTACAGATAGAAAATGTATAGGGCCTTCTTCAGGCCCTATAAAGAAAGCTAAACACTCAAGCAAGAACACAATCTTTGACTGTATCCATGCAAAGATGCTCAAATAAATAGCCACTTCCCACTCTCCTACCTATTACACAGTCAAAATCTCCAAACTGTCTTAAGTCAGTTCTTCCTAACTGCACAGTCAGAGAAGAATAAGAGTTACATGATAAGGCAATATGTTATCACAGTCAAATTTTATTGGAAGTAAGTTATCAAGATGACTTTCACACTTTATTAGATATTTATCAATGACAAATATGCATTGCTGATAGATTCTTAAATGGAGCCAACATATCTTTCATTCTTATATCTTTTGATATTATCCTATCTAATCAATGGCCTGACTTCTCTGGGTACTAATGCATTAATAACATACCAATATGATTATGTTGTATGGTTTTCTTTTCTTCCTCTGACTATTCCAAATTCCAAATCCTACTTTCTGCCCTATTCCACAAGAAGAGAAAAATACACTGAGGCTTGTCTTAGTCTGGTCTGCTCTTTGGAATATTTGAGTTTTCCTAGCATGCTTGCAATAGGAACAGATATGTGAGTTTGGATTGGAATTGATAGCAAGTGGCTATAACTTTTCTTCCTGTAATATTAGTTGCCTGTCATCTAGTTTGCATGACTCTGCTTGTCGTGGTTACTTTTCTAGCAAGCCTGATATCAAGAAACTGTTTCTGATCATCTATCCTGGGTAAAGAAACCTAAGCTCAGAACAAAATTAGGATCATAATGGATCTCCACTGTCTGAATCTTTGTATAAACTGGTATTCAAATTACTTAGAGTTTAGATGTTTCACTTGAGCTAGTGCTGGGGACATGACTGAAGCGACTTAGCAGCAGCAGCAGCAGCAGTGCTGGCAGAAAGCCATCTATGGCCTGTTCTTCCTTTCTGGCTTTTGCCTGTCCACATAGATTTACTGGTCAATTCTACTCCAGCAGAATTTTCAGAAATAATTTGTAGCAAATAATCTAGTACTTGTTTATTATGGAGTACAACATTGTTTTGATTGCTTGTCCAGCTACCAAAGTTTTTGTGGTGTTTAACAGTGTCACGAGCTAGAATCTCACCAGGCTGTTCTTATGGCTCAGTCCCAGGTGAATGTAATTCCAATGATTTGAGAATTTTTCTTGGGGATATGGCTCTTAGTGAATTGATCTATCAGTCTTTAAAGATTAATAAGCTGTTTCAAATCCTTAAGCCTCTAAAGGTAATTGAGATTTTTTTTTTAGCTTTGTACAAATCTACTGTCCATGTTACAATGTACTATTCAAACAAGAAGCTGATGTAATGAAAATAAAATGATTTCAATTAAAGTATAAACCATCAGTCCTTTTAAGGCTATATAGGTAGATTGATACTGAGGAAAATCCTACACTGACAATTTCAAGAGATTTGAGTTTTATGGCTCTTCTATCACCAATTACCCTTCAAAAAGTTCTTCAAAACAAGGAACAAAAGGCCCAAGGAATTAAACTTTCCCCCAAATCATGAAGTAGGTATTTTGGTAATACATAGAATTAACATGGTAACCTGGAAAGAACGCAGGTCTTAAAACTAATTGTAAGCATCAATCAACTTATGTTTTGTTAGGTCTGTTTGCCCTCAGAAGGTGAATAAATTGTCCCTGCTTCCTCTGCTTTGGACAATATCTTGTTAAAGCTAGCTTAAGCTTCTGGCAGCCAGTCCTTTTGTGGTTCCATCTTCTACTCAATAACTTAAGTCTGTTCAGTCAGTCATGTCCGACTCTTTGCAACCCTTTGGACTGCAGCATGCCAGGCTTCTCTGTCCATCACTAACTCCCAGAGTTAACTCAAACTGATGTCGAAAAAGTTAGTGATGCCATCCAACCATCTCATCCTCTGGCATCCCCTTCTCCTGCCTTCAATCTTTCCTAGCATCCAGGTCTTTTCCAATGAGTCAGGTCTTCCCATCAGGTGGCCAAAGTACTGGAGCTTCAGCTTCAGCATCAGTCCTTCCAATGAATACTCAGGACTGATTTCCTTTAGGATTGATTGGTTTGATATCCTTGAAGTCCAAGGGACTCTCAAGAATCTTTAAACTACAGTTTACAGGCATCAATTCTTTGGCACTCAGCTCTCTTTATGGTCCAACTCTCACATCCATACATGACTGCTGGAAAAACCATAACTTTGACCTCAGTAACTTCAGATCAGATCAGATCAGTCGCTCAGTCGTGTCCGACTCTTTGCGACCCCATGAACCGCAGCACGCCAGGCCTCCCTGTCCATCACCAACTCCCGGAGGTCACTCAGACTCACATCCATCGAGTCAGTGGTGCCATCCAGCCATCTCATCCTCTGTCGTCCCCTTCTCCTCCTGTCCCCAATCCCTCCCAGCATCAGAGTCTTTTCCAATGAGTCAACTCTTCGCATGAGGTGGCCAAAATACTGGAGTTTCAGCTTTAGCATCATTCCTTCCAAAGAAATCCCAGGGCTGATCTCCTTCAGAATGGACTGGTTGGATCTCCTTGCAGTCCAAGGGACTCTCAAGAGTCTTCTCCAACACCACAGTTCAAAAGCATCAATTCTTCGGTGCTCAGCCTTCTTCACAGTCCAGCTCTCACATCCATACATGACCACAGGAAAGACCATAGCCTTGACTAGGCGAACCTTTGTTGGCAAAGTAATGTCTCTGCTTTTCGATATGCTATCTAGGTTGGCCATAACTTTCCTTCCAAGGAGTAAGCGTCTTTTAATTTCATGGCTGCAGTCACCATCTGCAGTGATTTTGGAGCCCAGAAAAATAAAGTCTGACACAGTTTCCACTGTTTCTCCATCTATTTCCCATGTAGTGATGGGACCAGATGCCATGATCTTTGTTTTCTGAATGTTGAGCTTTAAGCCAACCTTTTCACTCTCCTCTTTCACTTTCATCAAGTAACTTAGGTAAACCCTATCTCCTTCCTTTATCCTTTTAGCCTAGGAGTGAGAGTGACTTCCTGTTACTGCCAGCCTCTAGACTTCTTCACTGCCCTCTGACTAACCTTTTGTTATCTGTGTAATCCATTTCTTGTGTTAAAAATTATCCCCACCTCTGTTTTCCTAGTGGAACCATGCCGGATACACTAACTATATGATTCTGAGCAAGCTACTAAAGGATGTACTGATTCAATCTTTTTTTTTTTTCCTTTCTTACTTTAGAAGTGTAATTAATAATAGTTGCTTATGGTACTACTGTGGAAATTTCTAAGAGAACTTTCTATGATATATATTAATAATTTGAACTTAATAACTCATGAGTATTAGATGATTGTTATTATGATGGTGTTAGTTTTTGTTAGTTATTAATATAAGCTGGTTTTAAAAAAGGCAGAGGAACCAGAGATCAAATTGCCAACATCCGCTGGATCATGGAAAAAGCAAGAGAGTTCCAGAAAAACATCTATTTCTGCTTTATTGACTATGCCATAGCCTTTGACTGTGTGGATCACAATGAACTGTGGAAAATTCAGAGATGGGAGTACCAGACCATCTGACCTGCCTCTTGAGAAACCTATATGCAGGTCAGAAATAAACAGTTAGAACTGGACATGGAACAACAGACTGGTTCCAAATAGGAAAAGGAGTATGTCAAGGTTGTATACTGTCACCCTGCTTATTTAACTTCTATGCAGAGTATACCATGAGAAACGCTGGGCTGGAAGAATCACAAGCTGGAATCAAGATTGCTGGGAGAAATATCAGTAACCTCAGATATGCAGATGACACCACCCTTATGGCAGAAAGTGAAGAGGAACTAAAAAGTTTCTTGATGAAAGAGAAAGAGGAGAGTGAAAAAGTTGGCTTAAAGCTCAACATCCAGAAAACGAAGATCACGGCATCTGGTCCCATCACTTCATGGGAAATAGATGGGGAAATAGTGGAAACAGTGTCAGACTTTATTTTTTGGGGCTCCAAAATCACTGCAGATGGTGACTGCAGCCATGAAATTAAAAGATGCTTACTCCTTAGAAGGAAAGTTATGACCAACCTAGATAGCATATTCAAAAGCAGAGATATTACTTTGTCAACAAAGATTCATCTAGTCAAGGCTATGGTTTTACCTGTAGTCATGTATGGATGTGAGAGCTGGACTGTGAAGAAGGCTGAGCGCCGAAGAATTGATGCTTTTGAACTGTGGTGTTGGAGAAGACTCTTGAGAGTCCCTTGGACTGCAAGAAGATCCAACCAGTCCATTCTGAAGGAGATCAATCCTGGAATTTCTTTAGAAGGAATGATGCTAAAGCTGAAACTCCAGTATTTTGGCCACCTCATGCGAAGAGTTGACTCATTGGAGAAGACTCTGATGCTGGGAGGGATTGGGGGCAAGAGGAGAAGGGGACGACAGAGGATGAGATGGCTGGATGGCATCACCGACTCAATGCACATGAGTTTGAGTGAACTCCGGGAGTTGGTGATGGACAGGGAGGCCTGGCGCGCTGCAATTCATGGGGTTGCAAAGAGTCGGACACGACTGAGCGACTGAACTGAATTGAACTGAATATATATGCTACTGTTGTCACTAAGATGCAGATTAAGTTTCTAACTGATTTTTTTCTCCCCTGCCACATCACTCTTGGGTCCAAAAAAGCAAGACTGTTTTCCCAACCATTTTATCCTTTGAAAGCTCAGTAAAAAATGATACAGGCAGACTAGCATGTGTATATTTTTTCAACCAATTAAGTCATCTGTAAACCTGAAATATTTGGGATTACTGCTTGTAGATAATTTAGGGTGCAGGAAAATTAATCAAAGACAATATATGTTATGCCTGCTGCTGCTGCTACTGCTGCTGCTAAGTCGCTTCAGTCGTGTCCGACTCTGTGCGACCCCATAGACGGCAGCCCACCAGGCTCCCCCGTCCCTGGGATTCTCTAGGCAAGAACACTGGAGTGGGTTGCCATTTCCTTCTCCAGTGCATGAAAGTGAAAAGTGAAAGTGAAGTCGCTCAGTCATGTCTGACTCTTAGCGACCCCATGGACTGCAGCCTACCAGGCTCCTCCATCCATGGGATTTTCCAGGCAAAAGTACTGGGGTGGGGTGCCATTGCCTTCCCCGATGTTATGCCTACTAAATCCCAAACAAATCAGTTACCTACAGGGAAGGTGGACTTTTGTGAAAAGGGATAAACTTTGTTTTCATTCTCAATTCAGTATTGATTATATTTCTAGAGAGCAATATATTGTTATATTTTCCAAATGAACTTTTCCCAATCTGCTCTGTTTACCACATGAAATACCAGGTTCTGAAGGATTTTAAGTTTGTAAATGTCAGTTTCAAAGGTGAATTTGAAACACAGGTCACACTGTGTAAATAACACCTGTTTTTAAGAATCTAAGATAGTGTAGCTCCATGAAACTCATTCACTGGATCACAGTCCTTCTTCAGTTGATACTAAAAGTATTTCCATTTCCCTAGTTAATTTGAATAGACTGGAAAATTTTTAACAAACATCATGTGGTGGAAAGATCTAAGATGTTGAAATCAGGAAAGCTTTGATTCTAGGCTGTTATGCCACTTTCTAGCTGCATGATTTGGGGCAGTTCCCCCAACTCTCTAAGCATCACATTTCTCATTTGTAAAAAAAAAAAAAAAAGGACTAATAATAACTGCAATAGGAACAACAGGGTGGCAGTGATGGTGTGTCTTCAAAAAATTGGGATTAGAAATAATCTTACCCTCTGAGAGCTGAGTAATGAAATCAACTCATAGTCATCTAAATATTAAGTAGTCAGGCTCTGAAGACACATACAGCTTGATTTTGCCCTGATTTCTCCACATAATATTTTGTCTTCTTGAGGAGGGATTTTAACATTCCTTAAGATCAATTTCCTTATTTGTAAGACAGAGATTTAAAAAAAAAATATCTATTGCAAAGTTTGTCATGAAATTTAAATTAAAACAGGAAATATTTGGTATAACAGCTCATTAGCTCATGACTAGTAGTTCAGTTCAGTTCAGTGGCTCAGTCATGTCCTACTCTTTGAGACCCCATGAATCACAGCACTCCAGGCCTCCCTGTCCATCACCAACTTCCAGAGTTCACTCAAACTCATGTCCATCGAGTCAGTGATGCCATCCAGCCATCTCATCCTCTGTCGTCCCCTTCTCCTGCCTTCAATCCATCCCAGTATCGGGGTCTTTTCTAATGAGTCAACTCTTCGCATGAGGTGGCCAAAGTACTGGAGTTTCAGCTTAGCATCAGTCCTTCCAATGAACACCCAGAACTGATCTCCTTTAGATGGACTGATTGGACCTCTTTGCAGTCCAAGGGGCTCTCAAGAGTCTTCTCCAGCACCACAGTTCAAAAGCATCAATTCTTTGGTGATCAGCTTTCTTCACAGTCCAACTCTCACGTTCATACATGACCACTGGAAAAACCATAGTCTTGACTATTCAGACCTTTGTTGGCAAAGTAATATCTCTGCTTTTGAATATGCTATCTAGGTTGGTCATAACTTTCCTTCCAAGGAGTAAGCATATTTTAATTTCATGGCTAGTAGTTCGCTTATGACTAAGTTAAATGTCAACCCACTGTTGTTGAGATAGTTTACAATAGAGATGTTTGAAATTGATCATCTTAAGAAAACTCCTTTTTGACTGCAGCCATGAAATTAAAAGATGCTTGCTCCTTGGAAGAAAAGCTATGACCAACCTATCAGATCAGATCAGATCAGTCACTCAGTCATGTCCGACTCTTTGCGACCCCATGAACCGCAGCACGCCAGGCCTCCCTGTCCATCACCAACTCCCGGAGGTCACTCAGACTCACATCCATCGAGTCAGTGGTGCCATCCAGCCATCTCATCCTCTGTCGTCCCCTTCTCCTCCTGTCCCCAATCCCTCCCAGCATCAGAGTCTTCTCCAATGAGTCAACTCTTCGCATGAGGTGGCCAAAATACTGGAGTTTCAGCTTTAGCATCAGTCCTTCCAAAGAAATCCCAGGGCTGATCTCCTTCAGAATGGACTGGTTGGATCTCCTTGCAGTCCAAGGGACTCTCAAGAGTCTTCTCCAACACCACAGTTCAAAAGCATCAATTCTTCGGCGCTCAGCCTTCTTCACAGTCCAGCTCTCACATCCATACATGACCACAGGAAAGACCATAGCCTTGACTAGGCGAACCTTTGTTGGCAAAGTAATGTCTCTGCTTTTCGATATGCTATCTAGGTTGGCCATAACTTTCCTTCCAAGGAGTAAGCGTCTTTTAATTTCATGGCTGCAGTCACCATCTGCAGTGATTTTGGAGCCCAGAAAAATAAAGTCTGACACTGTTTCCACTGTTTCTCCATTTCCCATGTAGTGATGGGACCAGATGCCGTGATCTTCATTTTCTGAATGTTGAGCTTTAAGCCAACCTTTTCACTCTCCACTTTCACTTTCATCAAGAGGCTTTTTAGTTCCTCTTCACTTTCTGCCATAAGGGTGGTTTCATCTGCATATCTGAGGTTATTGATATTTCTCCCAGCAATCTTGATTCCAGCTTGTGTTTCTTCCAGTCCAGCATTTCTCATGATGTACTCTGCATATAAGTTAAATAAACAGGGTGACAATATACAGCCTTAACGTACTCCTTTTCCTATTTGGAACCAGTCTGTTGTTCCATGTCCAGTTCTAATTATTTATTCCTGACCTGCATACAGGTTTCTCAAGAGGCAGGTCAGGTGGTCTGGTATTTCCATCTCTTTCAGAATTTCCCACAGTTTATGGTGATCCACACAGTCAAAGGGTTTGGCATAGTCAATAAAGCAGAAATAGATATTTTTCTGTAACTCTCTTCCTTTTTCCATGATCCAGTGAATGTTGGCAATTTGATCTCTGGTTCCTCTGCCTTTTCTAAAACTAGCTTGAACATCTGGAAGTTCATGGTTCATGTATTGCTGAAGCCTGGCTTGGAGAATTTTGAGCATTACTTTACTAGCATGTGAGATGAGTGCAATTGTGTCGTAGTTTGAGCATTCTTTGGCATTGCCTTTCTTTGGGATTTAATGAAAACTGACCTTTTCTAGTCCTGTGGCCTCTGCTGAGTTTTCCAAATTTACTGGCATATTGAATGCAGCACTTTCACAGCATCATCTTTCAGGATTTGAAATAGCTCAACTGGAATTTCATCACCTCCACTATCTTTGCACGTAGTGATGCTTCCTAAGGCCCACTTGACTTCACATTCCAGAATGTCTGGCTCTAGGTGAGTGATCACACCATCGTGATTATCTAAGTTGTGAAGATCTTCTTTTCACAGTTCTTCTGTGTATTCTTGCCACCTGTTCTTAATATCTTCTGCTTCTATTAGGTCCCAACCATTTCTGGATGAACTCCCCAGGTCAGCAGGTGCCCAATATGCTACTGGAGATCAGTGGAGAGATATCTCCCGAAAGAATAAAAAGATGAAGCCAAAGCAAAAACAATATCCAGTTGTGAGTAGGACTGGTGATAGAAGCAAGGTTGGATTCTGTAAAGAGCAATATTGCATAGGAACCTGGAATGTCAGGTCCATGAATCAAGGCAAATTGGAAATGGTGAAACAGAGGATGAGAAGAGTGGACATCAACATTCTAGGAATCAGTGAACTACGATGGATGGGAATTAGTGAATTTAACTCAGATGACCATTACATCTACTACTATGGGCAGGAATCCATTAGGAGAAATGGAGTAACCATCATAGTTAAAAAAAGAGTCTGAAATGCAGTACTTGGATGTAGTCTCAAAAACAACAGAATGATCTCTGTTTGTTTCCAAGGCAATGCATTTAATATCATGGTAATCCAACTCTATGCCCCAACCAGTAATGCTGAAGAAGCTAAAGTTGAATAGTTCTATGAAGATGTACAAGGCCTTCTAGAACTAACACCCACAAAAGGTGTCCTTTTCAATTTAGGGGACTTGAATGCAAAAGTAGGAAGTCAAGAAACACCTGGAGTAACAGGCAAATTTGGCCTTGAAGTACAGAATGAAGCAGGGCAAAACCTAATAGAGTTCTGCCAAGAGAATGCACTGGTCATAGCAAACACCCTCTTCCAACAACACAAGAGAAGACTCTACACATGGACATCACCAGATGCTCGACACTGAAATCAGATTGATTATATTCTTTGCAGCCAAAGATGGAGAAGCTCTATACAGTCAGCAAAAACAAGACCAGGAGCTGACTGTGGCTTGGATCATGAACTCCTTATTGCCAAATTCAGACTGAAATTTAAGAAAGTAGAGAAAACCACTAGACCATTCAGGTCTGACTTAAATCAAATTCCTTATGTCTATACAGTGGAAGTGAGAAATAGATTTAAGGGCCTAGATCTGATAGATAGAGTGCCTGATTAACTATGGATGGAGATTTGTGACATTGTACAGGAGACAGGATCAAGACCATCCCCAAGAAAAAGAGATGCAAAAAAGCAAAATGGCTCTCTGAGGTGGCCTTACAAATATATGGGAAAAGAAGGGAAGCAAAAAGCAAAGGAGAAATATAAAGATATACCCATTTGAATGCAGAGTTCCAGAGAATAGCCAGGAGAGATAAGAAAGCTTTCCTCGGTGATCAATGCAAAGAAATAGAGGAAAACAATAGAATGGGAAAGACTAGAGATTTATTCAAGAAAATTAAAGATACCAAGGGAACATTTAATTTAAGGAAGTTACAACCACAAAATTGTGATGCAAAGCTTGGACCATATAAAATAGAAGTACTCTGTGCTTGGAATGAGAGAAATGAAGGAAGACAGATATCTATTTTTTGATATTTAATTTTTCTGCTTGCTTTTTTAAAAATTTTTCAAAGGTTCTCTGCAGATAAGCAATATGGTCACTGACAAAAGTTCACATATTTCAAGCTTTTCTTCCTCAAATAAAAATGTAACTGTGTTGATTTTGTCATACTTTCCCTTAAAATCAACCTGTTACTTAAAACCCAAATTCACTCTTTACTTATTATTTCAGTCAGCACATCATTAAGTATGTAACTTAGTCATTTATAACTCAAAGAATAAATATTGGATGAGAAGTAATATCAAAGGACACTGAGACTAAAAATAATGATACAATACTGCTCTTTGCCAATAAAGGTCCAACTAGTGAAAGATATTGGAGAAGGCAATGGCACCCCACTCCAGTACTCTTGCCTGGAAAATCCCATGGATGGAGGAGCCTGGTGGGCTGCAGTCCATGGGGTCCCACAGAGTCGGACACGACTGAAGCAACTTAGCAGCAGCAGCAGCAGTCAAAAATATGGTTTTTCCAGTAGTCATGTGTGGATGTGAGAGTTGGACTATAAAGAAAACTGAGTGCCAAAGAATTGATGCTTTTGAACTGTGATGTTGGAAAAGACTCTTGAGAGTCCCTTGGACTGCAAGGAGATCCAACCAGTCTATCTTAATGGAAATCAGTCCCAAATATTCATTGGAAAGACTGATGCTGAAACTAAAACTCCAATACTTTGGCCACTTGGTGCGAAGAACTGACTCATTTGAAAGGACCCTGATGCTGGGAAAGATTGAAGGCGGAAGGAGAAGAGGACAACATAAGATGAGATGGTTGGATGGCATCACTGACTCAATAGACATGAGTTTGAGTAAACTCCAGAGTTGGTGAGTTGGACAGGAAGACCTGGCGTGCTGCAGTCTTTGGGGTCGCAAACAGTCAGACACTACTGAGAAACTAAACTGAACTGAATGCTCTTCTAATAGTCAACCTAGTAGGGAAGAAATATAGAATAAAATTCTTATAAGAGACAAATGTTTTCTACAGAAAACTATAATATAGTATGACAGATTCTATAGGAGATGAATATATTGACTATTATGGAAAAAAAGAGAATAATAAAAGGCAAGAACACAATGTAATATTTGAGCCAGATATTAAAACTGAGTAGTGGGCAAGAATAGAATGGATATTCCAAGGAAAAACATGTGACAAAAAGAAGTGGTATATACCTACTTAGAGAGTTCTGTGAGGGCATCAAATGTTTGAGATCAGTCATAAATTTAGGGTTTTGAGAATGCTGCATTTTCAGGCAAAAACTTCAGGTGAGGGTAGACAAATAGGCCAAGATAAGCTTTACGTGGTCCTTTTCAATGCATTCCTGCTAACAAATTGAGCTTTATTCCCACAAATAGCTGTGTACCAGAAAAGTGTTTTTAAAATACAGCCTATAGCACATTATTTTTATTTTGCATGTAGATATTATAGTTGGCTGTGCAAAGGCATATATACGACAGGAAACAAAAATTTTGTTTTTGTTATATTTCTCTTTGTATTACCCAGATGGGAATCATATTTCTGAGTTTAATCTTACTATCACCATTCTTTAAACAAATTAGACTAGGCAAAATTGTTTTAATGCAAGTATGGTAACATGATCATCATTTGTTGCTATCTTGGTATTTAATGACAGCTAATTTTTTAATTTCACATAAAATGGGGCAAATTGTGATGAAAGATTATAAAAATAGCCAGAAAAAGTCATTTGGATTTGTTATAGTCTGTGCAATAGTGTCAGGGAAAAAGAAAGATTAGATATAAATTAATGAACCATTCAACTAATGGGAAAATAACACTAGATGTAATCTGTCTGGATAATTTATGTAATTTTAACATTTATACCCAAATTAGAAAGTTAAATAACCAAAATACTTCTATGTTCATACTAGTCTATTAGAAAACATTGGATAACACAGAGAAGCTTCTCCAAGGATATCTCATCACCATCTTTTGCAAAAGCTATACTTCCATTGCCATCATTAATCTTGGCTTTCAACACCTCAGCAGGTGTTGAATAGATATATAATATCTCGACAGGAAGACCTTGAATAGTAGTTGTGTATAGATCTTCTTTTCTCATATATAATTTCTAAATTATCCATATATATTGTTCCACCTGATTTTTCTTTTGCCAAACAAATAAAAAACCATTCACACATGAGATTTGGAAAACATCAGAAGTAGCCAGGGAATTGCCTGTCACAGTGGCTGTTCTGATAATTAACCACACTCAGGCAATGTGGGATTCAATTAAACAAAACAGTCTTCCAATGGAAATTTAAAAATGATATCAAGGCTTTGCAAATGTTGTTTTGAGGAAATTATAAAACTAGAAATGGGACAAAATAGAAAATAAATTGCTGATTATTAACAGAAATGTAGAAAGGGAAATGTGTGACTTATTCAAATGGTTTACATCTCTATATATGTCTCAATATGCATTCCAAAGGACTTAAAAATAGAACTGAATAGTTATAAAAATGTGTAATATGAAGTGAAGTGTATGATCATTAGTAAATTCTTTCATGTTTATTATAATCATAAAATTTACAGAGCGCAGGATGTCATACTAATATCACTTGGCATCTCATTGCACTAGGAGAGAAGGTAATTTCTTTTTTCCTTGATGGCCTTGCTGAAAAATAGTTGCCCAAATGTGCGTGGGTTTATCTCTGGCTTCTCTATTCTCTTCAGTTGATCTGTGTTTTTATGACAGTATCATGCTATTTTGGTTACTATAGACTTTTAATATAGTTTGATATCAGGAAATATGATGTCTCCATCTTTACTCTTGCTCAGCATTGCATTGAATATCTGGAGACATTTGTGGTTTTCCATGAATTGTATCATTGTTTTATTTTTTCCCATTTCTGTGAGAAATGTCATTGGAATTTTGATAGAAATTGAATATGTAGATCGCTTTGAGTATTTTTGACATTTTAACCATACTAGTTATTCCCATACATGAACATAGAATATCTTTCCATTTATTTGCATCTTCTTCAATTTCTTTCTTCAGAGTTTTACAGTTTTCAGAATAAAGATTTTTCACTTCCTTGTTGTTGTTGTTCAGTTGCAAAGTCATGTCCATCTCTCTACAACCCCCTGGACCTCAGCATGCCAGGCTTTCCTTTCCTTAACTATCTCTCTCAGAGTTTGCTCAAACTCTTGTCCATTGTGTTGATGATGCTATCCAACAATCTCACCCTTCTGTTTCCCCCTTCTTCTCCTTCCCTCAGTCCTTCCCAGTGTCAGGGTCTTTTCCAAAGAGTCAGGTCTTTGCTTCGGGTGGCCAAAGTATTGGAGCTTCAGCATCAGTCCTTCTAATGAATATTCAGGGTTGATTTTCTTTATGATTAACATTGACTGGTTTGATCTCCTTGCCGTCTAAGGGACTCTCAAGAGTCTTATGCAGCACCACAATTTGAAAACATCCCTCAGCCTTCTTTGTGGTACAGCTCTCACATCCATACATGACTACTGGAAAAACCATAGCTTTGACTATACGGACCTTTGTCAGCAAAGAGATGGATGTCTCTGCTTTTTAATACACTGTCTAGGTTGGTCATAGCTTTTCTTTCAAGGACCAAGTGTCTTTTAATTACATGGCTGCAGTCACATTTGCAGTGATTTTGGAGTCCCAAAAGAGAAAATTCTCTTTTCTCTTCTATTTCCCATGAAGTGATGGGACCTGATACCGTGTGACCTGAACCACACTATTGTGCTTATCTGGATCATTAAGACTTTTTTGTATAGTTCTGTGTATTCTTGCCACGCCTTCTTGATCTCTTTTCTTTCTGTTAGGTTATTGCCTTTACTGTCCTTTATTGTGGCCATTCTTGCATGAAACGTTCCCTTGGTTTTGCCTCCTTAGTTATATTTATTCCTACATATTCATATTGGGTTTGCCTGGTGGCTCAGATAGTAAAGAATCTGCCTTCAGTGTGGGAGACCAGGGTTCAGTTCCTGCATCAGAAAGATCCCCTGGAGAAGGACATGGAAAACCACTGCAGTGTTCTTGCCTGGAGAATTCCATGGACAGAGGAGCCTGGTGGGCTATAATCCATGGGATCACAGAGTCAGACACGACTGATTGAAGAACACATATATTCATACTAGATCTATGTCCAAAAGAATTGTTTTATTAATTTTTTAGATAGTTTATTTGTATGTGTATATGAACACAACTGATTTTTGAATGTTGATCTCATATCCTTCTGTTTTACTGAATTCATTTGTTAGTTTAAGAGTTTTGGGGTGGAGTCTACTTATTATCTGCAAACAGTGAAAAATTTACTTCCCTTTTTCTGATTTGAAGGCCTTGTATATGCTTTTCTTGTCTAATTGCTCTGGCTGGAATTTCTAGTATGCATTGAGAAGAAGTGGTGAGAATGGGCATCCTTGACTTATTGCTGATTTTAGGAGGGAAAAAAAGATAAAAGTTTTTCATCATTGAATGTGATGTTAGTTGTGGACTTCTTATATATGGCCTTTATAATGTTGAGGTACATTTCTTCTACACTTAATTTAAGAGCTTTTATCAGGAAAATGTGGTAAATTTTTAAAGTGCTTCTTTATCTATTGAAATGATCATACAACTTTTTAACCTTCATTTTGTTAATGTGATGTATCACACTTATTTATTTGCATATATCAAATCATCCTTGCATCCCAGGGATAAATCCCACTTAATCATAGTGTATGAGGGTATCTATGTCCTATTAAATTCAATTTGCTAGTATTTCACTAAGGATTTTCATCTATAGTTAGCAGGATTATTGGCTTATAATTTTGTTTTCTTGTGGTATACTTTTCTGACTTTGTATCACAATAATGCTGGCCTCATAAAAGGAGTTTATAAGTGGTTTCTCTTTTTAAGCTGAAGAGATAAATAGACAGAAATACAACAACAGTAAGGACTTCGATACTCCACTTTCATCCCTATCTAGATGAAATTGATCTAACAGACATGTACAAAATATCCCATCACGCAGCAGCAAAATACACATTCCTCTTAAGTACGCAGGGAACATTTTTCAGAACAGATGAAATGTTAGGCCACAGAACAAATTTTAAAAGATTAAGATTTATATTTTATTAAATCATATTTCTGACTATAATAATATAAAAATAGAAGCCAATAACAGAAAGGTAGTTGGAAAATTCAAAAATATTTAATAATAAACAATACACATAACTGATTCTCAAATGCATTACACTAAGTGAAAGATGTTGGACTTGAGTGTGAACACAATGCACAATTTTACATATATGACATTAGGAAAAGCAAAGCTATAGGGATGGAAAACAGATTAGTCATTTTTAGGGTTAGAAGTAGGAAATCCAGTATAAAAGGAAACAATGAAACTTTTAGGGACAATAGGAGTATTTTATGTCTTGATGGTTACAAAGCTATTTGTCAGAATTAACTGAGTTGTAATATGAAAAGTGTGAATTTTACAGTATGTAAATTTTATCTTGGTAAATCTTTCTTAAGTGCACACATAATTATACAATTACTGGATACTGTATTCAGGATTTCTAATTTAGTAGATATGTGCTTAGTCACTCAGTCATGTCCAACTCTTTTCGACCCCATGGACTGTAGCCCACCAGGCTCCTCTGTCCATGAAATTCTCCAGGAAAGAATACTGGAGTGAGTTTCCATACCCTCCTCCAGGGGATCTTTCCAACTCAGGAATCGAACCCAGGTCTCCCGCACTACAGGTGGATTCTTTACCATCTAAGCCACCAGGGAAGCCCTTTAGTGGATATGGGTGGAGCTCAAATTTTCCACTTCTACTAAGTGGCTTGATGATACTGATGCTCCTGGTCTGAGGTCATGCTTTGAGAACCATAACCTTAGATTAATGCTCCTGAGAATTAACTATATGCTGAATGATCAGAAGTACTCTTAAAATATGTACACTGATTTAGGGAGCCTGAAATCCTGTTTATCCAACAAGTTCTATTACTGTTGGCCCTTGTGCTGTTGGCACATTATATATAAGGTCTTAGGTATTTTGTGCTTGTTATCCTAAATTCCTAATAGAAACTGAGGTACATACAATGCTAATAACAACCACTGAGTGAGAAATCAAGGACTGACACCTAATTTTGTGACTGCTAGTGTAATGTGTTTGGCTGATGTAAAGGACAATTGCAAAGAATGTTAAAACTACCACACAATTGCACTCATCCCATATGCTAGCAAAGTAATGCTCAAAATTCTCCAAGATACGTGAACTGAGAACTCCCAGATGTTCAGACTGGATTTAGAAAAGGCAGAGGAGCCAGAGATCAAATTGCCAACAAACATTGGATCATAGAAAAAGCAAGAGAATTCCAGAAAAAATCTACTTCTGCTTCATTTACTACACTAAAGCTTTAGTGTGTGGATCAAAACAAACTTTGGAAAATTCTTCAAGAGATGGGGATACAAGACCATCTTATCTGCCTCCTTAGAAACCTGTATACAGATCACAAAGGAACAGTTAGAACCAAGCATGGAACAATGGACTGGCTCAAAATCGGGAAAGGAGTATATCAAGGCTGTATACTATCATCCTACTTATTTAACTTATATGTAGAGTACATCATGCGATACTCTGGGCTGGATGAAGCAAAAACTGGAATCAAGATTTCTGGGAGAAATATCAATAAAATCAGATATAGAGATGACATCACCCTTAGGGCAGAAAGCAAAGAGGAACTGAAGATTCTATTGATGAAGGTGAAAGAAGAGAGTGAAAAAACTGGCTTAAAATTTAACATTCAAAAAGGTAAGATCATGGAATCCAGTTCCATCACTTCAAGGCAAATGGATGAGAAAACAATGGAAACAGTGACAGACTTTATTTTATTGGGCTCTAAAATGACTTAAGATGGTGACCTCAGTCATGAAATTAAAAGATGCTTGGTCCTTGGAAGAAAAGCTATGACCAACGTAGACATTGTATTAAAAAGCAGAGACATTACTTTGCTGACAAAGGTTCATATAGTCAAAGCTATGGTTTTTCCAGTCATGCATGAATGTGAGAATTGGACCATAAAGAAGGCTGAGCACCAAAGAATTGATGCTTTTGAACTGTGGTGTTGGAGAAAACTCTTGAGAGTCCCCTGGACTGCAAGGAGATCAAACCAGAGTCAATCCTAAAGGAATTCAATCCTGAATATTCATTGGAAGGACTGAAGTTGAAATTGAAGCTTCAATACTTCGGCCACCTAATGAGAACAGCTGATTCATTGGAAAAAAAAAAAAAAAAAAACCCTGATGCTGGTAAAGACTGAAGACAGGAGGAGATGGGGATGACAGAGAATGAGATGGATGGATGGCATCAGCGACTCAATGGACATGAATTTGAGCAAGCTCCGGGAGATAGTGAAGGACAGGGAAGCCTGGTGTGCTGCAGTCCATGGGGTTGAAAAGAGTCAGACACAATTGAGAGACTGAACAACAACAAAGGATAATTAAAAATTTAAAACAAAAGGCTTAATTCTCCTTGTTGAAAGTAAGAGAATAGACTTTATCTCACTCTCTTTTCTTGAACTGGTGGTGTTAGTTGCTCAGTTGTGTTAAACTCTTTGCAACCCTGTGGACTGGGGCTTGTTTAGCTTTTATTTCCATGAGATTTTCCAGGGAAGAATAGTGGTGTGTTGCCATTTCCTTCTCAAGGGATCTTCAAGCTTGTTATGGATAATTCTTTTCTGGTTGAAATATACTGTAAAATTTTTTAAAAAGCTAATTAATCCTCTCGCCAGCTTTTGGATCCAAAAATATCTTTTCAAGGATTTAGGAATAACATCTTTCAAATGTAACCATCAAAGAAGGTAGCACCCTTACTTCCTAGTTTCTGTGTGATGAAAGGTCTATAGTAGCCCACCTTTTGCAGGACTGAAGTGTTTTTCCCAAACTACTTTCTGTCACCAACATGCAAGAGAAAGCCATGTAGCTAATATAGATGGGATGGCCACCCTAACTACAAAGTGGATCTAGGATAAGCAATGAGTGACACATAGTGAGTCAAGTCCTCTTACTTGGGACTCATTATTGTTTATCTTGAGAGCATGTATGCAATGGGTTGTATCTGCTTGACTATATAAAAAGGTGAGATTTTTTTTTCCTCCATCTTGTCAATCCCTTTATTAAATTGCCTGTAATGCACATCTGGCTTAGTGTTTATTCAATATATATAGTTTTTTTTTTCTTTTGGAAACCTCTTTGAGAAGAGTGGTTTTCTGAATTGAAAGGAGATATTATTTTTAATTAATATCTCTAACACTGACTATTTCCTTCCTGTTTATCAATAAAAACCCTACTGGTAGATACTTCTCCATGAAAGTGGAGGCAACATACTAAGGGAGAAAGAAATAATTGAAAAAGGAGAAAGATATCAGAAAATAGATCTTAGTCATTTTCACTAAGTAAGTTAAATAATTAACAAATAAATAAGCAGAAGATTACATACACACACATATAAGCCAAAATTGGCATGGGCAGAGAAAACAAAATAGCCCTCACATTTTATAGAGCACAGTGAGCAAAACAGGTCTCTTTAAAGTGTGTGTGTTTCCCTTACCTTCGTATCTTTAATTCCCTACAGGAGATAAGAGATAGGGAAATGGAGTGAGAGAATAACTCCCAGATTTATTATAGCAATCACTTGATGCTTCCCAATATGGCAGCCAAAATATAAGCACAGAATAATTTCAAACACTCTCAATTTGGGAAAGCATGTATTTACTCTTTTAAAAAGTTCTCTAAAGGTATTAGATATTTTCTCTTCCTTCTCCTGCCTCAGGAACTGTCAAAAAGTTCTAATTAGTCCACTTTGTTCTATCATTGGACAGTGTTGACTTTGATGTATACTGAAATATGGATTGGACTTTTCAAAGTGAAAATTCCAATAAGAAGCTAATACAGTTCCTGTGGATATTTTTTTGACAATGTCCCTTTAGAAACTCCTTGAAGAAGGCTGTTTCTGGGCAGAAAGACATGATGAATCATTCCAAACTGCAAAAACTTCAGCTTACAGAGAAATGTGGGCTAATAAGATTATAATTCAATGAAAATACTATTTTTTTATTTCAATGACAGAAATATTAGATTATGTCTCCAAAAAGTTATCTAAAATGAATATTATTATCAATAATATCTTAGAATTTTACTAACTTCACACTAAAAGAGCAAAGATTTATAACAAAGCTGTAATCCTACAGAAATACAATAAAGTTAACACACAAATGAACCGTTTATTAAAGAAAGAATACTAAATTGTAGAAGCATTTCAAATATAAAAAGTTAACTGAGAGACTTACCTAAGTTACACTGCTCAACTCTTTCCCCAATATCAAACAATTACATCCTGACCACTGCTCTGCACAGTTGCCTAAAAGTCCAGGCTACTTGGGGGTATTCACAAGTCCCTTTACAATCTGGCTCCCATCTTTCCATTTGGCGTTGTCTCCAAAACTTGCATGCCTTACCAGGGGTTCTCAAACTTCATTATGGGTCTGAATTACCTGAACTGTTTGTAAAAACACAGATTCCTCCTTGATGGTACTCTTTCTGATAGGTGTGAGGTGATATCTCATTGTGGTTTTGATTCCATTTCCATGATGATTAACAATACTGAGCATCTTTTTATGTGTCTCTTGACCATATAGATTTTCCTTTTGAAAAAATGTCTGGTGAAGTCTTCTGCCCATTTTTATTTCTTTTTATGTTGTAAGGGTTTGAAGTTTGTAGAGGTATACCTACCAAATGTTTTAATGCTTACAAAGGAAAGAATCCAGGGTCTTGCTTGGCAGAACTAACTTCAGGTGACTGATGAAACAGCAGAACACTCTAATATGCTAAAAATATGAATTCTCTTCAGCCATTTATTGTAAGTAAAATATCTGCATGACAGATAGTACTGATTGGGGAAATGTGAAGTATGTCTAAGAACAAGCAAGCTTTCTAAGCTTTCTCCTCCCCTGACTTAGATTATTAGCCTCACACATCCCCCAATCTAGCTGTAGAACAGCCCACACGAGAAAATGTGAGTTCTCTAGAGAGGTTCTGAATCACTATACTTAAATGGTTGAGGAAAGGAGAGCAAAGAAAAGAGACCAAATCTTCACTGCTCGCTGCCTTATAAGAAAATTAGCTTTTCCTAATTGAGAAAAGTGTCCAAGTATTCACCCACAGTGGGCAGCTTATAGGTGGAGAAGTAAGGTATTAATAGACTTGGAGTGCTAAGCCATATGTGTTGGTCTCTGGAAGTTCGTACACATGGAAACAGTTTGGAGAATAAGAACACCCTCCCAATGCTAGTTGATAATTATCCCTTGGGCCAGTTTTTAGCTTTGAAGCATATGTTTGGCTATCGATGTTGAGAGTCAAGTGAAAGTCACTTGCTCTCATTTATATGACTGTAGCACTATGAGTCTCATGCCGTGTTGATTAGTAATGTGCATTGATCTCTGGGACTAGGCTGAACCTGGATTGCATGGCATATGCAGAGCAGTGCATGACTGAGCTCATTCAGCAACAAATGGCCCTTGGAAACTCCCTTTATGTTTATTTTCATCATTTGGGTTTCACTTGATGTTTCTCTTTTTGTGCCTATCTTTTCATCATTGTAGGCAACAAAACCCCAAGGGAGAATCTAAAGAGCTTCATAAGGAAAGGAAAGTTTTCTCGGAGTATAGAAATGAGAGCTATACATCAGAAGTTGTGAGTTCTCTGAATTGACCTGCCAGTAAATGGAGGTATTCCATTTGTCATCAATATGCATTTCATGCAGATACAGCATTCAAGGGGAAACAGAATCATTTGGCAGAGCTCTTGGATTTGTTTACTGACTTCATATCTTCATTTTCTCTCTCTCTCTCCTACCCCTTCTGGGGAAATCTGTTTACAAGCTCTCTGCTTCCAAGAACTAAGTTAGGTCCAAGTGTACAAGTGCTAAAATTGTTTGCTTTCATTTATTTTTATTTAAATCAATATGTAAACTAAGTAAAGGCTGCTGCTGCTTCAGTTGTGTCCAACCCTGTGCGACCCCATAGATGGCAGCCCACCAGGCTCCCCGTCCCTGGGATTCTCCAGGCAAGAATACTGGAGTGGGTTGCCATATCCTTCTCCAATGCATGAAAGTGAAAAGTGAAAGTGAAGTCGCTCAGTCGTGTCTGACTCTTAGCAGCCCCATGGACTACAGCCTACCAGGCTTCTCCATCCATGAGATTTTCCAGGCAAGAGTACTGGAGTGGGGTGCCATTGCCTTCTCCGTAAGTAATGGCAGTGTTTGCTATTTCAATACAACTATTTCATTCCACTGGCCGTTGCCAATTTTATTTTTCCCCCAGTGTCAAAGATGATATTGGTTAGTGGGGTGGTTTAGATTATGAAGTCTACCCCCAACCCAGTGAAGTTTCTTTCTTCCCAAGAGTGAAATCTAGAATTTTGTGGTTTACCCCTGAATTTTTAGAAGACCAAGAGCTGTAGTAAAAAACAAACAAACAAACAAACAAAATCAAGGCTTTACTGGCTAAAGGAGGAAAACATCTACTTTTAGTAACATTTTGGCAACTTGGCAGGTATGGTATTTTTGGTAACATCTGGCATCTCATGAAAAATTCCAAATTTTTGGCAAAGAATTCATTGCTCTTTATAACTAGGTTTATCCCTTCTCCTCATCCTTATTCATCTTTTTTTATCCAGCTTTTCTTTGTGGATATACTTGCTACTCCCCAAACACAGCTGGTCATTTGACTTCCCAGTGTATTGATGTATATACTCATCTCAGAAAAATCTGAATCCCTTCTCTCTGTCTCATGTCCACTTGGCACACTTCATTGCAATCTTTTAGTGCCCAGTTCAGTGTTAATTACTGTTTTTTTTTCCTGTAAAAAATTTCCCATTCCCTCTCATCTTCAGGTAAACTTGATTTTTAATTTAGTTAGCTTTCCTAGAATTATCATTTATCTTTATAATAACTTTGCTTGTGTGATAGAAAGGTACACATCTCTGATTCAGTAGATCATGAGCTCTGCAAGAACAGGTACATTGTCTTCTGAATCTCTTCTGCCCGCAGGAATGCACATTTCCTGACACACAGCATATATTCAATAAAGGTTTGTTGAATTAAATAAAACACAAAACAGTGTCATATAAAATGGTACATGGACAGATGAATAATCACTGCTGAGATACACAGATTTCTAAGTCGCAAGAGGGTCAATCACTTCACAGAGGCTATTTAGCAAAGTACTATATCAATCAGGGACCTATTTTTGATTGGATTGTGACAGGTTTACTTTTTGGCTATAAGAATATGAAATACGTTGTATGTATAATTTATTGTTTCATAAAAACTGAAGCCCAAATTCCCTGATACATTTGCAGAGCATCAAATGGACTAATATGAAGGATGCTTACAGTGAAATACTTCAATGCAGATAATGCTATTGGGAAACTTTTGTCAGTTGAAAAATTCCAAAACTAACATAAATATACTTTTAGATTTCTCCCAACTTTTAGAGGAGAGAAAATGTGTTGCAGTTTAGGCTGAACAGAGAATTACAATTACACTCTACACAAAGGAGATAGTATTCAAGTTTTCCTATGAAGATCCACCAATTATCAAAATTCCCATATCATCCAGAGGGGGAATATAGTAATGTTTTAATCTCAAAGGATATAGTGAAAGAACTTAGTGAATAACTTTATGTGTTGTACATCCTACATGACTTTCCATCTTCCCAGTGAAATTTCTGCCCCTTGCTCCTGCTCCATATATCAATCCTTCCTCTCCTAAAAGGGGGGAAAATATTTACAATTTTGCCTCAGAATCTGCTTTGGAGAATTTCTTCCTTTAAATTTTTGTTTGTTTTTATACCTTGTTAGATCCTTTACTTGAATCTATTCTCAACCTGTTAAAGGAGATGTTTTAAACTTTTTAAAAATCAAAATTCCCACCAAGGTCTTACCTAAGGGTGCACTTATTCAGGGTTGTGTTCATCACTGAGATAAAACTGGCAGGTATGCCCTTTCTTTCCCGAGATTGGACCCTATTCAGACCTCCCTATGATGCTGAGTTAACTCTTGTACTTAGATTAGATTCTAGATGAGTTATAGGAAACTTCAGTTTTGATGAGAAATTGTTATCCACATGAGGTTTGCTGGCTCAGTCCATAAAGAATCTGCCTGCAATGCAGGAGACCAGGTTTGACCCCTGGGTCAAGAAGATCCCCTGGAGAAGGAAATGGCAACCCATGCCAATATTCTGGCCTAGAAAAATCCCATGGACAGAGGAGACTGGCAGGCTATATAGTCCATGGGGTCACCAGAGTCAGACACACCTTAGTAAATAAACCACCACCACTATGAGGTCTTCCTAGTTACTGCAGCATCAAAAATGTTTTGTATTGGATGATCCTTAGAACAGTTTGTTAGAATCTGTACCTTAGGATTCTTCTATTTGAAAGAAATATATAAGGCATCTCGTATATTTCCTTTCTTCTTGGTGGGACTGTATTAAGGCACTATAGATAGCTTTAGTTCAAGGTGAAATAGATCTCCAAATGTGACAACTGTCATCTTTCTTATTAAATTGTGTTTACAGTTCAGTTCAGTTGCTCAGTCATGTCCAACTCTTTGCAACCCCATGAACCGCAGCACACCAGGCCTTCCTGTCCATCACCAACTCCTGGAGTTTACTCAAACTCATGTCCATTGAATCGGGTGATACCATCCAACAATCTCATGTTCTGTCGTCCCCTTCTCCTCCTGCCCTCAATCTTTCCCAGCATCAGGGTCTTTTCAAATGAGTCAGCTCTTCATATCAGGTGGCCAAAGTATTGGCGTTTCAGCTTCAGCATCAGTCCTTCCAATGAACACCCAGGACTGGTCTCCTTTAGGACGAACTGGTTTGATCTCCTTGCAGTCCAAGGGACTCTCAAGAGTCTTCTCCAACACCACAGTTCAAAAGCATCAATTCTTCAGCGCTCAGCTTTCTTTATAGTCCAACTCTCACATCCATACATGACTACTGGAAAACCATAGCCTTGACTAGACAGACCTTTGTTGACAAAGTAATGTCTCTGCTTTCTAATATGCTAATTAGGTTGGTCATAACTTTTTACTCTTTGGTCCTTCCAAAGAGTAAGGGTCTTTTAATTTCATGGCTGCAATCACCATCTGCAGTGATTTTGGAGCCCCCAAAATGAAATCAGCCACTGTTTCCCCTGTTTCCCCATCTATTTGCCATGAACTGATGGGATGGATGCCATGATCTTAGTTTTCTGAATGTTGAGCTTTAAGCCAACTTTTTCATCTCCTCTTTCACTTTCATCAAGAGGCTCTTTAGTTCTTCTTCACTTTCTGCCATAAGAGTGGTGTCATCTGCATATCTGAGGTTATTGATACAGAAGCTCATTTATTTGAAATGTTAATGTATATAGAAATAGAAATATTCAATTTAGTAGCACTTTGACACTTTGGTTTTGTTCTTAATGACATCTGTAGTAAAAAGAGCAACAATAAAAACAAGCATCCTAAGGGTGGGCAAAGGGCAGGTGCTGTCCTCTCCTCAACTAAGACCCCCATTTCCTTTTTCTCAAGGGAACTGAGATAAGACATTATGTTTTAAAGACTGAGCTCTTCCTAATCCTGAAAAGAAAGGAAAAAAAAAAATCAATCACTAATGATTCAGGTGTTGGTTCAAATGGGAAAATATTAAGAGAGTAGAAAAGAATGGGTCTTTTGAGAAGGGATAAACTTGTATAATAGGGAACACAAGCAAATGTGAGGAAAAATTTTTCAGCAATTTAACTTTTTAATTGGAAGTAGGGGTTATATGGGACTGAAATAGGTTGACTGGGAACTTTCAAGGGTGAGGTGACAGAGTGTTATTTCATTTTAAATTCCTGCCAGCAGTGAATGAGAGTTTCTATTGGTACACACCATAGCCAGTGCTTGGTATTTGTATACTTTTTAATTTTAGACAATATAATTGACTTATGGTTGTATCTTATGGTTACAGTTTATATTTCTTTAGTGATTACCAACACTGAATATTTTTTCACGTGCTTCTTTGGTGCCCAAATATCCTATTTGGTGAAGTATCTATTCAAATTATTTGCACATGTTTTCATTGGGTTGTCTTCTTATTTTCTAGTCTAAGACTCCTTCCTTTATAGATATATAGATATATATATATACACATATATATAGTTTATATATAGAGAGAGTTTATATATAGTTTTATATTTATATATAGTTTATATATATAAATATATACTATATATGTGTATATATATACATATATACTATATATGTATATATATAAATATATATAATTTATATATAGTTTATATATATAAATATATATAGTTATATATAGTTTATATATAGTATATATATAGTTTATATATATAAATATATATAGTTATATATAGTTTATATATAAATATATATAGTTATATATAGTTTATATATATAGTTTTATATTTATATATAGTTTATATATATAAATATATATAGTTTATATATATATAGTTTATATATATAAATTTTATGTTTATATATGTAAAATTTATATATATATAAATGTTCGAAATAACTCCTTTGTCAGATATGTTTTATATATTTTTTCTTGCTCTTTCAATTCTTTAATGGTGTTTTTATTATTATATTTGTGAAGAAAAACATGTAAAGTATGGTTAGGAACTGTGAAATGTGATGTTTAAAGCAGGATAATATTAACTCTAAGTAGACTTTAATAATTTAAAAATGCATATCGTTAGCCCTGGGGCAATCACACACACAAAAAGAAAGGAATTATAGCTAAAATTCCAATAAAGAAAATAAAATGAAATATTCTAAAATGTTTGACTATCACCTTCAAAACTCACAAAATAAGAAACAAATAAAAAGTGGCATTAAAGAAACTAATAAAATGTCAACTGAAACCTAACCATGTCAATAATTATATTAAATGTTGATTTAAGAAAGATTATAATCTCAAAGTGAAGATTATTGAACTGGGTAAAAGTAAAAAAGCAAAACCAAAAAACAAATGTCTGTCTAAGAGATACATTTTAAATAGAAAGATACAGACAGGTTGTAATAATGAAAAATATATACCTGCTCTCAGTAAGTACACAAAGTATACATCAGATCAGATCAGATCAGATCAGTTGCTCAGTCGTGTCCGACTCTTTGCGACCCCATGAACCGCAGCACGCCAGGCCTCTCTATCCACCACCAGCTCCCGGAGGTCACTCAGACTCACATTCATCGAGTCAGTGATGCCATCCAGCCATCTCATCCTCTGTCGTCCCCTTCTCCTCCTGCCCTCAATCCCTCCCAGCATCAGAGTCTTCTCCAATGAGTCAACTCTTCGCATGAGGTGGCCAAAATACTGGAGTTTCAGCTTTAGCATCATTCCTTCCAAAGAAATCCCAGGGCTGATCTCCTTCAGAATGGACCGGTTGGATCTCCTCGCAGTCCAAGGGACTCTCAAGAGTCTTCTCCAACACCACAGTTCAAAAGCATCAATTCTTCGGCACTCAGCCTTCTTCACAGTCCAGCTCTCACATCCATACATGGCCACAGGAAAGACCATAGCCTTGACTAGGCGAACCTTTGTTGGCAAAGTGATGTCTCTGCTTTTGCATATGCTATCTAAGTTGGTCATAACTTTCCTTCCAAGGAGTAAGCATCTTTTAATTTCATGGCTGCAGTCACCATCTGCAGTGATTTTGGAGCCCAGAAAAACAAAGTCTGACACTGTTTCCACTGTTTCTCCATCTATTTCCCATGTAGTGATGGGACCAGATGCCATGATCTTCGTTTTCTGAATGTTGAGCTTTAAGCCAACCTTTTCACTTTCCACTTTCACTTTCATCAAGAGGCTTTTGAGTTCCTCCTCACTTTCTGCCATAAGGGTGGTATCATCTGCATATCTGAAGTTATTGATATTTCTCCTCGCAATCTTGATTCCAACTTGTGTTTCTTCCAGTCCAGCAGTTCTCATGATGTACTCTGCATATAAGTTAAATAAACAGGGTGACAATATACAGCCTTGACATACTCCTTTTCCTATTTGGAACAAGTCTGTTATTCCATGACCAGTTCTAACTGTTGCTTCCTGACCTGCATACAGATTTCTCAAGAGGCAGATCAGGTTGTCCAGTATTCCCATCTCTCTCAAAATTTTCCACAGTTTATTGTGATCTACACAGTTAATAGAATAACTTGAAAAATATCAGTAGGAAATAGAGGAATTCTGAGTCATATTATCATCCAATGTTACCCAATTGATATTTACAGAACAATATACCCAACAAATGTGGAATACATAGTTCATTTTAGTGTACCTGGATCATTAGCCAATATGGTCCATATAATGAATCGTAAAACAAACCTCAAAAGTTGAAATACTAAAAGATATGATCTCCATCTAAAACTTCACAAAGCTAGAAACCAGTAATATATAAGAGAGGTGTACATGTGTGCAGAAAGAAAAAAATATAGTTCTAAAGACTAAATCAATGGTTTATATTTTCTCGATAGAAAGCATGAAAATAAGAGAGCAAATTAAGCCCAAGATAAATAGAATACAAGAAATAATAAAGACAATCATAAATCAATAAAATGAAAATTCAAAGAGTAAAAAGATTCAAGACATTATTATTTGAAACTATTACTAAATAAAATTGACATTCAGAATTCTCAATGAAAAGAAAACCCAAAGATCATTAAGAAAACCCTAGGAATCACTATGAGACAAGTCCTGGTGTGTTATAACATTTTTTTTAAAGTGCTATGACTGTTGTGTGCTAATCATAAGTCCCATTTCACCCTCAGTTCTCTTTGCTAGGAGTCTGTGAGGATGAAATTTTGATCACTTGTTGCTACTGCTGCTGCTAAGTTGCTTCAGTCGTGTCTGACTCTGTGCGACCCCATAGATAGCAGCCCACCAGGCTCCCCTGTCCCTGGGATTCTCCAGGCAAGAATACTGGAGTGGGTTGCCATTTCCTTCTCCAATGCATGAAGATGAAAAGTGAAAATGAAGTAGCTCAGTCCTGTCCAACTCTGAGCCACCCCATGGACTGCAGCCTACCGGGCTCCTCTGTCCACGGGATTTTCCAGGCAAGAGTAGTGGAGTGGGGTGCCATCGCCTTCTCCGTGATCACTGTAGCATCCACTATAATTGTAGCCAAATCAAATGCATTAGGGTTTATGTAAGTTTGGGCAAGACTGACCAGAAATTTCTTTAATATTTTAGACTGTATTTAGTCCTTTATATGAGCAGTAGGCCATTTTGTAGGATTCAAAAAACGGTGATCATTGTTTCAAGTCTAATGCCAACCCCTTAATCTAGTCAGCTGGTTATTGTGTTAGTTGCATAGATTTATAGATTTTTAAAGCTCTTCTCATCTCCTAGGCAGCAGCATCTCCTACTCTAGTTCTAGTTTGCTAGAGTTAGATTTAATGAGAGATCTAAAGGAAATGAGTTTCACTGGTAAGCTTTCATATCATTGTGTTGCATACCGGCTTACACACACAATTGCAACAGGTTCCTTTTTCATCTCCAGGAAAGCTGTTGTCTTATAAACTGCCAGGTTTCAACAGTTGCATTTTCCTCTACATATGAGTCAATTTTCATAATGCCTTTGAATATATATAAGAAAATCTGATTAAGCTCTCAGATTTCTGTGATGGTCTGTGTTCATAGGTACATTGAAGTTTCCATGAATACTCAATTTATTCCTGACAGGAGATTTATTCAGTGTCATCAACTAAAATCGAACATATTTTGCCAGCCTTACCCAATTACATCAGTAATACTCCACTCCATGCACTGAACAAATCTATTTTCTGATTTTGCAGAAAGGCATATGTCACTTAGAGACAAAAATTCATAAAACTCTCAACTTTCTGAATCCAATTCAGTGTCTCTCTAAATTGCATTCGGGGCAGTCTCATGGGGAATGCATAAATGTAAAAACAGACTTTGGAAATAGGAAGGGATTTTTATGAGTCTTTCTATTGTTATGTTCTGTCTGTAATTATTTTCTTAGAGTTTTTCTTTTTTTTTCTGTTCACCATATAAAGTCCCCTAATTTGGAATTCCATGTGCATATGTGTATATAGTTGGTGACTCTCAGAAGTACAATCTTTAAAAGTAGACTATGTTATATATAGATTGTTAGATGAGTCCCTAGAGGCTAGTTGACCAACTCTTGCCATTTCTGAGTTGAGAAACAAAGGTCTGGAGAATTAGGAATTCATCTAACCAGTACTGCAAAGATAAAAGAAGAGTTGTTATAAAAATCAGAAGAGCACCCTAATAAAAAATAATGGTGTTGATGATCATAATATTTGCCAGGGATGGTGTAACTACATTAAGTATATCATTATTAAGTACTATAATGTAGTTTTATTATTCTTATTGTTATTTCATTTTAAATTTCACAATAATCCTATGAAAAAATACCATAAATGTGCCAAGCATATAGATGGAAAATAAAATCCTGGAGCTTAAAAAGGTTGTGGGATGTGCCCAAACCATATGGGTAAAGTGTAGCAGGGAGTAAACCTGAGTCTGCATCTTCCCAAGTCTAAGCTCCTAATCACTCACTCTACCTATTTCCTTCTTCTCTGCTCTAATGTTTCTCCCTGTGTTTCCTCACCTAAGCCTTCTAATCACGCCTAAGCAGAAGCAAGCCAAGATCAATTGTCCTCCCTACGTTGATTCCCTGTCTCCCTTGGCTCTCTTCTTGTGCTAAGTGAAGCTTCAAAATGCAGTACATTTTCTGAATGCATGGCAGTGTGAGTCAACACCATGCTGTGCTGCGCAGAAATGTCCTGCCTTTCTCTAGTGACCCGCAGTGGACCTCATTTCCTTATGAGTTAATCCAGGCTTCATTCAAGGAGCCCCAGAAATCCTTAAAGCTCAGATCATAAAATCCCAAGAAACATTTAGAGATGAAGCAAGATGAGGGGCCTGGTGGCATCATGGCAAACTCTCTTTTATGCCTGGAAAATAACCAGTATTGTGGAAGTAGTTACTATGAGAATAAATTTTCTTGATGGGAAGTGAGCTGAGCTTTTTCTTTGATAGTTTGTTCAATTCCCAATTTTGAATTCATAGTCCCCATGGACATAAGGGGCACAGAGATGCTGAGAGGAATGTAACCTGATTCTATTGTTTCAGAAATTTGTCAGAGGGACACTTCATATGATTTACATTTTGCAGTAGTTGGCAGTGTGGAAGGTAGTCAAAGAGAAGCTAGGAATCATTGACTTTGCATATTTTATGAATAAAACCTGAATTGATTAAATTTCTCATATTAATGTAAAGAATACAAGTGGAAATAAAAGGCATAACTATCTCTATTTTACCAAAAAATAAATACCTTTAAAATTTATGTATGAAGTGGAATGATAACTTTATTTTTCAGGTTTTTTTCTCCTGACTGCATGTAAGAAAAATCCTTCCCCCGACCCTTTCAAATTACAAGGGATATATTCTCTTTGCCAGTGTGAATCATGCAAAAGCTCTGTGCTGCTCTCACAGAATTAATTAATCTTTGACATTCTCTTTTCAAAATGCACAGTATTTCAGATTTAAGGTTCCTCATGGGTTTCTACAGTAGGTTACATGTTTTTATATTTGACACACAAAAATTCATCTGCCCAACAAATGTTAACTTCTTTATTATTGTGATGTTGCTGAATGTACCAATTGTTGTTCCTGTGAGACTTTCAGTGCCATAATGCTGAATCAAATAGTTCATATTAGCTTCAGATAAAATATTCAAACATGTACCAACCTCCCCAGATTCCCAAATTCTGCTCATCATTAGTTGCAAAGCACCTGTCACTTCTGATGAGTTCATTTAAATGTTAAATGCATTTATTATCTTGACTACTTCACCCAATGAAGTCAGAGGGGCATTTTACTTCAAATATGCATGAACGCACTGTTTTCAATGAACATTATATGAACTATGAAGGAAATAAAATATGCAGGACCCACAGGTGTGGTGTATTAATATTCTCTGTTTTTTTAATTCATGTTAAGTGTTTCCTTGGGGGATTTTAGTTTTCTCTGCCTAATGTAGAAGATCCATCAGCTTCATTGTAAGCCATTTAAAACTACTGTGTAAAACTTTTTTAATGTCTCTTTAAATGGCACTTGATCCAAAAGCTAATACTAAAGTCATTTTGATACTTAAACATCTCTCACCAGCTAAAAGATATTGATTTTTCTCAATTTTCATGTAGTTGATCTAGACTGTAAGAGAAATGTGATTTTGTCACTACTGTCCTAATCATGATTGAATCAATCCCTTAGCTATCTATAGTTCTTTTAGTACTTCTAAAAGTACTTTAGTACTTCTAAAAGTAAACAAAAAAAGTTCTAAAACCTAAATCATGATTACTGTAGAAACTATTAACTGATATAAAACACCTCTCCTTTGTCTCTACCTACTAAAAGAGATCTTAAAATGAACCATCATAATTTAAATATGAATCTACAAGGGATTGAAGATAAATTCTCTAAAAGTGTTGTTTATATTTTTTCTTATAAAGGCCATTCAGAAGCAGCAAGCCTTTCTCTCCCGATTTTCTAGATATGCTCCATGTCTCTACCGTAACTTTTTCAGCCCTCTGTGCATAACTGTTTCAGCCATCATCACATTACATTGTAATATTTCATGCACTTGTCTGTCATCCCAAGTAGGCCCTATGAGAAACCAGAGTTTACTTAACTCTGGATCTCCAGAGCCCTGTATAATATATATATCAGGGCCTAAAATTGGTAAATATTGGGAGAAAAGGGCAAATGAAGAGGAAAAACGAAGGTAAGGAGGGAGGGTACAGAGAAAGAGAGGATATCAGTTGGCAATTTATATAGAGAACAGGAATTCCAAGTTTTAAGAAAATAAAAAATACTAAAACACATCACTGTAGTAAATTGATTTAATATATTAGTACATAGTTTCCTATTACAAAACAAAACATTTAGGCTGATTCTAACATTCGCTGGTTTCCAGTGAATTCTGTCAGATTTAGTGAATGAGATCAGTGGTGCTCATAAATTAGCAATAAAACCAAATTTCTTAGTTTGAATTTGGTTAGTTTTAAATCAAGACAAAAATGTTACAAATGTGAACTGATATCAGCATAATGTTTTTGCTTGGCTTATCTTTATTTCAGTGTATATTTATTTTTAAAGCTACACAATATTACATGTCAATATAAGAAATGTAGAAAATGTGATGAGCCAATATAAAAGAAAAAAATACCCCCAGGCTCACTACTGAAACAAAATCCTCAATATTTTGCTGAAAATTCCTCCAAATCTTTGTTTCTGTGTGTGTGTGTATGTTTATTTAAAAATTTTAAAAGGCATTATATATGGAAAACACTTTTGAAATATGATCAATATTAATTAATAATTAACTGCAATTTATTAATAATTCAATTAATAATACATTGCCATCAATAAATATATGTCTCTGATTCCTAGTCACAATGGAATAGCTTCACTAACCTTCCCACAGATAACATTTATCTAATCTAGCAAAAAATGCACAGCATAGTACTTAAGGCTGAAACTGTAGTGAATACTACCTGTGTTAGTCTCCTCAGTCTGCCATTGCAAAATACCATAGACCAGATGGCTTAAACACTAGAAATTTAAGGTGGGACAGGCATAGGAGAGACATCCCCATTCTATAAAAGAGAAGAAGAATGAAGGGTGGCGATATCAGTAAGTCCAGACTTGACAAGGCAAATTGCATTAGATCTTAAGGGTCAAGAATAATCCTCTTTGGTTCATTGCTCTGCCCTGCGGGCTGCCTACCCCTTCAGTGCCATGGGGCACCATCTCTATGATAGGGCTCTACCCATGTGACTGTGCCTCCTTTAGTACTAGCTGGCGGTGTTTCTGCTGATACAGTCGCATCTATATTTCTTACTTCTGTTGGGATGGCTGATTAACTTCACAAATTATACCCATAATCTCTTTATCAAGTGATAGACCAGCCACAGTTTTGATATCCTCTTCCTACCTAATAGCTTTCTCACTGTTGTTTTTTTTTTTTTTTTTTTGCAGTATGGACAGATTGAGAATTTTCCAGATCATGAAGTTCTGATTCCTTTTTGCTTAACATTTTTTTTTTCAATTCATCTATTCTTGTGTTTTACTGTAAGCCATCAAGAGGAACCAAACCTCTCCACCTACTCTGCTCAAATTCTTTTCAGATAAATACCCATTTTCATCACTCACAAGTTCTAGTTTGCATAACACATTCAGTTCATTTCAGTCGTGGCTGACTCTGCGACCCCAGGCTTCCCTGTCCATCACCAACTCCCGCAACTTGCTCAAACTCATGTCCATCAAGTCGGTGATACTATCGAACCATCTCACCCTCTGCCATCCCCTTCTCCTCCTGCCTTCAATCTATTGCAGCATCATGGTCTTTTCCAATGAGTCAGAAAACACACTAGAAGACAGTTTAACAAAGTTCTCTGGTCATTTTATAAGGACTCTATTTTCTCCTGTTTCCAGTAATGTGTTCCTTATTTCCATCTGATATCATATCAAAATTGCCTTTAATGTCCATATTTCTAGCATTCACCTCAAGACTCTTCTAGACTCTACCCATAACTGAGTGTCAAAATTGAATCTACATTTTTAGGTATTTGTTACAAAATATCCCACTTAGGAGTTTCCAGGGTGACTCAGTGGTAAACGGGCTTTCCTGGTGGCTCAGACAGTAAAGAATCTATCTGCAGTGTGGGAGACCTAGGTGTGATCCCTGGGTCTGGGAAGATCCCCTGGAGGAGGAAATGAAGTGAAGGCATGACTGCTGTTGTAAGTCACACTTGTCACTGATCTGCTAACTCACCTGCAGAGTGAGGCTGTCCACAGGATCACAGTTCCTCCAGTTTCTACCAGACTTCTTCTTTACCTCTTCTGAATCCAAGAACAGCTATATATGCAACAGTGTGCTGAATGGTGCAAGTTCATCTAGAGTTCGTCATCATAAGACTGGGGAGGTGAGAAACACACACAGTCCTCCTAGATTCAGATTTATCCTCTGGCCTTTCCCACTCCATTTCCAATTCCCCTTCTTGACAGCCGGATTTCTTGACTTCAGCCTCAGAGAAGACAGACTTAGATAGACTATTCAATCAACTCTCACAGTAGAGTTAGGTTCAAACTTTTAAATTCAATTTCATCAAGAAAATAGGGAAAAGGATATCTGTGCTGATTCTTTAGGTGGTTTAGAAATTATTGTTCAGTTACTGAGTGATGTCCAACTCTGCAACCCCATGGACTGCAGCATGCCAGGCTTCCCTGTCCTTCACCATCCCCCAGATCTTGCTCAACTCATGTTCACTGGGTCAGTGATGCCATCCAACCATCTCATCCTCTTTCACCCTCTTCTCCTCATTCATTCAATCTTTCCCAGCATCAGGGTCTTTTCGAATGAGTTGGCTCTTGGCATCAGGTTGTCAAAGTATTAGAGCCTCAGCTTCAACATCAGTCCTTCTAATGAATATTCAGAGCTGATTTACTTTAGGTAAGATTGACTGGTTTGATCTGCTTGCAGTCCAAGGGACTCTGAATAGTCTTCTCCAACACCACAGTTCAAAAGCATCAATTCTTTGGCACTCAGCCTTCTTTATGGTTCAACTCTCACACACATATATGACTACTGGAAAAACCATAGCTTTGACTATACAGACATTTGTGGGCAAAGTGATGTCTCTGCTTTTTAATATACTAAGTTTGTTATAGATTTTCTTCCAAGAAGCAAGTGTCTTTTAATTTTGAGCAAGGTCCAGGAGTTGGTGATGGACAGAGATGCCTGGGGTCACAGAGTCAGCTACGACTGAACTGAACTGAATGGGTTATGCAAATGAACTTATGAGTGATGAAAAGAAAATCTCTGTTTCCTCATAAAATAAAATTTAAAAAGATTTTATTTTCTTGTTTCCTCATCTATTTACCATGAAGTGATGGCACAGGATGATATCACGATCTTTCTTAGTTTTCTGAATGTTGAGCTTTAAGCCAGCGTTTTCACTCTCCTCTTTCACTTTCATCAAGAGGCTCTTTAATTCTTCGCTTTCTGTCATAAGGGTGGTGTCATCTGCATATCTAAGGTTGGTTATATTTCTCCCAGCAACCTTGATTCCAGCTTGTATTTCATCCAGCCTGGCATTTCTCATGATGTACTCTGCAAATAAGTTAAATAAGGTGGTTTTAGAAGTTAAATATCTTTAATTATACCAACTCCTTTCCAAGCATATTTCAGATTACACTTTGCTGTACACCATCCCACTGCAGTGGACGGCTCATCATTATTCCCTATGTACAGACCAGACTGTCCTTCTTCTATACCTTTGACATCCCAAGGTATGAGATATGGCATTCTGTTGAGGTTGGGAGACTTTAGCAGGGACCTATCCATGTTTAAGGTCAAACTCAAATACCAAAACATTTAGAGACATTTCCTTAAATGGTTCTTGGCCATATGCAATCTTTCTTTTCCTCTGACTCACACTTTTGCAGAAATAAAATTAAAGATTTCACATAATGCTAATCACCATAAGGATGCTGAATTGGACCTAATTTTGCTACTGGATTATGTGCTTAAGGAAGACAAGAACTTACTTTAATCCCTGTTTTTCCATGCACTGCCTAGACTATATCTTTAAATTCCCTGACACTCCAGAAAGGTTTCTTGATTTGTACTGGGTTTATTAGATTCCCATAAATATTTAGAATACATGAAAAAAAGCATTAAGAACAAGATTTGATTTCTTTCATCTTATTATAGTTTTGCCAATTATGCAGGAGTTAATTATAGTGATTTTTTAAAAAAAGATTCACAAAGTAAATACTATTTCAAATATAATTTGGGTCACCCAAATACCAATTTTTAACCATAAGATTAAAATCATGGATTATTTATATTACAATGAGGATATTTATGGAAATGTTTAGGCAAAACACCACTTTTGATGTAAAATTTTACACAAACTTGAATTACTTTAATTCTGTTAGACAACTATCATTGTGGGAACATAAACTGTTACAACTGAATTCTTGACAACCTGATACATTTCTGTATATTATGAAATGAATAGGTACTCTCACCTTGCTCAGGTTTTATTATCGCTGCCATCTGTTCAAACCCCAGAAACAGTTGTTCTATATTCCATCTCATTCATGTCAGCAGGGTCAGGACTTCAGGAGTGTGTGTGTGTGAGTGTGTGTCTCTGTGTGTGGGTATGTGTCTGTGTGTGTACATGCATGTGCAATATTAAGCTCTTATTACATCAGTCAATTTTTCTCTTAGGACTGTGATGTTGACAGGATTATTTTATATTCCTTGGGTATAAATATAGTACAATAAAACTTCTATTTTTGGCTCTTCCTTCTTACAAGGAGGTATGTCTCATACTGTAATTTAGAAAATAATGATAGTGTTAGAACTTGGAGTAAAGGCATGGCTCGCCTCACATGTTTCTCTCGACCTAGGAATGCTCCTAATGCATTCAACAAAAACTTGAGGGTACTTAATTTGGGCTCATAGCCTCTCCTATAAACCTGAACAAGTGCACACTGTCTCTTGCTCTCTCTCTTTCTCCCTTTGTCCCCTCTTAATATGTCATCCCAATTCTGTTGAAATAATTCATTTATTATACTTTTTATGCACAAACATGAAATGCAATAAAGACAACCTTGTGAAATTCCAGAAGCCAAGCCTCTTCCATGCCCTTATACTTTGGGGAGTCTAACTGATGACAAGTTTAAGATAAGATATAATCTTTTTTCAGTTACTTGCCTAGGCTGAGTTCATGCCGCCAGTGAGTTTAAATATTCTCAGTTTCTACTTAGATTCACCATGATACCACTATAACTGGAAAAACTACTTTGATTTGAGAAAAACCTTACAAAAGAGTAGTTCATCTTAGTATGCAAGCACCCTTTTGACCCAGCCTTAACTGTACCATTAAGAGAGGCATGATTGTAGCCCTCCCAGGCAAGGATTCTTTTAGTGAGAGTATGCATAATGGGTAGAGGACTGAGAAGCCTTCAAGCAAAAACAAAGCTTTGATTCAAATAGAACTGAGTAAATATTCTGTGGCCATGTAAACTAAAAGCAACTTAAAACAAAAGCTTTAACTGAATTTTACAAAAGCAAATTGAATAGTTAGAAAAATGGATATAATGTATAGGAAAAAATGTATGTTGGCACAGATGAATCAAGCTTGTCACATGTGGTTTCAATTTTTGATCTCTTGCTTAAAGATGAGACTTTTATCCCCAAGTTCATTTTAGGGTAAGCAGGCCAGTACCTTGGTTTTATTTGCTTAAATACTGTAGTTATTAAAGGAAACAGGCATTTTTAAAATCCATCTGTATTATGAGAAGGGGTACAAAATATTGGTGAAGGACCCTTAGCATATGCCTTCAAAATTTTAGTCCAAGTAGATATTTTAGCCATTAGTTCCAGCCCAGTCCAGTCATCACATCAGTATTCTTCCCAGTCAGGAGTACTGGAAATGTCACTGCTTGAACTTTGATGATCAATCAAACCAACAAGAGACTAACTTTGACTAGACAGTGTCTCTGAGTCAGATTGGAATGTGGAATTGGTAGGTCCCTTCATAAATGGCCAAGAAACTTCACCCATAAGCAATTTTATGTTTTATTTTATGTTTATTTTATGTTTTATTCCTTTTAATTTTCTTCTCGTAGTTTTGGAAATTTATTGCTTAGGATTTATGTATTCCCTGGTGGCTCAGATGGTAAAGAATCAACCTTCATAGAGTTGAATACAGTACATATCCAGATTCATAATAATCTAGGATTCCCTGGCAGCTCAGATAGTAAAGAATCTGCTTGCAATGCAGGAGAATTGGGTTCAATCCCTGGGTCAGAAAGAAAGAACCACTACTCCAAGTTATACATTTACTGGATGAAACAGGAGAAAGTATGTCCAAAATTGGCCAATGCAGGAGATGTAGTTTCAATCCCTAGGTTGGGAAGATCCCCTGGAAAAGAAAATGGCAACCCACTCCAGTATTCTTGCCTGGGAAATTCCATGAACAGGGGAGTTTGGCAGGCTACAGCTCATGCGGTCTCAAAGAGTCACACATGACTGAGCGACTAACAGTTTCAGTTTCAGGATTTAAGTATGCTATGCTATGCTAAGTCACTTCAGTCGTGTCTAACTCTTGTGACCCCATAGACGGCAGCCCACCAGGCTCCCCCGTCCCTGGGATTCTCCAGGCAAGACCACTGGAGTGGGTTGCCATTTCCTTCTCCAATGCATGAAAGAAGTTATTTACCTCACATGTGTCATTTTGTTTATAAGACAGAGGGAGGACAGGAGGGAGATTTTTAAAATAATTCTGAAGATGATGTTATTGTTTAGTCACTAAGTCATGTCCAGCTCTTTTTGTAACCCCATGGACTGTTGCCTGCCAGGCTGTTCTCCTGATTCAACCAGTAAGTGTACGAGTTGGAGTAGTGGTTATTTAAGTGCAAAGTATACATGAACCATGAACTTCCAGATGTTCAAGCTGGCTATAGAAAAGGCAGAGGAAGCAGAGATCAAATTGCCTACATTCACTGGATCTTCAAAAAAGCAAGAGAATTATAGAAAAACATCTACTTCTGCTTTATTGACTAAGCGAAAGCCTTTGACTGTGTGGATCACAATAAACTGTGGGAAATTCTGAAAAAGTAGGGAATACCAGACCACCTAACCTGCCTCTTGAGAAACCTGTATGTGGGTCAGGAAGCAACAGTTAGAACTGGATGGACATGGAACAACAGACTGGTTCCAAATAGGAAAAGGAGTACATCAAGGCTGTATATTGTCACCTTGCTTATTTAACTTATATGCAGACTACATCATGAGAAACGCTGGGCTGGATGAAGCATAAGCTGGAATCAAATTGCCAGGAGAAATATCAATAACCTCAGATATGCAGATGACACCACCCTTATGGCAGAAAGTGAAGAAGAACTAAAGAGCCTCTTGATGAAAGTGAAAGACGAGAGTGAAAAAGTTGGCTTAAAGCCCAACATTCATAAAACTAAGATCATGACATCTGGTCCCATCAATTCATGGCAAATCAATGGGGAAACAGTGGAAACAGTGTCAGACTTCATTTTGAGGGGCTCAAAAATCACTGCAGATGGTCATTGCAGCCATGAAATTAAAAGACGCTTACTCCTTGGAAGGAAAGTTATGACAAACCTAGACAGCATATTAAAAAGCAGAGACATTACTTTGTCAACAAAGGTCCATCTACTCAAGGCTATTCTTTTTCTGGTAGTCATGTATGGATGTAAGAGTTGGACTATAAAGAAAGCTGAGCTCTCTTTGAACGGTGGTGTTGAAGAAGACTCTTGAGAGTCCCTTGTACTGCAAGGAGATGCAACCAGTCCATCCTAAAGGAGATCAGTCCTGGGTGTTCATTGGAAGGACTGATGGTGAAGTTGAAACTCCAATACTTTGGTCACCTGATGCAAAGAGCTGACTCATTTGAAAAGACCCTGATGCTGGGAAAGATTGAGGGCAGGAGGAGAAGAGGGCGACAGGATGAGATGGTTGAATGGCATCACCAACTCAATGGACATGAGTTTGGGTAAACTCCGCGAGTTGGTGATGGACAGGGAGACCTGGCATGCTGCGGTTCATGGGGTCACAAAGAATTGGACATGACTGAGTGACTGAACTGAACTGATACACATAACATCAACATTTCCCTACCATGTGTTAGAAATCAAATTCTCGAGACCCCTCCCTTTTACCCACCAAATCAGAGTTGAAGTGTGCGATGGGGTCCACTAGGGGTGGGGCCCAACAATCTGGGCTTTAACTAGCCCTCCAGATTATGCTGATGCATGAAGGATTTCAGAGTCACTGACCTGGAGTAAACAGGTTACTGAGGTGTCAATCTACTACTGCCTCAGTCTTGGTAGCCTTATTCTCTCGTGTGAGCTGTATGTGATTCTTCATCTGAAAACCAACTTTATATTTTCCAGGCAACACGGTTGTTACATACAAGCCAAACTATTTTGAGTAATATATGGCACCCCACTCCAGTACTCTTGCCTGGAAAATCCCATGGACGGAGGAGCCTGGTAGGCTGCAGTCCATGGGATCGTGAAGAGTCAGACACAACTAAGCAACTTCACTTTCACTTTTCACTTTCATGCATTGGAGAAGGAAATGGCAACCCACTCCAGTGTTCTTGCCCGGAGAATCCCAGGGACGGGGGAACCTGCTGGGCCGCCGTCTATGGGGTCGCACAGAGTCGGACACAACTGAAGTGACTTAGCAGCAAGCAATGTAAAAACAGTGTTTCAAAATTTGGGTAAGAAAACAACTGTATACTTTCTCTTTTTTTATATAAATTTATTTATTTTAATTGAAGGTTAATTACTTTACAATATTGTATTGGTTTTGCCATACCTCAACATGAATCCGCCACAGGTATACACGTGTTCCCCATCCTGAACCCCCCTCCCTCCTCCCTCCCCATACCATCCCTCTGCTGAACAGTTAAAGGAACTTAACTGACCTTATGCAATTTTCACCTTAGAAACTGACTTTAAGGCTTACTACTGTCATGCACAAAAATGGTAATTTCATGTAACTACTCCCTATGTTTCCCTGGATAAAATTCATAACAGGTTTGGGAGAGGGAAGAAAGGAGATCAATGAAAATATTTTTGACATTTTCATTCATGTGATATACTAGATAGTCATGATTTCATTTACTAGAACTCATTTAAGGCTCCCAACAAGCTTGCAAAGTTGTTACAGAAAAGAAAGCTGAGTTTTCAGAGAGCTTAAATATAGGTTTTAGATACTTTTGGTAATCTTTTATTATGCTAAAAATCACATAGCATAAATGTTAATATACTAACCATTTTAAATGTACAGTTCAATAGTGTTGTTCATATTCACATTGTTGTGAAACAGAACTTTTTCATCTTACAAACCTGATAGTCTATACTCATTAAACAATAGCTCCCTTTAGGTCCTAGTAATCACAATTAGGTTTCTGAGAATTTGACTATATTAGAAATGATGAGTATTTAATCAGCCTGTGAATCTAAATCTTTCTGGTCCCAAAGTCTGTATTATTTTTCATGTATAACATATTACTTATTGAATTAAGTTAAAACAATATTCTCAATATTTAATTCTTATTATCAATCTGGATATGTACTATATTTAATTCTATCAAGGCTGATCTTTTGACAGTTTCTCATAAGCACAGCCTGCTTTTCCCCTCATGTATCTCTTTTTGTTATTATTTAGTCACCAAGTCATGTCTGACTCTTTGTGACCCCATGGACTGCAGTGTACCAGGCCTCCCTGTTGCTCACCATCTCTTGGAGTTTGCCCAGGTTCATGTCATTGAATGGGTTATGTCATCCAACCATCTCATCTTCTGTCACCCTCTTCTTCTGCCTTCAATCTTTCCTAGCATCAGGGTCTTTTCCAATGAGTCAGCTGTTCACATCAGCTAGTCTTTAAAGTGGACTCAATGTTCCTTTTTATCTATGGAAACTCTAACCTCCATTTACATTCCAGTTCTCCTAATCTCTCCACAGTGGTTTCTCCATTTCTTTGTCCTGAATTCCCAATAGAAATCATTGCTTCACTACACATATTGTCAATAAGACTAAGGGATTCTCTGTGCTTGTAAGGACCTCAAATCTAAACTAAATCAATTCACCCAGTGTATCAATAATGCACAATAATGTTTAGACTTGTTCACTCCCATAAATGTCTGCAGCCCATTCTATTTTTGCACATCTCTTTTAGAAATCTTGTCTTCATTTGGAGTTAAACTTTGTGTTATTATAGCTTTCACCCATTTGCAAAGGGCCAACTCATTGGAAAATACCCTGATGCTGGGAAAGATTGAAAGCAGGAGGAGAAGGGGATGACAAAAGATGAGATGGTTGGATGGCATCACTGATTCCATGAACATGAGTTTGAGCATAGTCAAGGACAGGGCTCGTAAAGAGTCAGACATGACTAAGTGACTGAACAGCACATCCTCCTTTTGATTCTCTCCCTTGGTGCTATACGAGATAAACCTAAAACACTTTCCAAATGATATCTCATAAAATATTAATACTATCATGAATCTTTTTTTCTCCAATTTAAAATTTTCTAATTCTAATCAGTAATTTCAAGGGTCTTCTTTGCTCCGGCTACAAGCTTAAAAATATGACCAATTGCTTTCTCTAACTAAACCAGTTCTATGTGTTCTACTCAGTAGAGCTGGGGAAAAAAATTTCTCATATTTCCATTTTAATAAAAGTTAGATAGTATTATCATTGTCATTATTATTGGCACTCACTCTTCTCTGATGTCTATCAGTTCACTGTTTCTATAAACTCATTTCTGATAGAAACTCTTAACTCTGTGTCAGATATGCCACTAAGACAGGTGAGGACTATCCTGATTCTATTCCCTTTTGACTACTTTCTCTACATTTTATATGGGTATGTCTTTCATATATGCGTTCCTAATGAAATCAGTACGCGTTCCTAATGAAATCAGTGTGTTCTTGCCTCATATAGAAGTTATGAACACAAGTGTTGTAACTCACACAGGAGAACAAGGTTGAACAAACTCAATAAGCATATGTGGGGGAAACTATACACACATTTTGTTATTCTATTCTTTTCAAGTTACCCTGTTTATAACAAAGTTCCTGTCCTACAAAATTGACATAAAGCTCCAAAACATTTCATCAAAACATGTCCAACTCTGGAAATTTCCATCATTGAAACCAAGTGTGTGTTAAAATCTTCTCTAGTCAACAGTTCCAGAAACTCTTATCATTAAATGTATTTATAAGCAGAAAGCTCTTTCTCGTTATATGAACCAAGATGAGAAAAGATGAAGCCTTGGTATCTATTTCTGGCTCTGTCACTGACTCACCCTTCATTGTAGCAAAAAGACAATTAACCTCCTCCAGTTTCCCCATTTGTGACAATAAAAAAAAATCACTTGTAGGTTGAGAAAGTGGAAGTTGTGGAAACTTTCAATATGCATAGATCAAAGGTGTTGTATTAAATGAAGTCTCTAATTTTTTAAATGATGAAAGTAGACTCAATTTGAGTAGGAATTATTGATAACCATCTAAGTCATTTTTAGCAGGCAGCACTTAATATTTGTTTGTACTTCTATTCAACATGTATACTGAAAATCCAGCTATTTTGTGTTTAATCATCACACTTCTTAACTGTCTTATGACATGATGAAATAAGGTAAGATTTGTTATTTAGCATGCCCAGTAAATGCTTTAACAACATAATGCCTAAAACCTGGTAAATTTATTTAGAAGAGTGGCAAGTGAAATATTCCAGTCTCCTAAATTCAGAATCTAGAGAGTTCTGACAATGAAATGGCAATTCAAATCTAGCAGCCTAAGTGAGGAGAATATCATGACTAAAATGTCATTAGGAGGAATGGATAGAGCTGTTTGTATGGCAGAACATGGTTAAAAAAGTCTGTCTTTTATTGTGTTCTTACTAAACAATCACTTTTTTAAGTTGGCTGAAAAATCTTGGCCATGTAGTTTCTTTGATACCATCTCATTTTATTAGTCATTTTCATGATCTGTGAGATTTAATATCTAGCTTTAACAATATGTGAATAACTATTGCTGGGTCCTTATCAAAATAATTTCATTTCTGAATGTGTCTTCACCTTTCAGAAATAAGCAAAACTATCACTGTACTGTAAAGTAATGCTCAAAATTCTCCAAGCCAGGCTTCAGCAATATGTGAACCGTGAACTTCCTGATGTTCAAGCTGGATTTAGAAAAGGCAGAGGAACCAGAGATCAAATTGCCAACATCCGCTGGATCATGGAAAAAGCAAGAGAGTTCCAGAAAAACATCTATTTCTGCTTTATTGACTATGCCAAAGCCTTTGACTGTGTAGATCACAAGAAACTGTGGAAAATTCTGAAAGAGATGGGAATACCAGACCACCTGATCTGCCTCTTGAGAAATCTGTATGCAGGTCAGGAAGCAACAGTTAGAACTGGTCATGGAACAACAGACTGGTTCCAAATAGGAAAAGGAGTACGTCAAGGCTGCATATTGTCACCATGTTTATTTAACTTATATGCAGAGTACATCATGAGAAATGCTGGACTGGAAGAAACACAAGTTGGAATCAAGATTGCTGGGAGAAATATCAATAACCTCAGATATGCAGATGACACCACTCTTATGGCAGAAAGTGAAGAGGAACTGAAAGGCCTCTGGATGAAAGTGAAAGTGGAGAGTGAAAAGTTTGGCTTAAAGCTCAACATTCAGAAAACAAAGATCATGGCATCTGGTCCCATCACTGCATGGGAAATAGATGGGGAAACAGTGGAAACAGTGTCAGACTTTATTTTTCTGGGCTCCAAAATCACTGCAGATGGTGACTGCAGCCATGAAATTAAAAGACGCTTACTCCTTGGAAGGAAAGTTATGACCAACCTAGATAGCATATTCAAAAGCAGAGACATCACTTTGCCAACAAAGGTTCGCCTAGTCAAGGCTATGGTCTTTCCTGTGGCCATGTATGGATATGAGAGCTGGACTGTGAAGAAGGCTGAGAGCCGAAGAATTGATGCTTTTGAACTGTGGTGTTGGAGAAGACTCCTGAGAGTTCCTTGGACTGCAAGGAGATCCAACCAGTCCATTCTGAAGGAGATCAGCCCTGGGATTTCTTTGGAAGGAATGATGCTAAAGCTGAAACTCCAGTACTTTGGCCACCTCGTGCGAAGAGTTGACTCATTGGAGAAGACTCTGATGCTGGGAGGGATTGGGGGCAGGAGGAGAAGGGGACGACAGAGGATGAGATGGCTGGATGGCATCACTGACTCGATGGATGCGAGTCTGAGTGACCTCCAGTAGTTGGTGATGGACAGGGAGGCCTGGCGTGCTGCAGTTCATGGGGTCACAAAGAGTCGGACACGACTGAGCGACTGATCTGATCTGATCTGATCTGATCACTACTGTATGTTAGAATGATTCTTCAAATGAATGTATCTCTTTAAAATACAACCTTAATATACCCAAAAGCCAGATAAATTTCATTTACCACTAAGTTGAAATTTTTATGAAATTAAAATCTATGAATAGATAAAATGAAAATGATAAAACTATAAGATTCATTCAAGGCCATTAATATGGTATTTTTTTATATTGGTTCATTTCAGTTCTAGAGTATTTGTATAATATCACATAAAAACTCTGGTAAGTTGACCGTTATGATTAACCAGTGTCTAAAGGGGAACTGCTGGAAAATTATGAGAGCTCCCTCACATATTGAAAGCAAATTTCTTTAAAAACGAACAAACAGATGCAACCAACAGCATATGATTAAATACATTTACCTTGGATGAGCACACCTCTCTCCCCCTCTCGCTCTTCTCCCCACCCACCCATCTTTCTCTCTCTCTCACACACACACACATACAGCTCTAAGCAGAAAGATCTACAATCCCTAAATATAAGATCATAACACACATTAAGTTCAAGGCAATAGTTAATTAGAAATGCACACCATTTAATCCTTTGCCCTTAGTAAGCTGAGTTAAGAATAGTTCAGATTGCTGCTGCTGCTGCTGCTAAGTCGCTTCAGTCGTGTCCGACTCTGTGCGACCCCATAGACGGCAGCCCACCAGGCTCCCTGTCCCTAGGATTCTCCAGGCAAGAACAGTGGAATGGGTTGCCATTTCGTCCTCCAATTAGTTCAGATTATATAGATCCAAATGGTCCAGAAAAGCTTCTGATTGAGGAAACCCTACTTACACCTTATCTCTCTGAAAGTTTACATGAAAACATACCAATTCCTGAAAAATTTTCTTGATGTGAACATCGAGTAGTCATGGTTTCTGAACAATTACACAATTGTATTTATATATCCTTCAGGAATGATGCTAAAGCTGAAACTCCAGTACTTTGGCCACCTCATGCGAAGAGTTAACTCGTTGGAGAAGACTCTGATGCTGGGAGGGATTGAGGGCAAGAGGAGAAGGGGACACCAGAGGATGAGATGGCTGGATGGCATCACTGACTCTATGGATGTGAGTCTGAGTGACCTCCGGGAGTTGGTGATGGACAGGGAGGCCTGGCGCGCTGCGATTCATGGGGTCGCAAAGAGTCGGACACGACTGAGCGACTGATCTGATCTGATCAGGAATACTTAGATGTTCCCCCCACCCCCCCCACACACACACATATATATGATAGAAACTTTATATTAATACATGTTTCTTGTCATACCCATTTAAACTTCAATTTTAACTTTTGTGAGAGTCATCCACATTAAGTTCTGCATAGTTGACTACTGTTAAGGCAGATAAATGTCAATGAGTATCTTTTGGGGAGCTTTGAGGAAAACATGAGTGATAGAATGATTAGGTGAAAAAGGAGTTGAAAGTTAGTTGGAGTCATCACTAGTCAGGGCTCAGTATAGAATTAATTGAAGCCAGGATTGAGATACTGGAATGAGATATTGAGAAAAATGGAAAGTTAAGAGAAGGATGGTCGAAATTAAGAGAAAGGGGGAAGGTGAAGGTTTTGAAGGCTGGGAGAGAGTTAAAGATCCTAAATTTTGATGAGCCTGTTATAAACTCAGAACCGTGCTCCATAGCATACTCCAGGAAACCACTGCTGATTATATGTATGCATTTGAGATGAAAATCTATTTGGTTTGTATTTTTGGAGTTAGATACTTAGGTGGATAAATATTCTGCTTGTGATGGCAATATCTTGAATGAATCATTTCTCTACAACGATGTCAAGTAATGGCTTTTATGAACTTGAGTGATTATATCTGCATCAACTGCCTCATATGAGAGAAAACAATACTACAGTGAGATCATTGAAATCACAATGGTGGCATTTAGCGAGCAGCAGGAACATACTGCTTTGTGACACATTTCAATTCACTGACAAGAACATGCTGGATTGTGTGTCTTAAACAGTGATACACCAGACTCTAGCTTCTTGAAGGAAAAAAAAATTTCTTTGGGATGATGATGGAAGGTGACACCCATGTTACTGGATCCTACCTCAGATGTGTCAGCTAATGAGACGTGATGTGCTAGAACACAGCATGGGTCACCATCAACCCCACCAACTACAAAGAATATGCCAATGTCAATTAGAAACAGGTGCTCTTATCATTGCATGCAGAGTCTTTTATTTGCATGGGCTGGCAGGCATATTCATTTTTGGACATCCCTCAAAGTGCACCTCCAAAATTATAGTCTTCAATTTAGAGTGATGGGGTATGTACTGGGGCAATATTTAGATGTCTTCCTTCAACAAAGACTTATTTACCAAATGAATAGCAGATTGGTAGCAATATAAGATAAAAATACAAAGTATATAAAGCCCTTGTCTGCATAAATTCAGTTTACCAGGGAGAATACTTGTGTTCATTCATTCTTCTTATCTCAACGCAAATGTGATTTGAGATCAGATTTTTCATTAGTTCTTATGCAATTATATTTCTTTTTTTTTTTCTTTCTGTGATTTTTTATTTATTTTTTTTTAAATTTTATTTTGCTTAACTTTACAATATTGTATTGCTTTTGCCATACATCAAAATGAATCGCCACAAGTATACATGTGTTCCCCATCCTGAACCCTCCTCCCTCCTCTCTCCCCATACCATCCCTCTGGGTCATCCCAGTGCACCAGCCCCAGACATCAGGTATCAGGCATCGAACCTGGACTGGTGACTCGTTTCAAATATGATATTATACATATTTCAATGCCATTCTCCCAAATCATCCCACCCTCTCCCTCTCCCAGAGTCCAACAGAACTCTTGAAATTGTAATGTCTTTCTCCCATTGACTTGTGAAATTTAAGTGGTCATACTCTGAGTTAGTTTCACCACTTATAAATCTAGTATAGTCTGACACATAGCAGATGTTCAATAAATAATGTTTCAATAAACAGATAAAATCAATATTGAAAGGATAAACCAAAACTTGTGTTATGTTGGCACAACTTCAATGTGCCATTGAAGTTTGGGGGAGAATGGAGTTGCCTCTGACAAGATATATCAGGAAAATTACCATGAAGCATTTTATTTATTTGTTGTAAATATTTACATTATGTTGCTATATAATCAATTTGCAATGTTCTGATAGTTTCAGATGTACAGTAAAGTGATTCAGTTATATCTACATCTATTCTTTTTCAGATTCTTTTCCCATGTAGATTATTACAGAGTGTTGATTACAGTTCCCTATATAGTACTATACTGTGCAGTGCTTAGTTGCACAGTTGTGTCCACCTCTTTGAGACCCCATGGACTGTAGCCCTCCAGGCTCCTCTGTCCATGGAATTTTCTAGGCAAGAATACTAGAGTGGGTTGTCATTTCCTCCTTTAGGGGATCTTCCCAACCCAGGGATTGAACCCAGGTGTCCCACATTGCAGAAGGATCCTCTACCATCTGAGCCACCAGGGAAGCCCTCTGCACAGTACTGTACAGTAGGTCCTTATTGAATATGTATTTTATATACATTAGAATATATATGTTAATCTCAACCTCCTGATTTATCCCCACCACCACCACCTTTCTCGTTTGGTATCCACAAGTTTGTTTTCTGAGTCTGTTTCTTAATGATACAATAAGTTAATTTGTATCATTTTTTAGATTCCAAAGTGATATCACAAGATATTTGTCTTTTTCTGTCTGACTTACTTCACTTAGTATGATAATCTCTAGACCATCCCATGTTGCTGCAAATGGCATTATTTCATTCTTTTTTAAGGCTAAGTAATATTCCATTGTATATATGTACAATATCTTCATCTATTCATCTGTAGATGGACATTTAGGTTGCTTCCATGTCTTAGATATTGGAAATAATGCTACAATTAACACTGGGGTGCATATATCTCTTCAAATTATGACCTTCTTCAAATATATGCCCAAAAGTGACATTGCTAGATCACCGGGTAGCTCTGTTTAGTTATTTAAGGAACATCTATAGTGTTCTCCACGGTGACTGCAACAACTTAGATTCCCATCAACAATGTAGAAGACTTCCTTTTTCTCCACACCCTATCCAGTATTTATTGTTTGTAGACTGTACGATGGTAACTATGACTGGTATGAGGTGATAACTCATTTAGTTTTGGTTTGCATTTCTCTAATAATTTGCATTGTTGAGCATCTTTTCATGTGCCTATTGGCCATCCATTTGTCTTCTTTGGAGAGATGTCTATTTAGGTCTTCTGCTCATTTTATGATTGCATTTTCTTTTAACATAGAACTGCATTGTATATTTTGGAGATTAATCCTTTGTCAGTTGCTTTGTTTGCAAGTATTTTCCATTTTGAGGGTTGTCTTTTCATCTTGTTTATGGTTCTTTTTTTAATTTGATTTTCATATTTTTTGTTGTTGTTATTGTTTATTTTTTAAATTTAATTTTATTTATTTATTTTTTATTTTGCTTAACTTTACAATATTGTATTGCTTTTATCATACATTGAGATGGATCCGCCACTAGTATACACGTGCTCCCCATCCTGAACCCTCCTCCCTCCCCCCTCCCCATACCATCCCTCCGGATCGTCCCAGTGCGCCAGCCCCAGGCATCTGTTATCGGGCATCGTACCTGGACTGGCGACTCGTTTCAGATATGATATTATACATATTTCAATACTATTCCCCCAAATCATCCCGCCCTCTCCCGGTCCCAGAGTCCAAAAGTCTGTTCTATACATCAGTGTTTCTTTTGCTGTCTCGTAAACAGGGTTATTTTTACCATCTTTCTAAATTCCATATATATGCGTTAGTATACTGTATTTGTGTTTATCTTTCTGGCCTACTTCACTCTGTATAATAGGCTCCAGTTCCATCCACCTCCTTAGAACTGATTCAAATGTATTCTTTTTAATGGCTGAGTAATACTCCATTGTGTATATGTACCACAGCTTGCTTATCCATTCATCTGTGGATGGACATCTAGGTTGCTTCCACGTCCTGGCTATTGTAAACAGTGCTGCTATGAACATTGGGGTACACGTGTCTCTTTCAATTCTGCTTTTCTCAGTGTGTATGCCCAGCAGTGGGATTGCTGGATCATAAGGCAGTTCTATTCCCAGTTTTTTGCGGAATCTGCATACTGTTCTCCATAGTGGCTGTACTAGTTTGCATTCCCACCAACAGTGTAAGAGGGTTCCCTTTTCTCCGCACCCTCTCCAGCATTTATTGCTTGTGGACTTTTGGATCGCAGCCATTCTGACTGGCGTGAAATGGTACCTCATAGTGGTTTTGATTTGCATTTCTCTGATAATGAGTGATGTTGAACATCTTTTCATGTGTTTGTTAGCCATCTGTATGTCTTCTTTGGAGAAATGTCTATTTAGTTCTTTGGCCCATTTTTTGATTGGGTCGTTTATTTTTCTGGAATTGAGCTATAGAAGTTGCTTGTATATTTTTGAGATTAGTTTGTCTGTTGCTTCATTTGCTATTATTTTCTCCCATTCTGAAAGCTGTCTTTTCACCTTGCTTATAGTTTCCTTTGTTGTGCAGAAGCTTTTAAGTTTGATTAGGTCCCATTTGTTCATTTTTTATTTTATTTCTGATATTCTGGGAGGTGGGTCATAGAGGATCCTGCTGTGATGTAAGTCAGAGAGTGTTTTGCCTATGTTTTCCTCTAGGAGTTTTATGGTTTCTGGTCTTACATTTAGCTCTTTAATCCATTTTGAGTTTATTTTTGTGTATGGTGTTAGAAAGTGTTCTAGTTTCATTCTTTTACAAGTGTTTGACCAGTTTTCCCAGCACCACTTGTTAAAAAGATTGTCATTAATCCATTGTATATTCTTGCCTCAATATTGTTTTGGTTTTGCCATATATCAAAATGAATCTGCCACAGGTATACATGTGTTCCCCACCCTGAACCTTCCTCCCTCCTCCCTCCCCATACCATCCCTCTGGGTTGTCCCAATGCACCAGCCCCAAGCATCCAGTATCATGCATTGAACCTGGACTGGCGACTCGTTTCATATATGGTATTACACATATTTCAATGCCATTCTCCCAAATCATCCCACCCTCTCCCTCTCCCACAGAGTCCAAAAGACTGTTCTATACATCAGTGTCTCTTTTGCTGTCTCGTATACACGGTTATTATTACCATCTTTCTAAATTCCATATATATGTGTTAGTATATTGTATTGGTGTTTTTCTTTCTTTTTTCTTGAAAAAGCTTTTAAGTTTAATTAGGTCCCATTAGTTTATTTTTGTATTCATTTTCATTACTCTAGGAGGTGGGTCAAAAATATCTAGTTATTATTTATGACAAAGAGTGTTCTGATATTTTCCTCTATGATTTTTGTAGTGTCTGCTCTTACACTGAGATCTTTAATACATTTTGAGTTCATTTTTGTGTATGGTATAGGGAATGATCTAGTTTCATTCTTTCACATATAGCTGTCCAGTTTTCCCAGCACTACTTATTCAAGAGACGGTCTTTTCTCCATTGTATATTTTGGTCTCCTTTGTCATGGATTAGGTGACTATAGGTCAGAATAGTCACTGGTGTAGGAGAACTTCTATGATATAATCATTTTCCAATTTGTGGGCTGCCCACCTGGCATGTGTGGGATTTGATCGTGTGTTGAATGTGCCCCTCCTACTCTCTTGTGGCTGCTTCTTTGCTTTGGACGTAAAATGTCTTTTTTTGGTTTATGCTATTCTTTTTTGTCAATGATTGTTTAGTAGTTCGTTGTGATTTGGGGTGTTTTCATGAGGGGAGGTGAGCTCAGGTCCTTCTACTCTGCCATCTTATCAAATGACCTTATGAAGCATTTTAAATGAACTTTGTAAAGTAGAGTTCCTTTAGATTTATAATGATAAGATATGATAACAGAAAGTGGTGAAAATTGGGTTAAAAATCAAAAAGAAGAATAAATGAATAAATTTATCTATTTATTATCTAGTCATCCAAATAGAAACATGGAAGAGAGTGGTAGGTTCAGGTCATAGAGGAGTGGTGATCAAAGAAACAACTGAGCCTTTTGTTGTTTTTTTTTTTTACACAAAAAACACCATCCTTTTATTCTCTCACACATCTGTGGGTCAGATATCCAGGGTGCATTGTGACCCAGCTGGGTTCTTTGCTTATAATCTCACAAGGCTGGTATGAGGTTGTTAGGTGGGCTGTGTCTCTTTCTCTGGGGGTGGATCCGCTTCCAAACTCATTCTGTCTCATAGCTGAGCTCAGTTTCTTGTAGTTTTGGGACAGAGGCCACCCTTTCTTTGCAGGCTGTTGACCAGGGGCTGGTCCTTGCTGCCAGAGTCCTTGTTGCATTCCTTCACATGCTTTCTGCTTTGCATATGTCTCTTCCTTTCCACCCTCAGCAGCAACAGATCATGTACCTCTTATACTTTAGGTTTCTCTGACACCAGTGAGAAATTGCTCTGCCTTTAAGATCTTGTATGATTTGGCTAACCTTGATGGTACAGGCTAATGCCCCTGCTTTAAAGTTTGCAACCTTAATCACATCTCCAAATCACCTTTGCCACGTAACAGATTCACAGGTTCCACAGATTCACAGATTAGAATGTGGACGTCTTTTGAGTGCCATTCTGTGTACTGAGATTGTAATAAAAACAATAAAAACAAACCCCCAAAGTTACCGTACCACTCAGGAAACTGTCTTTTCCAAATGACTGAGGTCAGATTGATACAGAACTCAAAATAATCCAGATTTTGGGAAAGTAATGTGGTGATGTTCCATATGTTACACAACTCTTTCTGGGGAGTTAAGAGTATCATGCTATCATCAAACACATTAAGAGAAAAAGTGAAAACAATGTAATAGAAACAATGAAAATATTTTGAGCAAAAATTAAATGAGGGAGACAAGATTAAATAGAAAAAGAAGGAAAGTTAGAAAGAGTTAAACAGTCACTGTGTAAACAACCAGATGGGCCTTTTGTTAGGACTAGGACAACTGAGCCTTTTGAAAGATACAACTAGTGTTATGCAGAGTTGACTCATTGGAGAAGACTCTGATGCTGGGAGGGATTGGGGGCAGGAGGAGAAGGGGACGACAGAGGACGAGATGGCTGGATGGCATCACTGACTCGATGGATGTGAGTCTGAGTGAACTCCGGGAGTTGGTGATGGACAGGGAGGCCTGGCGTGCTGCGATTCATGGGGTCACAAAGAGCCGGACCCGACTGAGTGACTGATCTGATCTGATGTTTCACTTTTATTAAGTCATCAGATCAGATTAAGTCATCAGTGACATATAAAAGGTAAACAGACTGAAGACAGTGAAATCAGGTAGAAAGCTATCATAATAAAGATAATAGGATCTGACAATAGATATAGGGAGAAAGCCCCAGTTCAAAAGATGTGAAAATACTTTGAAGCCCTTTAAAATTAATTGAATGTGGATATGGGAATGCAAGGAATAGAGAGGAGTTTATAAAGGTGTTGACTTATTCATTTTTAAATGATCATTTATATGTACAGATGATAGAGATTTTAAGCTAGAGGGATAATGAATATGGTGGAACATGTTTTATTTAAATATAATTGATACATAGTAGTGTATAAGTTTGTTTTATTTTTGCATAAGTTTAAGTTGTACAATATAATGATTTGATGTACATATACTATAAAATGATGACCATAATCAATGTAATTCACATTCATCATCTCATATAGATAGACAAAGAAATAAAAAAAAAATTACCTTGTGATGGGGACTCTTAGGATATACTCTCTTAACTTTCATGTATACCATATTGTATTGTTAACTATACCAATCATGTTGTACATTACATCCTTAGTACGTTTTTAATCCTATAACTAGAGCTGTGTACATTTTAACCCTTTCCCCTCTCCCCACCTCTAGCAATGGTAACCACAAATTGAATCCCTTCTTCTGAATTTTTAAAAACAATTTCCATGTGATTAAGATTCTACAGCATTTGTCTTTGTCAGACTAATTTTGCTTGGCATAATGCCATCAAGTTCCACTCATGTTTTCACAAATGGTAGGATTTCCTCCTTTTTATAGCTAAATAATATTCACCTGTATACAGATTCCACCTCTTCTTTATCCATTCATCCATCACGGCACACTTAGGCTGTTTCTGTGTCTTGGCTGTTGTAAATAATGATGCTATAAAACATGAGGGTGCACATTTCTCATCAACATAGTGTTTCATTTCCTTTAGATATATTTTCAGAACTAGATTGTGTTGTTGTTCTATTTTTAATTTCTTGAGAAATCTCCATACTATTTTCCATAGTGGATATGCTGTTATACACTCACATTAACAGTATACAAGGTTTTCTCCACATCCTTGCCAGTATTTATTATTTCTTGTCATTTACTGCTAGACATTCTAATGAAGTGTACAGTGATACCTCACTGTGGTATAATTTGCATTTCTCTAATGATAGTGATGTTTCATCTTTTCATGGATCTTTTGGCCATTTGTTTATCTTTTATTGGGTGGGGATATCTATTCTAGTTTGTTGCCCACTTTTTTAATTGGATCATTTTATTCTTTTTCTTCTAATGAGTTGTAAGAATTATTTATATATTTTGGATGCTAACCGATTATCAGAGATAGGGTTTACACCATTTCTTTTGCTATGCAAAAGCTTTTAAATTTGATGTAATTCCCACTTGTTTATATTTTATTTTGTTACTTTCACTTTAGGTGCCACATCCAAAAACAATCCTTGCCAAGACTCATGTCAAAGAGATTTTTCCTATGTTTTACCCAGCAGTTTATGGCTTTTGACTTAAGTTCAGGCCTTTAATCCATTTCAAGTTAACTTTTCTGAACAAGATAGGAGTCTAGTTTTATTCTTTTTACATGTGAAAAAATTTCCCCATATAATTTATGGAGAAAACTGTCATTTTTCTCCATTGACTATTCTTGGCTCACTTGTCAAATATTAGTTGACATTATATACTTGGATTTATTTCTGGGCTCTTGATTGTGTCCCATTGCTCTATTTGTCTGTTTTTATGCCAGTGGTGCTGGTGGTTTAGCCACTAATTTTAGACCCCATGGACTCTAGCCCTCCAGGCTCCTCTGTCCGTGGGATTTCCTGGACAGGAATACTGGAGTGGGTTGTCATTTCCTTCTCCAAGTGATCTACCTGATCCAAGGATCAAACTAGCATCTCCTGTATTGTCTCTTGCATGGCAGGCAGATTTTTGACTTCTGAGTCAACAGGGAAACCCTTATATGCCAGAACCATTCTGTCTGATTACTGTTACTTTATAATTAAGCTTAATATCAGGAACCATGACATCTCTCATTTTGTAGTCCTTTCTCAAGACTGCTTTACCTGTTCAGGTTTTTTGTAGTTCCATATAAATTTTAGGATTGCTTTTTTCTATTATATAAATGTGCCATTAAAAATTTGATAGAGATTATAGATTATATATATATGGATTTTGGTAAAATGGACATTGTAACAATCTTCATTCTTCCAATCCATGAACACAGAGCACCTTTAATTTCTTTGATCAATGTCTTATAGTTTTCACTATAGAGAACTTTCACCTTAGTTAATTTTATGTAAAAGTATTTATTGTTTTAGGTGCTGTAGTAAATGGAGTCATAGTCTTTATTTTCTCAGATAATATACTGTTAGTATATAAGACTACTTCTGATTTTTGCATGTTAATTTTGTATCTTGCAACTTTACTGAATTCATTGATTTGATTTTTTTTTTTTTTTTGGTAGGAGGCTTTAAGAATTTTTAATATATAGGAATCATGTAATTTATACAAATAGAGACATTTTGTTTACCAATTTTCATTATTTATTTTTGCCTAATTGCTCTTAATATTTCTAGTACTATGTTGAATACTAGTGATGAGAGTGGGCACCTTTGTCTTCCTAATCTTAGAGGAAAAGCATTATACGTTAGCAGCACCACTGAATATGATGGAATCTGTGGGTTTGTCATATGTGGACTTTATTGTGTTGAGGTATGTTTCCTCTATGCCAGATTTGTTAAGAATTTTATCATTAATCAATGTTAAATTCTGTCAAATGATGTTTCTGCTTTTATTGAGATAATCATGTTTTTTTTTTTCTTTCATGCTATTAATGTGATTTATCACATTGTCTTGGATATATTGAATCATTCTCAATTCTCAGGGATTAATTCCACTTGGTCATGATGAATGATATTTTTATGTGATGCTGTATTACATTTGCTAGTATTTTATTGAGAATCTTTGCATTTATATTTATCAGGAATGCTGTTGCTGCTGCTGCTGCTAAGTTGCTTCAGTCACGTCCGACTCTGTGTGACCCCATGCAATGCTATGCTATGCCAAGTCACTTCAGTCGTGTCTGACTCTGTGTGACCCCATAGGCAGCAGCCCACCAGGCTTCCCCGTCCCTAGGATTCTCCAGGCAAGAACACTGGAGTGGGTTGCCATTTTCTTCTCCAATGCATGAAAGTGAAAAGATAGATAGCAGCATACCAGGCTTCCCCTTCCCTGGTATTCTCCAGGCAAGAACACTGAAGTGGATTGCCATTTCCTTCTCCAATGCATGAAAGTGAAAAGTGAAAGTGAAGTCGCTCAGGCGTGCCCAACTCAGCGACCCCGTAGACAGCTGCTCACCTGGCTCCTCCGTGCATGGGATTTTCCAGGCAAGAGTAGTGGAGTGGGGTGCCATTGCCTTCTCCGTTTATCAAGCATATTAGCCTATAATTTGGAGGAGGGGATTTTATTTGTTTGTTTGTTTTCTGGCAGTGTCCTTTTCTGGGTATGGTATCAAGGTAATGCGGATCTTGTAAAATGAGTCTGGAAGTGTTTCCTCCTCTTCAAGTTTTTTTGAAGGAGTTTGAGCAGATTGGAATTAATTCTTTAAATGTTTGGCAAAGCTCACTTGTGAAGCCACTTGATTGGTCCTGGGCTTTTCTTTGTTAGTATATTTTTGATAGTTGATCTATTCAAATATTTTATTTCATCTTGACTCAGTCTTCTTTGGTTGTAAGTTTCCAGTAACTTTTCCATTTCTTTTAGCTTGTCCAGTGTGTTGGCATATAGTTACTCATAGTAGCCTCTTAAGTTCCTTTGCATTTTTATGGTATCAACTGTAATGTCTCCTTTTCATTTATAATTTTGTTGATTTGGGTGCCCATTTTTCCTTGATTTGCCTAGCAAGATTTTTGAATTTTATCTTTCTAAAGAACCAAGTCCATTTTATTAACCTTTTAAAATTTGGTGGTTTTGTTTTGTTTTTTGTCTTTATCACTTATTTATGCCCTGTTATTTATTATTCCCTTCATTTTGCTAACTTTGGCCTCAGTTTGTTTTTTCTCTAGTTCAAGGCATAGAGTTAGGATATTTGAAGTCTTTCCTGGTAATGTAAGCATTTATTGCTATGAACTTTCCTCTTAAAACTGCTTTTTACTACATCCCATAAGTTTTGGTATATTGTGTTTCTATTTTCACTCATCTCAAGGTACAATTTTATTTCACCATTAACTTATTTGATTAGTTGTTTGTTGAAGGAGGTATTGTTTCATTTCCATGTATTCATAATTTTTCTAAATTTCCTTTAGAAATTGTTGATGTTGATTTCTAGTCTCATACTATTGTGGTCAGAGAAGATACTTGGTAAGATTTCAGCCTTGAATTTGCTAAGACTTGTTTTGTGACCTAACATATGGTATACCTAAAAATGTCCCATATACACTAGAGAAATATATATATTCTGCTGTTACAGAATAGAATATTCTGTTTATATGTCTCAGGTTCACTTTTTCCATAGTGTTTTTCAGATGTTCTTTTCTTACTGATTTCTGCCTGTGTGATCTACTTATTACTAGGGGCAAGGTATTAAAATCTCCAACTTTTATTATATTGCTGAGTATTTCTCCTCTTACCTCCTGTTTTTGCTTTATCTATCTTGGAGTTTTCTGATATTGGATGCATATTTACAATTGCTTTATCTTCTTGAAGGACTGACCCCTTTTATTAATATATAATAAGCTTCACTGTCTCTTTTTACCATTTAGCTTAAATTGTAATCTGTATCAAATATAGCTACGCCTGCTTTTTGGATGTCATGTGCTTAAAATACCTTTTCCCATACTTTCACTCTATGTGCGTCTTTAAGGTTAAACTGACTCTTTTGGAGGCCACATTTTTGAATACTGTTGCTGGGCTTTTATTTTAATCTACTCAGAGATTCTATAGCTTTTAATTGGATAATTTAATCTATTTACATTAAAGTAACTATTGACAGCTATGAACTTACTTTTACTATTTTATTTTCTGGGTGTTTTTTAGACCCTTTGCTTATTGTTTTCTATACTATTGTTTTTTAATTATATCTTTTTGTGTATTTTGATGTCATTTGGTATAATTACTACTGGTTTCTTCCTTATGGTTACCATGAGGATTACATGAAGCATCTTAAAATTATAACACACTATTTTTAACTGATAATAACTTCAACAGTATCCCTAAACTTTACACTTTTACATTTCCTTGCTCTTACATTTCAGATTAATGTTTACTGTTTATATTATGTTACATAACAGACAATTAGTAAATTTCACTATTTAATTTTTAACTTAAAGTTGAATGGATTTCACATCACCATTACCATATTATAGAATCAAATTTTGACTATATATAATATTCAGCATTGAGTGAGATTTATGCTACTTTCTTATTTTTTTTAATGTTAATTAGCTTTTTTTTTCAGAGAAGGCAATGGCATCCCACTCCAGTACTCTTGCCTGGAAAATCTCATGGACTGAGGAGCCTGGTAGGCTGCAGTCCATGAGGTCGCTGAGGGTCGGACACGACTGAACGACTTCACTTCCACTTTTCACTTTCATGCATTGGAGAAGAAAAATGGCAACCCATTCCAGTGTTCTTGCCTGGAGAATCCCAGAGACAGAGGAGCCTGGTAGGAGGCCATCTATGGGGTCGCACAGAGTCTGACACGACTGAAGTGACTTAGCTGCAGCAGCAGCAGCATCTTTTTATTTCCCGTGAAAGAATTCCCTTCAGCACTTCTTCTAAGGCTGTTGTAGTGGTGATTAACTCCCTCAGCTTTTGTTTGTTTGGGACAGTATTTATCTCACCTTCATTTCTGAAGGACTGTTTTGCTGGGTATGGGATTCTTGATCAGCAATTTTATCTTTCAATATTTTAAATGTATCCCCTCATTCTTTTAGCATGAAATGGTTCTGTTGAGAAATCTATTGATAGTCTCATAGTGGTTCCCTTGTATGCAACTTCCCTTGCTGCTTTCAAAATTCTTTTTTGTAATTTTGACAATTATAATATTTCTCAGTGTAGCCTTTTGGCTCCTTTGGACCTCATGGATTTGGATGTTCATTTTTCTCCCCTGTATTTAGGAAGTGTTTAGGCACTGTTACTAAATATACATTTCCCCCTTTTTCTCTCTCTTCTGGAATTCCCATTGCATGCATATCATTGATTGTGTCCCGTAAGTCCCATATATTTTCTTCATTCTTTTTTTATTTTTGTTCCTCTGACTAGATAATTTGAAGTGCCCTCTCTTCTAGGTCACTAATTCTTTTTTCTTCATGATTGAGTCTGCTTTTGAAAATATTCATTGAATCCTTCCATTGAGTGATTATATTTTTCAGCTCTAGGATTTTTGTATAGTTTCTGTTGTCTGTTGATGGTATTAGTTTTTTGGAGAACTTCTTGTTTTGTTCATGTATTTTCATAATCTCATTTAGTTGGCTCTGCATTTCCATAGGTCACTAAACTTCTTTAAGAAGAGAATTATTCTGAATTATTTGACAGTTCATTGATCTCCATTTTTTTAGAGTTGTTTATTGAAGCTTAATTAGTTTTTTTGTTTGTTTTTGGTGATGTCATGTCTACCAGATTTTTTTGAGATCCTTAATTTCTTACGTCAATATTGGAACATTTAAGTAAGTGGTTTCCTTTTTCAGACTTACACACTTGCTTTGTCAAAAGCAGTTCTTCACCAGTCAGCTCAGCTTAGATTTTCTAGCTATGTCTGTTGATAATGCCTTGTGCAGACAGAGTTTTCTATCAGGGTCTATTCTGGGGTGAGGCCACTTCCCAAGCTCTGAAGTGGGAGGATGTCCCTGGTTGAAAACTGGACAAGACTGCTGAGTTGGTTTCCTACTCTAGAAACAAACAGTTGGTTTAACTGTTAAACAGTTAACTGGGAACAGTTAGACAGTCACATGGATTGTCTATCTAGGCTTAATTAGATAGTCAGGAAGGACTGTGTATTATACTCAGCAGTAGGTGGGGCTATGAATTACCTTTTCTGTCTTTGAAGGGTAGCAGGAAGTGAGTACCCTGGGTCTGCATAGCTTATTTGGGGGAACCTAATTCAGTCAAAATTGTGTACTGATGCCTTGGCCAGATAGAACCACTGATTTTGCTTTGCAGACAGGGAGAGCCAAATGACTTCCTAGGTGATTCAGTGATAAAGAATCTGCCTGCCAGTGCAGGAGCCATAGGAGATGTGATTCAATCCCCAGGTTAGGAAGATCCCCTGGAGGAGGAAATGGCAATCCATTCCAGTATTCTTGCTTGGAGAATCCCATGGACTGAGGAGCCTGGTGGGCTCTAGTCCATGGGGTCTCAAAGAGTAGGACACAACTGAAGGACTAAGCACCCCACCAAGGAGAGGCATGGGGTATTTTCTCTGTTCAAATGCCACTGTAAGAAGGGTATTGGATGGGCTATGGAGCTGCCTATGTGCTCCTAAGTTCCCTGGTTGGGCAGGCTAAAGATGTATTCAGCAATGGACAGGTTTACAAATCAGTTTCCCTCTCCAACGCCAGTAGGAGAACAAGCTCAAGGGCAGTAAGGTTCTGTGTTTGTGGTTTAAAGCCAACCCAAGTAGGCAGATTTGTACCCTGCTGAGTTCCCTGGTCAGACCATGCCACTGACCTGGTTCTGCAAATGAGCAAAGCTGTTGGCCAGGATTTATCCTTGGTCATTACAGATAGGAAATATCTGCTGAGATTTGAGTGCTGATTGTTGCAAGCTCCTCTCCCTTTCTCAGTCATATGAGATTCCTAGTCAGGAAATCCCCTGCAATTCCTGTGGGGTTTTGAATGAGGGTGATTTTGATAAGCTACATTTATTTAGGGAAAACAGAGCAAGTATTTACATTTTAATGCAGATGTAAACTAGTCACAACAGAGTAAGGAAGGAGAGAGAGACAGAGATAAAAAGATCTTCAGAAAGTCTCAAGGGTAGTAGCGATAGAAATATTTGGGAACCCACTTTTATTAGATTCTTCCCTAACACTGGGGAGGGAAAAAAATAGTCGACCCCAGAGTTTTTCATCCAAGCTTTCAGCTTTCTTTGTTCATTGGGGACAATGTCATCTTTTAGGACAAGAGAGTCTTGAGGAAATAGGTCTAGATTCAGTTTATCATATAAAATGTATGATAGTACAGTGGTTCAGGGCATGAATATCTCAATAGGTAAAGACAAAAAGAGAATCTCTAAACCCTGGCACTGCTTATTTGTTGGGTAATACTGAGCAATTTACTTCCAAAACCCAAGCAATTTCTCCTGCAAAACGGGGATAATAATACTGTTATGTGGTAGATGTGAGAATTAAATAATTGCTAACATTTGTTAAATTTTTAATGTTTCAGGTTGTGTGCCAATATGTTAAAATATAGATAAATAAGTAGAAGTACATTTTAACTTACTAATTTGATTTTAAGCATCCACAAATATAGACATTGCAACTTACATTTCTTTGTAGGCTTTACTGAGCTTAGCATGGGCAATTGTACAGAATGAGAGATTTAAATATATTCAGTTCACAATTTTGGTAGCACATCTTTTGGTCAGTCTAGTCTCTTTACTTCTAAAGAGGTTTTTTTTGGCGGGGGGGGGGGGAGGGGAGGCAGTTATACCAAGGAATTTTTATTGGAAGAGATCAGTTACCAATAGCATATACTATGAAATTATGTAATTTTAGAGTATGTCAAAAACATCAACTATTGTCTAAGTCCAAGCTATTCATTACCAACTGAGCCACAAGGGAAGCCATAAATTATTCATAAGCTTAAGACACATCTATACTTTTTCAAAGCTTAAAGACATTTACTTCTTAAGTTTCTACCATTTGTATTAGGTACATTTTTATTTTATTTGCCCCAAACTTAAGTTCTTCATGTCTATCATTTGTGTTAGTGCTTTCCTTAATTTTATGGACTCTAACTCTGCTTATTTAATTTATATGCAGAGTACATCATGAGAAACGCTGGGCTGGATGAAGCGGAAGCTGGAATCAAGATTGCTGGAAGAAATATCAATAACCTCAGATATGCAGATGACACCACTCTTATGGCAGAAAGTGAAGAACTAAAGAGCCTCTTGATGAAAGTGAAAGAGGAGAGTGAAAAGTTGTCTTAATGTTCAACATTCAGAAAACAAAGATCATGGCATATGGTCCCATCACTTCATGGGAAAGAGATAGGGAAACAGTGGAAACAGTGGCTGACTTTATTTTTCTGGGCTCCAAAATCACTGCAGATGGTTACTGCAGCCATGAAATTAAAAGACGCTTGCTCCTTGGAAGAAAAGCTATGAACAACCTAGATAGCATATTAAAAAACAGAGACAGTACTTTGCAAAAAAATGGCCATTGAGACAAGGGTGTGTTTTTTCCAGTAGTCATGTATGGATGTGAGAATTGGACTATAAAGACAGCTGAGCACCGAAGAATTGATGCTTTTGAACTGTGGTGTTGGAGAAGACTCTTGAGAGTCCCTTGGACTGCAAGGAGATCCAACCAGTCCATCCTAAAGGAGGTCAGTACTGAGTGTTCATTGGAAGGACTGATGCTGAAGCTGAAATTCCAATACTTTGGCCACCTGATGTAAAGAGTTGATTCATTGGAAAAGACCATGATGCTGGGAAAGATTGAAGGCAGGAGGAGAAGGGGACAACAGAGGATAAGATGGTTGGATGGCATCTCTGACTCAAAAGGACATGAGTTTGGGTAAACTCTGGGAGTTGGTGATAGATAGGGAGGCTTGATGTGCTGCAGTCCATGGGGTCACAAAGAGTCAGACATGAGTGAGTGACTGAACCAAACTGAACTGAATCTTATCTATATCTACATCTATCAAGTATACCTATAAATTATGTGTATATATATATATATATATATATATATATATATTTAGCTCAAGTGTGTATCTCCCTGCATCTCAAGTATGTATGTATATAAGCTTATTATATGTGTACATGTATATGCATCTACATTTGATACATATATTAGTTGTAGATACAGATCATTTGTGTGCATGTGTGTGTGTGTGTGTGTGTGCAATATATATATAGTTGTTTAGTTGCTCAGTTGTGTTTGACTCTTTTGTGACCCCATGGAAAGCAGCTCACAAGGTTCCTCTGTCTTTGGGATTTCCCAGGTAAGAATATCAAATGGGTTGCCATTTCTTTCTTCAGGGGACATTCCCAACCCAGGGATAAAAACTGTGCCCCCTGCATTGTGGGTGCATATCTCAAGTGTGTGGATATCTGCTTTACTCTAGGTATGGAGCTCATTTTATATATCGATCACAATTATAAGAGTCTGAATTGCTTTTACACAAAATCTACTCACACTTATAAGTTTCTAAAATATAACTGGAAACTCACATCCAAATGACATGCAATACTGTTGTACTGGTTCCTGGGATAATTAGACTAAGGTAAGGCTTTGGGTTTTATGAGCAATGTTTCTCTTCTAATTTATAAAGTATGATTTAACAGAATGGGAAAGACTAGGGATCTCTTCAAGAAAATCAGAGATACCAAAGGAACATTTCATGCAAAGATGGGCTCCATAAAGGACAGAAATGGTATGTACCTAACAGAAGCAGAAGATATTAAGAAGAGGTGGCAAGAATACACAGAGGAACTGTACAAAAAACAGCTTCATGACCCAGATAATCATGATGGTGTGATCACTGACCTAGAGCCAGACATCCTGGAATGTGAAGTCAAGTGGGCCTTAGGAAGCATCACTACAAACAAAGCTAGTGGAGGTGATGGAATTCCAGTTGAGCTATTCCAAATCCTGAAAGTTGATGCTGTGAAAGTGCTGCACTCAATATGCCAACAAATTTGGAAAACTCAGCAGTGGCCACAGGACTGGAAAAGGTCCGTTTTCATTCTAATCCCAAAGAAAGGCAATGCCAAAGAATGCTCAAACTACCACACAATTGCACTCATCTCACACGCTAGTAAAGTAATGCTCAAAATTCTCCAAGCCAGGCTTCAGCAATATGTGAACCATGAACTTCCTGATGTTCAAGCTGGTTTTAGGAAAGGCAGAGGAACCAGAGATCAAATTGCCAACATCCACTGGATCATGGAAAAAGCAAGAGAGTTCCAGAAAAAAACATCTATTTCTGCTTTATTGACTATGCCAAAGCCTTTGCCTGTGTGGATCACAATAAACTGTGGAAAATTCTGAAAGAGATGGGAATACCAGACCACCTGATCTGCCTCTTGAGAAATTTGTATGCAGGTCAGGAAGCAACAGTTAGAACTGGACATGGACCAACAGACTGGTTCCAAATAGGAAAGGGAGTACGTCAAGGCTGCATATTGTCACCCTGTTTATTTAACTTATATGCAGAGTACATCATGAGAAATGCTGGACTGGAAGAAACACAAATTGGAATCATGATTGCTGGGAGAAATATCAATAACCTCAGATATGCAGATGATACCACCCTTATGGCAGAGAGTGAAGAGGAACTAAAAAGCCTCTTGATGAAGGTGAAAGAGGAGAGTGAAAAGTTGGCTTAAAGCTCAACGTTCAGAAAACGAAGATCATGGCATCTGGTCCCATCACTACATGGGAAATAGATGGGGAAACAGTGAAAACAGTGTCAGACTTTATTTTTCTGGGCTCCAAAATCACTGCAGATGGTGACTGCAGCCATGAAATTAAAAGACGCTTACTCCTTGCAAGGAAAGTTATGACCAACCTAGATCACATATTCAAAAGCAGAGACATTACTTTCCCCACCGCCGGGGGGGGGGGGGGAACAAAGTTTCGCCTAGTCAAGGCTATGGTTTTTCCTGTGGTCATGTATGGATGTGAGAGCTGGACTGTGAAGAAGGCTGAGCGCCGAAGAATTGATGCTTTTGAACTGTGGTGTTGGAGAAGACTCTTGAGAGTCCCTTGGACTGCAAGGAGATCCAACCAGTCCATTCTGAAGGAGATCTGCCCTGGGATTTCTTTGGAGGGAATGATGCTGAAGCTGAAACTCCAGTACTTTGGGCACGTCATGCGAAGAATTGACTCATTGGAGAAGACTCTGATGCTGGGAGGGATTGAGGGCAAGAGGAGAAGGGGACGACAGAGGATGAGATGGCTGGATGGCATCACTGACTCGATGGATGTGAGTCTCAGTGACCTCCGGGAGTTGGTGATGGACAGGGAGGCGTGGCGTGTTGGGATTCATGGGGTCGCAAAGAATCGGAGACGACTGAGTGACTGATCTGATCTGATCTGATAGTCCATTAAGCATAAGTAGATGCAATATAGGAACATTTAGCACTGATTTTCTTATTTTAATAGTATATCAAATGAAACATGGAATCTCAATTCAAATTAAACTTTCTTCTGTTATAAATTGGGGATATAGCTCTTCTTTTTCAGTTTTTCCCTTACTCATATTCCCATGGGGAACCCTAGATATTTACACAAAATTTCAGATCTGAATAACATACAGGTCTTCAATGAGTTAGATTATGATAAGTCACTGTAAGTTGAAAAATTTGTAAGCCGAAAACACATGTAAAAAATATAACTTACTGAGCATCATAGCCTAGCCTACATTAAACATGCTTAGAACATTTACATGAGCCTATATTTGGGCAAAATCATTTGACAAAGTGTTAAATATCTCATGCAATTTCTTGAATACTGTACTTAAAAGTAAAAAAGCAGATTGGTTGTATGGGTACAGTAATGATTTTAAGTGTATCAGCTATTTTCCTTTAGGATCACCTGGCTGACTAGGAACTACAGCTTGCTGTCACTGGCCAGCATCAGAGGGAGAATATCTCAGTAGCCTGGGAAAATATATTTGAAGTATGGTTTCTACTGAATGTGTATTGCTTTCCATCATCATAGGTTGGGGACCATCTGTACTTTGAAATCCAATACTCTTTTCTAACCTTTTAACTTTTATAGATGGCTTAATAGGCACAACAATGAGGACTGATTTTTAATATGCTACTTATTGAGCAAGATGGACTGAAATCCTGATATCTTGGCATTTAAACCAGTGTCTATTCTATCAAATTAGAGTTTGATTCATTGCCTGAATCACCCTCAGTAATTCATTTTTGTTTAGGAAGTGGTCTTATGAACCAATTTAGGATTGTTAAGAAGGAAGAAGTGGGAGTCATGGATGGGTATTGGGTAGACAATGAAGAGTGTCTGTAATGAAAAACCGAGAACCCAAAGTAAATCACTCTTGTCTTAACTTAGTATACACAGCTTTTATAGTTTCTCCAGTATTTTCAGACTTTCTTCATTGAACATATGCTCAAAAAACCCAATTGTCCAATTATGGACAATGTAAACTAAGCAAAAATTCTATGCATAAAATTCCTAAGAAAATATTTTACTCCTGATTACAAAGTATACATGCAGTTGGCATTGATCTTTTCTCCCATCCTCCTTACTCAAACATATAAGGCAAAATGGCATTTCTTCAAGCATAGTAGAGTGGAATAAGAGAGACATCTTGGGCTTTGACATTATTGACTGACAGAGGTAAGTAAATAATTCTATTTAACTGTGATAATCCAAGTTTTTATTGTTGTTGCTATTGTTACTTGGGGCCTAACAAATTTCTAACTGACATGTAACATACATTCTACTGAGTTTTCATTTCTCTAAAGGGAAACTATACCTTGAGAGGGTGTTCTTCAGTTATCAATACCTCTAATACTGGCAAGTTCTGTGTAAGAAAAAGTCATGTGTGATACATATGCCTCCTTGTATTTTGAACTGAAACTTCATATATCCTATTCAAAAACTCATTCAACTTTAACAACAACTTTTTAAAAGCATTTCTTGTTGTTGTTCAGTCACTCAGTCATGGCTGACTCTGCAACCCCATGGACTGCAGCACGCCAGGCTTCCCTGTCCTTCACTGTCTCCTGGAGATTGCTCAAACTCATGTCCATAGAATCGGTGATGCCATTGAATTGTTATAAATATGTTTTATTCTGGATATCTTTGTATATCTCACTATTCCTCTCTACACTGTACCCCAAGCATATATGATGGACTTTGGATCAAAGAAAGTATTTTAAAATATTGTAGTGAATATATAAGTGAAAACTCCAAAAAAATGAAGACTCCAAACAAGAAAAGCATTTATATATTCACTATAATATTTTAAAATACTTTCTACGAAACAAAGTCCATCATATATGCTTGGGGTACAGTGTAGAGAGGAAAATTGAGATATACAAAGATATCCAGAATAAAACATATTTGTATGTTAACTATGATACTTGGGGAAAAAAACATTACCAAAACTTTTTCAAGAAAAGAAACTATAAATGCCATATATAAAAACATATATACATATATATACAATACCTAGTACCTCAGTGTTTTAATTGGTGAATTAGTACCAAGTCTTCACTGTCTTTGCCTATACATGGACCTTCTTAATTATATCTACATGGATTATATTTAAGCTTTTCATATACACTATGTAATACATTTCACTGGTCAGGTGTTTTTTTTTTTTTTTTTTTTTTTTTTAATCTGTTACAAATATATCTACAGTGGAAGTCAGGAAGCTTTTTGGCCAAGTCTTTGATGTTATAAACCCTTAAAATTCTAACATTTAAGCATATCCTTCTTCTGTCGTTTTTAGGAAATCTGTTAATATATCTTCCCCTAAAAAGCATTGCTCAAACACATTTCAATTAAGAAAAATTCCAGCACTTACAAAGCCAACTCTATTTCCTGCCTACATTAATCCATGGTTAATAAATAACAAACAAACCATTTTATTTGTTCAAGCACTAATTTTGATGTGGATGGCTCCCCATAATCTACACACCTTTGCTAGTAGAGACTTCAAACAAAAATAATTTAGCAATTATGAAGATTAACTAAGTAACTGTCCTGAAACTGACTGAATAAGGCTAAAGGAAGAAAAATGATTCATTTTTAACTTATTTATCTCATACTGACTTTCTGTTCTAAATAATTATGCTCTGGCATATTGTTATGAATATTCAAAAGGTTTTTTAATGGCTTAATAATTTTTCTTCCTTTGTTTCTAGGAACAGAAATCATAACACATGTTGAAATAGAGGCTCACTTGTCAGAAGCAGATAAAGTAAGGTATCATTTGATGATCTCTCTATTTTCCATAGCTCTAACAAAGGCAGACCAGCCATCAAAGGGGAAAACACCACTCCCATCTGGATTTTAATACAGAAATTAACATAGAGCTGGCCTAGCCTGGACTTTCTTGATTAGAGTTAAAAATATACAAAGTAAAAGTTTGCTTACCAGGAATCATCACAATCCAGAATATGTTTTTTGGAAACAGATAATACGTGAGCTCCAGATTTTCCCAGCATGATGTGTATGCTCACTTCTTTCCCTTGAGGACCAAGAAAGAGGCAGTTGGCAAAATTCCCCAGAGGAAAGAGGCAAACTCTTATTTTTGATTCACGTCTAATGCAGTGATGCTTTTGTTGTTTATGCTCCCTCTTCCTCTCAGACCCACCTCTGCCCTTCTTTGTCTGCCTTGTGTCCTGGGATACTGACCACTGTGGACCATGTCACATGGGCTTCTTTCCAAATCTCTTACTGTCAGCTCAGTTGGCCAATGAGAAGAACTGAAAGACACACTTTGGGATATTTACTTCCTCTACTCCTTTACTCATTGGATGCACTTCATATTTACACATCCTATGGGATGATATGCTTTTGGAACTGTGGTGCTGGAGAAGACTCTTGAGAGTCCCTTGAACTACAAGGAGATCCAAGCAGTCCGTCCTAAGGAGATCAGTCCTGGGTGTTCATTGAAAGGTCTGATGTTGCAGCTGAAACTCCAATCCTTTGGCCACCTGATGTGAAGAACTGACTCATTTGAAAAGACCGTGGTGCTGGGAAAGATTGAGGGCAGGAGGAGAAGGGGATGACAGAGGATGAGACGGTCGGATGGCATCACCAACTCAATGGACATGAGTTTGTGTGGGCTCCAGGAGATAGTGTTGTACAGGGAGGCCTGGGGTGCTGCAGCTCATGGGGTTGCAAAGAGTTGGACACAACTGAGCAACTGAACTGAACTGAACTGAACTGATGGGATGATATCTCTTTCATGGTTAAACCTTTTCTAATGGTTCCAGTTGTATAGGTCCTTCATTTCCCTCCACTGGGCTGCTGCTGCTGCTAAGTCGCTTCAGTCGTGTCCGACTCTGTGTGACCCCATAGACGGCAGCCCACCAGGCTCCACTGTCCCTGGGATTCTCCAGGCGAGAATACTGGAGTGGGTTGCCATGTCCTTCTCCAGTGCATGAAAGTGAAAAGTGAAAGTGAAGTTGCTCAGTCATGTCCGACTCTCAGCGACCCCATGGACTGGAGCCTATCAGGATCCTCCATCCTTGGGATTCTCCAGGCAAAAGTACTGGGGTGGGGTGCCATTGCCTTCCCCGTCCACTGAGCTGAACAGTGGTAATGGCTTGCCCTTCTTGCTGGTCCCTACATGCCTTACCATTTGTTGTTGTTGTTTAATTAACCTCATCCCTAAAATCTATAAAAGTTACCTTAACTTTAGAACAAGTATATCAGTAAGTAGCTCAGAAAGAAACAAATAGCAAACTTGAAGGGTTTACCCAAACAGCTCCCCCAAAACATTAAAGCTTCCTAATGCTTGTTTATGTTTAAGGCGCTGTGTACAGTTTATCAAGAAAGGAAAATTACAGAGGTTTAGTCACTAAACTATTACTCTTCACATTGCATTCTCAGGAGGCAAAAGTACAATTTACAGGCAAGTAGATCACAACTCTTTTTTTCATTTTATGACACACACTGCATAATATTCACATGATTAATTCAGAACTATGTACAAGGTAAGGCTAATATTTGTTTGAGGGAAAAATCTATTCTTGCTGATCCTGCTTAAGAAAGCATATCATAAAGCTTGCCTATGAGAATAAGGTTGCTATAAGTAAACCTTGAAACTACAATCGTTAAAGAAAATTATTTTCAAGCTTTATTAATAGTAACTTACTACTAATAATTTGCAACATACCAGATTCTCTTGCAGGTCATTTATGCCACAGTCAAAACAGCTTTTCATGAGACCTGGATGGAAAGATACCTTTCTTTCAGAATCTTCTATTAGAAGGTCAGTGACAAATTGTCCTACTTCTTCTATCAGTTATACTGGTCCAGCCTTTTGTCTAAGTCAAACAAATATGAATTGAGTAGCACTGATACACAAATGTAATAGATGTTTCAACATGCTTTAACTATGTTGAGATGATTTAGTTATCTGGGATAAAATGAAACTTCAGAAACTATGCATATCATTGATATTTAAGAAGATTTTTAAAAGTGAGAAAAAATATCTAGATTCCTTTCTTTAGACATTGATAGCTATTATAACATTTTTTAATTGCATACTTTTCCTTGCTCATCATCAAAGCCTACTTAAGAGAGAAATATGCATTGTAGTGAGATGGGCAACAAGAACTAATCCCTACACGGAAAGAGAATGACAGCAAATAATCCTCAGTCTCACTAACAAAGGTAATGCGAACAGATTTTGATTCTTCTTAACCAAGAACCAGAAACCATAGAGAATTGAGTCAATTCATAAATGTTTTGTAAGTTCCATATTTCAACCTCATATTTTTTACTTTACTTGAACTCACAGCACCCTAACATATTCAGAAATAGAACTGTGCTTACATATTTATATTCTTAAAAGGTTCATATATAGCTCCAGGTAGCCATACAGATTTATATACATTCTTCCCCTAAAATTTTAAATTATACCACCTGTTAACCATATTATGACTAATTAGCAAAATCACTGCATACTATATCTTCAACAACAACAGGAGATATCTAGAGCTATTATATAGGACTGGCTCTTTAATAAATGTACTCCCTTTTATAATAAATAATAAAAAACTTTGTGAGTACTCATAATTTTAGAATTTCTGTTCCTTGCTTCCACAGAGATTTTAAGGAAAAATTGGTTCAACTGAACATTTGCTTATCCCTATGTTTTCCTCACTGTAACACATACAAGGTCTCAAAATGTTCCAGCACCAGTAATGTCATGAACCAACTACTTTAAGTGAAAGGTAGTCTTACTAACCCCAATTTTCAGATGACACAGCTGAGATTTGGAAAGTTTTGGTATCTTGTTTGTGTACTTACTGAGGTCATAAGTGATGGAGTCGAGACTTGTTACATCAGGTTCAATGTAGGATTATCTGGTCAACATTATAGGGCAAAGGCAAGGCAGACTGAGAGTACTGGAAAATGTTAAAATGGTTTAATAACATCAACTTACATTCAGAATAAAAAATGATAAAGTATGAATTTTCATTAGTTTCAGATAACTGTTTTACAAATGTCAACCAGTAAAATTATTATGAAAGAAGAATGGAGGTTAAATGCAGGTTAAAATGCAAATTTCTTCATCCTAGCTCTGAGATTCTGGTTCAATGGGTCTAGAATACAGTCTAGAAATCTGGGTGTTTGACAGTCACACTGGATGATAAGATACAGGGTTCAAAGGCAATGTTTAAGAAAAACATTGTCATAGGGAATAAAAAGATATAATTTTGGATTTCCTGTGGTGGGGATTGGTCATCTAAACATAATAACAATATTTCTAATGTCAAAAACATTAGATGGGCTCAATTGCTAATCATTTATATTTATTAAATGATTCTAAAATTATTCAATTAAAAAGTCATATTTAAGAAAGACTGGGTATTACTAAGAGATTTAATAACAGGCTCTTACAAATAAATTCCATCAGCTAGCAACAGTTCTAATATTATTACCAATGAATATAGTCAATGTGATAGGGCAGCACCAATTTCTGGCAGAATTCTCCAGAATCAGTGAAAGAAAATTTTGTATCCAACAAATCAGACATACCTATCTCTCATTTGAGGAGAGGTACTTTCACTTTTCACTTTCATGTATTGGAGAAGGAAATGGCAACCCACTGCAGTGTTCTTGCCTGGAGAATCCCAGTGAAGGGGGGAGCCTGCTGGGCTGCCGTCTATGGGGTCGCACAGAGTCTGTCGGACACGACTGAAGCGACTTAGCAGCAGCAGATAAAGGAAGGGTTTCCCAGGAGGCGCTAGTGGTAAAGAACCCGTCTGCCAATGCAGGTGGATGTAAGAGATACAGGTTCAATCCCTGGATTGGGACGACCCCTTGGAGGAAGGCATGGCAACCCACTCCAGTATTCTTGCCTGGAGAATCCCACAGACAGAGGAGTCTGGCGGGCTACATTCCACAGGGTCACAAAGAGTCAGACATAGCTGAAGAGACTTAGCACAGATAAAGGAATCCCACAGAAGCTGAAAAAGGTTGTTTGGGTCTCTCTTTATGCTACAGTTAAAAGTTTCAGTTAGGGCTGTTCCTAACCTTAGTGGCAACTCTAAAGAGAGAACAACAGTGACATGTCAAATATTTCCCCCCCCTCCGCCCCCCCCCCCCCCACGCAAACCCCATCCCCCGCCCTCACCGCCGAATACTACAGAGCCTTCCCTATGTTACCTTATTAAGGGCAAAAGTTCCTCCAGGCAGTCACTAATCGGCTATTGGGATAAGTTGGAGAAGCCAATTTCATATACGTCACCTTTCACCTAGCAGTGTCTTGCAAGTACTAAAGGGATCACTAACACTGTAATTTCAGGTAGTTCTCTTGGTTTTAAGTGCAGGTCATGAAGTAGAGGTTATCATAGGATGAGTAAGATAAAGAATGAAACTGCTGCTGTTAAGTCACTTCAGTCGTGCCCGACTCTGTGCGACCCCATAGACGGAAGCTCACCAGGCTCCCCTGTCCCTGGGATTCTCCAGGCAAGAACACTGGAGTGGGTTGCCATTTCCTTCTCCAATGCAGGAAAGTGAAAAGTGAAAGTGAAGTCGCTCAGTCGTGTCCGACTCTTAGCGACCCCATGGACTGCAGCCTACCAGGCTCCTCCGTCCATGGGATTTTCCAGGCAAAAGTACTGGGGTGGGGTGCCATTGCCTTCCCCAAAAGAATGAAACTAAATAATGATTTACAAAAAGGAAAGCTCCATAATAGAGATATGTATTTTGTGTATACATATTCTGAATATATATGTATCATGTTCAAGAGAGACAGATATACATATGCTGGTGCATATAACCGATTTTAGTATTCCCAAACAAAACTTGAGCTATTGGAAGATCATCAATGGGTAGGTTTGGTATGAAGAATATGAGCTTTGTGGATCAAGCAATAACAACAAGGTAAAACCTCAGATTCCAGAAATGGTGGTAGAATGAAGCTTTAAAATCTGTACAGTTACTCAGAGATCTTTGCATTTGAATCCAAACACAAAGATTAACACTCATTCAGATGTTTCTGGAAGAAGATATTTACAACTGCATTTTCTCTTCTACATCAAAGTTTCCAGTACTTATTACAATGATCAGATCATCTAGAAACGTTTAATGTATGCAGTTTGATATCATTTTTGCCTAAGGATTCTTTTTAATAAAAGCAAAAAGAAAATAATGGAACAAGTGTATTTCAAGAGACCTTGAGATGTTGGTACTTTTCACTCACATTAAGCCAAGACTGAGCAGCCCCATATTACATGATTGCTTCCTCAAAGCCACAGTAATAAAATTTAAGGCTATTTTTCTTTGAAAAAGGATCAAGCATAGGCTGTTCATTTCCCCTCCATAAAGAAGTTAAAGTAGGGATTTCACCTAAATTTGACCACCTAAATTTGGCCTAAGAAAGTTAAAAGCCCTTTATTTAAAGGGAATTCTGGCAATGTTATAGAGACTCGTGTTAATAAAAATTTTACCTTAGTGATCAGTCCTTTCATGATGCACATTTACCTACAGTTAATACATACAGTTAATACAGTTAACCCTCTACATGAAGGGTTAGCCCCAGATGTAAGGTGAAGATGCTCAGTCATATTTTGCAGTTTTGTAAAGCAAGTGAAATGCCTTTACCACTACACTGTCAGAATGCCATAAAATCCTGTCTTCTTAAGCCTGAGCCATTTTCTCCAGTTACAGGACACAGATGCAGATATGAAACATAACAATCCAGGAGCACCCAGTACTCCCTACTGTGAGTAATCTGTTAGAATGGAATCCAACAGAGGTGAATTCTGATTGACAGAATATCAGGGGGAAGAGTACTGAAAACAGTAAGGGTCAGAGGCTGGAGGAGGGCAGGTGTGAATTCAAAACCAGAGCAATATTTCCGTGGCAGGACAAACAATGCAAGGCACTGATGATTGAGGTCAGGGTTATATGGAGAAAAGCTCCAAGAAAGAACAAAGTAAGAGATGGAGCCATAATTGAATATAAGTCTAATGAAGAATTTTTTAGGCAGCAAAATTATATCTAATAAGGTGGGCTTAAAGTACACAGTCTGATCTCATATTTGTAAAAAGAACTGTGAAACAAACTACTTGGAGGCCTTTGACCAACTAGAATAATAATTTTATTAGATAAATGTATGCCTTTCTCTCTTGCATCTGAATTAGAAATAAGGAGAAATTTAAGCATGCAGTTTTTCGGAATACCTTTTTTGGTTTTGATCCCATTATTTAGAGATTTACAGAAATGGACAGTTTCCTCTTGAAGAGACTGCTTAACTGCTGCAAAGACAGTGAAAGTACCAGCTCTCAAGAGCACTACCTGATTCTGAATAATAATCCAAATCCCAAGAGGTTTTTCAGGCTCTTGGAAGCTTTCGATCTCTGTTTTTCCTGACACTGAAGAATGTTCTGTATTACTGCATGACCAGATGATTTGTGCTCAGGGTTTTTAACTTTACATAACCCTCAAATTCCTCTTAACCTCTCCTCCCATTTTTTTTTTAACATTTCCCAAGTGAATATTCCATACATCAAAAAACCTTACATAGGTGTTGAGTTAATTACTAAGTTTTTCTCAGGTAGACATGTACATGATGTAGATATAGACATGTATATATATGTGATATATACACACATATATATGATAGACATATACATGTCGGGTAAGTAATACCAAATGCTGATAAGGATATGATGCAATGAGAGCTATTATAAATAGAAATGCAAATTGATACAGAGACTTTGGATAATAATTTGACATTATTTTGTAAGGTTGAAAATGCACAATCTTGCTCATTATTATTATTGTACTTGCACTTTTAGGCATTTATGCTTTGGAGAGAAACTCTAGCATCACTGCACCAAAAGACATGATAAACAAATGTAACAGCATGGCTTATAACAACAGAATCTGAAAACAAACCAAATGTTCAGTGAAAAGGGGAATGTATAATCAGTTGAGATATATTTTGATTCAGCTTTGGTAATGAATGGACTAGAGCTATTGAACTGATGAGAATAAATTGTATCAAAATTGCTTGCTAAAACAAAATCATAATAGAATACACAGCGTAACACTATTTATATAAAGTTTAAAATAAAAAACTAAAGATTATTTTATATGGGGATATTGTCTATATTTAATGAATAGAATGATAAACGCATGCTCAAAGTAGTGGTTATCCCTGTGGAGAAGGGAGGAGCGATGTAAAAAGGATGGGACGCAGAGCTTCAACCGTGTTCTGTTTTATAATCTGTGTGATGGGTATACATATGGCCATTTGATTATCTTTTATACACTTTATATATTTTTCTATATATTTTGAAATTTTCAAAATAAACATATGTAAGATATTATAGTCAAAAAGTTTTAAATTGCATCAATAATCTCAGTGCCTTACACTGAAAATATGAATACTAACACACATGGTATTTGATTATGAGAAGAATGGTACTATTAACAGAAAATACTGGATATTGCTTATATCTTCTGAAATTTCCTCTTCCTCTCCATCATCAAAATAAACATTTGGCTTTCAAGTAATAATCAATAGGCACTAGAGCACAGTGACTAAGAATGTGAGTGTTCCTGTTACTTAGAGAGTCTGGGTTTGAATCTTAACTCTGGGTCACTAGCTATATAACTTAGCAACTTTCTACTCTGTGCCTCAGTTCTTTATTTTTAAAACTAAGATAATGATAATACTGATTAGTGTTATGTTTGGAGTTGATGAGAAAATCAGAAAAAAATACCTAATAAGTATTTAATAATTCCCATGCATCAGGTACTATGTGGATGCCTTTGATTAAATCAATATAAATAAAAAACTGTAGCAGTATTAGTTTGCTGGATGATTCTACTCATGCTTCAGTTTTTCTGTTGTTAATGAACTAAAGAGCTAACTATAGGAAAGCTATAGTACTTGTGTGTACTAAGTCAATTTGGTCATGTCCAACTCTTTGTGACCCTATAGACTATAGCCTCAGGCTCCTCTGTCCATGGGATTTCTCCAGGCAAGTCATGGGTTGCCGTGACTTCCTGTGGGGGATCTTCCTGACCTGGGGATTGAACCCGCATCTCTTATGTCTCCTGCTTTGTCAAGTAAGTTCTTTACCACTAGCACCACCTGCAAAATCCCAATAGAATTTGTTAGTATCTATCAATAAAACTATCTGGCTTTCTCATTTATAACCTAGGATTGCTTTTTTTTTATTGAGAAAAAAACTGAATCACTGTTCTAATGGTTAAAAGTAAAAGCAAAGATCTTCAAAGAACAAAGGTTACATGCATATTCCTAAAATTATACAATCAGATTAAATGCCAGACCAAATTTCACTTGCAATACTTTAGAACAAGGAAGATTGTTGTGAGTCTAGCTTGAGGTCTAAATACTCACTGTACTAGAAAATAGGAGTCTCCATCTCAGACAAAATTCATGTATGTTTCTTTATAAAAAACTCATCATAACAAATAGACTTAATGTCAAATTCAAATAGGAATAGACATGCATAAAAATCTCCACTCAGTGTGGTTTTGTTTCCTCAAGTGAGTACACTACCAAATACCTTCTTTACTTAGACACTGCTAAGTCACTTCAGTCATGTCTGACTCTGTGCAACCCCATAGACGGCAGCCCACTGGGCTCCCCTGGGATTCTCCAGGCAAGAACATTGGAGTGGGTTGCCATTTCCTTCTCCAATGCATGAAAGTGAAAAGTGAAAATGAAGTCTCTCAGTCGTGTCCAACTCCTAGCGACCCCATGGACTATAGCCTACCAGGCTCTTCCATCCATGGGATTTCCAGGCAAGAGTACTGGAGTGGGTTGCCATTGCCTTCTCCTTTACTTGGATAGGCTGTAACAAACATTTCAACATGACTTTCTGGATGCTTCAGATGAACTAAACTAGACTTCAAAAAACACATTTTAATTTCATCTTAAAGTTTTCTTAATTTCTCAGTTCAAATACATCTTGCCATATATTAAAAACAAAGAATAAAAGGAAAAGAACAAAGGTGGAGGGCTGACTTCACCTGAATTTCACAGTAATCATCACAGTATGGTATCTGTGAAAGAATAGACAAATAGATCAATACAACAGAATATAGAGTCCAGAAATATACTTCTATAAATATCATTAACTGACCTTTGACAAAGAAGCAAAACTACTAAGATGGAACAAAGATATCTCTTAAATAAATGATGCTAAAACAACTGCATGCCTTTCCGGAAAAAAAAAAAAAAAAAAGAATTTAGACACAGACTTTACATCTATCACAAAAGGTGACTCTAAATGAATCATAGACTTAACTGTAAATTGAAAGACTAAAATTCCTAGAAGGTAACATAGGAGAAAACCTGGATCCCTTGCAAATGATGATGCTTTTTAGATACAACAAAGGCACAATGGATAAAAAAAAAAAATAATTGGTAAGCTGGACTTCATTAAAATTAAAATTTTCTGCTCTATAAGAGACTCAAGAGGATTAGAAGACAAGCCATCACATAAACAGATGCAAAGAAGTTCCACATCATATGTCAGAGAAATATGTATTAAAACATAAGAGATAAGATTCAGTTCAGTTCAGTCACTCAGTCATGTCTGACTCTTTGCGACCCCATGAATCACAGCACGCCAGGCCTCCCTGTCCATCACCAACTCCTGGAGTTTACTCAAACTCATGTCCATCGAGTCGGTGATGCCATCCAACCATCTCATCTCTGTCGTCCCCTTCTCCTCCTGCCCCCAATCCCTCCCAGCATCAGAGTCTTTTCCAATGAGTCAGCTCCTGGCATGAGGTGGCCAAAGTATTGGAGTTTCAGCTTTAGCATCAGTCCTTCCAATGAACACCCAGGACTGATCTCCTTTATTAATAGAATATCCCCAAACCAAAACACTGGCTACACCAAAAAACTGGCAAGACTGCAGAACAACAGAAACACTCATACATTGGTGATAGAAATTCAAAATGGTAGTCACTTTGAAAGACAGTTGGCAGTTTCTCATGAAACTAAATGCAATCTTACCATCTGATTCAGTAATTGTTCTTTTGATATTTACATAAAAGAGTTGAAAACCATCAAGCTGACCAATATTCACATTGTAGAAGGTTGCAGAAGGAGAAGAGGAAAAAGGGCAGAAAGCTTATTCAAAGAAATAATGGCTGATCAATTCCCTAAAGTGGAGAAAGAAACAGACATCCAGATGCATAAATTCCAAAAGGCACCAAATAAGATAAAAATTCAAGAGACCCACCCTGAGACATTACAATTTATTTGTCAAGTTAAAGACAAGGAGATAATTTAAAACAGCAAGAGAAACAACTTCTCACAAAGAAGATAACTTCCATAAGACTACCAGCAGATTATTTTAGGAGAAAATTATAGGCATAATATACTGTAAGATGTGACATAAAAGCCAGTACAAACTTCTCAGCCAACCAACATTTAGAAAACCCTAAAGGATCTATGCCCCTCCACCCCCCAAAAAATGTAGGACAAATAAATTAATTCAGTAAAGTTGCAAGATACATGAGAAATGCTGGACTGGAAAAAACACAAATTGGAATCAAGATTGCCGGGAGAAATATCAATAACCTCAGATATGCAGATGATACCACCCTTATGGCAGAAAGTGAAGAGGAACTCAAAAGCCTCTTGATGAAAGTGAAAGTGGAGAGTGAAAAAGTTGACTTAAATCTCAACATTCAGAAAACGAAGATCATGGCATCTGGTCCCATCACTTCATGGGGAATAGATGGGGAAACAGTGGAAACAATGTCAGACTGTATTTTTCTGGGCTCCAAAATCACTGCAGATAGTGACTGCAGCCATGAAATTAAAAGACTCTTACTCCTTGGAAAGAAAGTTATGTCCAACCTAGATAGCATATTGAAAAGCAGAGACATTATTTTGCCAACAAAGGTCCATCTAGTCCAGGCTATGGTTTTTCCTGTGGTCATGTATGGATGTGAGAGTTGGACTGTGAAGAAGGCTGAGAGCCAAAGAATTGATGCTTTTGAACTGTGGTGTTGGAGAAGACTCTTGAGAGTCCCTTGGACTGCAAGGAGATCCAACCAGTCCATTCTGAAGGAGATCAGCCCTGGGATTTCTTTGGAAGGGATGATGCTAAAGCTGAAACTCCAGTACTTTGGGCACCTCATGCGAAGAGTTGACTCATTGGAGAAGTCTCTGATGCTGAGAGGGATTGGGGGCAAGAGGAGAAGGGGACGACAAAGGATGAGATGTCTGGATGGCATCACTGACTCGATGGACGTGAGTCTGAGTGAACTCCGGGAGTTGGTGATGGACAGGGAGGCCCGACATGACGCGATTCATGGGGTCACAAAGAGTCAGACACAAGTGAGTGAACTGAACTGATACCATCAATGCATTTTGAGAAAGAGAATTTAACAATCTCATTTATTGTGTTTATTTCCTAAACAATATACTTAGGAAAATGAAAACTAAGGACATGAGACTTGTGCCTGAAAACTATGATACTGATGAAGGAAACTGAAAAGGACACAAATAGATGAAAAAATATTTCATAGAAAATAATTAGAAGCATTAGTTTTGTTAAAATATACAGATTACTTAAGCTATCTAGATATAATGCAACCCCTATCAAAATTCCAATGGCATTTTTCACAGGAACAGGACAAACAATCCTAAAATTTGTGTGGAACCAAAACAGAGCTGAAAGAGCCAAACCAATGTGGAGAAATAAGAGCAATTTTGGAGGCATCAAATTATATAACAATGCTATAGTAATCGAAACAGAGTGCTATTGGCATAAAGACATATAAATCAATGAAATAGAAGATGAAAAGTGAAAGTGGAAATCGCTCCATCGTGTCCAACTCTTTGTTACCCCAAGGGTTCTCCAGGCCAGAATACTGGAGTAGGTAGCTGTTCCCTTCTCCAGGGGATCTTCCCAACCCAAACAACAAATCCACGTCTCCTGCATTGCAGGCAGATTCTTTACTGTCTGAGCCACCAGGGAAGCCCAGGGATACCGGAGTGGATACCCTATCCTTTCTCCAGTGGATCTTCTCAACTCAGAAATCAAACCGGGGTCTCCTACATTGCAGGTGGATTCTTTACCAGATGAGCTATCAGGTAAGCTACATATACATAGTAAAGAACTTATAAAATATAATAATAAATAAATATAAATAAAATATATGTCTTCTTTAAAAGAAGAACTAAAGAACCTCTTGATGAAAGTGAAAGAGGAGGACGAAAAAGCTGGCTTAAAACTCAACATTCACAAAACTTAGATAATGGCATCCTGTCCCATAACTTCAAGGCAAATATATGGGGAAACAATGAAAACAGTGAGACCATTCTCTTGGGCTCCAAAATCACTGCAGATGTTGACTGCAGTGAAAGACACTTGCTCCTTGGAAAAAAAAAAAAACTATGACAATCCTAGACAGCACATTAACAAGCAGAGACATTATTGCCAACAAAGGTCCATCTAATCAAAGCTATGGTTTTCCCAGTAGTCACGTGTGGATGTGAGAGTTGGACTATAAAGAAAGCTGAGCATCAAAGAAGTAATCCTTTTGAAATGTGGTGTTGGAGGAGACTCTTGAGAGTCCCTTGTACTGCAAGGAGATCCAACCAGTCAGTCCTAAAGGACTTCAGTCCTGAATATTCATTGGAAGGACTGATGCTGAAGCTGAAACTCCAATCCTTTGTCCACCTGATGTGAAGAACTGACTCACTGGAAAAGACCCTGATGCTGGCCAAGATTGAAGGCAAGAGGAGAAGGAGATGACAGAGGATGAGGTGGTTGGAGGGCATCACCAACTCCATGGGCATGAGTTTGAGCAAGCTCCAGGAATTGGTGATGGACAGGGAGGCCCGGTGTGCTGCAGTCCATGGGGTCACAAAGAGTCCCAACTGAGCAAATGAACTGAACTGTTGCCAATGTTCATTGGAGCAAGTTCACAATACCCAAATGTAGAAATAATACAAATATCCATCAATGAATGAATGAACAATGGAGAAAATATATCCATACAATATAATAATATTTATCCTTGAAAATGAATGAAATTCTGGTAACATGCTACATAGAAGAAGTTTGAAAACACATGCTCAGTCAAATAAGCAGACATAAAATTAGGCACCAATTATTGATACCTCCACTTATTTAAGATCTCTAGAATGGGAACATTTATAGAGACAGAATGAAAAATAGCATAGCAACCCACTCCAATATTCTTGCCTGGAAAATCCCATGAACAGAGAAGCCTGGTGGGCTGTTTCTGATTAAGGTTATGAAAAGTATAAATGGTCACAGAATACTGTGAATGTAGTTCAGTTCAGTCATTCAGTCGTGTGTGATTCTGTGACCCCATGGACTGGAGCACGCCAGGCCTCCCTGTTCATCACCAACTCTGAGTTTATTCAAACTCATGTCCATAGAGTCAGTGATGCCATCCAACCATCTCATCCTCTGCCGTCCCCTTCTCATGCCTTCAATCTTTCCTAGCAATAGGGTCTTTTCCTATAAGTCAGTTCTTCACATCAGGTGGCCAAAGGATTGGAGTTTCAGCTTCAGCATCAACACTTCCAATGAATATTCAGCACTAAATTCCTTTAGAATAGACCAGTTGGATCTCCTTGCAGTCCAAGGGACTCTCAAGAGTCTTCTCTAACACCACAGTTCAAAAGCATCAATTCTCAGGCGCTCAGCTTTCTTTATAATCCAACTTTCTTTATAATCCAACAACTGGAAAAAATATAACTTTGACAGGACGGAACTTTGTTCGCAAAGTAATGTCTTTGCTTTTTAATGTGCTGTCTAGGTTGATCACAGCTTTCCTTCCAAGGAGCAAACGTCTTTTAATTTCCTGCCTACAGTCACCATCTGCAGTGATTTTGGAGCTCAAAAAATGAACTCTGTCCCTACTTCCATTATTTCCACATCTATTTGCCATGAAGTGATGGGACAGGATGCCATGATCTAAGTTTTCTGGATGTTGAGTTTTAAGCCAACTTTTTCACTCTTCTCTTTCACTTTCATCAACAGGCTCCTTAGTTCTTCGCTTTCTGCCATAAGGGTGGTGTCATCTGCATATCTGAGGTTATTGTTATTTCTCTTGGCAATCTTGATTCCAGCTTGTGTTTTATCCAGCCCAGCAATTCTCATGATGTACTCTGCATATAAGTTAAATAAGCAGGGTGACAATATGCAGCTTTGAGGTACTCCTATCCCAGTTTGGAACCAGTCTGTTGTTTCATGTCCAGTTCTAACTGTTACTTCTTGACCCACATACAGCTTTCTCAGGAGGCAGATCAGGTGGTCTGTTATTACCATCCCTTTAAGAATTTTACACAGTTTGTGATCCACACCGTATAAGACTTTGCATGGTCAATAAAGCAGAAGTACACATTTTTCTGGAACCCTCTGGCTTTTTGATGATCCAACGGATGTTGGTAATTTGATCTCTGGCTCCTCTGCCTTTTCTTACTCCAGCTTGAATATCTGGAAGTTCATGGTTTACAAACTGTTGAAGCCTGGCTTGGAGAATTTTGAGCATTACTTTACTAGCATGTGAGATGGTGCAATTGCGCAGTAGTTTTAACATTCTTTGGCATTGCCTTTCTTTGGGACTGGATTGAAAACTGTCATTTTCCAGTTCAATAGCCACTGCTCAGTTTTCCAAATTTGCTGGCATATTGAGTGCAGCACTTTCACAGCATCATCTTTTAGAATTTGAAATAATTCAACTGGAATTCCATCACCTCCACTAGCTTTGTTTGTAGTGATGCTTCCTAAGGCCCACTTGACTTCGCATTCCAGGATATCTGGGTCTAGGTGAGTGATCACAGCATTTTGGTTATCTGGGTTGTGAAGATCTTTTTTGTATAGTTCTTCTGTGTATTCTTGTCACCTCTTTTAATATCTTCTGCTTCTGTTAGGTCCATACCATATCTGTCCTTTATTATATCCATCTTTGAATGGAGTGTTCCTTTGGTATCTCTAATTTTCTTGAAAAGATCTCTAGTCTTTCCCATTCTATTGTTTTCCTCTATTTCTTTGCATTAGTCACTGAGGAAGGCTTTCTTATCTCTCCTTGCTGTTCTTTGGAACTCTGCATTCAAATGGTTATACCTTTCCTTTTTTCCTTTGCCTTTAGCTTCTCTTCTTTTCTCAGCTATTTGTAAGGCCTCCTCAGACAACCATTTTGCCCTTTTGTATTTCTTTTTCTTGGGGATGGTCTTGATCACTGCCTCCTGTAAAATGTCACGAAACTCCATCCATAATTCTTCAGTCACTCTATCAGATCTAATTCCTTCAATCTATTTGTCACTTCCACTGTATCATAAGGGGTTTTATTTAGGTCATACCTAACTGGGACTTCCCTGGTGGCTCAGATGGTAAAGCGTCTGTCTACAATGCAGGAGACCCGGGTTCAATCCCTGGGTTGAGAAGATCCCCTGGAGAAGGAAATGGCAATCCACTCCAGTACTGCTACTGCTGCTAAGTCACTTCAGTCGTGTCCGACTCTGTGTGACCCCATAGACGGAAGCTCACCAGGCTCCCCCGCCCCTGGGATTCTCCAGGCAAGAACACTGGAGTGGGTTGCCATTTCCTTCTCCAATGCATGAAAGTGAAAAGTGAAAGTGAAGTCACTCAGTCGTGTCCGACTCTTAGCGACCCCATGGACTGGAGCCTACCAGGCTCCTTCGTCCATGGGATTTTCCAGGCAAAAGTACTGGGGTGGGGTGCCCCATGGACAGAGGAGCCCGGTAGGCTACAGTCCATGGGGTCACAAAGAGTTGGACACAATTGAGCGACTTCACTTTCACTTTCACTGGTCTGGTAGTTTTCCCTACTTTTTCCAATTTAAGCCTGAATTTTGCAATGAGGAGTTCATGATCTGTGCCATACTCAGCTCCTAGTCTTGTTTTTTTTTTTTTTTTTTTTTTTTTTTTTGCTGACTGTATAGAGCTTCTCCATCTACGACTGCAAATAATATAATCAATCTGATTTCAGTATTGACCATCTGATGATGTCCATGTGTAGAGTCTTTTCTTGTGTTGTTGGAAGAGGGTGTTTGCTATGACCAGTGCATTATCTTGGTGAAATTCTGTTAGTTTCTTCCCTGGTTCATTTTGTACTTCAAGGCCAAATTTGCTTTCTACTCCAGTCAGACACGACTGAGTGACTTCACTTTTACTTTTCACTTTCATGCACTGAAGAATGAAATGGCATCCCACTCCAGTGTTCTTGCCTGGAGAATCCCAGGGATGGGGGAGCCTGGTGGGCTGCGGTCTATGGGGTCGCACAGAGTCAGACACAACTGAAGCGACTTAGCAGCAGCAGCAGCAGCAGCCAGGTATCTCTTGACTTCCTACTTGTACATTCCAGTCCCCTCTAATGTAAAGGATATCTTTTTTTGGGTATTAGTTGTAGAAGTTCTTACAGGTCTTCATAGAACGATTCAACCACAGCTTCTTCAGCATTACTCGTCAGGGCATAGGCTTGGATTACTGTGATATTGACTTCTATGGTCAGCAAAGCTTGCTGTCCGGCGAGGTGCAGATTCGCTGATCAAGGCTGTGTGAACGGAGAGGTGAAGCTTCTTCTGAAAACTCTCATGCACGGACCCTGGGCCAGGGTCTTCCAGTTTGGATCCTGGTGTCCCTTTGATCCCCACATCCTAAAGGCTGACAGCCAGAAAGTCAAGATGGTGGAGTAGAAGGATGTGTGCTCATTTTCTCCTGCAAGAACTCCAAAATTACAACTTGCTTTTCAACAACTGTCAACAATAGAATGTTGGATCCCACCCAAAAAAGATAGTCCATGTCCAAGGGCAAAGGAGAAGCCCCAACAAGATGGTAGAAGGGGTGAAATTGCATTTTGAATCAAACCCCATACCCGCCAGAGACACTTGGATGGCTCAAACAAATTTTGTGTGCACCAGGACCCAGAGATCCCACAAGGACTGAGCCAGAACTGTGAATGTAGTTAATACCACTAAGTTTTACACTCAAAATGATTAAAATGAAAAAAAAAAGGACAATGTTCATTGCACTACTTACAATAGCTGGAACATAGAAGCAACCTAGATGTCCATCAACAGATGAATGGATAAAGAAGTATATTACATATATACAATGGAATATTTCTCAGCCATAAAAAGGAACACGTTTGAGTCAGTTCTAATGAAGTGGATGAACCTAGAGACTATTATACAGAGTGGAGTAAATCAGAAAGAGAAAGATAAATATCATATTCTTTTTTTTTATCAAGAATCTCTTTTATTGATTATCAGAAACATTACAAACATCTAATATGAACAAATTGTAACATGACAGTGATTAGTTTGAACAATTAATACATTTCAGATATAATATTATACATATTTCAATGCTATTCTCCCCAATCATCCCACCCTCTCCCGGTCCCAGAGTCCAAAAGTCTGGTCTATACATCAGTGTCTCTTTTGCTGTCTCGTAAATAGGGTTATTTTTACCATCTTTCTAAATTCCATATATATGCGTTAGTATACTGTATTTGTGTTTTTGTTTCTGGCTTACTTCACTCTGTATAATAGGCTCCAGTTCGTCCACCTCCTTAGAACTGATTCAAATGTATTCTTTTTAATGGCTGAGTAATACTCCATTGTGTATATGTACCACAGCTTGCTTATCCATTCATCTGTGGATGGACATCTAGGTTGCTTCCACGTTCTGGCTATTGCAAACAGTGCTTGCTGCTATGAACATTGGGGTACACGTGTCTCTTTCAATTCTGGATTTCTCAGTGAATATGCCCAGCCGTGGGATTGCTGGATCATTAAGCAGTTCTATTCCCAGTTTTTTGAGGAATCTCCATACTGTTCTCCATAGTGGCTGTACCAGTTTGCATTCCCACCAACAGTGCAAGAGGGTTCCCTTCTCTCCGCACCCTCTCCAGCATTTATTGCTTGTGGACTTTTGGATAGCAGCCATTCTGATTGGCGTGAAATGGTATCTCATAGTGGTTTTGATTTGCATTTCTCTGATAATGAGTGATGTTGAGCCAAAGCTATCTTGAGAAAGAAGAACGAAACTGGAAGAATCAACCTGCCTGACTTCAGGCTCTACTACAAAGCCACAGTCATCAAGACAGTATGGTACTGGCACAAGGACAGAAATATAGATCAATGGAACAAAATAGAAAGCCCAGAGATAAATCCACGCACATATGGTCACCTTATCTTTGACAAAGGAGGCAAGAATATACAATGGATTAAAGACAATCTCTTTAACAAGTGGTGCTGGGAAAACTGGTCAAACACTTGTAAAAGAATGAAACTAGAACACTTTCTAACACCATACACAAAAATAAACTCAAAATGGATTAAAGAGCTAAATGTAAGACCAGAAACCATAAAACTCCTAGAGGAAAACATAGGCAAAACACTCTCTGACTTACATCACAGCAGGATCCTCCATGACCCACCTCCCAGAATATCAGAAATAAAATCAAAAATGAATAAATGGGACCTAATCAAACTTAAAAAGCTTCTGCACAACAAAGCAAACTATAAGCAAGGTGAAAAGACAGCCTTCAGAATGGGAGAAAATAATAGCAAATGAAGCAACTGACAAACAACTAATCTCAAAAATATACAAGCAACTTCTACAGCTCAATTCCAGAAAAATAAATGACTCAATCAAAAAATGGGCCAAAGAACTAAATAGACATTTCTCCAAAGAAGACATACAGATGGCTAAATATCATATTCTAATGCATATATATGGAATCTAGAAAAATGGTACTGAAGAATTTATTTACAGGACAGCAATGGAGAAACAGACATAAAGAATAGACTTATGGACACAGGAAAGGGGAGGAGAGGGTGAGATGTATGGAAAAAGTAACAGAGCATCATGGAAACTTGCATCACAATATATAAAATAGATATCCAAGGGGAATTTGCTGTATGACTCAGGAAACTCAAACAGGGGCTCTGTATCAACCTAGAGGGGTGGGATGGGGAGGAGATGGGAGGGACTTTCAGAAGGGAAGGGATATTTGTATACCTATGGCTGTTTCATGTTGAAGTTTGACAGAAAACAACAAAAGTCTGTAAAGCAATAGTCCTTCAATTAAAATCAATAATTTAACATATCACAATACACAGCATAATTGAAGTATACACTGTAAATTGTTGAACTGTATGATATATGAGTTACATCTCAATAAAACTGTTAGCAGAGGGGGATAAAAGGAAAGAAAAAAGAAAAATCAGATCTGTGGACAAATGTTGAGGACAGAAGAGGTTGGAGATAGCTGGGAAAATATCCTTGTACCTCTCCTCACCAGATTCTTCAACACGTGGATATTGGTTTTATACACCTTGACTCAGGATACCCTATATGACTTGGAAGTCATTGCATTTAGTAGAACTGAGGCCATGTTCAATTCATTATTCCTAAGCACTAGAATTATATGACACTCCCCCTTCCTTCCCTCCCCCTACCACACTGTTAATGTGTGAACTTCACTTCCAAGCTATTTTCAAAGGGCTTCCTTGGTGGCTCAGTAGTAAAAAAAAAAAAAGAAAGAAAGAAATCTGCCTGCCAATGCAAGAGATGTATGTTTGATCCCTGGGCCTGGAAGATCCCCTGGATAAGGAAATGACAACTTACTCCAGTATTCTTGCCTGGGAAATCCCATGGGCAGAGGAGCCTGGCCAGGCTACAGTCCATGGGGTCACAAAGAGTCAGACATGACTTAGCAGTATACATCAATATTTTCAAAAAGACCCTGGTTAAGACAGACTCTAATTCCTATACATAGAAGATGAGTTTGCTTCCTGTATGATTTTGGTTTCAGCCCCAACTATGGAGTTGCACACATATAGAAGGTCTCCTGTTTATCTCTTTTTTTCCAGTATCAGGGCACTTCCTAAAAGGAAGGAGTTGGCTTAGTTAACATATTTTTGCAAAGCTCTGAAGTGCCTTAATGTTAATACCCCCAAATGCAACTCTCAACTGGTGGAAGCTGCCATGCTTGTTGGACATTTGACAGAGGGAAGCATTCTGTTCTCTCAAGTGCCAGTGGAATCTGGCCCTGTTGCCCTCAGCAACAACTTAAATCTAACCTTAATTTAAATTGGTCTTCTTTATCTTCTCCTATTCCATTGCCCTTATTTCACGGAATACCCTTTCAATTAGACTACGTGCACAAAGTCCCTTTATCAAGCTCTACATTTGGGAAAGTCTAAGCACTTTTTTGTCCAGAAGTGGTACTAGGAAAATATATTCTTAGGATGGGCTTCTGGAACTGGATCTCTTACTGCTCAGATATCAATTATTGCTGATAATAAACATGGCGATGATAAACTCTGATATGGGATGCAATATCACAATCACCAATAATATCACCTGTGATGTTCTGAAATGAGATACAATTAGGAGAGGAAACACTACTTATACAAGAGTTCTGACACTTGAATGATATGGGGCGGTGGTAATTATAAAGACTGGGAAGTGACTGGCTGTTGTTGAATTTCTTAAAAAAACTTAAAAGAGATAACAGTCTCAGTTCTGCCAACTAGCAGAGCATGATATAAAAGTCTGAAGATCTTCTTGATGTAATTTAAAAGGTCCCTCCAATGAAGTCAGTGCTATGCTAAAAGTTAGGCTGAGATTTTGTTAGCAGAGCAGGAAAGAACAGCATGAACAGCCTTGATAGAAAGCCCAAAATAAAGTCTGAGACCTTATATGAGATCATAATATTTGTGATTAGAATGGAAATACCTGAGTAGATTTCTGGGAACCCTTCAATCTAACTGAAGCACACCTCAACTCAACCCTAGGTTTAGTGGTGACCAGCTTCTATAGACTCCAGTACTCTTGCCTGGAAACTCCCATGGATGGGGGAGTTTGGTAGGCTGTAGTCCATGGGATCGCTGAGTCAGACACGACTGAAGGACTTGCCTTTCACTTTTCACTTTCATGCATTGGAGAAGGAAATGGCAACCCACTCCAGTGTTCTTGCCTGGAGAATGTCAGAGACGGGGGAGCCCAGTGGGCTGCTGTCTATGGGGTCGCACAGAGCTGGACACAACTGAAGTGACTTAGCAGCAGAAGCAGCAGCCTCCATAGTATCTGGTCACTGGATCTTTTGCAAGAATCTGCCTGCACTGCAGGAGACCTAGGTTCAATCCCTGGGTCAGATTGAAGATCTTCCAGAGAAGGAAATGGCAACCCACTCCAGTATTCTAGCCTGGAAAATGCCACATACAGAGGAGCCTGGCAGGCTACAGTCCATGGGGGTCACAAAAAGTCAGACACGACTGAGTGAGTAAACCACCACCAGCCTCTCTAGGCCAAGATTGACATGAGGAGATGCTACCATAGAACTGAGCTCCCTACTGTCAGTAGATATAGAAGAGGCCAGGTGGTGAAACATACCCATCTAATGCAAGATGGACATTTTTAAATGTAAAGACAGAGCAGCAACCAGGCTGCCTTTTGATTAGTGAGCTATAGCAGTAATTTCTCTCTTCATAAGATAGTAAAGCAGCTGATAAGGGTAATGCTTGTCTTATATAAACAGAAAAATGAAATAACTTGTAGGAAGGCTAATGTTAGAAATCTTAAAAGTATTTTCTTCCCAAGTTTTTGGACACAGTCCTCCATAATTGAATGGGAGGCTACTTCCTATGTGGCTTAGAACGCTGAAATGCCACTTATAGTTGTTACAAAAATTATTCTGTTAATACGTCTCCAAATAGGCCTTTACACAATTATCATACATACCATATATACTGGAAAGGTATTATAAGGGGTATTGACTACAGAATCTAAGCATTTTGACCTCTGATTTAATTGGAGGCTCATGTAGGACAAGAAACAAACAAGTCGTACCAAATTTGATCTCACAGTGGAAGAAATGAATGTCCAGATACACTCTGGTTATTTCTCCCATACTTGACTTCAAAATTAGATTTGAATTCAACATCATGTTACAATAAAAAAACTTCAACAAAGTAGGTATAAAGGGAGTTCTACATAATAAAGGCCATAATTTATAGCACATGGCAAATATAATAATAGTGAAAAGCTGAAAGCAGTTCCTCTAAGATCAGGAACCAGACAAAGATGTCCATCCCCCCACTTTTATTCAACATAATTTTAGAAGTCCTAACCTCAGTTATTGAACAAGTAAAATACAAATAACACATCCAAATGGGAAGAAAGAAGTAAAACTGTCACGATGTAGAGATGACATGGTATTATCTATAGAAAACCCCAAAGACCCCATCAAACAAAAGAAAACTGTAGGACTAGCAAATTCAGTAAAGCTGCAGAATACAAATTTAATATCAGATCAGATCATATAAGTTGCTCAGTCGTGTCCGACTCTTTGCGACCCCATGAATCACAGCACGCCAGGCCTCCCTGTCCAACACCAACTCCCAGAGTTCACTGAGACTCATGTCTATCAAGTCAGTGATGCCATCCAGCCATCTCATCCTCTGTCGTCCCCTTCTCCTCCTGCCCCTAATCCCTCCCAGCATCAGACTCTTTTCCAATAAGTCAACTCTTCACATGAGGTAGCCAAAGTACTGGAATTTCAGCTTTAGCATCATTCCTTCCAAAGAAATCCCAGGGCTGATCTCCTTCAGAATGGACTGGTTGGATCTTCTTGCAGTCCAAGGGACTCTCAAGAGTCTTCTCCAACACCACAGTTCAAAAGCATCAATTCTTCGGCGCTCAGCCTTCTTCACAGTCCAACTCTCACATCCATACATGACCACAGGAAAAATCAATTTGCTATATACAAGAAACTAACACAAATTCACCTTCACCAAAAATCAAATAAATATCAATCAAAATAACAATGAGGTTCTTTCCTATTCATTGAATATATAATTTTGATCTTAATGATTAATGATGTTGATCATCTAGTTAAAAAAATAAAAGACACTCAAAAAACCCAATGGATTTATGTTAGAAACAACCTTTTGGAGTTTCTCAGAATTTTGAACCATTAATTTCACTTCTTATTGTCTACAGCAAGGAAATAATCCCAAGTATAGAAAATATTTAATCTACAATATTTTCAATGTGGTATTATATGTGATAGGTCAAAAAATCGACCCAAACCAAATATCCCATACATCAGTCCAGATAACTAACTCTAGGCTAAACTGTGAAAGTAAATAACACTTGGCATTTGCACACCAAAGTTTACCTCTCCCCACTTGAAGATTCAGGTCAAGGGATAATACTTCATCCAGTGATCAGGGATCCAGATTTACTTTATCTTGTGATTCTGTCATATCAAGTATACCATGGTACAATGGTGGAAGGCAAAGAGCAAATGATAAACATACCTTAATTGTTCCTAACCAGAAGTGAACCACATGGCTTTACTCACAGGGCAAATTATCCACATGTCCCTTGACCTGAATAAAAAGAGGGTGGTAGAGTCACCCTTGTGGAACAGCCCTGCTGCTGCTGCTGCTAAGTCACTTCAGTCGTGTCCGACTCTGTGCGACCCCACAGATGGCAGCCCACCAGGCTCCTCTGTCCCTGGGATTCTCCAGGCAAGAATACTGGAGTGGGTTGCCATTTCCTTCTCCAATGCATGAAAATGAAAAGTGAAAGTGCCCTGCTGCCTGTTAAAGGAGCTCATTGAGAGGGCGATACCGTCAGTTGACCCAGGAGCTGAACTTGGCAATCAGAGGCTCCCTTGACCCTACTTTATCCTTGGAATGTACATCCTGCCCCCTATCTCTATACTAACAGGTTCTTCAAGTAAGGTGCTGAGGAGACCATCTGGATGGTATGCATGACGCAGTTAAGGCCTCTATATAAAATTTAAGATATGGTGGATGAGTGCCCACTCATCTTGTGACCACCTAGAACAATCCTCCACTCAAGTTCCCTTGCTTGCTGAACCTGCAAGCAATCTGGAGCCGTCTGCCTCTTTCTTCAGTCTCTCTGCCCTGCATGTATGCACCAACATACTACAACCTACAGAGAAGGATTACTGTTTAAAATATTGTCAGGCATAGCTTGTGCTGTAGATATCCATAAAAACATTATGTAGAAAATAAAAAATGTTTTAAAAGAACTGGTAATAACATGGGGAAACAATGAAAGTGAAAGTCACTCAGTCACATCCAGCTCTTTGTGATGCCATGGATCATAGCACTCCAGCCTCTTCTGTCCAGGCAAGTATACTGGGGTGGGTAGCCACTCCCTTCTCAGGGATCTTCCCAACCCAGGGATCAAACCCACGTATCCTCTATTGCAGGCAGATTCTTTTACTGTCTTAGCTACCAGGGAGAGCCCTCATCATCTAACACATTATATATTCATTTTTAAACATTATTTTCTGTCTCTTCTCTATGGGGCAGGTATTTTGCTTACTCAACAATGTACTCATAGTGCTCAGGGGTAAAAAATGAAGAGATATTTTATTAGTTTAGTGTACCTTTGTATTTTTTTTTTTTAGTGAATATGCTAGCTTTGCATACTTTTCTTATTACTATCTAACTTAAATTAGTATATCCACATCTAGAATAATACAGGAAACTTTAAAAAGCTTAACTCTATGTAATCTCTCCTTTTTGTGTTTTTTCTCACATGGTTCCCTTCTACATGTTATAGAAAATAGTGGTTGTTTTATACAGCTAGTTTTCTATCATATTTTACTCCCATCTTTATCCTTTATTCTTTCATGTAGTTCAAAGCTTCCACTTGAAATTACTTTTCTTCAGCCTAAAAAAAAAGTTCCTTAGAATTCATGCAGTGTCACTCTACTGGTAATAAATTCTCTCAGCTTTTGTTTGTCTGAGAAAGTCTTCATTTTGCATTCACTGTTGATGAACATTTTCATTAGGTATAGAATTCAAGACTGAAATTCTTTTTTTTTTTTTTCTGCGCTTTAAAAAAATGTCATGTTATTGTTTTCTGATTTCATAGGTTCTGTTGAAACATCAGGCATTGGCTTTACTGTTGCTTCTTTGAAGATAATGCCCCTATTTTCTCTTGCTGCTTTAAGATTTTGTTCTTTAACTTTGATTTCAGCAATTTGACTATGAGGTGTCTTCGTGCAATTTTCTTTGTATTTTTCCAGTTTAGGTTTATTGATCTTCCAAAATTTGTGGGTTGAGATCTTTTATCAGGCTGGGAGAATTCTCAATTATTATCTTTTCAAACGTTGCTTTTCTTCGTTCCCTCTCTCCTTTTTCGGACTCCAGTTACACACAGGTTGAAAGATGTGACCGTGTCTTACGTGTCTTTTACAACACTGTTCTAGTCTTTCCATTTTCTTCCTCTCTGTGCTTCAGTTTACATTCCAGTGATCTGTTGTTCAGTTCCCTAACCCTGGCTTCTACTGTTCCCACATTCTTTTCATATTTTTTCATTATATTTTAATTTTGTATATTGTATTTTAAATTATAAAAGAGCTATTTTATATGTACTAGGCTTCCCTGGTAACTCAGTCGGTAAAGAATGTGCCTGCAGTGCCTGGTTCTATCCTTGGGTCAGGAAGATCCCATGGAGTAGGAAATGGCACTCCACTCCAGTATTCTTGCCTGGAGAATCCTGTGGACTGAAGAGCCCGGTGGTCTACATTCTGTCGGGTTGCAAGAGTCGGGACACAGTTAGCGGCTAAACCACCACATAAGTACTGCTTCCCTATTGCAATTCTACATGTTTCTACGACACAGGAAAAAAAAAAAAAAAAAAAAAACCACACATACAAACATAGATTAAAAGAATGTATGTGAAACTCCTTCTTTTTTTTTCTTTATATGTCCTCTTTGAAGACTAATCATAAATGAAATTGTTAGCTATTTCCCCAAACTTCAGTCACTATTCAAAATGCACATTATATGCTGGTGAGAAAAGAAAGGGCACTTGATTTGCAAATTTCTGCTACAATCATTTGTTTCCCCTTAATATTTTCTAGGGTGACTTGAAATTTGGACTATTTAAGCATTTCAAGTTGAAATACACTGCTCTTAATCATATGCAACTTAAAGAACAGTCAACAAGATCTTTCTAGTCCCTGCCTTAGAACTATAGTAACCAAAAGGAAGAAAGTATTAGAAAACAATGGCTAGACTTCATAACTAAAGGCTCTTTTGTCTTTACCTACGAGCTATTTCCTAATTTATTTAAATAAATATTTCCCTAATTTATTTAAATAAAAAACAAATCTGACAAGTTGCTTTTATACTTTTACTACTGAAGCTGGGATCTCTGAAGCAAAACAGAATACAAGGTACTGTAGACTATAAGCCTGGTATTTTCAGCAGCAAGTTTTCCAAAAGGCACTTAAAAAAAAAAAAGTGGGTGTTTGTTGAATCGATTTTATCAATGTGATAAACTATTTGTTGTGTATTCCAATTCTAAGTGTTTGGCCATCAGAAAGAGCAGAGTATTTTTTTTTTTAATTTGAAATAGTGAATAAATAAAATGGGAATTAATTGACACTCATGAACAGTTAATGAAAGCAACATGCGTCTATTTACTTTGAGGTTATCCATCAATGTTCTGGGCTGCTCTGTAAAATATTGGGATGCCTTTAACTATTATGGGAACCTTCCATATACTCTGAGAAGCTGAGTAGCTTGAGTAAAGAACAAACTGCCTTTTAATTACATAGTAATTTAATCAAGCTCCCAGGTAGACACTTGGTAAGTACATTGTAATTATTTATTCCTGCAGACAGAAATTGCCTGCTCTCTAATTTCATTCCGCACTGTATGTTGGCTGGACAGCATGTAAGATATTGAATGACTTGTCAAAGTAACTGTTCATTTATTTAAAGCCAGTGGTGAAATCTACTGATGTTTGTAATAATATAATCCAAAGCACAGATGTTTAAGGAGTTTTCCCTACACCCACTTTGATGTTTCAAAGGAGAATTTTCTCTCTTCTTGTGGGTGGTGAGAGGGAAAGAGCACTGTCATGTTTGGGGAAATAATGTGAGTTCTAGAATTACTTCACCAATATCTTTTACATTTCCATTTAAAATAACACGGATGGCTTTCACTTATGGATTTCTTTTTACCTGGAGATCTCAAAACACTTCACAGACACTGTCTAATTTTTGCAGCTTTACCATCAGGTGTAAGGAAGCAGGCAGAGCATCATCTGTATTTGTCTTTATAAGACAGGTCACCTGGGGTAGATCCTGAAAAGGGTGAGGCCTTTTCAATACTATGAAATCAACTAGGTGACACAGAATGTTTTTAATGCTTATTTTAGTAACTTGATTCCAGTCAAGAAAAACAGAATAATAAAGCACCTATCCAAATTGAAATTTTCTTGTATGAGAGTCACAAAGTTCTCTGGTTAACCAGAGAACACTCACAACCTTGAAGAAGTATTGAAATAGTTTTGAAAAGGTGCTTGTTTCTCAAGGATTTCGAAAACAAAATATTAATAAAAGATAAAATTCACCCCATAGTGACAAAGAAAAACCATCTCTAGGAGGGCTTCTAAGTACAATAGCTTGGAACAAAAAAGTGAAACTGAAAGCAGTAAAAAAAAATATTTCAGTGAGAGATAATGAGATCTTTTTAGAATGATGGTAATATGGTTTAAATAATTTGGTATACTTTTCAACCTGAACACATAATTAGATAAAGCCAAGAATATCCCATTCCTCCTAGATGGAATAATCATATTTGGCATTTGGAAGTTAAAGATGCTAAAATATTACTGTATCTGTTCTAAAGAAATTATAGTACCCAGTTTGTTCCTAGAACCTCATGCAAAACGAGCCACAGCAAAGAATAGGAGTTATCTCCCATACTGCTTTGCTGTAAGGATCACCTCCTCTGAATGCAAATTAAGCAATGCAGATTAATATTCATTATGAAAACTGTGGAAAAATGAGCAAGAACTTGGATGTAAAGAATCATGAAAGATTGGATGTAAAGAATTCTTGGATGTAAAGAATCATGAAAACAATAACAAAAACACTAGGGTCACTTAATGGGCAGGCAATTCTTTCATTAAATTAATTTAAAAATGTAGTTTCTCCCATGATGGTTCATTGGCCATTGGCTCAACTATACTGTATCAAGTAAAATACTGATTTGCTTTTATATTTTATACCACATAACTCATAGACTTTCTACTGCTTCCACTAAAAAAGAAGATTTGTAGGTGCCAACTTGATCAATGAGATAGAAAGCAAACTTATTAAGACTCTGCCCCTTGTTGGACCTAATCTTCCATCCTTATCTACTTATTTGCTCCATTATATATCTTCACTCCTAATTATCTAATTTCTAATTCAAACTTTCTTCTCACAGATTAACAGTTTTATTTATCTATGCAGGTCATCCCTAGACAATTTTTCTAAGCTTAATCCTTTAGTGTTTAAAATATGTACACCATAATGGAAAATGGGAAAATGCAGAATCATTTAACATGCACAAATAGAGAGATTTTTGTTAGGTCTTAGAGACCTGCTCTGGCACATGTCTAAATGGAATAACTGGAATTTCCAATTACATGACTATTTGAGTCATTTAAAACTTTATGTAAAGCTTTTGGATATAAATCTGAAATAATATTCACCAGGCTTCCAGTATTACGCACTAGGTAAATGAGTATGTGTGGCCATCTCATTGCCTTTTTCATTCATTCTCTTCAGACAGAAATGCATCAGTTTGGATAAATTCAATCTCAATATTAAAAGGAGATAACAATGCACCTAGACACTCTGATGATTTTCCAAGAACTTAGAATCTACTGGCACTGGAATGATCTCCAAGTATCAGTGATGGTCCGCGGCTCATGCCCCTCCTTGTTTCCTAGGCTGTGATAACTCTCGGTGAAGAAGTCAGTTACAGTAAATGCCACTGGCCATTGTAATTGCTGATTTTAGAAACACTACATAATGGTGAGATACCAACATTGGGTCTAACTACCCAAAGACAGAAATATGAAAAACTAATATATATGACAGAGAAGGCAATGGCACCCCACTCCAGTACTCTTGCCTGGAAAATCCCATGGACGGAGGAGCCTGGTAGAGGAGAGTCATATGGTAGCATTAAGCAAAAAAAAAGTCCAAGTACTTATGGACCCTGAGACATGGAGTCATGGAAAATGATGTGATGTTTCTAAGAGATCAAATATAGTTCTCATCCACGCCTCAGAAAAATGTGATGGACAAAGGGTACACAGTAATTATCTTGTGATTCAAATAGCAAGCAAAATTAGTGTTTCTTTAAAAAAATAAAATATTGGCGAATGAAAGATATTTGGAACACCAGCCTAGGCTGCATATAAAGGAGCTGCTTTTACATCTAGCAAGGTTGACTTCAAGTTCCCCTCTGCCACTTTTTATTTTATATCTTAGGTTCATTCTCCCTCTTATAATCTCACCTTTCAGAGGGCTTATAATCTCTTCTCAGTCTGCACTCACAAAAAGTGGGATACATCACAACACTGGAAAACACTACAATTGCTACCAAAAGTCTGTGGTTCAAGTCAAGAATGGCCCTAGGTCTTACCCGGGAATCCATACAAGCATGGGATTCTTGGCCATTAAGACTGTTTCTGCCACTGTGGTTTCCACTGTTGATGTGTTTGCAGGCCCATCTTAAATTCTCCCACCTTTCTTATTATAGATTTTCATTGCAGTATAGTTGATTTACAATGCTGCATCAGTCTCTGCTATATAGCAAAGCACATCAGTTATATATGAGAATGTACCTACTTTTTTAGATTCTCTTCCTGTATAAGTCATCACAGAGTATTGAGTAGAGTTCCCTCTGCTATACAATAGGTCCTTACTAGTTATCTGTTTTATATATAGTTGTGGGTATATGTCAATCCAATCTCCTAATTTCTGAGACAGAGCCAGGGCTCCCAACCTTGGAAGCAAAGACTCCTGCATTGACACTCAATCTCAGGAAGTGATAGCAACTTTCTTTCTGGGCTTCTAGATTGTCAGCTACAAAAAACAAGGTTCATAGCATAGGAAAATACAATGCCATTGTGCCTTACAAAGGGGCAGCATTACTGACACCATTTTGTTATCTCTGGTCAAGTCTGAACTGACAGTAGTGTCTTCTCTGCCAGTGAAACTCAGGGTGTAAGAAAGTCAACTATGTGGTATTTTGGGAGAAGTCATATTTATGTCTCCCTTAAGTCATGTCAGGAAGCAACAGTTAGAACTGGTCATGGAACAACAGAGTGGTTCCAAATAGGAAAAGGAGTACGTCAAGGCTATATATTGTCACCATGTTTATTTAACTTATATGCAGAGTACATAATGAGAAATGCTGGACTGGAAGAAACACAAGTTAGAATCAAGATTGCTGGGAGAAATATCAATAACCTCGGATATGCAGATGACACCACCCTTATGGCAGAAAGTGAAGAGGGGCTAAAAAGCCTCTTGATGAAAGTGAAAGTGGAGAGTGAAAAGGTTGGCTTAAAGCTCAACATTCAGAAAACGAAGATCATGGCATCTGGTCCCATCACTAGATGGGAAATAGATGGAAAAACAGTGGAAACAGTGTCAGACTTTATTTTTCTGGGCTCTAAAATCACTGCAGATGGTGACTGCAGCCATGAAATTAAAAGATGCTTAGTCTTTGGAAGGAAAGTTATGACCAACCTATGCTAAGTCACTTCAGTCGTGTCCGACTCTGTGTGACCCCATAGACGGCAGCCCACCAGGCTCCCCCATCCCTGGGATTCTCCAGGCAAAAACACCGGAGTGGGTCATTCAAAAGCAGAGACATTACTTTGCCAACAAAGGTTCGCCTAGTCAAAGCCATGGTCTTTCCTGTGGTCATGTATGGATGTGAGAGCTGGACTGTGAAGAAGGCTGAGCGCTGAAGAATTGATGCTTTTGAACTGTGGTGTTGGAGAAGACTCTTGAGAGTCCCTTGGACTGCAAGGAGATCCAACCAGTCCATTCTGAAGGAGATCAGCCCTGGGATTTCTTTGGAAGGAATGATGCTAAAGCTCAAACTCCAGTATTTTGGCCACCTCATGCGAAGAGTTGACTCATTGGAGAAGACTCTGATGCTGGGAGGGATTGGGGGTGGAGGAGAAGGGGACGACAGAGGATGAGATGGCTGGATGGCATCACTGACTCGATGGATGTGAGTCTGAGTGACCTCCGGGAGTTGGTGATGGACAGGGAGGCCTGGCATGCTGCAGTTCATGGGGTCACAAAGAGTCGGACGCAACTGAGCGACTGATCTGATCTGATCTGATCTAAGTCATGTCATAACACTGACATTTCTTTAAAGTTTTAGAATTTGTAAAGCAATTTCAAATGTGTTCTTTACAGTCACACAATCTTGCAGAGTTAGACCAGGGACAGTTGTTGTGTTTCAAAACCCCAATTTTTGTAATTACAACAACCTATGTATAAACAAGAATTGATGCTTTTGAACTGTGGTGTTGGAGAAGACCTGAGAGTCCCTTGGACTGCAAGAAGATCCAACCAGTCCACGAAGGAGACAATCCTGGAACTAGAAGGAATGATGCTCAAGCTGAAACTCCAGATTTGGCCACCTCATGCGAAGAGTTGACTCATGGAGAAGACCTGATGCTGGGAGGGAGAGGGCAGGAGGAGAAGGGGACGACAGACGATGAGATGGCTGGAGGCACACTGACCGATGGATGCGAGTCTGAGTGACCCCGGGAGCGGTGATGGACAGGGAGGCCTGGCGTGCGCGGCATGGGGTCGCAAAGAGCGGACACGAGAGTGACTGATCTGATCTGATCTAATCTGATGTATAAACAAATCTGATCCTGCAAAATAGATGTTCTCACTCTCCAGCTAGACTGTAAGCATCATGAAAATAATATCATTTTTGTTTTTAATTTTCCCTCTATATCATTGCATCAAACAGATGTCTAAAGAACAAGCATGATTGATTTCATCTTCTGTGAACTTCGTTTCTGTTAGTTTCATCCTTCTCAATATTTTATGTTTTTCAAATCAAATCAACATTTTACATAAAAAGGTATTTCATACCAAGCTAAGTCTTACATTTTCTTTCAAGCAAGCTCATATTCCACCTTATCCCAGATATCTTTCCATCAGCTCCGACTCCTCTGTCCATGAGATTTTCCGGGCAAGGATACTGGAGTAGGTTGCCATTTCTTTCTCCAGGGGATCTTCCCGACCCAGGGATCAAACCCGGGTCTCCCACATTTCAGGCAGGCTCTTTACCATCTGAGCCACTGGGGAAACCCTTTTTCTATCAACTCCACTCAGACTTAATCTCCTATTTTCATAATATATGGATTGGAAATCAGATCCCTTACTCCTCTCTGCCATCTGCTGCTGCCGCTGCTAAGTCGCTTCAGTCGTGTCCCATTCTGTGCGACCCCATAGACGGCAGCCCATCAGGCTCCGCCGTCCCTGGGATTCTCCAGGCAAGAACACTGGAGTGGGTTGCCATTTCCTTCTCCAATGCATGAAAGTGAAAAGTGAAAGTGAAGTTGCTCAGTAAGTGTCCGGACTCTTCATGACCCCATGGACTGCAGCCCACCAGGCTCCTCCATCCATGGGATTTTCCAGGCAAGAGCACTGGAGTAGGGTGCCATCCTTCACTGGATCATGAACATCTAGAGGCCAGGTCATTAATTTTGGGGTCCTGGTGTCTAACTAATAGCTAACACATAGTAGAGCTCAATAAACATTGGATTACAAATTTATCCAATTTTGTCATTTTAGGAAATAGTATTATATAACAAAGTAAGAATTATCTGCTAGCTCAGAATTCCCTTGAGGTTAAGGACCATTTTTTAATGATTTTCAAAAGACGATAGCATAGCGTTTTGCCTGTTAATAGTTCTCAGTAAATGTATTAATTGTATAACTACAAATGCACTATAAATTCCATGATACTTAAATTACTATATGACTAGATCGGTGCTCCTGTTCACTCTTTTAATGATATGGACATTATGTACTAAAGAAAAATAGCAGGGTTGAGGAGTCCTTACTAGAGAAGAACAATTTCAGGGCAGAAATATGCCACCATTTTTTAAAATGCCCTTTTTCATTGTCTGCCTGGCAACACACAGAAAGAGCATCATAGATTAAAAAATTACCTTTGTGGCTTTCCTTTAATAATAAATCACACTACTGGCTGCATCTGCTGTTCGTCAACAATGCACACCCCACATTCATCGGGGAACTTGTAATTATTTGAGTAGTAGCCAGTTTAGGTAATACCAGAGGAGCCATAAATAGTAATTAGAGGTTTCTATAAAAGCTTTTTAATTTGTTACCCCATAGCTCATTTACACTGTATGCTATATGTCACTGAAAATGCACCTTCTACAATGCAGAGACTAGAGAGAAAACATTATGCACATCATGGTGTATAAAAAGACACTTTTTTATCCTCTCTAAGGTTGCTGTAGAAAGCAGGAAGCAAAGGACTTTAAAGCCACAGTGCATAATTCAAAACCGTGTGCAGCTGCCCTGGGACTCTCTGGATTATGTGTGTGTGTTTTAGACAGTTGACAAGAGGAGTGGTGTTAGTCTTTGGTGACTAATTGAAGCAATTCTGTAGGCTTCAGGTAAACATGAAAAGTATGCTACTTTAGCTGAAAATTTTTACTGCTTTCCCTTTCTTTCTCTCAACTCTGATGGGAATATAATTAGTTTTTACATACTTAAGATCGTGTCTTCTTTAAGGGACCACCCATATTCATGCTTTCACAGTGGAAAAATACAACTTCCAGATAAAACAAAACAATCTCTTTAACGTACCTGTGTAAATCACAGAAACTTTTTCTTAATAGTGGATCTAGATGAAAGTGAAAGTGGAGAGTGAAAAGGTTGGCTTAAAGCTCAACATTCAGAAAACGAAGATCATGGCATCTGGTCCCATCACTACATGGGAAATAGATGGAGAAACAGTGGAAACTGTGTCAGACTTTATTTTTCTGGGCTCCAAAATCACTGCAGATGGTGACTGCAGCCATGAAATTAAAAGACGCTTACTCCTTGGAAGGAAAGTTATGACCAACCTAGACAGCACATTCAAAAGCAGAGACATCACTTTGCCAACAAAGGTTCGCCTAGTCAAGGCTATGGTCTTTCCTGTGGTCATGTATGGATGTGAGAGCTGGACTGTGAAGAAGGCTGAGCACCGAAGAATTGATGCTTTTGAACTGTGGTGTTGGAGAAGACTCTTGAGAGTCCCTTGGACTGCAAGAAGATCCACCCAGTCCATTCTGAAGGAGATCAGCCCTGGGATTTCTTTGGAAGGAATGATGCTAAAGCTGAAACTCCAGTATTTTGGCCACCTCATGCGAAGAGTTGACTCATTGGAGAAGACTCTGATGCTGGGAGGGATTAGGGGCAGGAGGAGAAGGGGACGACAGAGGATTAGATGGCTGGATGGCATCACTGACTCGATGGATGTGAGTCTGAGTGACCTCCGGGAGTTGGTGATGGCCAGGGAGGCCTGGCGTGCTGCAGTTCATGGGGTCGCAAAGAGTCGGACACGACTGAGCGACTGATCTGATCTGATAGCTTTATGGGTGCTTTATTTTACAAACCCACAGAGGTAAAAAGTGGTTTTGAATTCTAAAATCAAAGAGTGTTTTGTTTGTTTGTTTTGTTCTCTCTGTAAGGAAGATAGTTTTCAAATCCTCCAATGTTCAGATTCTTAAAAACCCCACACTGTTTACATAAATCCTTCATCCAACATATATCAGTCTTAGAATGGTTTGACTTACTTACAATCTAGATTCATACTTTGTTCACTGGTCACTAATGATGCCAGTGCTTCTGTGGTTACATCCATTACCCCATAAAGCATTCACTTTTAATTAACATCTAAGCAACTCCTAAAGAGGGGACTCAATTTCATGACATATATAACGTTCTTCTTTCAGTTCCTCTGAAGCAGGGCCTTGGCCGCATATCTCCAAAGTTGAATGCTTGTTAATATTTGCTTAACACTTAAACCAGAATTTTGCAGATGTCTAAACATTGCTAGTAATATACTGATTTACACATCTTTTCCTTTCTAATCTACAATGGCAACAGACATTCTTTGGTGAAAACCATATGGCTCTGATGGTAAAGAATCTGCCTGTAATGCAGGATCGAGAAGATCCCCTGGAGGAAGAAATGGCTTACACACTCCAGTGTTCTTGCCTGGAGAATTCCATGGACAGAATACCCTGGTAGGCTATAGTCCATGGAGTAACAGAGTCAGACATGACTGAGCGGCTGACACACACACATTAGGATATGGTGACAATTATATGCAGGTAATGCTGACTAAAGTAGTACAGGAGGCAATTGTACCCCATTGTTCAGCCACCTTAGACTTTAAACGTATTTAATCTTTTAAGATTTCAAAAATTACCTGAGAATTCGCAGCTTGTTTAGAGACAATCTTTACTGTTTTAACAGAAGATTGACTGGACAAATGCCAGATTTATGGCTCAGTTTGCCCAAGCAGATCACAGCAGAAAACCAGTTAGATATTCTTTATTTCCTTTCAGTGCAGTGCTAAAAATTGGGGGTTCAGATCTTGGAATTCCTTTCAGTTCAGTTGCTCAGATGTGTCTGACTCTTAGTGACCCCATGGACTGCAGCACACCAGGCTTTCCTGTCCTTTACCATCCCCCAGAGCTTGCTTAAACTCATGTCCATTGAGTCGGTGATGCCATCTAATCATCTCATCCTCTGTTATCCCCGTCTACTTCTGCTTTCAATCATTCCCAGAAGCAAGGTCTTTTCCAATAAGTCAGTTATTTGTATCAGATGGCCAAAGTATTGGAGTTTCAACTTCAGCATCAGTCCTTCCAATGAACATTCAGGGTTGTTTTCCTTAGGACTGACTGGTTTGATCTCCTTGCTGTCCAAGGGACTCTCAAGAGTCTTCTCCAACACCACAGTTCAAAAGCATCAATTCTCCAGTGCTCAGCTTTCTACATGGTCCAACTCTCACATCCATACATGTCTACTGGAAAAAACATAGTTTTGACTAGATGGACCTTTGTTGGCAAAGTAATGTCTCTGTTTTTTAATATGCTAAGTTGGTCATAGCTTTTCTTACAAGGACCAAGTGTCTTTTAATTTCATGGCTGCAATCACCATCTGCAGTGATTTTGAAGGCCAAGAAAATAAAGTCTGTCACTGTTTCCTTTGTTTCCCCATCTATTTCCCATGAAGTGATGGGATCGGATGCCATGATCTTCATTTTTTGAATGTTAAGTTTTAAGCCAACATTTTCACTCTCCTCTTTCACTTTCATCAGGAGGCTCTTTAGTTCTTCACTTTCTGCCATAAATATGGTGTCATCTGCTTATCAACCCCTCCAGTACTCTTGCCTGGAAAATCCCATGGATGGAGGGGCCTGGTAGGCTGCAGTCCATGGGGTCGCTGAGTCGGATACAACTGAGTGACTTCACTTTCACTTTTCACTTTCATGCATTGGAGAAGGAAATGGCAACCCACTCCAGTGTTCTTGCCTGGAGAATCCCAGGGACGGGGGAGCCTGGTGGGCAGCCATCTATTGGGTCGCACAGAGTCAGACATGACTGAAGTGACTTAGCAGCAGCAGCAGCATCTGCATATCTGAGGTTATTGATATTTCTCCCAGCAATCTTGATTCCAACTTGTGCTTCATCCAGTCCAACATTTCACATGATGTACTTTGCATATAAGTTAAATAAGCAGGGTGACCATTTACAGCCTTGTTGTACTTCTTTCCCAATTTGGAACCAGTGTGTTGTTCCATGTCCGGTTCTAACTGTTGCTTGTTGACCTGCATAGACGTTTCTCAGGAGACAGGTGAGGTGGTCTGCTATTTCTATCTCTTTAAGAATTTTTCAGTTTATTGTGATCCACACAGTCAAAGGCTTTAGCATAGTCAATGAAGCCAAAGTAGGTGTTTTTCTCAAATCCTCTTGCTTTTTCTACAATCCAGTGGATCTTGGCAATTTGAACTCTATTTACTTTGCCTTTTCTAAATCCAACTTGAACATCTGGAAGTTCTCAGTTTAAATATTGTTGAAGCGTAGCTTGGAGAATTTTGAGCATTACTCTGCTAGTGTGTGAGATCAGTGAAATTGTGAATCACTGATCTCCAATTCATGTAAATAACACATTATTTTTTTTAATACAAATTATTCTGTTTTAATTTAAAATAAAAAATTAAAAGGATGTTAGAAATGTTCATCTGTTTGTTTGTAATATGAACCAAACACCTTGAGTGAGGCTCCTGAAGCCATGGGTCTAGCAAACTTTGTGCTAAAAACTTGTCCACTTTTCTAGAAAAGATATCCTTACATTTTTCAATCATTGTGGTAGTGATCAGCAACAAAAGACTTGCAGGCCAAATCTGGCCCTCCAACTGTTTCTCTAATAAAGTTTTATTGGAACATAGCCATGCCCATTTGTTTACATTTATTCTTTGAATACTTTCACCCTGCGTTGGCAGAGTTGCACAGTTGTAACAGAAGCCATATGGTGTACACAAACTAAAATATTTATATACTATCTGGACATTTCTAGGAAAAAACTGTCAAACCCTGGTTTAAGTAATTCAATGCAACTGTATCTGCCACCAAAAGTCATAATCTTTTGAATATCTAAAAGCACTAGAAGTCTTCAGATAACATATCCTGAGGAAGGGAAGACTTCTTCCTTCTCTTTTTATCATCTTTATCATACTTCTCAATACAGAAAAAAAGGAAAGAACATGGGATCTCTGATGGAGGAGGAGAAGGAAGAAGAGAGAAACCATTTTTCCTTGGCTGTCTTATAACTAGACATTTTCTTTTTATTTTTTTCCCTAGTCTAGCTTTGTAAATATATACTTTTCCAGAAAGGTTCTTAGCTTTCAGATGATAGCTTTCCTCTACAAATATTTCAGTGAGCTTTTATAGAGTTCTTTGTTTTTTACTGGCACTTACAATTGACCTCTGTCCTCAAAAGTTGTAACAACAAGGTGTCTTCTAGAATCATAAGTCCATCGAGAGCACTTCTGCTTTACCCACTGGCCTTGCTAACCTCTAAAAAGGCAGATTTTGTCTTGGCTAGAATTCACTCTTCATTCAGAAGTATATGATTCTAGATATGTCAAAAGGTTTTCCTTTCAATCAGGCAATTATACAAAGCTTCTGCTTTTCAAATCCTTTAGTTTCTTGTTTCTAAGTTATTAATTGTGTGTAGAGAGAAAATTCTGACTTAGAAACCAACTCACTCACTTTCATGGAGGAACACAAAATGTAGGACACGACTTAGTGACTGAGCACGAAGGTATTTTGAGTCAACAAAATTCCTGTAGCCCACTACAGGACTGTAGCCCACCAGGCTCTCTGCCCATGAGATCTTCCAGGTAAGAATCCTGGAGTGGGTTGTCATTTCCTCCTCCAAGGGATCTTCCCAACCCAGGGACTGAACCCATGTTTCCTGCATCTCTTGCATTGGCAGATGTATTCTTTACCACTGAGGCACCCAAATTACCTAACTTCAGTTGTAAAGATATCTGGCATTCTATGCATCATTATTTCATTTTCTTACATAAGAGTGAATACATTTACAAATTTGGGGGAAAAACTGAAACAGTTATGAGACGGATGTTTTCCCCTGATTCTACATGCTGACTGATTAAGTCATATTACATGTATTATCTTTGCCTTCATGCTTGATGCTATGGAGTCAGTTGTCAGCTCTTTGTAAATAAAAATTACAGTCATTATTGTAATGGTTTTAAATTGGAATGAATTCATAGAAAAGGGATATAGTAAATCTGAAATTTGCTCTTATTTCTTTCAACACTTACAGTTTAGACACCTTCTTTTGAATATCCTTATTTGCTATGCATCATCCCTACATTAAACATGTAATATAAAAATGTAATAAAAATTAAGAATCCAGAGAGGCCTCCTTGGTAGGATAGTAAATAAAATGAGACCAAAGCTAAAGGAATAAATGAGATTAAAGTAAATGGAAGAACATAACATTCAGTTTTCCACTAATATTTTCCTATAGAAGCTTGGCTAAAATTAGTTCTCCATGTTCTAAAATATAGGAAGAAATTAAGAATAACTATAAAAACAAAATTCTGTAAAGCAATTATCCTTCAATTAAAAAATAAATAAAGTGACAAAAAAAGAATAACTATAATTTGAAGTGAAAAATGGAGCAGTGAGATGGGGAAGGGTAAAGGAACATATTTTAGTGGAAAATTTGGAGACATAAATTGAGATGTGTAAATGTATTATATTAGTTTTCATTTTATCTCTCGATCCAGAACTCAAGGGCAAGCACATGACTCTTGCTTCAAATCTGAGAGTCATCAGAATACTGAGAGTATTTCCAGCTTCTAAACTATGGCAACCCACTCCAGTGTTCTTGCCTGGAGAATCCCAGGGACGGGGGAGCCTGGTGGGCTGCCGTCTCTGGGGTGGCACAGAGTCGGACACGACTGAAGCGACTTAGCAGCAGCAGCAGCAGCAAACTATATGAGATATTTAGAAATATATATAGTATATCAATGTGAAGAAGGCTGAGCGCCGAAGAATTGATGCTTTTGAACTGTGGTGTTGGAGAAGACTCTTGAGAGTCCTTTGGACTTCAAGAAGATCCAACCAGTCCATTCTGAAGGAGATCAACCCTGGAATTTCTTTAGAAGGAATGATGCTAAAGCTGAAACTCCAGTATTTTGGCCACCTCATGCGAAGAGTTGACTCATTGGAGAAGACTCTGATGCTGGGAGGGATTGAGGGCAAGAAGAGAAGGGAATGACAGAGGATGAGATGGCTGGATGGCATCACTGACTCGATGGGTATGAGTCTGGGTGACCTCCGGGAGCTGGTGATGGACAGGGAGGCCTGGCGTGCTGCAGTTCATGGGGTCGCAAAGAGTCGGACACGACTGAGCGACTGATCTGATCTGATCTGATCTGATCTGATAGTATATCAAAATAAGAAGACTCAACTTCCCAGAATTCAAAACGAGCAACTGTGGAAGGATACTGAGAAGAAATCTGGGGGAACCAACTTATCCTACAATCCCAGATAGGCTTGCCGTGGTGGGACAAGAAAAAGAACATGGTACATGCCACAGAGAACTGTGTTAAATGCTGCTGCTGAGAGATGAAGCTAGGTTAAATAAAGATAAATGGCCATTGCATTTGACCATGAGAAGAGCAATGTAGTAGGTATGGGAAAAGAATGGAACAAACTAAAGAGTAGTAGGAAATAAAAAAAGTTGGAACAGAAAGAGTAGAGAGTTGGTAACTATTCTTAGACCATTTTCACAGCATCAAGATTAATCCAGATCCCTCTTTCCATTAAGAATAAATTTTTGTTTTTTATCAAGAGAAGAAAAATGCAACCCATATATGTGATAGCTGACTATTTAAATTCATGTCCTTAAGTTGTCTGGGTGGTGTCTGGAGTCAACAACACCCTCTTGATTGGTGGCTAAAGGGACAAGAATATATCAGAATAGGACATGTTATGATAATGCATGAACTTTCCCTTCTTGGAAGGAAGAGATATATCATTGATAACTTGTGGAAGCAAGACAGTTTACCTTTATAAAGCAAAATTCCTTTCCTGGTACATAATCATACTCTAAGACCAGGGCCACAGACTCAATGAGCATAAGTGTCAAAACAGGCAATTCAAGAAGGGGGTATAAAGGCTTTAGGTATTGCATTAAAGTATTGAAGGGTAAAGGCAACTATAGGCAGAGACTGTAACATGAAATAATGTTACTGTAACATGTAAATATGTTACTCTACTGGATTCTACCAAGGGAAGTTCACATGTAAAATCAGCAAATAACCTGTAATTTAGGTAAAATGTTTAAGTATGCTGCTGCTAAGTCGCTTCAGTCGTGTCCGACTCTGTACGACCCCATAGACGGCAGCCCACCAGGCTCCCCCGTCCCTGGGATTCTCCAAGCAAGAACACTGGAGTGGGTTGCCATTTCCTCCTCCAATGCATGAAAGTGAGAAGTGAAAGTGATGTCACTCAGTCGTGTCCGACTCTTAGCAACCCCATGGACTGCAGCCTACCAGGCTCCTCCATCCACGGGATTTTCCAGGCAAGAGTACTGGAGTGGGGTGCCATTGCCTTCTCCAATGTTTAAGTATATTACTACTAAATCTGAATTTTAGAGAGAAGAATCAGTCAATTTATTCTAAAAAGTACCTAGAATGCAAAAAAAAAAAAAAAAAAAGCAAAAACTGTATGATAAATGAACAGAATTTACGAATTTGTTTAGCCATTTTTCATACATTAAGTACAATGAAAAAATTCTAAAATTCATGAATATTTGTTATGAATTTATAGTTTCCCCAGGGCTCTTATGGAGGTAAATCTGCTTTGTATCTGTTAATGAATTATGTGTGCACATGTGCTAAGTCATTTCATTCGTGTCTGACTCTTTGACACCCCATCAACCCATAGAGTAGCCCACAAGGCTCCTCTGTCCATGTGATTCTCCAAACAAGAATACTGAAATGGGTTGCCATGTGCTCTTCCAGGGGATCTTCCTGACCCAGAAATAGAACCTGCATCTCTTATGTCACCTGCACTGGCAGGCTGGTTCTTTAATACTAGTGCCGCCTGCGAAGCCCAGCTAATGAATTATGTCAACACATACATTTGCTTCTCACAAATCAAATAATCCATCCCATAAGTAAAATTCTTGACTTGGTGCTATACTTTGTGAAGCTGATTGAAACCAGGTAGAAAACTGAAGGAAGACTCTAGCAGGCAGGCCATCCCTGTGGTCAATAGAGAGGGCAGCGATGCTATTTCTTTGCTGATCAGAACATATATTTAAAAGCACTATTTTATGCTTTTATAGATCATGAACATGATAGTTGGTGATGATGAAGTTTATGATGATGTTATTGAACTGCTACCCCTCTGAAAAAGGAAAGATAAATTCAAGAGTGATTTAAAATAATGTGTTCTTGCAGGAAATCTTGCGTGTGGCTTGCAAAACACTTAACTTTCACTGTATTGCTACATTTTTTTTTTTTTTTTTCAGCAAGCCTTTAGCAGAAGTTTCCATAGGGAAACTAACCAATTTATTTGGAGAAAATTTCCTGAAAGAATAGTAGTGGGAGGTGTCAGAACAACAGGCAACAATTACTGATTGTTTACTTGATTTTACCAAGTACGTGCATAAACATCTTTAATCTTTACAAAGATCCTATGAGACGTGTACCTTTCTTATCCTTGATTTACAGATGAGGACATTGAGGTTTAAATAGATTGAACAATTTACTCAAGGTCACAAAACTAATACAATGTAGAGACTGGAATTCGGGGTACTTTTACTCCAGAGCCTATACTTTTACATTCACTCATATACTGTACAGTTCAGTTCAGCTCAGTTCAGTCGCTCAGTCATGTCCGACTCTTCATGAACCCATGAATCGCAGCATGCAAGGCCTCCCTGTCCATCACCAACTCCCGGAGTTCACTGAGACTCATGTGCATTGAGTCAGTGATGCCATCCAGCCATCTCATCCTCTGTTGTCCCCTTCTCCTCCTGCCCCCAATCCCTCCCAGCATCAGAGTCTTTTCCAATGAGTCAACTCTTCACATGAGGTGGCCAAAGTATTGGAGTTTCAGCTTTAGCATCATTCCTTCCAAAGAAATCCCAGGGCTGATCTCCTTTAGAATGGACTGGTTGGATCTCCTTGCAGTCCAAGGGACTCTCAAGAGTCTTCTCCAACACCACAGTTCAAAAGCATCAATTCTTTGGCGCTCAGCCTTCTTCACAGTCCAACTTTCACATCCATACATGACCACAGGAAAAACCATAGCCTTGACTAGATGGACCTTTGTTGGCAAAGTAATCTCTTTGCTTTTGAATATGCCATCTAGGTTGGTCTTAACTTTCCTTCCAAGGAGTAAGCGTCTTTTAATTTCATGCCTGCAGTCACCATCTTCAGTGATTTTGGAGCCCAGAAAAATACAGTCTGACACTGTTTCCACTGTTTCTCCATCTATTTGCCATGAACTGATGGGACCAGATGCCATGATCTTCATTTTCTGAATGTTGAGCTTTAAGCCAACTTTTTCACTCTCTACTTTCACTTTCATCAAGAGGCTTTGAGTTCCTCTTCACTTTCTGCCATTAGGGTGGTGTCATCTGCATATCTGAGGTTATTGATATTTCTCCCAGCAATCTTGATTCCAGCTTGTGCTTCTTCCAGCCCAGAGTTTCTCATGATGTACTCTGCATATAAATTAAATAAGCAGGGTGACAGTATACAGCCTTGATGTACTTCTTTTTCTCTTTGGAACCAGTCTGTTGTTCCATGTCCAGTTCTAACTGTTGCTTCCTGACCTGCATACAGATTTCCCAAGAGGCAGGTCAGGTGGTCTGGTATTCCCATCTCTTTCAGAATTTTCCACAGTTTATTGTGATTCACACAGTCAAAGGCTTTGGCATAGTCAATAAAGCAGAAATAGATGATTTTCTGGAACTCTCTTGCTTTTTCCATGATGCAGCAGATGTTGGCAATTTGATCTCTGGTTCCTCTGCCTTTTCTAAAACCAGCTTGAGCATCAGGAAGTTCACGGTTCACATATTGCTGAAGTCTGGCTTGGAGAATTTTGAGCATTACTTTACTAGCGTGTGAGATGAGTGCAATTGTGCGGTAGTTTGAGCATTCCTTGGCATTGCCTTTACAGGGCACAATTAAATACTCACAGTCTAAACAAAGACTATGTGTGTCTGAATCTTAGGTTAGCCCCTTACTATGTCTGTCCTTGGACAAAGTAACTTACTCTCTTGTTATTTCAGTCTTCTTGTTGGTAGAATACAGAAAAGAATAGTTATGATTGTGTAAAATAATACATGTACAATATTTAGAATTATCCCTGGTACTTAGTAAATGCTTAGTACACAAAAGGTTTTAACCACAACAAGAACTCTGCTGCATAATTTGAAATTTTTCCTCAATCATTGAAAAATGAGTACCATTGGCAGAGAGAATCACAGAAAGACATTTTAAAATTTGGAAACTGGTTCAATAATATGGATTATAAAGCTCAAATTAGGGTTTTATAAAACAAACAAACACACAAAAACCTTCCCACAATTCTGTCAATTGTTTAAAAAGGATAGATGAGTTTCCCAAATTCACTGTTGTCACTGGGGGCTTTCCTAACATAATTTCAGTTAAAACCTTTCTAAAAGGATTACACTTGTCAAATGTAAAATACATGAAGTGACAATAGTTCATGCTCTGAATACATCTGAAGTGGACAGAACACTGGGATTTTATGAGAGCAGACTTACCCTACATTCAGAACTTAGCATTAATCCAAGTTAGTCAATTTGTTTGATCATGAAATCAAATAAAATTCCAACCCCTTCCTTCTCTAAAATCACCGTCCTTGACTCTGTAACCTTTAAAAATTTCTTTGTCAACAAATGTTGAAAGGGTGGAGAAAAATTCAGGTCACCTTTTCTCCTCTTATTCCCATCAAAAGTTTGAAGGCAACTTCTACCTGTCAAATTGATTTTGAGTCATAGGCACAGAATCAGTTCGCATGGTGGAGCTATTCAGAAGCAGCAAGAGGTGAGACACTCTTGATAAATGCCCTATCAACTCATTACTCACTTTGGACAATAGAAGAAGATTGGGATGGGGGCCAATTTAACAGGGTGGATTGCATTTTCAGGAGGTTGAAAAAAAAAAAAAAAAAGATTACTATCCTTAAAGGGCCATGTTAGATAAAGCACTAATGTTCTGAACTCTTTGTAAGTATCTAATAGAGACTACTTAGGCTTTCATCTAATGATTTATATATATATATATATATATATATATATATATATATATGCTAATCAGTCATGGTGAGGGGGTTTTGAAGGTGAAAAGAGATTATTTCTTTGAACAAAGTATGAAATATAATAAGATATAAGAGCCCACATTGTGAAACATTCACTCAAATGCTTAAAGGGAAGACATTAAAATTTAAAAATGAGCTCTATGCACAAACAGTTGAATCTGGATATTATAAATCTCTCTTGACGATTCATGATGCACATTTGCAAATAAAGTGCTTAGAATGAAGAACCCCAGTTGTTTTTTGCTCTCTTACCCAATGGTCCAGAAGTCATGAGCTTTTCTTATTCTGTTCTCCCATGGCCCTGATGGTACACAGTCCTGGAAAGATAGGCAGCGTGTCTAAAGCTCCACATTCCAGGCCAGAGGAGAGAGAAGGTGGAATACTGGGGACCTGGAAAGTACAAGGAAAATTTTGGAGAGGGAGGAGTAAAGGAATGCAAGCCCATATAGTTGTTTGTGGACTATTTGGCTCTACATAATCTTAATACACTAACAGAAAGAGAGATTGATGAAATGGGTTTTGTTTTTTTAATTTTTTAAATTTTATTTTATTTAACTTTACAATATTGTATTGGTTTTGCCATATATCAAAATGAATCTGCCACAGGTATACATGTGTTCCCCATCCTGAACCGTCCTCCCTCCTCCCTCCCCATACCATCCCTCTGGGTCATCCCAGTGCACCAGCCCCAAGCATCCAGTATTGTGCATTGAACCTGGACTGGCGAATCATTTCATATATGATTACAGATTACACATGTTTCAATGCCATTCTCCCAAATCATCCCACCCTCTCCCTCTCCCAGAGTCCAAAAGACTGCTCTATACATCAGTGTCTCTTTTGCTGTCTCGTATACAGGATTATTGTTACCATCTTTCTAAATTCCATATATATGCATTAGTATACTGTATTGGTGTTTTTCTTTCTGGCTTACTTCACTCTGTATAATAGGCTCCAGTTTCATCCACCTCATTAGAACTGATTCAAATGTATTCTTTTTAATGGCTGAGAAATGGGTTTTAAAAATCAACCTCACATCATGGTAGCTACAAGAAACTCATATCAGCTTAAAATTAAATTGATGGAAAAATATTTACCATGCAAGCACTAATCAAGAGAAAACTGGGGCTGAGACGGGAAGGAAGGGGGCAGGGCACAACCATTGAAAGAATGACACAACCATTAAGAACAGGATACCAAAAATACCAGTTGGAACCTACTGAGATCAAGATGACTGGAGATTCGACTTCCAGTAGACCTTGAGCCTCATTATGTACTCATTGTAATATATTAGCATGCTAAGTGACACACCCACAGGTGCCATGACAGTTCCAAAGGTAACCATAAAAGGCCCCAAAATGGGCAGTGGCTGAATTCCTGGCTTTCTCAAAATACTTGGAATAACACTCCTGCTCATTAGCCTATGAAGTTACCCAGCCAACAAGAACTAACCAGTTCCATATGTCGGTGCTATTCTTGCCTTCTGAGATAGCCTGCATCCTGTCTATGGAGTGTATATCTCTCTAAGTAAACCTGCTTTGACTTTACTATGGCTCACTCTTGAATGCTTCCCTGTGTGAAGCCAAAGATTCTCACTTGGCAGCCCTTCCCAGAGACTCATCCAAGACCTGAAACATGAGCATCCTCTCACACCCCATTTTTCCTACAATAGGGTGAATATATTAACACTAACGTAGACTTCAGAGCAAAGAAAGTTACCAGAAATTAAGAAAAACTACACTACAAAAAGAAAAAAAGTTAAATATGCCAAGAAGCCATAACATGGACATGGACATGAACATAATAAGTAAAAACTGAAAGAAATGAATGAATTGTAAAAATAAGTAAAAATGAAAAGTGAAAGTCACTCAGTTTTGTCTGACTCTTAGCAACCCCATGACTATAAACCCAATGCATGGAATTCTCCAGGCCAGAATATTGGAGTAAATAGCCTTTCTCTTCTCCAGAGGAGCTTCCCAACCCAGGGATTGAACCCAGGTCTCCTGTATTGCTGGGTTCTTTACCAGTTGAACCACAATGGAGGCCCAAGAATACTGGAGTGAGCAGTCTATCTCTTCTTCAGCTGATCTTCCTGTCCCAGGAACTGAAATCTCCTGCATTGCAGGCAGATTCATGACCAACTGAGCTATCCTGGAAGCCAATAAAAATAAACTTCCCAATTATAGCAGTAGAATTTTTATTCATGATAAATGGAACTAGTAGACAAAATCAGTGAAGATACAAAAGAACTGAATATCATCAACTGATGGGTTCTAAGGAAAGTTATGACCAACCTAGACAGCATTTTAAAAAGCAGGGACATTACTTTGCCAACAAAGGTCCATGTGATCAAGGCTATGGTTTTTCTAGTAGTCATGTATGGATGTGAGAGTTGGACTATAAAGAAAGCTGAGCACATAAGAATTAATGCTTTTGAACTGTGGTGTTGGACTCTTGAGAGTCCCTTGGACTGCAAGGAGATTTAACCAGTCCATCCTAAAGGAGATCAGTTCTGGGTGTTCATTGGTAGGACTGATGTTTAAGCTGAAACTCCAATACTTTGGCCATCTGATGCAAAAAGCTGACTCATTTGAAAAGACCCTGATGCTGGGAAAGATGGAGGGCAGGAGGAGAAGGGGACAACAGGGGATGAGATGGTTGGATGGCATCACTGACCCAATCGACATGGGTTTGGGTGAACTCTGGGAGTTGGTGACGAACAGGGAGGCCTGGCGTACTGTGGTTCATGAGGTTGCAAAAAGTCGGACTAGACTGAGCAGCTGAACTGAACTGATATTTATAGAATACCCCCCCACCCCGCTCCAAACAGCAAAATACACATCGTTTTTAAGTGTGTATGCAACATTAACCAAGACAACTCTAACCTGGTTTATAAAACAAACCCTAACAATGTAAAAGAATTGAAATCATACAAAGCATGTCCACTGACTATAATGGAATTAAAGTATAAATCAATAAAATAAAGATTAGAGATAACTCTCAAAAGAAATGTGAACTAAACAAGATATGTCTAAATAATTCATGGGCAAAGAGAAAAATCTCAAGGGAAACTAGTAAATATTTTCAACTGAGTGAAAATAAACATACAATGTATCAAAATTTATGGAATACTGCTAAATCAGCTTCCTGAGAAATGGACAGAACTAAATTCTTATTTCAAGAAAGAAACAAGTTCTCAAAATAGTACAGCCATTTTGGAAGAGTTTGTCAGTTTCTGATAAAGTTAAATAAGCACAATGTTGCCTAGCAATTTCACCGCTAGATATTTACCTAAGAGAACGGAAACATTTCCATACAAAGATTATTTGAAAAAGCATATAGCAGCTATAGTCATAGTATTAAAAAATGAAACAAATCCAAATGCCCATCAACTGGTGAATATATAATCGAATTATGCCATATTCACACAATGAACTAGCATTCACCAATAAAAGGAATGAATTATTGACACATAAAACAATGTGCATGAACCTCAAATTATTCTGCCAAATGAATTAAGCCAGTCAAAAATGGAGACACCTTGTCTTTTTCCCAAAGTCAAGGCACAGTGTTTAATAACTTATTTAGCTGTGCTGTTGTGTTGTGCTAAATCACTTCAGTTGTGTCTGACTCTTCACAGCCCTATGGACTATAACCAGCCAGGCTCCTCTGTCCAGGAGATTCTCCAGGCAAGAATATTGGAGTTATTATGCCCTCCTCCAGGGGATCTTCCTGATCCAGGGATCGAACCCCTACCTCTTTTGTCTCCTGCATTGGTAGTAAGGTTCTTTATCACTAGCACCACCTGGAGCCCTATTTAGCTATGAAGTATCCTAATATCTGATGCCTTTGTATTGAAACTTTATCAAATTAAGGAAGTTTTCAGCTATGTTGAAAAGGTTTACCATGAGTACTTGTTTGAGTCTATTTATCTTTATCCATTGAGAAAAAATATATATTTTAATAAGAAATCATTGATTACTAAATCAATTTCTCTTAACTGGAATAAACTCCTCTTGACGGTATCATATATGACATGATTCAATATGCTAATATTCTGTTTAATATTTTTGAGTTCATGCTCTTGAGAGATAATTTTTCTTTTCTCACTGTGTATTATTTTGGTGGTGTTATGATGAATTGCGACAATTTATTAGATGAGAAAAACTTACTGTTTTCTCTTTTATCTGAAAGCACTTTTTCCTTCCCTAAATATTTTGTTCATCATAAAGATACTGGGGCTTGAAGTCTTTTTGAGAGATGTTTTTAAATTGTAAGTTTATTATTTTGAATACAAATAGGGCAATACATTTTTCTTAATTTTTTTTTTCTCTTTAGCATCTGGTCCCATCACTTATTGGGAAATAGAGGGAGAAACAGTGGAAACAGTATCAGACTTTATTTTTCTGGGCTCCAAAATCACTACAGATGGTGACTGCAGCCATGAAATTAAAAGACGCTTACTCCTTGGAAGGAAAGTTATGACCAACCTAGATAGCATATTCAAAAGCAGAGACATTACTTTGCCAACAAAGGTCCATCTAGTCAAGGCTATGGTTTTTCCTGTGGTCATGTATGGATGTGAGAGTTGGACTGTGAAGAAGGCTAAGCGCCGAAGAATTGATGCTTTTGAACTGTGGTGTTGGAGAAGACTCTTGAGAGTCCCTTGGACTGCAAGGAGACCCAACCAGTCCATTCTGAAGGAGATCTGCCCTGGGTTTCTTTGGAAGGAATGATGCTAAAGCTGAAACTCCAGTACTTTGGCCACCTCATACAAAGAGTTGACTCATTGGAAAAGACTCTGATGCTGGGAGGGATTGGGGGCAGGAGGAGAAGGGGACGACAGAGGATGAGATGGCTGGATGGCATCACTGACTCGATGGACGTGAGTCTCAGTGAACTCCAGGAGTTGGTGATGGACAGGGAGGCCTGGCGTGCTGTGATTCATGGGTTCTCAAAGAGTCGGACACAACTGAGCGACTGATCTGATCTGAAGTTTCACTTTTACAAGACAAAATATCAACTTCATCAAAAGTATTAAACTCATGGACATGAATTTATTCATAAAAACCTTATAGTTCATTTAACATTGTTACAAGATCTGAAATGATGTCCCTAGTTTCCTTCACTGTCCAATATTCAGCACAAATCTCTTGGAAAGAATCAAGTCAACAGGCAGGAAAGTTAGCCCTGTATTTAGTTTATAGGTTCAATTCTGCGAGACAACTCATACACAGGCAAAAAATGCCTCAGCAGAATGCTTTGCCCATCTAAGCCAAGATCTGACAACTGCCCTCAGTAGAAAGTGGTAAACTTCTCTCTTACATAGAAAATGCTACCTTCCACTTTGATTTGGTTTTTTTAGATTTCTTTTCATCCCTTGTTCTCTAATGAATTAAAAACTAACACCTAGCATCCAGATCTCGGTTTCAAATAAAAGACTTTAAGAAATGGAAAAATGGCTTCTGGAGAAATGTCTGATTCTTGCTCTGGAGTGGGAAATACATTAATAAAAGATGAGCTGGAACACTTTATAGTACCAGAAAGCAAGCAAGTGCCAAAAAAAAAAAAAAAAGGAGAGAGAGAGCAATCAAATTAGTCAGTCCTAAAGGAAATTGACCCTGACTATTCATTAGAAGGACTTAATGCTGAAACTCCAATATTTTGGCAACCTGATGCAAAGAGCCAAATCATTGGAAAAGACACTGATGCTGGGTAAGATTGATGGCAGGAGGAGAAGGAGACAACAGAGGATGAGATGGTTGGATAGCATCACCAACTCAGCATACATGAGTCTGAGAAAATTCCAGGTGATAGGGAAGGACAGGGAAGCCTGGAGTGTTGCAATCCATGGGATTGCAAAGAGTTGGACATGACTGAGAGACTGACCAACAGCAGTCTCCAATTTAGGCGGCTTCCTTGGTGGTTCAGTGGGCTTCCCATGTTGTGCTACTGGTAAAGAACCCATCTGCCAAAGCAGGAAACATGGGTTTGATCCCTGGGTGGGGAAGATCCCCTGGAGAAAGAAATGGAAAACCACTCCAGTATTCTTGCCTGGAGAATCCCACAGACAGAGGAACCTGGTGGGTTACAGCCCACAGGGTTGCAATGAGTTGGACATGGCTTAGCAACTGAGCACATGGTGATTCAGTGGTAAAGAATTCATCTTCTAATGCAGGAGACACTGGTTCAGTCCTTGGGTGGGGAAGATCACCTGGAGAAGGAAATGGCCAACCACTACAATATTCTTGCCTGAGAAATATCTTGGACAGAGGAACCTGGTGGGCTACAGTCCACAGGGTCACAAAAAGAGTAGGATATGACTTAGCAACTAAAGAGCAACAGCATTTCTAATTTTAACTGTGTATGTAGAATGAAGACACAAGTTTATTCTTTTTTTCTCTGTTAGGGTGGTGATATACATGAGAATGAGTTATGAACTTAGGTGTTACAGGATTAAAGAAAAGGAGAAGAGTTTTTGCAACTCTACATCATCAACAAAATTAATTTACCCACACTAGCTTGTTTTCCAAAATTTGCCACTTTTCTGCTAAGGTAGGAAGCCATGCTTGATGGATGAGGTTTGTATAGGAAATCATTGAAGCTTAACCACTTGAATATGACCAGGCTTGCATTTTCTGCATCTTAAATCACATCACAGGGGAAGACTGAACTTTTCAGTATGTGAAGTTGTAAATCAGGATGGAATTCTCAATTCTGATGATATGAAGATGTTATTAGCATCCCTTCACACAAAATTCCCAAGAAATGTGTGTGTGACAGAGATGGGATTTTTTTTCATGTTTCTGCATTCTACACAAATCCAGAGTTTTCCAGAGTGCCTTCAATTTAGATTAGGACATTTTTATGTTTTCCTAGTTATCATCTTTTCAGATGGCTCAAGAATATGAGGTGGGCTCTAACTAGATTTGGAGTAAAATCCTTATGGTTCCCTATAGATACTGTTTCCCAGAGGAATGAAGAAAATCCTGCTTGGGACATAATACAAGAAACCTTATGGGACTTCCCTGGTGGTCCAGAGGTTAAGACTCTGAGCTTCCAATGCAGGGAATGGATTTGATCCCTCATCAGGTCATTAAAATCTTGTAAGCTGTATGGCCAAACAAACAAAAGCCTCTCTTGCTATTACTATAGCTATAATCGTTCAGTTCCTATTCCTGCATGAGTGCTCTTTGCCAAAAGTGACCCTTCTGATTTTGGTTATTTATATATATACGGAGAAGGCAATGGCACCCCACTCCAGTACTCTTGTCTGGAAAATCCCATGGATGGAGGAGCCTGGTGAGCTGCAATCCATGGGGTCGCTAAGAGTCGACACGACTGAGCGACTTCACTTTCACTTTTCACTTTTCACTTTCATGCATTGGAGAAGGAAATGGCAACCCACTCCAGTGTTCTTGCCTGGAGAATCCCAGGGACGGGGCAGCCTGGTGGGCTGCCATCTCCGGGGTCGCACAGAGTCGGACACGACTGAAGTGACTTAACATAGCTATATATATATATATATATATATATATATATATATATATATATGTGCGGTAGTTTGAGCACTCTTTGGCATTGCCTTTCTTTGGGATTGGGATGAAAACTGACCTTTTCCTATCTTGTGGCCACTGCTGAGTTTTCCAAATTTGCTGGCATATTGAGTGCAGCACTTTCACAGCATCATCTTTCAGGATTTGGAATAGCTCCACTGGAATTCCATCACCTCCACTAGCTTTGTTTGTAGTGATGCTTTCTAAGGCCCACTTGACTTCACATTCCAGGATGTCTGGCTCTAGGTCAGTGATCACATCATCATGATTATCTGGGTCGTGAAGCTCTTTTTTGTACAGTTCTTCTGTGTATTCTTGCCACCTCTTCTTAATATCTTCTGCTTCTGTTAGGTCCATACCATTTCTGTCCTTTATCGAGCCCATCTTTGCATGAAATGTTCCTTTGGTATCTCTGATTTTCTTGAAGAGATCCCTAGTCTTTTCCATTCTGTTGTTTTCCTCTATTTCTTTGCATTGATCGTTGAAGAAGGCTTTCTTATCTCTTCTTGCTATTCTTTGGAACTCTGCATTCAGATGTTTATATCTTTCCTTTTCTCCTTTGCTTTTCACTTCTCTTCTTTTCACAGCTATTTGCAAGGCCTCCCCAGACAGCCATTTTGCTTTTTTGCATTTCTTTTCCATGGGGATGGTCTTGATCCCTGTCTGCTGTACAATGTCACGAACCTCCATCCATAGTTCACCAGGCACTCTATCTATCAGATCTAGTCCCTTAAATCTATTTCTTACTTCCACTGTATAATCATAAGGGATTTGATTTAGGTCATACCTGAATGGTCTAGTGGTTTTCCCTACTTTCTTCAATTTAAGTCTGAATTTGGCAATAAGGAGTTCATGATCTGAGCCACAGTCAGCTCCTGGTCTTGTTTTTGCTGATTGTATAGAGCTTCTCCATCTTTGGCTGCAAAGAATATAGTCGATCTGATTTCGGTGTTGACCATCTGGTGATGTCCATGTATAGAGTCTTCTCTTGTGTTGTTGGAGGAGGGTATTTGCTATGACCAGTGCATTTTCTTGGCAAAACTCTGTTAGTCTTTGCCCTGCTTCATTCCGTGTTCCAAGGCCAAATTTCCCTGTTACTCCAGGTGTTTCTTGACTTCCTACTTTTGCATTCCAGTCCCCTATAATGAAAAGGACATCCTTTTTGGGTGTTAGTTCTAAAAGGTCTTGTAGGTCTTCATAGAACCGTTCAACTTCAGCTTCTTCGGCGTTACTGGTTGGGGCATAGACTTGGATTACTGTGACATTGAATGGTTTGCCTTGGAAATGAACAGAGATCATTCTGTCATTTTTGAGATTTCATCCAAGTACTGCATTTTGGACTCTTTTGTTGACCATGATGGCCACTCCATTTCTTCTGAGGGATTCCTGCCCACAGTAGTAGATATAATGGTCATCTGAGTTAAATTCACCCATTCCAGTCCATTTTAGTTCGCTAATTCCTAGAGGAACCAGAGATCAAATTGCCAACATCCTGCGGGATCATGGAAAAAGCAAGAGAGTTCCAGAAAAACATCTATTTCTCCTTTATTGACTATGCCAAAGCCTTTGACTGTGTAGATCACAAGAAACTGTGGAAAATTCTGAAAGAGATGGGAATACCAGACCACCTGATCTGCCTCTTGAGAAATCTGTATGCAAGTCAGGAAGCAACAGTTGGAACTGGACATGGAACAACAGACTGGTTCCAAATAGGAAAAGGAGTACGTCAAGGCTGTATATTGTCACCATGTTTAATTAACTTATATGCAGAGTACATAATGAGAAATGCTGGACTGGAAGAAACACAAGTTGGAATCAAGATTGCTGGGAGAAATATCAATAACCTCAGATATGCAGATGACACCACCCTTATGGCAGAAAGTGAAGAGGAACTCAAAAGCCTCTTGATGAGCGTGAAAGTGGAGAGTGAAAAGGTTAGCTTAAAGCTCAACATTCAGAAAATGAAGATCATGGCATCTGGTCCCATCACTACGTGGGAAATAGATGGAGAAACAGTGGAAACAGTGTCAGACTTTGTTTTTCTGGGCTCCAAAATCACTGCAGATGGTGACTGCAGCCATGAAATTAAGACTCTTACTCCTTGGAAGGAAAGTTATGACCAACCTAGATAGCATATTCAAAAGCAGAGACATCACTTTGCCAACAAAGTTTCACCTAGTCAAGGCTATGGTCTTTCCTGTGGTCATGTATGGATGTGAGAGCTGGACTGTGAAGAAGGCTGAGTGCCGAAGAATTGATGCTTTTGAACTGTGGTGTTGGAGAAGACTCTTGAGAGTCCCTTGGACTGCAAGAAGATCCAACCAGTCCATTCTGAAGGAGATAAGCCCTGGGATTTCTTTGGAAGGAATGATGCTAAAGCTGAAACTCCAGTATTTTGGCCACCTCATGTGAAGAGTTGACTCATTGGAGAAGACTCTGAGTCTGGGAGGGATTGGGGGCAGGAGGAGAAGGGGACGACAGAGGATGAGATGGCTGGATGGCATCACTGACTCGATGGATGCAAGTCTGAGTGACCTCCAGGAGCTGGTGATGGGCAGGGAGGCTGGCGTGCTGCAGTTTATGGGGTCGCAAAGAGTCAGACACAACTGAGCGACTGATCTGATCTGATATATATATATATATGTCATCACCTAAAACTCAGCAAATAGGAGAAAGCAATTGCGATAACACTAGTTTCCCTCAAGTGAATATTTCTCAGTTTGCTGTTTTCCTGTGCTTTCACCTCTATCGTGGACACGGGAATTTAGAGCAGTGTTAGGCATATTTCTGAGCTCTAAAAGCAAAGATGATTTGTAGAAATATCAACCAGATAATAAAAGATCATCTGCCATCTTTTTTGTGGTATTTTTTTAAGACTAAACCCAGGAACTTGGTTTCCTATTAAAAATTGTATTAACAAATGGATGCCATGTTCGCTTCCACCCACCATTTCAATAACTTCTATAACAAATGTATCAATAATAAAATGGGAATGGAATGCTTGTGGCTCCTGATCAAAATCTTCACTGATTCCGAGGAGTCCGCCTACAGAAATTTTAGAAAATCTTGAAGAAAAGATCAAGTTCAGTGAAGCAGCCTCTCTATAAAAGAAAGCAGTGGTACTGGTACCAAGGCTCAGATCAAGGATGAGAATCCAATTCACCTTAAATTGCCTGATTATGTCATTGACATGATTCTGTCCTCAGTATTGGCTTAATCATTGGTCATATGTTTCTGGACTTATTAGGGCCTGAAGACCTCAATATATCTTTAGGTAAAACTACTAACAGATCTAATAAAACATATGTTGCTGCTGCTGCTGCTAAGTCGCTTCAGTCATGTATAACTCTGTGCGACCCCATAGACAGCAGCCCAACAGGCTCCCCATCCCTGGGATTCTCCAGGCAAGAACACTGGAGTAGGTTGCCATTTCCTTTTCCCGTGCATGAAAGTGAAGTCGCTCAGTTGTGTCTGACTCATTGCAACCCCATGGACTGCAGCCCACCAGGCTCCTCCGTCTATGAGATATTCCAGGCAAGAGTACTGGAGTGGGGTGCCATTGCCTTCTCCATGCAGGTCACTAAAGACCATAGCTTTCAACAAAGTACAATTACATATTTGTTTGACGACAGAAAGTTAACATCAAGATGAAAGACAAACTGCTGACAATTTCTAAATGGGAAAAACAAATGGATTCAATTGGGTCTTTAAAATTAGAGTAGAAAATATACTATGATAGGGCAGAGAATCCAAACTAATCATAGCCACAAAATGCCCTGAGGGTCCTCTGTAACTGATACATTCTCAATCATAGAACTGCTGCTGCTGCTGCTAAGTCACTTAGTCTTGTCCGACTCTGTGCAACCCCATAGACGGCAGCCCACCAGGCTCCTCCGTCCCTGGGATTCTCCAGGCAAGAACACTGGAGTGGGTTGCCATTTCCTTCTCCAATGCATGAAAGTGAAAAGTGAAAGTGAAGTCGCTCAGTTGTGTCCGACTCTTAGCGACCCCATGGACTGCAGCCCACCAGGCTCCTCCACCCATGAGATTTTCCAGGCAAGAGTACTGGAGTGGGGTGCCATTGCCTTCTCTGAACTAGGGATCTGCAAATCACTAGACTCTCTGCCAACACCCTCCTTAACTTCCTCATAAAACCATACACAAAACTTAGGAAAACATGTTATACTTGTGAACCACAGGTCTCTGACAGGAAACATGTCCTGAACTCCCCAAAGAATGGATGCCCATTGAACGGTAGCACCAACTTGAGGTTCTAACAGCAATCAAAGAGAACAAGGGGTGGTTGAGAAGGACATTAAAAGTGCTTACAGCTGGATTGGGAAGGAAAACTTTCCATGGCATGTTGACTCTGTGACTTTATGGGTTGTAGCCCACCATCAGCCTCTGTCCCTGGGATTCTACAGGTAAGAATACTAGAATGGGTTGCCTTGCCCTCCGCCAGGTAATCCTCCCCCCTCAGGGATCAAGCCCACATCTCCTGTGTTTCCTGCATTGGCAGGTGAATTTTTTACCACTAGTTCCACCTGGGAAGCATTGTTACCCTCAGATTATACAAATAAACAATGATGAATATAAGTGAATATTAGATTGCTAAACACACACACACACACACATACACACACAATGCTACAGAAAAAAGTCTGCCTCTATAACCAATATAGTTCCAGAATGCAACTCCAGGTTCATAATACCAGAGACAAAAACCTCAGTTTACAAGGAAATCCTTAGGGTTAGGTGTGCATGCTCAGTCATGTCTGACTCTTTGTGACCCCATGGACTGCCAGGCTCTGCTGTCCATGGAATTTTCCAGGCAAGAATACTGGGGTGGGTTGCCATTCCTTTGAAACAAACATTGTATCCTTTTCATAAATTTTGAACACTACACTTTTGTGAACTATATTTCTTTTTATTCCAAACATGTCTTTGGACAAATGTCATAACCCTTAATAAAGCATCAGTACTATTTTCCAAATGGCTGATTCTTACAATAAAGCCCAATTTTTCCTCTGCTTATAAATGCCATGTTTTCTCACATACTTGGAATCAAGAGTCTCTTCTGTCCTATAGATTTTAAGGCAATTTTTGGAGGTAGTATTGGGTTATACTCATGCACTTGCTCCTGCTAATGTAATTTTTATGAGTGGGAAAGTAGTATTTTTGAATTTTGAACCTATAGCCTTAGTTACACACAAAAAATTCACATGACCCCACATGTACCTGATATTTATGCAATAGAATGTGTTTATTTAATCTAAGTTTCTGTATGAATAGCACAAGGAACAAGTTCTCTTACTTGGATGCATGAGTTGTCAGTCATAGAACTGGTGAAGTTGGCTCTGAGGATAAAGGATTTTCAGAACATTTTCCAGGGGTACTGAAAGAGTCTTAGTGCTTAAGTTGATAAATTTTAAAAGTTGTTTTCAGTGACTTCTGCACTAAGACAGAAACTAGCTAAAGTGCTGGAAGTACTCAATTTTATAGGTTTCAAATTTGGACAATGTTCAATCAGGACTGTAGAGTATATAACCAATTGAAATTTTGAAATCAGGTGAAAAGGTCATGCCCTAGGACACTGGGAAATCCAAAAGCACACAAATCATTTGCACAGAGTGTTGATCAAATATTGCATAGAGATTGGTTACCACATATTTATAAACAATACTGCTTGGAGTTTTGTAGTCACTAACTTTAATTCAGAGTGATTCTTTGCTAAGAAACAGAGACTGGGTTTATTATTACCGAGGTATTCTACAGTCACCACCCTTTGAAAATATTAATAGCCACACTATCTATCTATATCTTTTTTTGCAAAGTTATTCTTCATTGCTTCACTCATGTTAACATAACTTTGATCCTTATAATATGTAAAGATGCCTCTTCCTAAATCTGTAGTATTATTCATTAAAGAAAATATTAATAACTGAGTATATAAATGAATGCATGGGTGAGAAAAAAAAGAGAGGGAAAGAAAGAAGAAAGGAGCAGAAGTGGAAGTGCTCATTGTTGCTAGGGAGGTAGAGAAAGTGTCTTAAAAAGTAGCATGAGTAAAATCAGATCTAGCAAAAGGAGCAGAAAAGGTAAGCCTCCTAGATTTCTTGAAAGAGAATGGTTCAGCCAGAGGAAAGAAATAAAAAACCCACAAAGATTTGAGAAGCAACTTGAATGGTAATGTGCGTGGAATAGAATGGAAAAGAGGAGAGAAGCAGGACACAGGTCCTACTCCCACGGGGGCCTGAGAGCATGGGCCCAGACCGACCAATGGCATTTAGACTCAATAAATACATATTTTACTTAAAAAATACAGATAAATTGAAGTTAATCTTTTCCTTGGCACTCATGCTAGTTATTAACAATAATTTGTTAGGTGCTATTTTTCCAGAAGTAGGTGGTTGTTAAATCACCCACTATCTCTAAAATTATTTATTGCCAATAGTCTTATTTGTCAAGATTAGAGACACGTAGCTATGAAGTAAATGAAAATTTAGAGACATGTAGCTGTGAAATAAATGAAAATTAACTGCAATTCTCGGTGTAATTTGGTATTAAATAGTAATAATCTTCATTAATTCATCCTTTAGATTAATATCCCTAAGCAATTTCTATGTGCTCATTTCTGGTCCAGGAACCATATTATAAACTCTGGGTGGATTAGGATATGATTGTTGAATACTGATCATTTTCAAAATTAGCAAAGCTTCTGGTATAAGGAACTAACCTGTAATACATGCTGAATAAATGCTGGGTTAGCCAAAAGTTTGTTTGGGTTTTTTCCATAAAATTTTATAGGAAAATCCAAACTTTTTGGCCAACCCAATAAATTATTAATATGCATATTCAGTGCTAAAAGAGTATATTACTATTACTACTACTAAGTCACTTCATTCATGTCCGACTCTGTGTGACCCCAGAGGCGGCAGCCCACCAGGCTCCCCCGTCCCTGGGGTTCTCCAGGCAAGAACACTGGAGTGGGTTGCCATTTCCTTCTCCAATGCATAAAAGTGAAAGTGAAGTCTCTCAGTCCTGACTCTTAGTGACCCCCTGGACTGCAGCCTACCAGGCTCCTCCATCCATGGGATTTTCCAGGCAAGAGTACTGGAGTGAGGTAACATACTTGGTGGCTAATTTTGTGGAACTTAGAGTCAAATGGAAGAGAGTTTCTTGTTGTTTAGTTGCTAAGTGGTATCCAACTCTTTTCTACCCTGTGGACTATGGCCTGCCAGGCTCTTCTGTCCAGGGGATATCCCAGACAGGAATACTAGAACAAGTTGCCATTTCCTTCTCCAGGCTAAAATACATGATTATTTAGTCATAAGTGTAATGAACAACTGTTTTTTAGCGATATTGATTGATCATTGTAGAAATTTATAATATGATGACTACTGTAGAACAAAATAACAGTAACAGAAGTCATTGAAATACTTATCAGCATTCCTAGAGAAAATGGAAAAGGACTAAGAGTATAATTTTAGATATTTTTACTTGTTTAGAACATAATTAGGCCAAGTACTGAAATGCACCTGAAAATGTTAACTCAGTTTTATAAATGGTGCCAGTTTATTGGATTTGTTTTGAAATTTCTCCAAAAAAGTCTCAAACTTCACCAATTAACTACAAAGCTAATTCTATGACTATATTCATGAAAAAAAAAATCATCTCAATTTCTTAACTAAGAGTAAGAGTAGGCACAAAAACAAAAGAGAAATTTGAAAGTGGATATTGATTTCTCCTATATTCTTCAAATAGATATTCATTAAAAGCTTGCAAATATCAATTTACAAATCAAAGACACATTTGTATCTTCAGGTTCCTACATGTTAAAGGAGAAATGCATCTATGTCTATGTAGGATACGTCTGTCATTTCAACTTATAATTACTTGTCAGCTTTCAGGAAAAATAAATATTCAAGGACATAGGAAGAATCATCCATGCAATGAAAACATCAATGATTGTTCTGGAAGGCATTGAATAAGTTGTCTGTTTCAGGCAAGAACGCTGGAGTGGGTTGCCATTTCCTTCTCCAATGCGTGAAAGTGAAAAGTGAAAATGAAGTCGTTCAGTCTTCACTGAGCCCGACTCTTAGTGACCCCATGGACTGCAGCCTACCAGGCTCCTCTGTCCATGGATTTTCCAGGCAAGAGTACTGGAGTAGGGTGCCATTGCCTTCTCAGATTTATAAACCTTAGTAGGAATCTAAAGGTACCTAATGCTTTTCTTGTAGATCACTAAGAAAGAAAGAAAATCTAACCAGCAGAATCTTGAGGCTCTACTACAAAGCCACAGTCATCAAGACAGTATGGTACTGGCACAAGGACAGAAATATTGATCAATGGAACAAAATAGAAAGCCCAGAGATAAATCCACGCACATATGGTCACCTTATCTTTGACAAAGGAGGCAAGAATATACAATGGATTAAAGACAATCTCTTTAACAAGTGGTGCTGGGAAAACTGGTCAAACACTTGTAAAAGAATGAAACTAGAACACTTTCTAACACCATACACAAAAATAAACTCAAAATGGATTAAAGAGCTAAATGTAAGACCAGAAACCATAAAACTCCTAGAGGAAAACATAGGCAAAACACTCTCTGACTTACATCACAGCAGGATCCTCCATGACCCACCTCCCAGAATATCGGAAATAAAATCAAAAATGAACAAATGGGACCTAATCAAACTTAAAAAGCTTCTGCACAACAAAGGAAACTATAAGCAAGGTGAAAAGACAGCCTTCAGAATGGGAGAAAATAATAGCAAATGAAGCAACTGACAAACAACTAATCTCAAAAATATACAAGCAACTTCTACAGCTCAATTCCAGAAAAATAAATGACCCAATCAAAAAATGGGCCAAAGAACTCAATAGACATTTCTCCAAAGAAGACATACAGATGGCTAACAAACACATGAAAAGATGCTCAACATCACTCATTATCAGAGAAATGCAAATCAAAACCACTATGAGATACCATTTCACGCCAATCAGAATGGCTGCTATCCAAAAGTCCACAAGCAATAAATGCTGGAGAGGGTGCGGAGAGAAGGGAACCCTCTTGCACTGTTGGTGGGAATGCAAACTAGTACAGCCACTTTGGAGAACAGTATGGAGATTCCTCAAAAAACTGGGAATAGAACTGCCTTATGATCCAGCAATCCCACTGCTGGGCATATACACTGAGAAAACCAGAATTGAAAGAGACACGTGTACCCCAATGTTCATAGCAGCACTGTTTGCAATAGCCAGAACGTGGAAGCAACCTAGATGTCCATCCACAGATGAATGGATAAGCAAGCTGTGGTACATATACACAATGGAGTATTACTCAGCCATTAAAAAGAATACATTTGAATCAGTTCTAAGGAGGTGGATGGAACTGGAGCGTATTATACAGAGTGAAGTAAGCCAGAAACAAAAACACAAATACAGTATACTAACGCATATATATGGCATTTAGAAAGATGGTAAAAATAACCCTATTTATGAGACAGCAAAAGAGACACTGATGTATAGACCAGACTTTTGGACTCTGGGACTGGGAGAGGGTGGGATGATTGGGGAGAATAGCATTGAAATATGTATAATATTATATCTGAAATGTTTTAATTGTTCAAACTAAACACTATCATGTCACAATTTATTCATACTAGATGTTTGTAATGTTTCTGATAATCAATAAAAGAGATTCTTGATTTAAAAAAAAAAAAAAAAGAAGTAATACTTATAGTTTCTAGAGAAGGACTTGGCAAACTTTTTGGTAAAGGTTCTAAGTTATTTCAGACTGTGCTGGCCAAACATTCTCTGTCTGAGCTACTCAACTCTATTCTAGTAGTGTAAAAGCAGCCTGTGCAAACAACAAGTCTGGCTGATAGAACTTTAAAAAGCAAGCAAACAGCCAGATTTGGCTCAAGGGCATTCACTCAGTTCAGTTCAGTCACTCAGTCATGTCCGACTCTTTGAGACCCCATGCATCACAGCACGCCAGGCCTCCCTGTCCATCACCAGCTCTCGGAGGTCACTCAGACTCACATCCATAGAGTCAGTGATGCCATCCAGCCATCTCATCCTCTGCTGTCTCCTTCTCCTCCTGCCCACAATCCCTCCCAGCATCAGAGTCTTTTCCAATGAGTCAACTCTTTGCATGAGGTGGCCAAAGTACTGGAGTTTCAGCTTTGACATTGTTCCTTTCAAGGAAATCCCGGGGCATTCACTAACATTCACTAATTCTTGAATGCTATAATACCTCCAGTAATATCTAGTCTAGTGATTAAGTCTTGTCTACATGAATCAAGTAAAATCCAAATGAAGAGTTCACCTGAACTTGCCTGCTTTTGATATATTTGGGGAGACGCAGGAAGCAATGTTTTAATGACAGCACTTAACCCATTAAAAATAGATTTAAGTCAGAGGGATGATGTATCTAGTGTTTTAAATCTTTTCCAGGAGAATCCCCTGAAACTTATGAAATAAGAAAATAGACTAAACTAGAAGTCAACATGTTTGAATTCTATAACTGGCTTTACTACTAAGAGTTCATATGACTTTAACTTCTTTGTGCAAAAAAATAATAATAATAATAATAAATTTAAAAAAAGAGGAAAAATACCTAAACTCAATGAACTTTGAAATTATTCCAAACTATAAAAGTTGTTGCTACTCTTAACAAAAGGGCTCTGTGATGGTATCACCAGTAGTAGAAAATCAGTGTAGAAAGAGCGAATGGCAACTAAGAGGATACATATTCTATCAGGCAGATCTGCTATTAACATTGGAAGCTGAGTTGCCAGGCACATTTTAATGAAAATTACATAACAATGATGGGATGCCTCATACACACATGCATACATTACAGGCAGACTATGTTCAGCACCCAAACAATCAAATAGACAAATATGGTACCTGCACAAGTGAGGTCCATTATAAGCAATCACCAAATTGTTAGATTCATGGATAGGGAGTATGTAGACACATATTCATTGGAGAAGGAAATGGCAACCCACTCCAGTGTTCTTGCCTGGAGAATCCCAGGGATGGGGGAGCCTGGTGGGCTGCCATCTATGGGGTCGCACAGAGTCGGACACGACTGAAGCGACTTAGCAGCAGTAGCAGCAGCAAGCTAAAATATTTCATTGCTTGCAAAACAGAAGAAAGTGTAGTTCACCTCTGAGCATATGGAGCATAGCCTCCTACCCTGATGTATTAGGGGGCATTCCTCACAGCTCAGTTGGTAAAGAATCGGCCTGCAATGCAGGAGACCCCAGTTCGGTTCCTGGGTCAGGAAGATCCCCCGAAGAAGGGATAGGCTACCCACTCCAGTGTTCTTGGGCTTCCCTTGTGGCTCAGTGGGTAAAATATCTGCCTGCAATGCAGTAGACCTGGGTTCAATCTTCAGATCTTCATTACCCAGTCATGTCCAACTCTTTGTGACCCCATGGACTGTAACTCTCCAGGCTCCTCTGTCCATGAAATTCTCCAGGTAAGAATACTGGAGTAGGTAGTCATTACCTTCTCCAGGCGATCTTCTTGACTCAGTGATCGAACCTGGGTCTCTGCATTGCAGGCAGATTCTTTACCTTCTGAGCCACCAATCCTTAAATGTACTTAAAATATGTTAGTTTGTAGGTTATCATATTTGATTACTAAAGAGTGAGATGCTGCACTTAACTGTGAATCTAGAATAGTCTCAATGCAAGTAGTTTTCAAGAGATATGATCTCAAACTCCCAGAAACTCAGCTCTGAAACTCAAAGAGTGGAAGTATTGATAGAGGGCTGCCTTAAGGATATACTGCCTGTGGAATACATAGAAGTTATTTTTTTAAAATTTTTTGAAGTATAATTGGTTTACAATATTAAATTATTTTCAGGTATACAACAGAGTGATTCAGTATTTTTGTAGTCTGTAATCCAGTGAAAGTTGTTACAAAATAATGGCCATATGTCCCTGTGCTGTAGAGTATCTCTTTGTTGCTTATTTATTTTATACATAATGATTTGTACCTCTCAGTTCCCTACAACCCATACTGCTCCTCCCTGCTTCTCTCTGCCGACTGGTAATGCCTAGTTTGTTCTCTATGTTTTGACAAGATTCTTTAAAATCTACCTTTCTATTAACTCAGACCAGCTGAAAACCAAACTTCTAAGGTGCATTATATTGTACATTGCACCCCTCCCGTCTCATCTGCTCACCATAGCATTGCTTTTACTGATAAAACTTTGCTGTGATGCTATAAAGATAAGTTACTGATTCTTACATGCTATGTGGCCATGTTTTCTGGTTTACCTGTGGTCCTAGCACAATGACTAATAAGTCCCCTCTAGGCACCCCTTTTTCCCCCTAAATGAAGAAGACTTAAACAGTTAATGACTTTTCAAAAAATCAGAGGGAAAAAATAAAAAGCTTCAGTGCTCTCTCATTTTCCTAAAACCAGTTGGGGCGAGAGAGAAAGATCATTAACTAATAGACTTTCACCATTGCAGAAAGGGTATGGCAAATGTTGAAGGAAGACTAATGACATCCTGCTTCTTGGTCACAAAGGAAGTTGGATCTTGACCTGTGTGAGCACAAGAGGAACACCAGGCAGTGCTCAGCAGATGGACGGCAACTACCTACACCACATAACAGCTTATACCATTGACTCAGATCACCCTGGAGAGATGACCAAAGGGCTCTCAGTTTTTGAGGATCAGCCCTTCTTGTAAGTTGTCAAGGATTTAGAAGCTAGAATGTCTAAGCAAATATGAATCATCAATCCTTTTAGGATGTGTCACTCTTTAAAGCAATCCTACTGATAGCTACTTGAAGATACACAATCTTCAAGTTTTATCAGTCTGTTATATTTTTTAAATGTACAAACTTTAACTATAAGGGACATCATGAAGATCAAGTGAATAAAGCAACATTTGTTTTGGAGAACCGGGTCCCCAAAAAATTATTGTTTAAATCTCATTTTCTCCCTTAGTTTACATTTGTTATTGCTTCTTGACTGAATTTTTATATCATTTTAAATCTTCATTGGAACAAGACAGATGATAAATAAATGAACAGAGAAGTACAGATGAAGTGGTGACATCGTACAATATTTCTCAGGCTTCTTCTAATCATGTTGAGACTTTCCAAGGATAGGATGGTAGCAATTCATTTAACATTAGAGAAGATATCACTATATCAACCTTTCAATATTATAATGTATTTTTAGTCTCTTCCTTTCTTTCTCAAATAATAGAATATAGTTGTTCAACAAGCCCCTCTCTGCTATCCATCTTTTTGTGAGAATGAGTGCTAAGTTGCTTCAATCGTGTCCAACTTTTTATGACCCTATGGATCATAACCCTCCAGGCCCCTCTGTCCATAGAATTCTGTAGGGAAGAATTTTGGAGTTGGTTGCTATGCCCTCCTCCAAGGGATCCTCCTAACCCAGGGACTGAACCAGCATCTCTGACATTTCCTGCCTTGGCAGGCAGATTCTTTACCACTAGCGCCATCTGGGAAGCCCCCTTTCTGTGAGCACAGTATATATTTTCTCAATGAGACAGCTGAAGGAAACATGAGACAGTGGAAGATTTTGTCCTAACCACTAATTTATTTTAAATCTTTTGGCCTCTTTCACATCCCACATGATTTATAATACTTTGTCAAGAGAGTTGAAACCTAAACATAACTTCTTAGAGAATCATGGCTTAAAAGGAAAACAGAAAGGCAGTGTTCTGTGTTATGCTAAGTCACTTTAGTCATGTCTGACTCTGTGCAACCCTATAGACTATAGCCCTTCAGACTTCTCTGTCCATGGGATTTTCCATGCAAGAGTACTGGAATGAGTTGCCATTTCCTCCTCTGGGGATTTTCCTGACCCAGGAATCGAACCTATGTCTCTTACATCTTAAGCTTTGGCAGGCAGGTTCTTTACCACTAGCGCCACCTGGGAAGCCCTGGTAGTTTTCTGGGTTAAATAATATTCCCCCAAAATGTAAGCTGAAACCCTGACCTCTAGTTCCTACAAAAGTGACCATGTTTGGGGGATAGAGTCTTTGCAAATATGATTAGCTGAAATGAGATTGTACTTGATTAGGGTGATCAGATCAGATCAGTCGCTCAGTCGTGTCCGACTCTGCGACCCCATGAATTGCAGCACGCCAGGCCTCCCTGTCCATCACCAACTCCCGCAGGTCACTCAGACTCACATCCATCGAGTCAGTGATGCCATCCAGCCATCTCATCCTCTGTCATCCCCTTCTCCTCCTGCCCCCAATCCCTCCCAGCCTCAGAGTCTTCTCCAATGAGTCAACTCTTCGCATGAGGTGGCCAAAGTACTGGAGTTTCAGCTTTAGCATCATTCCTTCCAAAGAAATCCCAGGGCTGATCTCCTTCCGAATGGACTGGTTGGATCTCCTTGCAGTCCAAGGGACTCTCAAGAGTCTTCTCCAACACCACAGTTCAAAAGCATCAATTCTTCGGTGCTCAGCCTTCTTCACAGTCCAACTCTCACATCCATACATGACCACAGGAAAACCATAGCCTTGACTAGATGAACCTTTGTTGGCAAAGTGATGTCTCTGCTTTTGAATATGCTATCTAGGTTGGTCTTAACTTTCCTTCCAAGGAGTAAGCGTCTTTTAATTTCATGCCTGCAGTCACCATCTTCAGTGATTTTGGAGCCCAGAAAAATACAGTCTGACACTGTTTCCACTGTTTCCCCATCTATTTCCCATGAAATAGGATGGGACCAGATGCCATGATCTTTGTTTTCTGAATGTTGAGCTTTAAGCCAACTTTTTCACTCTCCACTTTCACTTTCATCAAGAGGCTTTTTAGTTCTCTTCACTTTCTGCCATAAGGGTGGTGTCATCCGCATATCTGAGGTTATTGATATTTCTCCCAGCACTCTTGATTCCAGCTTGTGTTTCTTCCAGTCCAGCGTTTCTCATGATGTACTCTGCATATAAGTTAAATAAACAGGGTGACAATATACAGCCTTGATGAACTCCTTTTCCTATTTGGAACCAGTCTGTTGTTCCATGTCCACTTCTAACTGTTGCTTCCTGACCTGCATACAAATTTCTCAAGAGGCAGATCAGGTGGTCTGGTATTCCCATCTCTTTCAGAATTTTCCACAGTTTATTGTGATCCACACAGTCAAAGGCTTTGGCATAGTCAATAAAGCAGAAATAGATGTTTTTCTGGAACTCTCTTGCTTTTTCCACGATGCAGCGGATATTGGCAATTTGATCTCTGGTTCCTCTGCCTTTTCTAAAACCAGCTTGAACATCAGGAAGTTCACGGTTCACATATTGCTGAAGCCTGGCTTGGAGAATTTTGAGCATTACTTTACCAGTGTGTGAGATGAGTGCAATTGTGTGGTAGTTTGAGCATTCTTTGGCATTGCCTTTCTTTGGAATTGGAATGAAAACTGACCTTTCCCAGCCCTGTGGCCACTGCTGAGTTTTCCAGATTTGCTGGCATATTGAGTGCAGCACTTTCACAGCATCATATTTCAGGATTTGGAATACGGCCGCGCTTGCCCGTCACAGCCGCCTGTGGTGCTTTAGCACACCCGTCGCAGCCGCCTTCTCTTTAGCACGCCTGTTGCAGCCTCCTGTGCTTTGATTAGGTTGAACCTTAAGTCTAATGCATGATGTCCTCATAAGAAGGCCATATGAAGACATACAGACAGACGGAAGAAGGCCACAAAACAACAGAAACAGAGATTGCCCTGATGGAGATGCAGGCCAAACATGCCAACATCCTTATATCTGTCCACTGCTCTATTAAGTGTGTGTCCACATCCCAGGGACGGGGGAGCCTGGTGAGCTTCCGTCTATGGGGTCGCACGGAGTCGGACACGACTGAAGCGACTTAGCAGCAGCAGCAGCAGCCACATTCCTCAGCTAGAAAAGTCTTTCTTTACAGCCCATTCCACTTCTACGCCATAGCTGATGAAATCATACTCATAGTTGGCTTGAACCTAAATCCTAAACCGAGAACTGGTAACTACTTCATCAACATAATGGCTGTCATTAAATGAACATATTCTATATATCTAGAAATGTTTACCTATATGATCACATTAACAGAACCAGCCTGATCCATAGAACATAATCATTAATGTTGAATAAAATGAATGAATAAACAAATTAATATCAACATGCCATCAAATTAAATTTAATAAAGGCATAAAATTAGAGGAAAATAAACATTTGAAAATTTCTATAACAAGAAAGGAAAGTAGACATTTCATACATTATAGTGACCATTAAGACACTGATGTTCTAAAAATATTAGGCTTCTGAAGAATTCTTTTACTTCATCATATTAATATATATTTTTAACCAGAATATTAGAAATTCTACTCTTACCCTTTGTGCTATTTTATTGTTTTATTAAGTTCTCTGGCCTGTATTTCAGAGCTGCTCCTGCACTAATAGCCAAGACTCTCCTCAGGTAGAGGTACTGCTTCAAGAACCAGGGTGACAAAGGTTCTTTTGAGCAGGTCTCACTGTTCACAATGAGTCTGTAGGAAATTGTCAGATTTTTTTTTCCCTCTGAATTTTGTGGAAGAGCTGACTCATTGGAAAAGACCCTGATGCTGGGAAAGGTTGAGAGCAGAAGAAGGGGGCGGCAGAGGAGGAGATGGTTGGATAGCAACCGCCTAGTCAATAGACACGAGTGTGAGCAAATTCCTGGAGATGGTGAAGGACAGGGAAGCTTGGTGTGCTGCAGTCCATAGGGTCGCAAAGAGTCAAGCATGAGTTAGCAACTGAACAGTAACAACAAGAACTAGCAAAGATGAAACACTCTTTATAGGTCAATGATTATGAACTTAGCCTCTGGATTTAGACTACCGAAACTTACTATTCACACCACTTAAAATCTGTGTGAACTTTGCAAATTTATGGAGCTTCAGTTTCTCTGAATGTATAGTACCTAATTCAAAGTTTTATTCTAATGGTTAAATTTGTAGTTGAAAGCTCACAGCACAGTACCTGTAATGATTTAAGAACTGCTAGAAAAAGAAGGGTGATAATCAAACTATATCCTAACTTTCTCTTTCTCCTTCCCCACCATATACCATGCCCCTACCCTTTCCCCATGATCACTTTACACAAATAAACTCTGAATATATGCTGGTATTTGAGAATCTTGCCTTCTCATGAAAGGTGTGGCCATGGAAGATTGCCATGTGTGCCAAAAATCCCCATGTGTACCAAAACCTGTGTGCTGATGCAGTAGCCTGACGTCTGTGTGTAACTGTGCTCCTGCATCTTTGGCCCAGTGAATTCCTTGCAGTTAGAGGATTCCTCTGTGTCTGATTAGTGATGTTGGCAGTGATGATGCAAGAGCAGGGAGAACCATGGATAAAGAGAGGTTTAGGATATAAAGACAGGACAGAAGATTAAAAATGGAAGACATTTTCTAGATCAAGACATTTATTTATTACTTGAAGTCAATAAAGCTAGAAAAGTGACATATCTGACTAAACTCTGTATTAACTACAATTGTTGGGTTTGGCTTGTCTTTGGACTCCCTATTTCTGCCCTATTATCTACCCTCAAACCCCTAGAAACTTGGAGTCACGCCAACCAGAAATTAGCAGAGAAGAGAATCACAAACTGGGATCCACATTGGGAAACAGGATGATTCTGCATGATTAGCTGATTAAATGAGACAAAGTCCAGTGTAGCATTTCCCTTTCTCTCTCATCCCTTGGAGGAAAATTTGTGGAAGAAAGAAAACTAGTACTATAAATATTAAGCATTTCAATAGTCTAGTTTTACAGGCTATTTCAGTATTTTTAAGTAAGAAGAAAAAGTATGAGTATTTTAACTGAGGATCCAGTTTCCCTTTGCTATCTTAATTTCAACTTTTCATTAGCTATGCTATGTCATTGTTCTGGCTATATTAATTTGAATCCATCCAGCTCACAAAGGGTAACATGTCAACAACTTTCCATAGTATGGGGAAGGGATGATCTTAAGAGGAAAGGATTTCTTCATGCCTCCAGGTCTTCAGATGTATTTGCAAATAATCATCAAGTGAAATGAGGGTGGAGTATTATGTATCATTAATCAAATGATAGCAAAGAATCATTTTAAAAATGTGTATTGAATCTGTACTATGTCAGATATCATATAGGTTACCAGGGATACAAATGTAAGACTTAGAGCTCATTCTCAGGAAACATAGTCTAATAGGAAACCCTAAAATGTTAATTACTGAAATAACTGACAGTAAATGTAATGCTACAGATACAACCTATGTACCAGTCTTAGAAGTGGTCCCTAAATCACATTGGAACTAAAAAGACAGACATCCCTGAGGAGCTGACTCTTGATGGACAAATTGATTGCAAAGGAAAAAGCCTTTGAATTAAAGAACAGGGATTTAAAAGCTTTGATTGCAAGTTAGCAGATTACTGGCAAAATCTGGTTCATCCTCACCTCATGTTCCATTTTATAGTTTATGAAAACCAACCGGGGATGCTCATTAAAAACTTGAAAATTCTCCATAGAATCTTACATTAATCAAAGCCCAGATGCAGCATTCTGGCCAAATATGTAAAGAACAATTGAGGAACACTGATTTTTCCTTACATCAATTGTCTGCCCCTGTCCCAGTAACAAGATTTATGTTCGTAATAGAAAGACAGAAACTCTGAGTGTGTTTATGGCTCTGAGCAGATCTTACTCAGGGTGCTGGCTTCCCTCTGATCTTCTGCCCAGGTCCTGATCTCAGTAATTAGCAAATTAAACAACCTCTATATGAATTCACCTTTCCGTTTTATGGGTTTGTTAAAATAATAACCTAAGTATTTGACACTTAAACAACAGGATATTTGTTATTTTTAATGTAAAGGGCATTTGTTTCATTAGAAAGATCATACATCTTGACAAAGAGTTTGAGCTGTAATGGGTTTCACAAATAGTCATGGAGTCACAGAGCTCCTTGCTCTTGTCACTGCCTCACATTCACAGGAAGTTTAAATTTAATCTACAGGGTTCAGTTAGGAAAGGGAACTTAGGGGCTAAGGCTCTGATTGGGAATCGATATTTGGAGTTTTAGCCTTTGATTACAGACCCTTGGCTTAGGTCACTTTGACAGATTCATGCAGTCATTCAACAATTATTTATTGAACATTTGCTCCATGTCAGGCACTATTCTATGAGCTGAATATACCAGTAAATAAGATGGCTAGAACTGCCTGCACACTGTGATTGTTTTTGCAGAACTGGAAAACTGTCCGTCAAAATGGGAACAGAGCACACTTGTCAGTCCGATTACTTGTCAGTTCTATTGCTCCTCCAAAGTTATAGTGAATTCAACTCCCATTTGGCCTTTGGGAAATAGGAAAAGTTTGAAATTGGCCATTTTCATTGCTTCAAGGACTGGTGTAACAAATGGACATGGATGAGAGAGGAAGGAAGTTACGATAGCAAGAAGATGTAGTGTTAAAATACAGCACGCTCTTGTTCATTGTGCCACTTGTTGAAAATCTGATTTTAAAAAATATAAAATACATACAATATGTGCACAGATCATAAGTGTACACTTCTAGATGATTAACACCTTATTTTATATTTTTATTATTATATTTCTTATTTATTTATTTTTTATAAGTTAATATAAACTTGCAATAGTTGTAAGACTCAGTTGATGTGCAACCCCAAACCTTATACTTAAACTTGATAAATATAAATTTAATGAAATTGAAATACAAAAGGTATTTCATAGTAGGAAATTTAGGAATAGTAGGAATAGTAGGAAAATTTTAGGACAAGACACAAAGAGCAGTCTCTGAGAATGAACAATACTCACTTTCCTTTTCCATTAGTAGAGTTTACTTTTTGGAACAGTTTTAGGTTTACAAAGAAAATGAGCAGAGAACACTGAGAGTTCCTGTATAGACTTCAACACACAGTTTCCTTCATCATTATTTTCATATTGAAGTATAACTGATTTATAATATTAAAGTTGTTTCAGGTGTACAACATTAGTGATCTCAATATGTATAGAGATTATATTCCATTCCAAGATATTATAAAATAGTGGCTATATTCACTGTGTTATACAATGCATCCTGGTAGCTTATTTATCTTAGACATAATAGATTGTACCTCTTAACCCCCAATCCCTTATTCCTCTATCCCCTTCCTTCTCCCCACTGGTAACCACAAGTTTGTTTGCTTTAAGCCTGTTTCTTATACTCATTAAATTTCATATATAGTTTTCATATACTCATTAAATTGTTTTTAGATTCTATATAGAAGTGATAATATACAGCATTTGTCTTTCTGACTTATTTTATTATGAAAAATACCCTCTAGGCCATCCATGTTGTAGAAAATGGCCAAATTTCATTTTTATGGCTGAATAATATTTCATTGTATGTATCAATATATAGATCACTTATTTATCTATGCATCTTTATTGGACACTGAGGTTGCTTCCATATCTTGGCCATTGTAAATAATGCTGCTACAAACATTGGGGTGTTTTCTTTGGCTATATACCCAGAAGAGGCATTGATGGATCATATGGTAGTTGTCTTTTTAGTTTTTTGAGGACCCTCCATCCTGCTTTCCATACAGGGTGTACCAATTTATATTTCCACCAACAGTGTACTGAAATAATTTACATTTCCTCCAACAGTGTACTGAAATTTCCTTTTCACCACATCCTCACCAATATTTGTTATTTGTAGTCTTTATTTTTTTTTTATAACCATTCTGACCTTTCTCTAGTGATTGGCAATGCTGAACATCTACTTATGTGCCTATTGGCCATCTGTATGTCTTCTTTGTAAAACATGTTTATTCAGATCTTCTGCTCATTTTTATTTTTTATTTTATTTTATTTTTTGCTCATTTTAAATTGTTTTTTTTTTTTTTAAATATCAAGTTGTATGACGTGTTTATTTATTTTGGATATTATCTACTTATCAATCATACATATTCAATTTGTTTTTTCCATTCAATAGGCTTTTAGTTAGTTTTGTCAATGGTTTCTTTTTCTATTTAAAAAATTTTGGTTTGATTAGGTCCCATTTGTTTATTTTTGTTCTTGTGTCCTTTGTGTTAGGAGATAGAGCCAAAAAAAAATATGGCTACAATTTATGTCAAAAGTGTCCTGCCTAAGATATTTTCCAGGAATTTCCTGATTTTCAGTTTTACATTCGATTGGTAATGCATTTTAAATTTTTTTGTATAGGATATGAGTGAATATCTTAATTATATTCCTTTACATGTAGCTATCTAATTTATACAATATCACTTACTGAAGATATTATTCTTTCCCTGTTGTGAATCCTGCCATGTTTGCCACAAATGAATTCATCATAAGTGCATGTATTGATTTCTAGGCTCTCTATTCTGTTTCATAGATCTGTTAGTCTTTTTGTGCTGGTGTCATACTGTTTTGATTACTGTAGCTTTGTAGTATAGTCTAAAGTCAGGATGCATGCTACCTCCAGCTTTAATTGGGGTTTACATCTCCTCCTCATTAATTCTTTACAGTGGTGCTGTAGCACTCCAGTATAGGGTAGTGAGTAGTGATCAGTTCTATATAAGACCCACAACACTGTAGTTCTGTATTACTGATCTCAGAAAGTCAGAGAAAGGAAAAAGATAGCCTCCCTATCATACAAGTCAATCCTTTCCAGTAAAAATGAGGAGAGAATAAAAAATTTTTCTCATTTGTTATCTGTCCAGAGCATTGAATGTACAGTCAAACAAAACATCACCCCTCTAAGTCCAGAATTAGAATCCAAATATACCACCACCTGATGTGAAGAGCTGACTCATTAGAAAATACCTTGATGCTGGGAAAGATTAAAAGCTAAAGGAGAAGAGGGTGGCAGAGGATGGGATGGTTGGATGGCATCACTGACTCAATGGACATGAGTTTGAACAAACTCTGGGAGATACTGAAGTACAGGGAAGCCTGAGGTGCTTCTGTTCACAAATAGTCACAAAGAGTTGGACATGACTTAGCCACTGAACAACAAAAAACAAGACTGCATGAATTAAAGGATGAGACCTATTGTTGAAATAATTCCAGGCTTATTAAAAAATGTTCAAGCTCCTGGCTAAAAAAATCCAAATTTCGCCAATTATACAGAATCTACTATAATTGAGCATGAACAAACTCCTACAGGAAAATGATTCCTACCAAGGATAATCTGAAGTCAAAAATTCTCAAACACATGAGAAAATATTCCTACCTGTTGGATAGTCTATTGGCATAACACAAAAGAATGAGTATCAAAGAACTTGGTATAACTGGGCAATCTGAAAAAGTTCTAAAATAAGTATGTTCAAATGAGACAAAGAAAGATTAAAATAAAATAAACCACAATTAAGAACAAGAGTTTATGAATAATCATCCTAGAGTTAAAAAAAGTAGAATCCATATAAATAAAGATGAATCTCTGAGACTTAAAATATAGAGGATGAGATAAATATCAAATCGGTACTGCTGAAGAGAGATTTGTAAATTGAAAGATAAATTTGAGGAAACCATCTGAAATTCAGCAAAGAGATATAAAAAACAAAATGGCAGATCTCAAAATATAATCTAAGGATCAGAAGTATCAGTATCACCTAAAAGCTTGTTAGATATGAAACTTTTGAACCCCACCTTACATTTATGGAATGTGAGATTCTAGGGGAGTGGATCATGCATCTATCTTTTAAGAAATTCTTCAGATGATTCTAATACTTGCTAAATTTGAGAATATCTGAACTAGAGATTATGAAAAAGTCATAAGAGCTATGGAGACATAGAAGTTGTTTAATATACTTCAAATATTCCAATAGAAAGGAATAGGATATTTTTAATGCAATACTATAAACCATAATGGCTATGAATATCATTAAATTGGAAAAAAAATAACAGAACTTGCAGATTGGAGTAAGAAAATGATCCACTGACTTTATAACTGAAAGCAAATCCAATTTGCACATCATGGTGAAACTGCTGAATATCAAAGACAAAGCATTATCTTAAAGGCAATCAGTGAAGTTGATGTTAAAAATGGCAGTGTGAGGAGCACAGTTGAGTCTTTTCCCAGGTAAGCAAACAAAATATTTAATTGAAATTGATAATTTAAAGTCTATGGAGTTCTCCTGAGGATGTACAACAAATAGGCAAACCTCTATTCAAACAAATTACTAAATATAGGTAATAAAACCAAAAAAATATGATATTTAAGACATGATTCACCATTCTTTTTTTCACTTCCATTTCAGAGTAATGAAAGCTTTACACAGGCATTTGAAACCAAGAAGATGTGGGCACCCACATTCTGGTCCAGATCTGAAGGAGACTGGTCTCTTCCTTCATCCAATGGCAGAAGCTCTATTCTAAGTACAGTAGGGCAAGAAAACTGGAACCCAACACTTCTGCCTAGCTTGCTTATAGTATAGAAGTTCCACGTCAAATAGGAAAAGTCCAGAATGTCAGGGGCAGCTTCCCTGTCCACAGTCCCACTTGCTGAGCAGGATGTCACTCTATGAAAGTGGACCATCTTCTCCACCCTCAACCCCAATGCAATGGCACAGAAGCTCAATAAAAGCGGGAACAAAAAACAGAGTTCCCAGCACTGCCTAATTAATATTAACTTACTTTGGAAGAAATCGTGGGAAAGTTCGTGTCTAAGAGCATTATTGAACACAATGAAGATCATCAAACGAACAATTAAGAAGAGATTGGCAGCTCTCTGACACTAATAACCAAAAGTAAAACTGTTAACAAAAGAGAAGTTTAACAGAAAGAGCCAGGAAAAGAATCAACCGAGGAGAGCCTTCAGGGAGTCAGAGCAGCCCCAAAGACTGGCAAGCCTTTGCCCAGGTAGAGGGGCTTTACTTTATTAGATCAGTCTGTGGAACAGTTTATGCCGCAGGATATTGCTGCCAACAACACCGCCGTGAGCTAACACTGGAGACTAACAATTGGGTGTGGTATTCATACAGGTAGACTGTTCTAAGTGTTCAGAGAGACTGTGCACACCCAAGGATGCATTCTGTGAAAAGAATCACAAAAGACTTCGCATGACTGGAAAAGTCAAATTCACTAAACTAGGGCTTCCCTAGTGGCTCAGACAGTAAAGAAAGCTCCGGCAATGTGGGAGACCTGGGTTTGTTCCCTGGTTAGGAAGATCCCCTGGAGAAGGGACTGGCTCCCCACTCCAGAATTCTTGCCTGGAGAATTCCATGGACAGAGGAGCCTAGCAAGCTACAGCCCATGGGATCACAAAGAGTTGCACATGACTGAGCAACTTTCACTTCAGTCCAGCCCAGTCATTAAACAAATAAACATGCGAACAACAACAGGATATTCCCCAAAGTACAAGGAATATGGATCCAAAGTTGTTACAATATATTACCTAAAATGTCTAGTTTTCAATAGAAAGTCATGATTCATGTGAAGAAACATTAAAATGTTGCCCATAAACAGGAATAAAAGCAAGATTCAAAAAAATAAATGCATTCCAAATTTCATTGCAGCACTGTTTACAATAACCAAGACATGGAAGCAACCTAAATGTCCATCAACAGATAAATGGATAAAGAAGAGTGGTACGTATATAGAATGGGAAAGAGATGGGGAAACAGTGTCAGACTTTATTTTTCTGGGCTCTAAAATCACTACAGATGGTGACTGCAGCCATGAAATTAAAAGATGCTCACTCCTTGGAAGGAAAGTTATGACCAACCTAGATAGCATATTCAAAAGCAGAGACATTTCTTTGCCAACAAAGGTTCATCTAGTCAAGGCTATGGTTTTTCCTGTGGTCATGTATGGATGTGAGAGCTGGACTGTGAAGAAGGCTGAGCACTGAAGAACTGATGCTTTTGAACTGTGGTGCTGGAGAAGACTCTTGAGAGTCCCTTGGACTGCAAGGAGACCCAACCAGTCCATTCGGAAGGAGATCAGCCCTGGGATTTCTTTGGAAGGAATGATGCTAAAGCTGAAACTCCAGTACTTTGGCCACCTCATGCAAAGAGTTGACTCATTGGAGAAGACTCTGATGCTGGGAGGGATTGGGGGCAGGAGGAGAAGGGAACGACAGAGGATGAGATGGCTGGATGGCATCACTGACTCGATGGACGTGAGTCTAAGTGAACTCCAGGAGTTGATGATGGACAGGGAGGCCTGGCGTGCTGGGATTCATGGGGTCGCAAAGAGTTGGACACAACTGAGTGACTGATCTGATCTGATCTCTTATTACTCAGCCATTAAAAAGAATGAAATATTGCTATTTGCAGCAATGTGGAAGGACATAGAGATTATCATACTAAGTGAAATGAGAAAGACAAATGTCATATGATAATGCTTATATGTGGAACCCAAAAATATATATACAAGTGAAGTTATTTACAAAACAGAAATAAACTCACAGGCTTAGAAAACAAATGTGTGGTTACAAAAGAGGAAAAGAAGGAGGAATTAAATTGGGAGCTTGGGATTGACATATACACATTATTTTATTTAAAATAGATACTGTATAGCCCATGGAACTTTGCTCAAAATTCTGCAATAATCTAAATGGAAAAATAATTTGAAAAAGAGCAAATATAAGCATATGTAAACCTGAAACACTTTACAATTCAAAAAATAGAAAGCAAATGTGCAGAGCATCAAAGACTTGAGGAATACTATTAAGAACATTAACGTGTATAATGAAGTACAGAAGAGAAAAAAGAGCAGAAAAACATATTTGAAGAAATAGTGACTCAAAAATTAATGAAAAATTTATCTGAACACCCAGGAAGTACAATAAATCCCAAGTAGAATTAATTCAAAGAAATTTCAGATTCCAGACACATCAGAATAAGAATAATGAAAGCTAAAGACACTGTGAAAATTGTGAAAGCAGCAGAACAAAAATGACTTGTCATGTGCAAAGGAACTCCCAAAAGATAGAGGGGGACAAAAAAAAAAAGACTTCTTATCAGAAACAACAGAGGTCAGGAAACAGTGGGTGACATATTCAAAGTACTGAAAGGAAAACAAAAAGATTATTCAACTAAGGTTTGTATATCTAGCAACATTATCTTTCAAAAATGAAGATGAAATAATTGTATTTTCAAATAACATAAAAAGAGAATTTATTGTTAGCAGACCCATGTTAAAAATAAAATACTAAGGGAATTTATTTTGGCTGAATGCAATGACCAGAGATAGTAATTCAAATCCACATGAAAGAGTAATAAGCACCAATAAACATAATAATTTTTAAAGAAAGTATAAGTGTATAATTCTCCTTACTTAAGTAATTGAAAACATAATTATATAAAGTACATAATTATGTTGGCTACTTTAAGCGTATGGCATACATAAATTTAATTTATTTGAGAAGAATAGCACAAAAGAAGCAGGTGAGGACAAAATTCTATTAAACTATAGATATTTCACTGCAATTTGAATTCATAGGAAAAAGAGAAGCAGAAATAGTAAATAAGAAGGATAATATAAAACTGTAAATTTATACTTCTCTTTATTTCTGTGTTAAAAATAAACATTAAATTATTTAAAATAATGTATCATTGTGTTTATAACATGTTCAAATAGAATATGTATAACAATCACAGCACAAAGAAGGAGAGAGGGAATTAAGCTATACAGGAGCAATTTTTTATATATCATTGTAAAAGTTACTATAAATCTGAAATAAATTCCAATGACATGTTTACATTAAGCTGCAAACTAGTGACTAATAAAAGCTTTTTTAATTAAGTAACTAACATGTTATAACTAGAAATCTTAATGCAAAAGAAAATATTAAAGTAATACTAGGGAAGAAAAAAATTACATGGGACATAGAAACACACAAAGGAAAGACCTAGTGGCTCAGACAAGAAAGAATCTGCCCACAACGCAGGAAACCTGGGATCAATCCCTGGGTTGGGAAGATTCCCTGGAGAAGGGGATGGCTACCCACTCCATGGACAGAGGAGCCTGGCAGCCTATGTGAGTTTCACATCACAAGATCAACTATATCAATAACAGCATTAAATGTAAATGGATTAAATAGTATAATCAAAAGGCAAAGATTGTTAGATTTGATAATAATATAAAATGAGAATGGAAAATATACTGTTCTAACTACTTTAAAGTCAATATTTTAGATTCAAAGATACAAATAGTCTGGTCATAAGAGAATGGAGAAAAACATGCCAGGAAAGAGAGCAAGCAGAGGAGTGCTGAGGGCCTATAGACTTGCAAAACAAAATAGGGACAAAATAGACTTGCAAACAAAAGTGTCACAAGATATTATGTAATGTTAAAAGCATCAATTAAACTTGAAGATGTAACCATTATCAATGTACCTAAAACAGAACTCTAAAATATAGAGTGAAAAAGTGACAGAATCAAAGGGCAAAATAGACAATTCAATAGTACAGTTAGACACCTTAATACCTCAATTTCATTAATGGATAGAATAGCTGGACAGAAGAATTACAAAGATATAGAGGCTTGAACAACAGTAAACCAACTAGACCTAACAATATCCATACAATGCTCCACACAACAAAGTATAACTTCTTCTCTTGTGCATGCGTAATATTTCCCAAGGTCAACCATCTGCTAGACCACAAAACAAGTGTCAATAAATTTAAACAAATTAAAATAATATGAAATAAATTTACAGCCACAATATTAAATCTGAAATTAACAGAGAAAAATTGTGAAACTGACAAATATGTGGAAATTAAATGATACATCTTTAAAAACTTAAAGAGAAAAATAAAATCACAAAAGTGATTAGAAAACTACTTGAGATAAATGCAAGCAATAAACACAGCATACCCAAACTTATGAGATGAAGCTAAAATAGTTCTAACAGAGAATTTATGCCTGGAAACATCTATATTTTAAAAAAGAAAGATATTAGATTGATAATCTACTACCTTAAGAAATTGAAAAGGAGAAAACGAAACCCAAAATAAGCATGAGGTAGAAACTAATTTCGGAGAGGGCAATGGCACCCCACTCCAGTACTCTTGACTGGAAAATCCCATGGACGGAGGAGCCTGGTGGGCTGTAGTCCATGGGGTTGCTAAGAGTCAGACACGACTGAGCGACTTCATTTTTATTTTTTCACTTTCATGCATTGGAGAAGGAAATGGCAACCCAGTCCAGTGTTCTTGCCTAGAGAATCCCAGGGACGGGGGAGCCTGGTGGGCTGCTGTCTATGGGGTCGCACAGAGTCGGACACGACTGAAACGACTTAGCAGCAGCAGCAGCAGAAACTAATTTAAATAAGTGGAAATTAATGAAATTAGCAATCAAGAGAATAAACAAAAACAAATATAGGATTTTTAAAATATCACCTAATTGACAAAACTTTAACTAGAGTATTCAAAAATAAAAAAGAAACCAAAACATTTAAATTCCTAACTCAGGAATGAATGGGAGAACATCACTACCAATCTCACAGAAATAAAAAGGATTATAAGAATATAACAACTATGCTATGCTAAGTCACTTCAGTTGTGTCCGACTCTGTGTGACCCCATAGACAGCAGCCCACCAGGCTCCACTGTCCCTGGGATTTTCCAGGCAAGAACACTGGAGTGGGTTGCCATTGCCTTCTCCAATGCATGAAAGTGAAAAGAGAAAGTGAAGTCGCTCAGTCATGTCTGACTTTTAGCGACCCCATGGATTGCAGCCTACCAGGCTCCTCTGTCCGTGGGATTTTCCAGGCAAGAGTACTGGAGTGGGGTGCCATACTATATAGCAATAATTAAATAACTTGCATAAACTTGGGAAGTTTCTAGAAAGACACAGATTCTAAAACGGACTCAATAAGAAATAGAAATGAGGAGACAAAAGTTGCCAACTCCTTCTATAAGGCCAATATTACATTGATACAAAAACAACGATATCACAGGGGAAAAAAGTAAATACATTAAAAAATATAAGCCAATACTGCTTATGAATAAAAACATGAAAATCTTCAATGAAATATGAGTATGCTAAATCCAGCAACACATAAAGATTTACACTATGATCAAGTGGGATTTATCCCAGGATTATAAGGCTAGTTTAATTTCCCAAATCAATTAATATATGACACCATATAATGAATAAAGGTCAAAAATATATCATCTCAATAGATGCACAAAAAATATTTGGATAAAAACCCAATAGCATTTCATGATTAAAAAACATTCAGCAAGGTAGGATTAAAAGAGAACTTCAACCTCATAAGGACATCTGTGAAAACACATAGCATTATACTGAAGGGTGAAAGGCTGGATGATTTCCCTAAAGATCAGAAGACAGACAAATAAATCAACTGAAATTATAACACATGGAAACAAAGATATAGGCACTCAAAACATGATTGACTTTAGAAATACAAGAAAATCACTTTCAAAATTCATGACTATTAGGAGATCATAAAGAACAAGAATATAAAGGCTACTTTTAGGTTTATGAATTCTTCACTGTCTTAAAATAACATGTTCAGTACCCAATTTGATAAACTGTAAAACTTCACTAGCACATCTTTTGTTCTGTCGCTCAGTCATGTCCAACTCTGCAGCCCAATGGACTGCAGCCCACCAGGCTCCTCTGTCCATGGGGATTCTCCAGGCAAGAATACAGGAGAGGGTTGCCATGCCCTTCTCCAGGGGATTTTCCCAACCCAGGGGATCGAACCCAGGTCTCCCGCATTACAGGAGGTTTCTTGACCTCTGACCCACCAGGGAAGCTCAAGAATACTGGAGTAGGTAGCCTATCCCTTCTACAGGGGATCTTCTGGACCCAGGAACTGAACCGGGTCTCCTGCATTGCAGGGCAGATACTTTACCAGCTGTGCTACCAGGGAAGCCCAGCACACATTAAACAAGCTCAATAAATGAAGGAAAAATGCCACTCGTTGTATGAAAAAAATTCCCAAATGTGTATATTTAACAAAAAATAATTAAAACTTTAATGGCTTTTTAAAAAGTTTACCTTTGAGTTCACTTTAAAAAAAATGAAATTCTGGAGATTTCTGAGATAGACTGTGCTGGGGTCAGGGGTGGTGGTTTGTCTTACCTGATATTAACAATATTATAAGGTTTACTATGTATGGATATGAGAGTTGGACTGTGAAGAAGGCTGAGTGCTGAAGAATTGATGCTTTTGAACTGTGGTGTTGGAGAAGACTCTTGAGAGTCCCTTGGACTGCAAGGAGATCCAACCAGTCCATTCTGAAGGAGATCAGCCCTGGGATTTCTTTGGAAGGAATGATGCTGAAGCTGAAACTCCAGTACTTTGACCACCTCATGCGAAGAGTTGACTCATTGGAGAAGACTCTGATGCTGGGAGAGATTGAGGGCAGGAGGAGAAGGGGACGACAGAGGATGAGATGGCTGGATGGCATCACTGACTCGATGGATGTGGGTCTGAGTGACCTCCGAGAGTTGGTGATGGATAGCGAGGCCTGGCGTGCTGCAGTTCATGGGGTCGCAAAGAGTTGGACACGACTGAACGATTGATCTGATCTGATCTGATACTACTAGAAAGGTGTGCCAGTAGAGTAAACTGATCTTCTTCGTAGTGAGTAGACTCAATCTCTACACAGTACAGAATGAAGTTACTGATAAAAAATCAACTTGAATTCACAATTTTCCTTGGTTGTTGCAAAGTACTAGCTCTGGTTGCCTATAAAGTATGTGAGAAAATACACACTTGGGGGATTAAGGTATACTTTGCCCACCTGTGCAAAGAGCCAACTCATTGGAAAAGACCCTGATGCTAGGAAAGACTGAGGGCAGAAGGAGAATGGGGCAGCAGAGGATGAGATGATTAGATAGCATCACCAACTCAATGGACATGAATTTGAGCAAACTATAGGTCCTTAACTACTGTGGGGGAATGATGCCACACCAGTATCTATGGCAGGGACATGCCCAGAACTTGGTTCACCTTCTGTCCTTTGAACAGAACATCCCAAGGCTCTTTCAACTCAGATAGGGCAGAGTCAACCTGGTCAGTCTCACCGCAGATATTCACGGACACTATGGGACTCCTAAACAAATAGCAAGAGGAGACTGTAATCTTGGGATGGATGGATTTCTAGGTCCCAGTTATTTCTATCAAGTTAGAAGAGTTGAGAATTTGTACTGTCACTTACCTATAAGAGAATGTCCAATTTTTTCATGAAAAAATGGGAAGCATATCTCTATACACGCATTCTCAATCTCACACCATTTTTATACAGTAAAGTAAGCTTTGTTAACTCTCTCTCTCTAACATATTGGTCAGTTTGATCCTCCTCAGTTTTATACCTAATGCACACACATAAACACACACTTCTCATTTTAGAGAAAATCTATCTTCAAATCAAACAAAGCCAATAAATATACATTGCAATTTGAATTTCTGAGATGCTCAGTGAAATTTCTCTTGCTCTATATCAAATTTCTCAAATGCTCCAGAACACTCCTCTTCATTTCCACAATACTAAAGAAATTTTTAAAATATTCACAGTATCTGAATGATAAAAAAATATTTTTTCCCTAGAGCTTTTGAATCATTATCTAGTTATTTAGCTCAACTCTGAACCTGATCCTCAATGATATCTTATGTTTGACCACATTCATTGATAAGGATCTGATTAGACCTTTCATTTTTGGACTGTTCTCACTGGTAAGAAGGATTTTTCTTTTTGTTTTGTTTTTGTGTTATGCTGAAATAAGCTGCCTTATCACTTTTCTACCTAGTTCTTAATGTACTATCCCAGGCAATGCAGGATAAACAGACCCTTTGTCTCCTAGGTTCTGTAGCACTTGTCCTTCATCTCAATCTTGCACATGTATGTGTACTGTGTTGTGGGACTTTGAATTTCCCCCTGAAATGTCTCTCCCATACTGCTCCGGCTGCTGCTGCTAAGTCGCTTCAGTCGTGTCTGACTCTTTGCGATCCCATGGACTGCAGCCTACCAGGCTCCTTAGTCCATGGGATTTTCCAGGCAAGAGTACTGGAGTGGGGTGCCATTGCCTTCTCCGCTCTCCCATACTACAGATCCAGATTTGGTCATGCAGTTATGTGCTATCTGTGGCATCAAGTGACAGTGTGCAACTAGTGAAAAAAAGTGGTTTTAGTATATATCCCTCAAGTAATAGATATAGTCAGTATGTAATTCAAGTTATTTCTCACTTCTTTAATTTTCCTGCCTGAGCTATGACAAATCTAGACAGCATATTAAAAAGCAGAGACATCACTTTGCTGACAAATGTCCACGTAGTCAAACCTATGGTTTTTCCAATAGTCATGTATGGATGTGAGAGTTGGACCATTAAGAAGGCTGAGCACTGAAGAATTGATGAGTTTTAGAAGTGTGGTGCTGGAGAAGACTTTTGAGTGTCCCTTGGATAGCAAGGAGATCAAACCAGTTAATCCTAAAGGAAATCAACCCTGAATATTCATTGGAAGGACTGATGCTGAAGCCTCAATACTTTGGCCACCTGATATGGAGAGCCAATGTATTGGAAAAGACACTCATGCTGGGAAAGACTGAGGGCAGAAGGAGAAGGGGTGGCAGAGGATGAGATGCTTGGATGACATCATAGACTCAGTGGACATGAATTTGAGCAAACTCGGAGTTAGTGAAGAACAGGGAAGCCTGGCAGTCCATGGGGTCACAAAGGGTCAGACAAGACTGAGCGACTGAACAACAAAATAGAAATACCCAATATGTACTTCAAGTTATTTCCCACTTATTCAATTTTCCTGCCCTGTGTGTACTTTATCGACTACCATAAACTGAAATATTCATGACTTCTTACTCATGGAGCTATCAGGTGATTTCTTTTTTTTTTAATATAAATTTATTTATTTTAATTGGAGGTTAATTACTTCTTGAATATCAGGAAGGATCAGAGAAGCATAGTGTCAGAAGTTTGAACATAGAGACTATTTTCTCAACCATTTTGCAATATGCTAAATTATTTCTGTGGTTTACTAATTCTCATTCTATTTGTTTTTCTCTGTTTCAGTATGTGTTACTTACTATGAGTCTTGGTTTCTGCAAGGTAGCGATATGTTTTCAACTGCTAGTTATTTTCCAGGAATGTCATTTCTTGTCATGCATTCAATTAGTCAATTTTAAAAATACATTTATCGCTATAAAGCAAGGCTAGGTTAATGCTGACTTATTTCTTTCTCCTGAATTAGTGCATTTTTCCTCCTATTTGTGCCTCAGCACATGAACCCTTTGTTCCTATGTTAAGAAAAAAAATTTTTTTAACTAAAAAATATATGTTGGCCAACATCATTGAATTTTGCTCAATGTCATTGATTTCAAAGATTCTATCTATGCTCTGATCAACACTATTCATATCTGAAGTGGTCTTCATATTATTTAATAAGACTTCTCCTACTCCATTTGGGATCTCCTTGGTCTAAACACTGTCATGCATCAAAAGCTTGTTCCATTTATCAATTTATCTTGTGGTGAAACTCAGATTCAGAAATGCTATTCTCAAATCATAGCTGATTGCCAAAAAGTCAAAGTTACTGCCTAAACTGTTTCAGAGCTTTAAGATGCTAAGAATAGGATGCCTGTTGTATTTTGGTAGACTTTAATGATTTCTCTGAAATCAATGTTTCTTTTCTCTTGAGAGGAATAAAATTGAATATTCTCATAGATAGTGGGGTAGTCCATGTGTGGTATGATTCTTTCACTAAAATAAACCTAATTGAGTCTATACTAACAATTTCTGACTCCCTTTCACCTATATACAGCATCTTAGAGATAATAGCTGTCTAAATGAACACCAAATCTTGCCCAGAGGAATGGGCATTGCTCTCCATGCATTGCTCTCCATGCATTGCTCTCCCTGTATATATGACATTTCTCTTGGCTTTTCTAGTCACGCACATCTGCTGGGTGTCATGGCTAGTAAAGATGAAAACAGCACTTACTGAACACAATGAAAATCAAAAGTAGCCTTGGGACATTTTCCATGTAGAACCCTTGTTCTGGGTTAAAGACAAAGGAACAGAACCTTAAGAGATGCTCCTACCTAAGAAAACCAGATGCTAATAACAACCACTGACTTATGTATGGCCCCTTATGTTTATATAGAGGATATTCACTGGTGCCATTTTATTTTAGCTTTACCATCAGGGGAGGTAAAACAGCAGGCAATTTTGGTTGCCTCCTTAGCATCTGCTTGGCTGTGTACCCTTCCCAGCACCTCCTGTTTCTCTGGGGGAAGTTACATGGATCCCAAGTCGTTGCCTCCTTTCTCTGCTCTAGGGTAAAACCAGTGAATCAATCTAAACTAGTCAGCATATATCATTTCTCTTGTTACAGTGACTGGTAACAGCATGAACACAAAAACTCATGCCAAAAGTTTCTAAGCATCACAGGATGAAAGTACTGCCTCTTTCATATCAAATGCAAACAGCAAAATATCTACTCTGGAGGCCACTGAAACCCATCCTGACACCATGCAGGAGATTAACCACAGAATGAAGCTGGTACACTGGAAGTCCAGGTAGAACGACAAAGAGAAGGCAGATGTTTGGAATGTGATAAACGTGCAGGAATTAAGTGTCATGTGAAACTAAACCCTCCTCTGAAAGTTGTTCTTGTATAAATCAATAACATCTTTTTATTGCTTCAGTTTTAATTTAGTATTTGGTTACTCAACTGAAAGCAACTTAATAAAGAAGGTTGTCTTTGATGAACTCCCTAAGAAAAAGTTCTTAAAACAAGGACTTGAGTATAGGTAGTCTATTTATTACAAAATTCTAAGTAAGATGATGAGAGGATAGTGGAGAGAGAAAGTCAAGTAAGGATTTTCTGGGACCTGAGAGAAAATGAGTATTATTTGTGGAACAATAAATATAAATGCAGATTTATAGTATTCAGTCTTTTAAGAATGTTTGAGTATCAACCTTGGGTCAGATACCATGTAGTCATTAAAATGGTGGTGGTTTAGTCGCTCAGTTATGTCCAACCCTTGCAACCCCATGAACTGTAACCTGCCAGTCTCCTCTGTCCATGGGATTTTCCAGGCAAGAATACTGGAGTGGGTGGCCATTTCCTTCTTCAGGGGATCTTCCCGATCCAGGAAATGAAGCCAGGTCTCCTGCATTGCAGATGGTCTCCTTCATCGCAGGCAGATTCTTTACAGACTGAGTCACCAGGAAAATCCCAGTCATTAAAATCTCTCTCTCTCTCTTTAGTCGTTAAGTGGTGTCCAACTCTTGTGACCCCACGGACTGTAGCCTGCCAGACTCTACTGTTCATGGGATTCTCCAGGCAGGAATACTGGAGTGGGTTGCCATTTCCTTCTCCAAGTCATTAAAATAGCAGTCAGTAATAACAAATGGGGATAAAAAATAGCCTCCAAAAAGTCAATGGCAAAAAGAATTCTATGTTACTAAATAAAGTTCTAGAGTTTCTTTCTGCAATAGAACAAAGGTAATACAGGTAGAAGTCAGGAAAGAAAAATGAAAAATCCAATTCTAATTTCCATCTTAGTTTTTCCCAAATGTTAAAGCTGGCTAGACACTTGTCTAAGAGATTATTTTTTTTAAATTACATGAATCTGTGCATATATACATATGTGCCTGAATATAAACACACAACAATAATGTGAAAATGTCCTACCATAGCACCCTCTAAGGAAACAGCATAACCTAGTGGAAAGACCAATGATTTGGGAGTGAGGTGGATCTGAGAGTGAAACTCACCAGAGCCTTTCTCTAACTGAGAGCCAACACCTCTCTAAACTGGAGTGTTCCCATTTTTTGAGTAATTTGTTATAAATGGAAACTTGTCAGCTAGTGTTGATGTATTTATAGTGTCTGATTGAGGTACTTAGTTAAGTTCAGTTCAGTCGCTCAGTCAGGTCCGACTCTTTGCGACCCCATGAATTGTAGCACGCTAGGCCTCCCTGTCCATCACCAACTCCCGGAGTTCATCCAAACTCGTGTCCATTGAGTCAGTGATGCCATCCAGCCATCTCATCCTCTGTCATCCCCTTCTCCTCTTGCCCCCAATCCCTCCCAGCATCAGAGTCTTCTCCAATGAGTCAACTCTTCGCATGAGGTGGCCAAAGTACTGGAGTTTCAGCTTTAGCATCAGTCCTTCTATTGAACACCCAGGACTGATCTCCTCCAGAATGGACTGGTTGGATCTCCTTGCAGTCCAAGGGACTCTCAAGAGTTGTCTCCAACACCACAGTTCAAAAGCACCAATTCTTCAGTGCTCAACTTTCTTCACAGTCCAACTCTCACATCCATATATGACCACTGGAAAAACCATAGCCTTGAATAGATGGATCTTTGTTGGCAAAGCAATGTCTCTGCTTTTGAATATGCTACCTAGGTTGGTCATAACTTTCCTTCCAAGGAGTAAGCGTCTTTTAATTTCATGGCTGCAGTCACCATCTACAGTGATTTTGGAGCCCAGAAAAATATAGTCTGACACTGTTTCCACTGTTTCCCCATCTATTTCACATGAAATGATGGGACCAGAAGCCATGATCTTCGTTTTCTGAATGTTGAGCTTTAAGCCAACTTCTTCACTCTCCTCTTTCACTTTCATCAAGAGGCTTTTTAGTTCCTCTTCACTTTCTGCCATAAGGGTGGTGTATATCTGAGGTTATTGATACTTCTCCCAGCAATCTTGATTTCAGATTGTGCTCTTCCAGCCCAGCGTTTCTCATGATACACTCTGCATATAAGTTAAATAAGCAAGGTGACAATATATAGCCTTGACGTACTCCTTTTCCTATTTAGAACCAGTCTGTTGTTCCATGTCCAGTTCTAACTGTTGCTTACTGACCTGCATATAGGTTTCTCAAGAGGCAGGTCAGGTGGTCTGGCATTCCCATCTCTTTCAGAATTTTCCAGTTTATTGTGATCCACACAAAGGCTTTGGCATAGTCAATAAAGCAGAAATAGATATTTTTCTGGAACTCTCTTGCTTTTTCCATGATTCAGCGGATGTTGGCAATTTGATCTCTGGTTCCTCTGCCTTTTCTAAAACTATCTTGAACATCTGGATGTTCATGATTCATATATTGCTAAAGCCTGGCTTGGAGAATTTTAAGCATTACTTTACTAGCATGTGAGATGAGTGCAATCGTGTGGTAGTTTGAGCATTCTTTGGCATTGCCTTTCTTTGGGATTGGAATGAAAACTGACCTTTTCCAGTCCTGTGGCCACTGCTGGGTTTTCCAAATTTGCTGGCATATTGAGTGCAGCACTTTCACAGCATCATCTTTCAGGATTTGAAATAGCTCAACTGAACTCCATTACTTCCACTAGCTTTGCTCGTAGTGATGCTTTCTAAGGCCCACTTGACTTCACATTCCAGGATGTCTGGCTCTAGGTGAGTGATCACACCATCATGATTATCTTGGTCATGAAGATCTTTTTTGTACAGTTCTTCTGTGTATTCTTGCCACCTCTTCTGAATATCTTCTGCTTTTGTTAGGTCCCTACCATTTCTGCCCTTTACCGAGTCCATCTTTACATGAAATGTTCCCTTGGTATCTCTAATTTTCTTGAAGAGATCTCTAGTCTTTCCCAGTCTGTTGTTTTCCTCTATTTCTTTGCATTGATCACCGAGGAAGGCTTTCTTATCTCTCCTTGCTATTCTTTGGAACTCTGCATTCATATGCTTATATCTTTCCTTTTCTCCTTTGGTTTTCACTTCTCTTCTTTTCACAGCTATTTGTAATTTGTATTGAGGTACTTAAATACAGGAATAATATTTATTAAGTGGACTCCCTTGTGGCTCAGCAGGAAAGAATCCACCTGCCAATATGGGAGACCCTGGGTCAGGAAGATCCCTTGGAGAAGGAGATAGCAACCCATTCTAGTATTCTTGCCTGGGAAATCCCATGGACTGGAGAGACTGGAGGGCTACATTTCATGGAGTTGCAAAGAGTCGAACAGAACTTAGTGGTTAAACAAGCAACAGCAACAATAAAAAATAGGTACTTTAGAAATAATTTAAAATAAGAGTTTTGAAAAACCATTTCCTTGACAAATATAACTTATTTTGTCCAAATCATAAAGTGAATTGTAGTTTTTTAAACATTATCAGTTCTCAAATGAGTATACATAATTAATGACCACCAAAAAGATTTTTAAAATAATCTAATAAGTGATTCTCCCTGGGACCCAAAAATTAATTTAAAAAGTAACTGGTTCTTGGACTAAATTCATTTAAGTGTAGAAACTGTTTTTGTATTTTAACAGCCCTCACTTTGCTTTAATCAAATAAATGTTTAAAAGTGAAGGACTTAGAAAGCTTACTCTTCTGAGCTAAAAAATAAAGCTGTTATACTTTTTGAATCCCTGAAATCAAAGACTGAAGCTTACATTTTGCAAAATCATAGATACTGAGACAAAATCATCTATATATCTATCATTCTATTGGTATCTCAAACTGCTAATTCTTAGAAATCAGATAGTTGTACAGGAAAAAACATTGTCTAAGAATGGATTTAAACGATCTAATTTTCCCCTTTGTGTTGGTGATACAGTCATGAGATGAGTCTCGCTGTAATTCTTCATGTATTATCATCTTGTGACATTTTTGTTGCATTATCTTTTCTTGTTAATGTTTGTGTTAAAATCTATCTTTATGTGCTGACATCTTTTCTCTCCAGTAAGAGTACACGATTCTTGGTAACAAGGGCTGTGTCTTTACACTGTTCCTGTTTTAGCCCCTGAGGTCACGTAGCAGATATTCTTTATGCACAGCAGGGGTGCAGTGTATAATTTATTTAGTGTTTGGCAGATTATTTCTCTCGTCTCTACACTCATCTCCGTTTCTTCATGCTGATTTGTTTCCGCTCTGTAACCCCTGTCCTCAAATTTGACCTCTTCATCATGGTCTGTGTTTCATCAAATTCCCTCCTCATTTTAAATCAAATCTTCTGCTTACTTTCCACTTACACTACTGACTGCAAATGTCTATCAGGTGTACTTATACCTAGATTATTTATGCTGGAGCTGTAATGCATTTCACAATACCATATGCATCAAAGATGCTTCCCAGAGCAAAACTCTTTTTTATTACACCTACTCAATTTTGCAAGCCCATAACTCCTCCCAGTTGTCATTTCCGCAATAGTGCCAGGGAAGACACTGATTGTGTGAACATTTTCCAGGATGCCTGTCTAGTCCATTTTTTTTAGTTAATCAGTTTATTTTTCTGCTAGTCCCTGGTAATCATCACTCACTCCACATTCTTCAGTATTTGAGAATTTATACAGGCTCTTCCTCTTTTAATTTCAATTCATTTCAGACATGAGTTTCTCTTCATGGACATTTTAATAAACTGCTCCATGTGCCATGGAAATGTTTTGAAACATAAGCAGAAAGCATCATTCACATTAATAGAATGTAGGAATGACTGCTAATTTATCTGCACCTAAGTAGTAGTTTACAAAGGTAAACTGTAGCTAACCTGTTACAATTACTTTACCTGTTGGGTTATACTAACCTGTCATTGCAATAACTAGTAACAATGTAACTTTCAGCAAATCCTGGGTCCTCAAGAGACCTTGGTTTCCCTGTATATATGTAAAGAAAGGGGTACCTGACATTCTTATTAATAGGTACTACCTAAACAGTGTCAGTTGCATGATGTAAAACATATTTAGCTTTTTTTTCCCCAATGACAAAGTGTTTACAAAATGATTCAGTGGTGACGGAAGAGACTCTAAAAAATTCTTGCTCGAAGAATTAGAACATAGAGCAAAGGGATAGTTTTTGGTGGGTGCTCTTCCTAATTTTTGAGAGCTTAATTTCAAAGGAAGTATCTCAAGCCAAGGGTTAGGACATATCTACTCCTGAGACAGCTGTAAGAGTGGTGGTAAAAGCTGATAGAGAGGGCTTGCTCCTAAGATTCAGCTGCCAAAGCCAAATCTTTGTACCCATGTACGCTGGACCATGAATAGAATACCTCCCAGGACAAATACTTTTTTAAAAAATTTTATTTTGCTTAACTTTACAATATTGTGTTGCTTTTGCCATGCATCAAGATGAATCCGCCACAAGTATACATGTGTTCCCCATCCTGAACCCTCCTCCCTCCTCCCTCCCATACCATCCCTCTGGGTCGCAGGACAAATACTTAAAGAAGGGACTGAACATCTGTTTTCATACTATTGACAGGTGCCATGCACACTTGATTAAAAAGTAAGTCAAGATTGTCTTTAAAGTATTTTCAAATCTAAAAATTGCAGTGAATTCCAGAAATGTAGGTATGTTCATACATGAGGTACTTAAAATGATTTTTGTCCATAAAAATTGGGGATATATTTTCATTCAATGAGTCCCTCTCCTTCCATAAACTCTACCTGCTGGAATGTATTTATAGTCATCCTAAGAAGCTATCCCAAATAGAGGGGTTTAAGGACTAATCAGATTTGGTAGGCACTATCTGCTTTCCTGTGGTCATGTATGGATGTGAGAGTTGGACTGTGAAGAAGGCTGAGTGCTGAAGAATTGATGCTTTTGAACTGTGGTGTTGGAGAAGACTCTTGAGAGTCCCTTGGACTGCAAGGAGATCCAACCAGTCCACTCTGAAGGAGATCAGCCCTGGGATTTCTTTGGAAGGAATGATGCGAAAGCTGAAACTCCAGTGCTTTGGCGACCTCATCCGAAGAGTTGACTCATTGGAAAAGACTCTGATGCTAGGAGGGACTGGGGGCAGGAGGAGAAGGGGACAACAGAGGATGAGATGGCTGAATGGCATCACAGACTCGATGGACGTGAGTCTGAGTGAACTCCGGGAGTTGGTGATGGACAGGGAGGCCTGGCATGCTGTGATTCATGGGGTCGCAAAGAGTCAGACATGACTGAGCGACTGATCTAATCTGATCTGATCTGACCTGCTTTCCTGTTCTTACCAAGAGCAGGGATAAAATCAGACCTAAATGAACTGATTCAGAATTAAAAACTTTATAAATTTATAATATAAACAATGACACCTTGCTGGTGACTTATGTGACTTATTTAACCACGGTATTTCTCCAAAGTGCATTAGTGAACTCACCTGGCTTTTGGGGGAATGCTGTTAACCAAAGAGGCTGGTTGGAGATTTCTATTTTGATGCATCTTTATTAAACAAGCTTGAATTTAGACGTATCTAGAGAGTGCCACCTTGTGGACAAAACGCAGTAGAGGTAGGTGGAGGAAAGTTCATTTATAGGACATGGAAATCCATATTTGTTTGCTTATTCTCATTATATGAGCCTTGACAATCCAAATATTTCTTCAGTCATATCCAGAGATCAGAATCTAAGAGAAAGTGATACAGACTGACCTAAAATTACAGAGAAACCATTTCCCTCTAGATTTAATATTATTATGTAAGAAAAAAATATAGTGTATTATGTAAAAGAAGAAACACATGTGTCTATATTTATATAAAATATCACTTTGGTGGCATTCATAAACTACAAAGAAACAAAATCAGCAAGTCTTATTTAAATATAAATATTAGATTTACTTTCTACCTTGACATTTTGGTTAGTCAGCCCACCAGTCCTCCCTCAATCTCATGTAATTACATGGATTCCAAATCTCAACAGGAACCATTGAATTCTTTCCACTGAGGAAAAATATGGTTAAGGAAAAGATACAGCACTGCATCAGGTTTCCACTGGTGACAACGTCTCCTTCAAACATCATTTTAACCCTATGTAGTTTAAAGAGCTAAAAGAAACTCATCTCGATTCTGGGGAATACTTGCTTGATCCAGGTTTTTATAATATGAGAACACTATACTATTGTTCATTTATTTAGTGTTACTTAGTGTTCATATTTGGAGAAGGCAATGGCACCCCACTCCAGTACTTTTGCCTGGAAAATCCCACGGACAGAGGAGCCTGGTGGGCTGCAGTCCATGGGGTCGCTAGAGTCAGACACGACTGAGCGACATCACTTTCACTTTTCACTTTCATGCATTGGAGAAGGAAATGGCAACCCACTGCAGTGTTCTTGCCTGGAGAATCCAGGGACGGGGGAGCCTGGTGGGCTGCCGTCTATGGGGTCGCACAGAGTTGGACACGACTGAAGCGACTTAGCAGCAGCAGCAGCAGCAGCAGTAGTGTTCATATTGTACTAGTGTACATTTAATCTAGAATGATAAGCTGGAAAGAAATAAAACCAAATCCTTCCAAATAAATATTAGCATTACTGTTGATATAGGTACCAGTTTATATTTGACTCCTTTGCATATCTTAAGATCACCTCTTAATATATAATGACTTTGACCTCTCCAGAAGAAAGAGGATTTGGATGCACAGACTTTCTAGTAATAATTATAAAGAAATCGATGTCTTCTTGGTTTACCAACTACTTTATGAATTCTGACTTAAAGGATCATGAATAATCTGAAATAGCTGAACTATATTTCAATCCCTGACAAAAATATCAGAAAATGTATTCGGCTAACTTGTCTTGTAAAAAATTACTGTCTTAGTTCTTTGTCTTTGAAATGTCCATACTTGGGTCTGTTCCTGCTTAGATACCCTAACACTGAACATCCGTGTCTCTACTGGCCGAGTCCCAGAGGTCCATGTCACAGGAAAAGAGCCAGAGAAGGTACTTTTGCTGGAAAACACTTGCAAAGCCCTTGCTTGTTCCCCATTGTTTCTTCCCATCTCTTCCATGAAGTCACCCTTGACTTCACCCCTCATCCGTCTCTGTCCCCTTGCTGTGCTGTGCTTAGTCACTCAGTCATGTCTGACACTTTGCCTCCCCGTGAACTGTAGCCTGCCAGGCTCCTCTGCCCATGGGGATTCCCCAGGCAAGCATACTGGAGTGGGTTGCCATGCCCTCTTCCAGGGCATCTTCCCAACCCAGGGATCGAACCTAGGTCTCCTGCATTGCAGGTGGGTTCTTTGCTGTCTGAGTTACCAGGGAAGCCCAAGGATACTGGAGTGGATAATCTATCCCTTCTCCAGGCGATCTTCCCAACCCAGGAATTGAACTGGGGTTTCCGGCATTGCAGGCAGATTCTTAACCAGCTGAGCTACCAGGGAAGACCCCTCCATGCCCTTAAATATCTAAATCTTCACCACACAATTAAACCCTTAATTATATAAAGTCGTGTTTCATTCTCTGTTTTACAAGTGTTTATCCTGATCCCTCACTATATGATGAGAAACTTGGGAATGGGGAAGATACATATATATATGTTTTTTAAGTCCTGTACAGCATCCATCATGGGACTGAACACAGACGGCCCTCCATAAATATTTTAAAATAAAATGAATTTGCAGTGTGGCAGGGTGTTGGCCTTGTCCTATTTAATATGTGGAGAAATGACTTCAAAGATCTGAAGAAATGCTTTTCACAGATGTCTCTCAGTTAGGAATAAGAGCTCATAGTCCAGTGGGGGAGACAGATATGGATTCAATTAAATTACCATGTACAGTCAAATATTAGAGAGATGAAGAAACACTGGGGGAAAACTTAGAAGAACTGCCTGCCTGGTCTGTGTTCAGTAAATAGTTAGAGGGGATATTTGAGTTTGGAGAGATGAACAATTTGAACATAGGTGGCATACACAAAGCAACAGAATAGGGAATGATCCAGAATTATTTGAAGACTAGTATATCCAGAATACAGCAATATAAGTAAGTAGGTGGGCTTTGAAATATGCTACTGCAAGTGAGGGAAATTAAACATATTGTAAAGAACCTTATTCATGTTACAAAATAGCTAGAAATCAACCCCTGGGTTCTGTCAATTCTGTCTTTTTTCTCCTTTCTATTTCTTACACCGCCACTCTATTAATGAAATTCCTCTTTCTGTCTTGAATGGAATAGTGAAGGACCACTTGATTAGTCTCTTCATCCCCAGATTTTTTTCTATAGAAATCAAGCTTCCACTCAATTGAATAATTTCAAGCCATTGTGGTTTTCTAGTCCCTACTAAATTGAGAATAACCTCTCTGGCAATAAGTGTTCTCTGCAATAGGACAATGACCTAAGTACCTGCATCATCTACACTACACCTTATGAGACAGTCAAATCCAATTTCCCGTGGCTTCCAGAGATATTTCCGATTTGGAAAATGAATCACGCTTTCCAGTTACTCAAACTTTTCATTTTGCTTCAAGTGGCTTCCTATCTGCTTACCAAATTCGATCTCCTTCAAGTCCCACCTTGAGTGATAAATCCTACATGAATTATCCTCAGAAACCCACTATATCATGACTTCTACCTCCTTTGAATCTCACAAGACTTCATTTCTAAGTATGACAAGCTGACATACATCTTCTATCTTCGATTCAGTTCAGTCACTCAGTTGTGTCCGACTGTTTGCGACCCCATGAATCGCAGCACGCCAGGCCTCCCTGTCCATCACCAACTCTCGTAGTTCAATCAGACTCACATCCATTGAGTCAGTGATGCCATCCAGCCATCTCATTCTCTGTCGTCCCCTTCTCCTCCTGCCCCCAATCCCTCCCAGCATCAAAGTCTTTTCCAATGAGTCAACTCTTCACATGAGGTGGCCAAAGTACTGGAGTTTCAGCTTTAGCATCATTCCTTCCAAAGAAATCCCAGGGCTCATCTCCTTTCGAATGGACTGGTTGGATCTCCTTGCAGTCCAAGGGACTCTCAAGAGTCTTCTCCAACACCACAGTTCAAAAGCATCAATTCTTCAGCACTCAGCCTTCTTCACAGTCCAACTCTCACATCCATACATGACCACAGGAAAAACCATAGCCTTGACTAGATGGACCTTTGTTGACAAAGTAATGTCTCTGCTTTTGAATATGCTATCTAGGTTGGTCATAACTTTCCTTCCAAGGAGTAAGCGTCTTTTGATTTCATGTCTGCAGTCACCATCTACAGTGATTTTGGAGCCCAGAAAAATAAAGTCTGACACTGTTTCCCCATCTATTTCCCATGAAGTGATGGGACCGGATACCATGATCTTTTTCTGAATGTTGAGCTTTAAGCCAACTTTTTCACTCTCCACTTTCCCTTTCATCAAGAGGCTTTTTAGTTCCTCTTCACTTTCTGCCATAAGGGTGGTGTCATCTGCTTATCTGAGATTATTGATATTTCTCCCAGCAATCTTGATTCCAGCTTGTGCTTCTTCCAGTCCAGCGTTTCTCATGATGTACTCTGCATATAAGTTAAATAAACAGGGTGACAATATACAGCCTTGACATACCCCTTTTCCTATTTGGAACCAATCTGTTGTTCCATGTCCAGTTCTAACTGTTGCTTCCTGACCTGCATACAAATTTCTCAAGAGGCAGATCAGGTGGTCTGGTATTCCCATCTCTTTCAGAATTTTCCACAGTTTATTGTGATCCACACAGTCAAAGGCTTTGGCATAGTCTTTTGTCCTGCATAATAGTTACTTGTGTTCTTGTCCTCACATGATCACCATATCTATCTCACTGTGTCTTCTCTTGAAGGAAAAGATGTGGATTACAGTCGTTTTTGCCGACGGGAAAGCAGTTGGCAACGTACCTTGTTGACACCAGTTTTTAGCACTGTACAATTTTGTTTGCTTGTTTTTGCTCTTGGTCATGGTGCAGTGTGTACTGTGCTGATGCTAAGGATATACCGCAGGATCTGACACTATATCCTCCACAGAGCCCACAGTCCAGAGAGAGATTGTCACATGTACACATAAAAAAATAAGGTGAAAAAATGAACTAAGGACACTGTTAGAATTGCTCAGTGAGAGTTCATTATGGAAGTAGCAAGATTCTACCATCCAAATGGAAATAATGCGGGCTGGTATAGGCCCTGAACCTTATCTCACAGGTCCAGTCAGTGGATTACATGTGAAGGCATACACTTGACAAAAGGGATGAGGGCCACCTTATAAGTCCAGGGCTGGGTGGGTCGAGTGACAATACTTTCCAGTATCCATAGGCTGGAAAAAGGGTCAATGGAATCCCCTTTCATAAGAGAGTAGTAACTGATTTTCTTTATGTTTATAAAGAAGTACATACTTCTTGTAGAAAGTTTGGATAGCAGAGAAATGTATCAACACAGAATTTTAAATCATTGTAATTGTATTATTTGAGATTATACTACATGATGTTATCTGAATCCTGTCTTTCCAGCTAATGATACATTGGAAAGATTTCTCCATCTCATTAAACAGTCTTTTAAAATAACAGCTGTATCATACTATATACTCTATGCACCGTAACTTATTTAACCAATTGAGTGGGACCACTTTTGAATATTTCTGGGTGTGTAACAAGGGGTAAACAATCAGTTGCATTTTCTAAATTGTGTTAAATGGAAAGCAGTCATTAGGGGACCGTGGCTGCTTAGTCCCATTTCAAATTCACCCCAAGGTGACTTAGTACTAATGGAGAATTTTGTACTTATTTTTTTTATCTTGTATTCTGGAAACACCACCAAAGGAAGCATATAATGAATGGGTTGATGTGGTGTGCAGTGAAATAACTGTTAGTTCCATTCTTCTGTAGTGAAATAACTTTCACTTTCAAAGGCAAACAGGTAAAGCAAAGACTTCCTGGACAAGAGAGAGAAGATATATTTCCATATTAATCACCAGGTGCTTTGCCAAGATGGACCAGAAATAGGAACACAAAGGAGCATTTGTCAAGGAAGCAACTGGAAAAGAGAAAATTTATCTTAATGACATTAATCTTCTTCCTCTAAGTTTTTATTTACCAGGAAAAAATGCAAGAGGTATGACATGAGTTTTGAGTTACCCATCTATGGGGTTTATGCCACAAGCATTTTATTTTATCTCCATAAATGAGAATAATAATGCTTCTTATTTATAAAGTACAACAGATAATACCCACTTTGAATAATCAATGTGAGGCTTGTAAGCTAATGATAACAAAAATATTATCCTTGAATATGATGAGGGAACCGTAATAATATACTTCTACAGAAACTGCCAGGAGAAGATTTTTGGGGGGAATAAAATGTTAATTCTATTTGCCTGAAGAAGCCAAGGAAATATATTTTTAGGAGGAAGAGGGGAAAGAAAAGTTAAAATAGATGCAACCTCAAATTTATCCTAACAATGGATTTTATGATTCCTTTAAAGTCCTAAGGTATAATTCTATATGTCAGATAACTATGTATAGACATAGATATATTAATGATATATATCGCTATGACCATATGTACAGACATAAAATTAAGTACCTAACCACACAGGGAAAAATGTATTAAAGTGTTTGATATACATTATATCACTCAATTTAGTGACCCAAGGAATCTATTATATCTCTCATTCTCTGATTTAAAAAAAAAAAAATGTCTTCAATTAGCTACTGATCTTACACTCAGTGTAACTAAAGATAAAGACCATATCATCCTCATAGTAACTGCTACTTGATACAATATTTACCTATGTGTGGTATCACAATTTAATTCACATTTAGATCTACTTATTGTTTGCATTATGCATTCAGTTCAGTTCAGTCGCTCAATTGTGTCCAATTCTTTGCAACCATGGACTGCAGCACAAAAGGCCTCCCTGTCCATCACCAACTCCCGGAGTTTACTCAAACTCGTGTCCATTGACTCAGTGATGCCATCCAACCATCTCATCCTCTGTCGTCCCCTTCTCCTCCTGGCCCCAATCCCTCCCAGCATCAGGGTCTTTTCAAATGAGTTAGCTCTTTGCATCAGGTAGCCAAAGGATTGCAGTTTCAGTTTCAACATCAGTCCTTCCAATGAATATTCAGGACTGAATTCCTTTAGGATGGACTGGTTGGATATCCTTGCAGTCCAAGGGACTCTCAAGAGTCTTCACCAATACCACAGCTCAAAAGCATTAATTCTTTGGTGCTCAGCCTTCTTCACAGTCCAACTCTCACATCCATACATGACTACTGGAAAAACCATAGCCTTGATTAGATGGACATTTGTTGGCAAAGTAATGTCTCTGCTTTTGAATATGCTATCTAGGTTGGTCATAACTTTCCTTCCAAGGAGTAAGTGTCTTTTAATTTCATGGCTGCAGTCACCATCTGCAGTGATTTTGGAGCCCAGAAAAATAAAGTCTGACACTGTTTCCACTGTTTCCCCATCTATTTCACATGAAGTGATGGGACCAGATGGCATGATCTTCGTTTTCTGAATGTTGAGCTTTAAGCCAACTTTTTCACTCTCCTCTTCCACTTTCATCAAGAGGCTCTTTAGTTCTTCACTTTCTGCCATAAGGGTGGTGTCATCTGCATATCTGAGGTTATTGATATTTCTCTCAGCAATCTTTATTGCAGCTTGTGCTTCCTCCAGTCCAGCATTTCTCATGATGTATTCTACATATAAGTTAAATAAGCAGGGTGACCATATACAGCCTTGACATACTCCTTTTCTTATTTGGAACCAGTCTATTGTTCCATGTCCAGTTCTAACTGTTGCTTCCTGACCTGCATATAGGTTTCTCAAGAGGCAGGTCAGGTGGTCTGGTATTCCCATCCCTGTAAGAAATTTCCACAGTTTTTTAGTGATCCACAGAGTCAAAGGCTTTGGCATAGTCAATAGCAGAAATAGATATTTTTCTGAAACTCTCTTGCTTTTTGATGATCCAGAGATTATTCGCAATTTAATCTCTGGTTCCTCTGCCTTTTCTAAAACAGCTTGAACATCTGGGAATTCACGGTTCCCGTATTGCTGAAGCCTGGCTTGGAGAATTTTAAGCCTCACTTTACTAGCGTGTGAGATGAGTGCAATTGTGTGGTAGTTTGAGCATTCTTTGGCATTTCCTTTCTTTTGAATAGAAATGAAAACTGATCTTTTCCAGTCCTGTGGCCACTGCTGATTTTCCCAAATTAGCTGACATATTGGGTGTAGCACTTTCATAGCATCATTTTTTAGAGTTTGAAATAGCTCAACTGGAGTTCCATCACCTCCACAAGCTTTGTTTGTAGTGCTTCTTTCTATGCCCACTTGATTTCACATTCCAGGATGTCTGGCTCTAGGTGAGTGCGAGATCACACCATCATGATTATCTGGGTCATGAAGATCTTTTTTGTACAGTTCTTCTGTGTATTCTTGCCACCTCTTCTTAATATCTTCTGCTTCTGTTAGGTTCATACCATTTCTGTACTTTATTGAGCCCATCTTTGCATGAAATGTAGCCTTGTATCCCTGATTTTCTTGAAGAGATATCTAGTCTTTCCTATTCTGTTGTTTTCCTCTATTTCTTTGCATTGTTTGCTAAGGAAGGCTCTCTTATCTCTGCTTGCTATTCTTTGGAACTCTGCATTCAAATGGGTATATCTTTTCCTTTTCTCCTTTGCTTTTTGCTTCTCTTCTTTTCACAGCTATTTGTAAGGCATCCTCAGACAGCCATTTCACTTGTTTGCATTTCTTTTTCTTGGAGATGGTCTTGATTCCTGTCTCCTGTACAATGTCCCGCACCTCCGTCCATAGTTCATCAGTCACTCTGTCTATCAGATCTAGTCCCTTAAATCTATTTCTTACTTCCACTGTATAATTGTTAGGGATTTGATATAGGTCATACCTGAATGGTCTAGTGGTTTTCCCCACTTTCTTCAGTTTAAGTCTGATTTTGGCAATAAGGAGTTCATGATCTGAGCCACAGTCAGCTCCCAGTCTTATTTTTGCTGGCTGTATAGAGCTTCTCCATCTTTGGCTGCAAAGAATATAATGAGTCTGATTTCAGTGTTGGCCATCTAGTGATTTCTATGTGTAGAATCTTCTCTTGTGCTGTTGGAAGAGGGTGTTTGCTATGACCAGTGTGTTCTCTTGGCAGAACTCTATTAGTCTTTGCCCTGTTTCATTCTGTACTTCAAGGCCAAATGTGCCTGTTACTCTAGGTGTTGCTTGACTTCCTACTTTTGCATTCCAGTACCCTATATTGAAAAGTACATCTTTTTGGGGTGTTAATTCTAGAAGGTCTTGTAGATCTTCATAGAACTGTTTAACTTCAGCTTCTTCAGCTTACTGGTAGGGCATAGACTTGGATTACCTTGATATTGAATGGTTTGCCTTGGAAATGAACAGAGATCATTCTGTTGTTTTTGAGAATGCATCCAAGTACTTCATTTCAGACTCTTTTGTTGACTATGATGGCTACTCCATTTCTTCTAATGGATTCTTTCCCACAGTAGTAGATATAATGGTCATCTGAGTTAAATTCACCCATTCCAGTCCATTTTAATTCGTTCATTCCTAAAATGTCAACGTTCACTCTTGCTATCTCCTGCCTGATCACTTCCAATTTGCCTTGATTCATGGACCTAACATTCCAGGTTCCTGTGCATAATTGCTCTTTATAGCATTGGACCTTGCTTCCATCATCAGTCACATCCACAACTGGGTTTTGTTTTTGCTTTAGCTCTGTCTCTTCATTCTTTCTGGAGTTATTTCTCCACTGATCTCAAGTAGCATGTTGGGCACCTACCGACCTGGGGAGTTCATCTTTCAGTGTCCTATCTTTTTGCCTTTTCATACTATTCCTGGGGTACTCAGGAATACTGAAGTGGTTTGCCATTCCCTTCTCCAGTGGCCCACGTTTTGTTCACTGGAAATGATGGGTCATTTCCACCATGACCCATCTGTCTTGGGTGGCCCTACATGGCATGGCTCATAGTTTCATTGAGTTAGACAAGGCTGTGGTCCATGTGATTAGATTGGCTAGTTTTCTATGATTGTGGTTTTCAGTCTGTCTGCCCTCTGATGGAGAAGGACAAGAGGCTTATGAAATCTTCCTGATGGGATAGACTGACTGAGGGGGATACTGGGTCTTATTCTGATGGGCAGGGTCATTCTCAGTAAATCTTTAATCCAATTTTCTGTTGATCTGTGGAGCTGTGTTCCTTCCCTGCTATTTACCTGAGCATTATGCATAAAGCTAAGCAACTGATATGTTACCTTTTTTAAAACTCTGTGTTGCCCCTAAGACTCAAGTCTAGGGGATATTTCTTATTGGGTTGTTTTTTGTTTGATTGTTTTTCTTTTGGGGGTTATATTGCTCTTCCCTATCCCATGAGGTTCTCGTGGGACTGACGATCAAAGCAGTTGCTCCCCTTGATACAAGGACAGACACGAGACCCAAACCAACACATGATTTTCTCTCTCTGAAATTTGAACAACATATACAGAAAAATGGAAGGCCAAGTCATCTGTTCAGAAATACCGGCTCTGCTATAGTTCTTGCTCCACTTAATGATGTGTGGTTGCTTCATTTTTCCTTTGATTCCATCAGCTACAGTAAATATATCTCCTACCACCTCTGTAGGCCACATTTTAGGAATCAGTGAATTAAAATGGGTTGGAATGGGTGAATTTCACTCAGATGACCATTATATCTACTACTGTGGGCAAGAATCCCTTAGAAGAAATGGAGTAGCCATCATAGTCAACAAGAGTCTGAAAAAATAAAATTATTTTTCAAACATACGTTAGTCACTTGTATTCTGTTTTTTACATTAAAATTACTGCCCTTCAATTCACTGATGAGGCTACTGAGATTCAGAGACCAGGATACTGAGATGTGGAGAGAAAAAACACAGAAACTCAACCAACTAGCAATTATGATTTAAACACACCCAGAGAGCCTCCCTGGAGATTTCTGCTTCTTGGACTGAACTTGCAGTGAGGAACAGTCTATTAAGGATCTGCAGAAACCCTCAGAGGCAAATTTTCCCTCCAAGCCTTTGTCTTGTAAATAGTGCTTTGCTTCCTGTTTGAAACTCCTTCCTTTCCATGCTATACTGATCCCTGGTGAAAGAGACTGTGCTTCCATGTCTTTGCCTTTTCAGATCAGATCAGCACTCAGTCCTGTCCGACTCTTTGCGACCCCATGAATCGCAGCATGCCAGGCCTCCCTGTCCATCACCAACTCCCGGAGTTCACTCAGACTCACTTTGCCTTTTGTGTATGTATATTTCAAATATGAGGTCTGTCTAATGTCTTCGTAGAGGGCTTGGCCCAGGCTGAAGCTCCCCAAGACACATTAGGAAGCCCTGTTCACAATGCACCATTCTTGCTTAAACAGAGAAGGTGGGCTCACACTTTCTTTCCATCACTCATTTCTCTCTTGGAAATAGCAAACAGCTTATTCTTCCATGACTTCCCAGTATTCTATGTGATTTTCCTTCACAGAACTATTAACTGGAGTCAAAAATAAAGGCAGATGAATTGGACCTGAGGGAATGTCATACAATGAGCTGTGCTCTCAGCCAACCTCATTACTTTAATTACCTACAAAAATATAAATAGTTAGGCAGGGTAGGGATTTCATACCTCAGGCCTACATGACAACAGGGGCTGGGAAAGATGGTTTCAAACTCTCTTGCTTATGGATTTCCCTAAAAGGTTTTGTTGTTGTTGTTTTGCTTTTTTTTTCCAGTTTGTTTTCTGGAAGTAGTCCCACAAACTTTTATAGAGTTAATATAATATGTCCCTGAAAGTGACTGAGAGGCTGGTTTTGGACACCCACAGAATTAGGGCAGGAAGTGGGTCTGAACAGTACAAGTCCTCTATATGCCACTCACTCTTCCATTCAGTGAATAATTACTCTGCAGCTACTTCATGGCAGGCACTATCCTAGGCACCAGGAACACAACAGCAGAAAGACAGTCAAAATCCCTGCTCTCACGATGCTCATGTTCTAGATGGCGTTGGAGGAACAGGAGAAAATAATAAACACATGCACACACTTTATCTAGATGGCTAAAAAGAGAGAAATATGACGATCTGGGGAAAGACCATTCCAGGTAGATAAAACAGAGTATAAAAATGCCCCAAAGTTGGAGCCAGCTTGGCTTGTCCAAGACTGGTCAGTAACGTGGCCTGAGAAGGTAAACTAGTGTCATATTTGATAACTTAAGTCTACGTACTAGCTGTGTGAACACAGAAGAATCACTTCACATATCTTACCTTCTGTTTATACACTGTTATCTGTGGTTAATAATGCTTTCCTTACAAGGTCTGTAAAGTTAAATCGTTGAACATATATTGACAATTTAATGCTCGGCAAGTACAAAGATCAAATAAACAATATTAACTGTCTCTGACTTTGGTGTTATTAATTTGTAATCTCTTCCTTTGTCTTATATAGTGTCTTATAATACAAAGTAAATCATTAGTCTCTAAATATACTATTCCCTTTTGCTGAGTATTATCCCTCTTTCTGAGGGCCATACAAAAACTTTCCTACTATCACCTGTCATCTTTTCTACCAGCCTGCTCTAAATCTCCATCATTCTTGATATCTCTTAAATGACACTCATCTGACCATGCCAATTAATGACATAAATGATAGATGCAACTAAAGATAGTACATGCTACAATTAATAAAATAAAAAGATCCGGCATGCCACAATGAAGATCCCTTGTTCCATAACCAAGACCTAGTATAACAACAACAAAAAATTACTTTGTCTTCACCAACATTTAGATACCTCAGAGTTGACCTCAAGGTTCATCAGGTGAGCAACATCAATTTCATGTAAATAGCAGGATTCTAATAATAGAGAATGCTAGTTACAAAAATATGGGAAAAGCCAAAATACAAACAGTAGGCAACTCATAAATGAGCAAATGGAACAAGTCACCATCACCTTTAGGCTGTGGGGGAAAAGGGAGGAAGTGGAATTGAGGGAGATGGGTGGGCTACAGTCCATGGGGTTACAAGAGTCGGACACAACATAGTGACAAACCACCATCAAGGACTGGGATCTTGAGGGCACAGAAATGATGGGAGGTGGGGCCAAAGAGAGAAAAGATGTCCAGCAAGAGTGGGAGGCAGTCCTGCCAGGAACAGTGTCAATAAATACAGGGAGAGTGACAATTAATACAGTTTCTTCTTTCTCTTCTCTCTAATATAATATCTTGTGCTTGCCATTGGCTAAACCTAGCTGGAGGCCAGAGGGAAAGGGAATCTGGAAAATACAGTCTGCAGAGGTGAATTGTTTATAATGTGCAGTGGAGCAGGGTATGAGTAGGAAATGAACAGCATGGGAACAGACACCAAGGCTGCAGCACCACCACCTGATTACACAGCTGTGGCATTTATTCAGCTTGCATAAACACCCTGGGAGGTGAATAGGTACCTAGGAAACAATTTATCCTCAAAGCAGAGTCAAATACTCATTCTTGCCTAAGGAGAGGGATAATCTGTGAGGACTACCCATTGCTTCATTCATAGCTCAGTGGATAAAGAATCTGCCTGCAATGTAGGAGGCCCAGGTACAATTCCTGGCTGAGAAGACCCCTGGAGAAGGAAATGGCAACCCGTTCCAGTATTCTTGCCTGGAGAATCCCATGGGCCAAGGGGCCTAGCAAGCTATAGTAAATGGGGTTTCAAGAGTTGGACACAACTTAGAGACTAAACCATTACCACCACCCATTGCTACATACTCATCTTTCCCTTCCAGCCTGAGCTTAACCCCAGGATACAGGCTTGGGTCTTAAGAAGCAGGCAGTCTGCTATCCAAACTTGAAAGAGTTGATTAATTAAAATCTGTAATGTATAAGGAGTCCCAAGCAGCACTTCTGTAAGTTAAAATTCCACAGGATGACACAAAGGTACATGTGAGAGACTATTAACATGTTAGCAGAAATGAAAGTGATTTTTGGCATAATAAGTACTAACCACTCTTAGTAAAAGAAATGGTAGTCTTCTATAGATCCCTTAATGCTACAGACCTTGACTGCTAGATATCCCAGTGCGGGTATTATCAGCAACCAAGAAGTTTTATTAGGTTCAAGCTGTAATGCCCACATCATTACATGAACCAGAAAGTGAATGTCAGACTGCCACACTGAACTGAATTAAGGAGGAATAAAATGGTAGAAATATAAAGGGAACTAAAGGAAATCAAACCTGAACATTCATTTTCTTGGGCTCCATAATCACTGCGGACGGTGACTGTAGCCATGAAATTAAAAGACGCTTACTCCTTAGAAAAGCTATGACAAACCTAGACAGAGTATTAAAAAGCAGAGGCATTACTTTGCCAACAAAGGTACATGTAGTCAAAGCTATGGTTTTTCCAATAGTCATGTTATGAATGTGAGAGTTGGACTATGAAGAAAGCTGAGGGCTGAAGAGTTGATGTTTTTGAACCGTGTGTTGGAGAAGACACTTGAGAGTCCCTTGGACTGCAAGGAGATCCAACCAGTCCATCCTAAAGGAAATCAGTCCTGAAAATTCATTAGAAGGACTGATGTTGAAGCTGAACCTCCTAAACTTTGGCCACCTGATACAAAGAGCAAACTCACTGGAAAAGACCCTGGTGCCAGGAAATATTGAGAGCAGGAGAAGAGGGCTATAGAGCATGAGATGGCATCACCGAATCAATGGATATAAGTTTAAGCAAAGTTCCAGGTGATAATGAAGGACAGGGAAGCCTAGTGTGCTGCAGTCCATGGGGTTACAAAGAATCAGACACGACTGAGCAACTGAACAATAAATTACAGAAGCTGATAAGACTACTCATGAGTCTGTAATAATATATATTATTCATATATATGTTAATATTATATGTGATTATATACAAGTGTGAATTTTATATAGATACCTTCTTTTATTTAAGACACTATAATTTCAAATTAACATCCTAATTTCAGAGATGCTAAAGTAGGAAAAAGAAGTGCATCTCAGAGTCATTGAAAAATAGTCCATATCGTTATAGATATAATTAGAATAAATGACTATTAAGGAGTTATTTTTTATCAGGCACTATTCTATGTGTTCTTACCATTCATCTTTACAACAAATTTGGGGAAACAGGGTATGTACTTTGTTCATTTTCATTATATAGATGACAAAATTGAGATTAAGGAACTTGCGTAATGTTACAAAGCTATTAAGTCATGTATACAAGATTCAAACTCCACACTCATGTTCGTATCCATATGTTTATAATGCTTTTGTGTCACACACTTCCTTGAGGACTTCCAAGAGATGTTGGGCTGGGAGACACTTTAAGGAGAGGATAACATTATCCTCTGATAATAGAAGGGAGGAGACATTGATCCTTGGGTTTTTATTTCTACTTTTGTGAATCAATAGATATACCTATCATGTATTAACACACACACACACACACACCCCTCAAACACACAAAATGATGTGCATAAGGAAAGTTGGATTACATGTAAACAATTCATCATGAAGGAAATCAACCCTAAGTATCAGAAGGACTAATGCTGAGGTTTTGGCAATAAGGAGTTCATGATCTGAGCCACAGTCAGCTCCCAGTCTTGTTTTCTCTTGGCAGAACTCTACTAGCCTTTGCTTTGCTTCATTCTGTACTCCACGGCCAAATCTGCCTGTTACTCCAGGTATTTCTTGAATTCCTACTTTTTCATTCCAGTCCTCTACAATGAAAAGAACACCTGGTTTTGGGTGTTGGTTCTAGAAGGTCTTGTACACCTTCTACAAGCATCTACAAAATAAAGCATCTATTTCTGTTTTATTGACTATGCCAAAGCCTTTGACTGTGTGGATCACAATAAACTGTGGAAAATTCTGAAAGAGATGGGAATAGCAGACCACCTGAACTGGCTCTTGAGAAACCTGTATGCAGGTCAGGAAGCAACAGTTAGAAATGGACATGGAACAACAGACTGGTTCCAAACAGGAAAAGGAGTACATCAAGGCTGTATACCATCACCCTGCTTATTTAACTTATATGCAGAGTACATCATGAGAAACGCTGGCCTGGATGAAGCACAAGCTGTAATTAAGATTGCCAGGAGAAATATCAATAACCTCAGATATGCAGGTGAAACCACCCTTATGGAAGAAAGTGAAGAAGAACTAAAGAGCCTCTTGATGAAAGTAAAAGAGGAGAGTGAAAAAGTTGGCTTAAAGCTTAACATTCAGAATACTAAGAGGTCATGGCAAATAGATAGGGAAACAGAGGAAACAGTGGCTAACTTTATTTTTCTGGGCTCCAAAATCACTGCAGATGGTGATTACAGCCATGAAATTAAAAGATGCTTACTCCTTGGAAGGAAAGTTATGACAAATCTAGACAGCATATTGAAAGGCAGAGACATTACTTTGTCAACAAAGGTCCATTTAGTCAAGGCTATGGTTTTTCCAGTGGTCATGAATGGATGTGAGAGTTAGACTATAAAGAAAGTTGAGCGCAGAAGAATTGATGCTTTTGAACTGTGGTGTTGGCAAAGTCTCTCAAGAGTCCCTTGGACTGCAAGGAGATCCAACCAGTCCATTCCAAAGGAGATCAGTCCTGGGTGTTCATTGGTAGGACTGATGTTTAACCTGAAACTCCAATACTTTGGCCACCTCATGCTAAGAGCTGACTCATTTGAAGAGACCCTGATGCTGGGAAAGATTGAGGGCAGGAGGAGAAGGGGATGACAGAGGATAAGATGGTTGGATGGTATCACCGACAATGGACATGGGTTTGGGTGGACTCCAGGGGTTGGTGATAGACAGGGAGGCCTAGTGTGCTGAGATTCATGGGGTCGCAAAGAGTTGGACATGACTGAGCTATGAACTGAACTGAATTCTGAAACTTGATTACTTTAACCACTTGATATCAAGAGCTGACTCACTGGAAAAGACCCTGATGCTGGGACAGATTGAAGGCAAAACAAGAAGGCAGCAGCAGAGAATAGATGTTTGGATGGCATCACTGCCTCAATGGACGTGAGTTTGAGCATATTCTGGGAGATAATGAAGGACAGGAAGCCTGGCACACTGTAGTTCATGGAGTCACAAAGAGTTGGGCAAGTTTAGTAACGCAACAATAACAACAGTTTCATTATGATAATGTCTGTATGTCCCTCCTAGGCTTGGACTACATATCTGCCATCTGCATATACCAAAAAAAACACTTAACAGTAACCTGCATTAGAGTAACCACTAGATGTTTTCTCACTGAGTAAATAAATCATTAAATTGTGTGTGTGTGGCAGGGGTGGGGGGTGTAGGGAATGTTTTGGTGGACACAGAGACTCTTAAGAGACTGCTCCTAGCTGAATCAGAATCTAGCTAATCAACATAATACAGGTAAAGAAGGCAATGACAATTGGAGGATTAGATCTTTTTTTTTAATTAAGCTGGGATACTTACAAAAAGGGGGCTGTCTCATACATTTTTCACTAGCTAAAATGATAAAATATTGATTCAGAATTCACAATTAATCCTTATAAGCAAACTGTGTTTTTAATAATTCAGTCACATCTCTCAGTGGTCTTGTTTGCTCCTTCCCCATGGCTGAGCAGAAACTGCTTGGTGAAAAGATGGGGACCATTTTTACTCAGGAGCATCAACTCAAATTCCTATAATTACACATCATGGTAAATATTAACTCTCTCTAAGTGCTTAGCTTCATTCCCAAAATGCTTTCTAAGTAGAAATATAGTCCATTCTTTCTCCTTCTAAGCCCACTTGAAACCTGTTTTCTTTCATGTGCTCATTGGATGCAATCTTGTTTTGACTTCTAATTAGCTCGGAAGCTTTTTGACTCACAAAACACACTATAGCTCTGAGGATGGAGATACAAAATGACAGCTGGATAGTCTCTTAAAGTGCCACAAATCAGGTGAATGGAAACTTGAAGCCCTGTCTCTGTCATCAGTCCGCTTTGAGATTATATGGCTCCCTAGTTGGCCTCAGTTACCTTATTTGGATAATGTAAGAAACTCTCAAGCCTTCTTTTGACTTAAATAACTCACTTGAACTTATGTCCCATTATTCTTTGAGTTCAGGCACTAAGTTCAAACACATTCTGCAGAGTGCACAAAGTAATAGAGGCATCTTAACCAATAAAAAGGATTTCTGTGATCAGAGGTTTGGTCTGCCTCAAAATTAAACAAATTCCTATTTAAGCTATGTGCTCAGTATAGTCTGATAATACAATCCCGTGATTTCAAACATATACATATTAAATTTTTATTTTGTTTTTATACTCTACATGTCTTAGTTAGCAGTCCCCTTAAATTCATAGGGGGATAAAAAGCACACAGATCATCGTATAATTTCTGATGTTTACAATCTCTATTCAAGTATGTCCATTTTATGCATACAACCTTGAAGATAAGGAGAGGTATAACTTTCAAATGAGGTTTTAAGATACAGGAGTTTCAAAAAATCGGAGGAGGCAATGGCAACCCACTCCAATAGTCTTGCCTGGAGAATCCCAGGGACAGAGGAACCTGGTGGGCTGCCATCTATGGGGTCGCACAGAGTCGGACAGTTCTGAAGCGACTTAGCAGTAGCAGTAGCAGTTTCAAAAAATATTTTAGACTAAGCAGATAGGATCTTTTGACTCTGTCCCTTAATTCTCTCTAAATTTAAGCAATTCTCTTCTTTATCCTAATAATATTATTTATGCCCATTTTTTTGAGAGTAAGTTCTCATATGTTCTCACGATAATGATACACCCTAGTTCAACTCTTAATGAATTGTGTTCTACTAGCACCCCACCCCAGTACTTTTGCCTGGAAAATCCCATGGACGGAGGAGCCTGGTAGGCTCCAGTCCATGGGGTCGCTAAGAGTCGGACACGACTGAGTGACTTCACTTTCACTTTTCACTTTCATGCATTGGAGAAGGAAATGGCAACCCACTCCAGTGTTCTTACCTGGAGAATTCCAGGGACAGGGGAGCCTGGTGAGCTTCCGTCTATGGGGTCGCACATAGTCGGACACGACTGAAGCGACTTAGCAGCAGCAGCAGCAGAGATCATAGTCTGTAATACACTGATGATGTTTGAAATTATATCTCCTTCTTAGAAAGTTCTTATTAATACAAGAAAAACTTGCTTAAAATCATGTAACCCAGATTTTTCATGAATCCTATCCCGCTCTTACCCAGAACCACCCCATAACTCCAGAACACCTAACATCCTACAGAAATATTGCTGTGTTGAAAATATAGTCAGAGGAAGTAATATTAGTTCATTATGAGAGCACTGTAATAGCAGTAATGTTTAGTCACTCAGTCTTGTCCAAACCTTTTACGACTCCATGGACTATGCCCACAAGGCTCCTTTGTTCATGGAATTCTCCAGGCAAGAATACTGGAGTGGGTTGTCATTTCCTTCTCCAGGGAATTTTCCTGACCCAGGGATCAAACCCAGGTTTCCTGTTTTGCAGGTAGATTCTTTAGTGTCCGAGCCACCCCTGTAGGATGTTAATTGTAGTCCTAACTGTTCTTCAGGTATTAACCTGCCTTCTGGTCCTGGGTTCAAAAGTGTTATTTGTTAGATACAAGCTTGATCAACTCATTCTGGTATATTTCTTAAGTTCTAAAAGCCTGCTGCTTCATTAATAAAAACAGGATAATAAAAATGTTTTGTGCTGGTTTCACAGAGAAGGAGATGGCATTCCACTCCTGTACTCCCATGGACGGAGGAGCCTGGTGGGCTGCAGTCCATGGGGTTACTAAGGGTCGGACTGAGCGACTTCACTTTCACTTTTCACTTTCATGCCTTGGAGAAGGAAATGGCAACCCACTCCAGTGTTCTTGCCTGGAGAAGCCCAGGGACAGAGGAGCCTGGTGGGCTGCCGTCTATGGGTTGCAAAGAGTCGGACATGACTGAAGCGACTTAGCAGCAGCAACAGCTGGTTTCAAAATTTAAATGAAACAAAAACTATATGTGGCCTGAGTAATAATTCAGTTAGTAATTATTGTTCTTATTCTTGCTACTATCTTTATCACTCATCTGCTGCTGGCCTCTGACATAAGGACATGCTCATGTAGGCATATCTGCCCTCTACTGGAATTATTAGAGCCTGTTTTACCTCCTGTGACAAATGAAGGTCATTGATCTATTCACAAAACCTCTCAAATTCTTGTCAGCCCTTTATCCAGTACTGGCCCTCTCAGCAGCTGATACACTGACCTTGCAAATGGTTAAAGATGGATAATTAGCCATTCTCTTAAGACATCTTAAGACAGCCAGACCATCATACCAGTCACTTTAATGTGGGGTGATAAAACATGATAATTTTTATGAGGCTTACCCTGCAGATCCTAATGATGAAATCTACCAGAAAGGCAGTGGATAACTGGAAGAAGTCCTACCTGAGTTTTAAAATATGGCCCTCACACACCAAGCTCAATCCCACAAATGAGATTCATGAATCACAATCAAAGAGAATGGGGCAACAGCAAAATATCCATACAAAAATGTCTCCTTTTCCCTTCCTCTCTCTTATTCCTTCTTTAAGCAATCAGTTCAGTTGCTCAGTCGTGTCCAACTGTTTTCGACCCCATGGACTGCAGCATGCCAGGCTACCCTGTCCATCACCAACTCCCAAAGCTTGCTCAAACTCATATCCATCGAGTCAGTGATGTCATCCAACCATCTCATCCTCTGTCATCCCCTTCTCCTCCCACCTTCAATCTTTCCCAACACCAGGGTCTTTTGCAATGAGTCAGTTCTTTGCATCAGGTGGCCAAAGTATCGGAGTTTATGCAATAAAACTCTCTTAAAGTATTATTACACATATATGATCAACATACTCCACTTCATATTGGGCAAAACAGAGTGTATGTCTAAGGGGTTAATTGTGAAAGTTGTTTGTCTTCTACTAATGGACAGAATACATCAGCTCAAACCATTGTTTATGAGTGTGGGATAAAGCATAGCCTTAAGACCACTTACCTGAATTTTCCTGGTATTTTCACTTTTGCCATCACAGACCTTCTTTTTCTTCCCCAGAGTATATATTTTTTTCATTTCTTTGCTCACAATTTGTCAACAATTTCCAGATTAATTTGTCCTGTTTCCTCTCCCCATATCATCTGGGTATTTGAATTTGCCCTATTGATTCTCCATCATGCAAATCTTTCCTATAACTAATGTATTCATTCAGGACAGAGAAGCAGTTATTACTATGTAAAACACATTGGCAAAGTTAAAGTAAATACTGAGGATTAGTTAGAAAAAGAAGAGACTAATGTGTTATTCTAAATTATTTTCCATTGGTGGGAAAAAAAATGTTTTCTTACCTTTTCTTCTGATAATAGCTGTGTGGGTGTCTATGGTTCTAACGGAGGATTAAAATGCTGGTGACTTCCTTTTAGAACACATCGTGACTTTGAGCCTGGTAATAAAAGATTTTCACAATTTCAGATTTTTTTTTGAATTGACAAAACAAATGTCTTTACTTGAGTTTATTTTTCAACTATAAAGAGTCTCTGAAACTGAGTTCTCTTTTGTGTGGGCTAATGCAAAGAAGCTCAAGATAATTTCAACAACTGAAAGGAGCTCAAGACATGTCCCTACAGATTTCCTTGGAGGTCCAGGGGTTAAGAATTCACCTTTCAATGCAGGGGACATGGATTCAATCCCTGCTCAGGGAACTAAGATCCCATATGCCACAGAACAACCAAGCCTGCACCACAACTATTGAAGCCCCATGCTCTAGAGACCATGCCCTGCAACAAGAGCGGCCCACGAGCCACAACACGAAGCCTTCATACTCCAATTAGAGAATGCCTATGTGCTGCAGTGAAGACACAGGGCAGCCACCAAAAAAAAAAAAAAAAAAAAGGCAATTTCTAAAACATGGTGTCTCGAGGCCTAACCCAACCAAATCACCTGCTAGCAAAGAGATAGGCTTTCTAGAAGAAAACCACTCACTTGCTTTTGGGTTTGTTTTTAATTCCAAGTTCCTGATTCCTTAAGATGATGATTCACAACCAAGTCTCCACATTAGGGACTCAAAATCCATGCCAATTTAGAGTCAACATGAGTGAAGCCACATTGGAAAATGAAACTGTATCCCTGGTGACAAGGTTATGTGAACTTCTGGTTCTTAACCATTCCTGAAGCATGCCCTCTCTCATATTCCCCCTTTATATAAACTAATGAGTTGCCTTATATGTAAACTGGTTTTAGTTGGATTACGTATTTTTGGAAACACAGAAAATCCTAATGATAACACATTTCCTACATCCAGTGGAAAAATTCAAGAGGATGATACCACTGATGAGCGGTTGTGCAACCTATATTTTCAAACCTCCAATGATCATAAATTCATCTACTTCAGTGACAATCCAATCCAGTTTATAAGATGACTATTAGAAATGCCCTTTTCTTATATTTTATGACTCAAAACACTTGATTTCCTGTACCATGTAGGTATTAACCTTCTAAATATTTGAAGGCATGTCTGATGCTCTCCTCCACAAACCTTCCCTTCTTTAAATAAATGTTCAGATTTCTTTTGCATCTTAATATGACTTTGAGTGTCGTTGCCATTCTAATTGCTTACTTCTAGATACTTGAAGCTTAGGGAATTTCTCTTATTAACTGGTGCCTTACATATGGATGCTGTATTACATCTATGTTTTGACCCACGCAGAGAACATACTAAAAATTCTCTTAGAGTATTAAATTCAACTATGCATAGCAAAAGTCACCTCTTCATGTTGCTGCCAAACAATATTTATGAGGCAGTGATTCTCAAGTCAAAGAGAGGTTACCAAAATCCATTGGAGAAACTCTTTTTGTACCCCAAATTTTATATAACTCTTTCATCCCTCACAGTTACTATTCTTTGACAGAAAACAAAAAAGTTTCGATATGTTATATAACCTAGATCTGACAGGATCACTTTTCTGATCCTAATTGTTACACTGATTCATTCATTTTGTAATTACTTGAAAGCTTTGAGCACGATAATTTAAACTTCCCTTCTTTACTTATTCTTAGCTATTCTACTTTATCAAAGTTTAACTTCTGCATTTATAAAATGTGGAGACCAATACCACTATCTTTAGTTCAGTTCTGTTGCTTAGTCGTCTCTGACTCTTTGTAACCCCATGAATCGCAGCACGCCAAGCCTCCCTGTCCATCACCAACTCCCAGAGTTTATTCAAACTCATGTCTATCAAGTCGGTGGTGCCATCCAGCCATCTCATCCTCTGTCGTCCCCTTCTCCTCCTACCCCCAATGCCTCCCAGCATCAGAGTCTTCTCCAATGAGTCAACTCTTCACATGAGGTGGCCAAAGTACTGGAGTTTCAGCTTTAGCATCATTCCTTCCAAAGAAATCTCAGGGCTGATCTCCTTCAGAATGGACTGGTTGGATCTCCTTGCAGTCCAAGGGACTCTCAAGAGTCTTCTCCAACACCACAGTTCAAAAGCATCAATACTTCGGTGCTCAGCTTTCTTCACAGTTCAACTCTCACATCAATACATGACTACAGGAAAAACCATAGCCTTGACTAGACGGAGCTTTGTTGGTAAAGTAATATCTCTGCTTTTGAATATGCAATCTAGGTTGTTCATAACTTTCCTGCCAAGGAGCAAGCATCTTTAAATTTCATGGCTGCAATCACCATCTGCAGTGATTTTGGAGCCCAAAAAAGTAAAGTCTGACACTGTTTCCACTGTTTCCCCATCTATTTCCCATGAAGTGATGGGACCAGATGCCATGATCTTCGTTTTCTGAATGTTGAGATTTAAGCCAACTTTTTCACTCTCCTCTTTCACTTTCATCAAGAGGCTTTTTAGTTCCTCTTCATTTTCTGCCATAAGGGTGGTGTCATCTGCATATCTGAGGTTATTGATATTTCTCCCGGCAATCTTGATTCCAACTTGTGTTTCTTCCAGTCCAGCATTTCTCATGATGTACTCTGCATATAAGCTAAATAAACATGGTGACAATATGCACCCTTGACGTCCTCCTCTTCCTATTTGGAACCAGTCTGTTGTTCCATGACCAGTTCTAACTGTTGCTTCCTGACCTGCATACAGATTTCTTAAGAGGCAGATCAGGTGGTCTGGTATTCCCATCTCTTTCAGAATTTTCCAGAGTTTATTGTGATCCACACAGTCAAAGGCTTTGGCATAGTCAATAAAGCAGAAATAGATGTTTTTCTGGAACTCTCTTGTTTTTTCCATGATCCAGCGGATGTTGGCAATTTGATCTCTGGTTCCTCTGCCTTTTCTAAAACCAGCTTGAACATCAGGAAGTTCACGGTTCACATATTGCTGAAGCCTGGCTTGGAGAATTTTGAGCATTACTTTACTAGCGTGTGAGATGAGTGCAATTGTTCCGGGTAGCTGTTTGAGCACCTCTCGAGATTTTGGAGCATTGCCTTTCTTTGGGATTGGGATGTAAAACTGACCTTTTCCAGTCCTGTGGCCACTCTGCTGAGTTTTCCATATTTTGCTGGCATATCGCCCGACCGGCGTGCCATGTTAAGAGCGACTTCCTATTTGAACCAGTCTGTTTCCTGACCAGTTCAACGGACTGGCCTGCACAATTTCCAAAGAGATCAGGTGGTCTGGACCCACCCAGACCACAGGAGGACCACACAGCAAAGGCGGAACAAAGCAGAAGAGCGGCCGCCGCCAGCGGAGTGCATGACCGGCCCGCCAAACCAGCGAACACAGGAAGCAGGACAGCGAAGCCGGCGGAGAGAGAGGGAGAGGGAGGAGCACTCCTTGGCATTGCCTTTCTTTGGGATTGGGATGAAAACTGACCTTTTCCAGTCCTGTGGCCACTGCTGAGTTTTCCAAATTTGCTGGCATATCGACCGGCGTGCCATTTAAGAGCGACCGGCCTTCCCGCGACTCGCGCACAATTAAGAGCGCCCCCCGCCGGCTGCGTCGCGCACTAAGAGCGCCCCGCCGGCTGCGTCGCGCACTAAGAGCGCCCCCGCCGGCCGCGTCGCGCACTAAGAGCGCCCCCGCCGGCTGCGTCGCGCACCATAAGAGCGCCCGCCGGCGGCCGCGCCGCGCACCAAGAGCGCCCCGCCGGCCGCGTCGCGCACCAAGAGCGCCCCGCCGGCTGCGTCGCGCACTAAGAGCGCCCCCGCCGGCTGCGTCGCGCACCAAGAGCGCCCCCGCCGGCTGCGTCGCGCACTAAGAGCGCCCCCCGCCGGCTGCGTCGCGCACCAAGAGCGCCCCGCCGGCTGCGTCGCGCACTAAGAGCGCGGCCAAGAGGAGCTACCCCACGACCGAGGAAGGACGGCGGTGAGGGCCAGCGCACTAAGCAGGGCGGAGAAGAGCTACCCCACAACCGAGGTCAGGAAGGGCGGCGGTGAGGAGAGACCCCTCGTCCAAGGTAAGGTGCGATGGCTGTGCTTCGCTGGCCGGGAGCAGCCAGGAGCAGCCGGGATGAGATACCCCACGCCCGAGGTAAGAGAAACCCAAGTAAGACAGTAGGTCTTGAAAGAGGGCATCAGAGGGCAAATACACTAAAACCATTCTCAGAAAACTAGTCAATCTAATCACACAAGGACCACACCCTTGTCTAACTCAATGAAATTAAGCCATGCCCGAGGGGCAACCTGGGATGGGCAGGTCATGGTGGAGAGATAATGACAGGGTGTGGTCCGCTGGAGAAGGGAATGGCAAACCACTTCAGTATTCTTGCCTTGAGAACCCCATGAACAGTATGAAAAGACAAAATGATAGGATACTGAAAGAGAAACTCCCCAGGTCAGTAAGGGCCCAATATGCTACTGGAGATCAGTGGAGAAATAACTCCAGAAAGAATGAAAGGATGGAGCCAAAACAAAAAGAATACCCAGCTGTGGATGTGTCTGGTGATAGAAGCAAAGTCCGATGCTGTAAAGAGCAATATTGCATAGGAACCTGGAATGTCAGGTCCATGAATCAAGGCAAATTGGAAGTGGTCAAACAAGAGATGGCAAGAGTGAATGTCAACATTCTAGGAATTAGCGAACTAAAATGGACTGGAATGGGTGAATTTAACTCAGACGACCATTATATCTACTACTGTGGGCAGGAATCCCTCAGAAGAAATGGAGTGGCCATCATGCTCAACAAAAGAGTCCGAAATGCAGTACTTGGATGCAATCTCAAAAATGACAGAATGACCTCTGTTCGTATCCAAGGCAAACCATTCAATGTCACAGTAATCCAAGTCTATGCCCCAACCAGTAACGCCGAAGAAGCTGAAGTTGAAAGGTTCTATGAAGACCTACAAGACCTTTTAGAACTAACACCCAAAAAAGATGTCCTTTTCATTATAGGGGACTGGAATGCAAAAGTAGGAAGTCAAGAAACACCTGGAGTAACAGGCAGATTTGGCCTTGGAACACGGAATGAAGCAGGGCAAAGACTAATAGAGTTTTGCCAAGAAAATGCACTGGTCATAGCAAATACCCTCTTCCAACAACACAAGAGAAGACTCTATACATGGACATCACCAGATGGTCAACACCGAAATCAGATCGATTATATTCTTTGCAGCCAAAGATGGAGAAGCTCTATACAATCAGCAAAAACAAGACCAGGAGCTGACTGTGGCTCGGACCATGAACTCCTTATTGCCAAATGATCCATCAGATGTTGGCAATTTTATCTCTGGTTCCTCTGCCTTTCTAAAACCAGCTTGAATATCTGGAAGTTCACAATTCACATATTGCTGAAGCCTGGCTTGGAGAATTTTGAGCATTATTTTACTAGAGTGCAATTGTGAGGTAGTTTGAGCATTCTTTGGCATTGCCTTTCTTTGGGATTGGAATGAAAACTGACCTTTTCCAGTCCTGTGGCCACTGCTGAGTTTTCCAAGTTTGCTGGCATATTGAGTGCAGCACTTTCACAGCATCGTCTTTCAGGATTTGAAATAGCTCAACTGAAATTCCATCACCTCCACTAGCTTTGTTCATAGTGATGCTTTCTAAGGCCCACTTGACTTCACATTCCAGGATGTCTGGCTCTAGGTGAGTGATCACACCATCATGATTATCTGGGTCGAGAAGATCTTTTTTGTACAGTTCTTCTGTGTATTCTTGCCACCTCTTCTTAATATCTTCAGCTTCTATTAGGTCCATGCCATTTCTGTGCTTTATCAAGTACATCTTTGGATGAAATGTTCCCTTAATACATCTAATTTTCTTGAAGAGATCTCTGGTCTTTCCCATTCCGTTGCTTTTCTCTATTTCTTTGCATTGATTGCTGAGGAAGGCTTTCTTATCTCTCCTTGCTATTCTTTGGAACTCTGCATTCAGATGCTTATATCTTTCCTTTTCTCCTTTGCTTTTTGCTTCTCTTCTTTTCACAGTATTTGTAAGGCCTCCTCAGACAGCCATTTTGCATTTCTTTTCCATGTAGATGGTCTTGATCCCTGTCTCCTTTAAAATGTCTTGGACCTCCATCCATAGTTCATCAGTCACTCTCTCTATCAGATCTAGTCCCTTAAATCTATTTCTCACTTCCACTGTATAATCATAAGGGATTTGATTTAGGTCATACCTGAATGATCTAGTGGTTTTCCCTACTTTCTTCAATTTAAGTCTGAATTTGGCAGTAAGGAGTTCATGATCTGAGCCACAGTCAGCTGCTGGTCTTGTTTTTGCTGACTGTATAGAGCTTCTCCATCTTTGGCTGCAAAGAATATAATCAATTGATTTCGGTGTTGGCCATCTGATGATGCCCATGTGTAGAGTCTTCTCTTGTGTTGTTGAAAGAGGGTGTTTGCTATGACCAGTGGGTTCTCTTGGCAAAACTCTATTAGCCATTGCCCTGCTTCATTCCGCATTCCAAGGCCAAATTTGCCTGTTAGTCCAGGTGCTTCTTGACTTCCTACTTTTGCATTCCAATCCACTATAATGAAAAGGACATCTTTTGGGGGGTGTTAGTTCTAAAAGGTCTTGTAGGTCTTCACAGAACCGTTCAACTTCAGCTTCTTCAGCGTTACTGGTTGGGGCATAAGCTTGGATTACTGTGATACTGAATGGTTTGCCTTGGAAACGAACAGAGATTATTCTGTCATTTTTGAGATTGCATCCAAGTACTTCCTTTTGGACTCTTTTGTTGACCATGATGGCTAATCTATTTCTTCTAAGGGATTTCTCCCCACCGTAGTAGATATAACAGTCATCTGAGTTAAATTCACCCATTCCAGTCAATTTTAGTTCACTGATTCCTAGAATGTCAATGTTCACTCTTGCCATCTCCTGTTTGACCACTTCCAATTTGCCTTGATTCATGGACCTAACATTCCAGGTTCCTATGCAGTATTGCTCTTTACAGCCTTGGACCTTGCTTCTGTTACCAGTCACATCCACAGCTGGGTATAGGTCGCAAAAATTAAATGAGATATATTACATATAACAAACAGATACATTTCAGTGTCTGGTGTATATTCACTGCTCTGTAAGTCTAAGCTTAAAAATCATGGCATGCAGGGCTTCCATGAGCTTACTTAGATGCACATTCCCGATTTCTTCTGCTTTCAGCTCTTGTATCCTAAACCATTCTCAATAGCATATAATTTCCATAAAGTGTAGATTTATTCAAAAATGTTGTACTGTCCAGCCAAATATGACTCCAAAGTCCTCTTTACATACATTTCTATTCTAGAACACAACCTGTTATGCACTCATGCTATAGGTTCTGAAGACCAAAAAATATACCTTTACAGTGATCAAAATTCAATTTTACCTCATCAGATAAAGTCCACTGACTTCAACATTTAATTTTTTATCATTGTTTCTCAAAATCCATCATGTAATATATTAATTATACATTTCCTGCCATCACTCTTTAAGCCCTAAGTGGGCAGAACACTAATGGAATAAAATTTCTGATATTAAGGAGCTTACATTCTAACCAAAAAAAGTATGGTTCGATAAGTGCAATCAAAATAACACATTCACAAGTTAGAAAATATATATGGTAGAATATATGACAATAATTAGATACATGCTAGATGGAAATCTGAAAAAATGAATTATCAAAATAGGAAAATCTAGGAAGATAACAGAAGGAAACTATTTGGGGGATGGAATTTAAAGTAACCTCTAAATAAGGACTGATGAACATGAGAAAAGAGGAGGGAATTATTGTAAAGTGTATGAATATGGCCGGAGGCAGGGATGAGCAAGTCTTATATTGTGGAATGAAAGTTGATATGATCTTCCAATTGTTATTTTCATAAGGTAAGTAAATACCCCCATTTGGATTCTCTACTGGTATTTGCTTAAAATTAACAGGGGTTCTAAGTCATAAGTGAACCCTTAACATATGCTAACTATTTTAGAGATTTCTAGCCTGGAATGATATGTGATTAGGCCACACTAGGAATCTGCATTGCAAAGACAAATACTGCCAATGTGGAAAAATATTTTACCCAAATCTTTGGAGGTGGAGAAAGTAGAGAATTAAAATTATGATTAAAGAAGACATTTACATGTTTTGCTCTTTTGATTAATCATCTCTATCTTGTATGAATACCCACAATATGCAATGTACCATCTGGAAAAATAAACACAGGAAAGCTGCAGGGCTAATGATTTATAAATCTCTTTATTCCAACAATCTCTGGTCTCCAAAGTGATATAAAATAGATATAGAATCAACAGAACTTCTCTTTTCCAAATTTCTAACTTGTATTAACTAGTTTCTGTTTAAAACTTGGACTATATCTGCAATTCCTCAAAACATTGAGGTGGGAATATTTTAAGTCATTGCTTAAATATGGAATAAAAATTATCACAAATCATTTCATAGTCCTTTTTTTTGTTATTGTTTAAAATTATACTGGTAGCCAACTTGTGTGACACTCTACTAATTGCCACTGGAAGGTTATAATGCATTAAGGGTACTAAAACATGTACACCATTATTAAAAACACATGCCAGTGTTGGATAAGAGAGAAAAACTCCATTTCTAATAATTGTCACTAAGAAAATCATTAGAAAAGAGGTGAAATTTGAACTAGGACTGGGTAGGAAAAATAACACGGTTGAAGTTCGGAAGAACCTATCAGGCAGTAAAAATAGTGGTGAAAACATAGCTGTGAAAAACTTTCAAGGATTCCTCACAAATAAATTCAGCTAAGCTAGGAAGGCTCTCAAATATCAGTTGGTCAAAACTGCTAACAGACCAGCTATCCTTTGGTTTTACATTTAGAGGGTAAGTTTTGTTTGGCAGGGAACTTTGTTTTGAATGACATTTATCCTAAAATAACAATAATTTGTAAGGTGTTTGTTTTGTCCAAAGAAACTACACCAACTGTGCTATAAAATTATATATAAATATCTAAAATGCAAAATATATTATTACTTATAATAAGATCATGAAATCTTCACTTAAGAAGAGAAAAAAACAAGAAGAGGGATTATTAAATCTTAAAATTTCTGATAATTTGTGAAAGATTTCAGACAATTTTTTCTGTTGCTACGTAACCATTTTAGATTGGGACACTGGGTAGAGAAGATCCCCTGGAGAAGGAAATGCCAACACAAATGGCAACCCACTCCAGTATTTTTGCCTGGGAAATCCCATGGGCAGAGGAGCTTGGCAGGCTACAGACCATGGGGTTGCAAGAGTGGTACATAACTTCACAACTGAACAACAACAACAACTATACACTTCTAAGAGAAAGTAATGTCTTGAGATAGAACTCAGGGAAAGAACAATCCTAACTTAGGTTTTTCGTTCTGAATTAAACTTGGACAGATCTACTGCCAAACCTGACAATTAAGCTGTGACTTTTGGACTCTGGGACGGGGAGAGGGCGGGATGATTTGGGAGAATAGCATTGAAATATGTATAATATCATATCTGAAATGAGTTGCCAGTCCAGGTATGGTGCCCGATAACGGATGCCTGGGGCTGGTGCACTGGGACCACCCGGAGGGATGGTATGGGGAGGGAGAGGGGAGGAGGGTCCAGGATGGGGAGCACGTCTATACTGGTGGTGGATCCATCTCGATGTATGGCAAAAGCAATACAATATTGTAAATTTAAGCAAAATAAAATTTAATTAAAAAAATAAAAATAATTATATCAGTTAATGAAAGCATAAGTACACATCAAAGCTATGGTTTTTCCAGTTGTCAGGTTTGGATGTGAGAGTTGGACCATAAAGAAGGCTGAGCAGCAAAGATTGATGCTTTCTGAAATGTGGTGCTGGAGAAGACTCTTGAGAGTCCCTTGGACTGGAAGGAGATCAAACCAGTCAATCCTAAAGAAAACCAGTCCTGAATGTTCATTGGAAGGACTGATGCTGAAGCTGAAGCTCCAATACTTTGTGCATCTGATAAGAAGAGCTGACTCACTGGAAAAGACCCTGTTGCTGGGAAAGATTGAAGGCAGGAGGAGAAGGGAGTGACAGAGGATGAGATGATTGGATTGCATCATTGACTTAATAGACGTGAATCTGAGCAAACTTCAGGAGATAGTGAAGGACAGGTAAGCCTGGTGTACTGCGGTCCATAGAGTTGCAAAGAGTTGGACATGATTTAGCAACTAAATAACAATAAGTATACATTGATCAGAAGGCTGTAAATTGTTTGTTGTTGTTTAGTCACCTAGTCGTATCTGACTCTTTATGACCCTGTGGACTGCAGTACACCAGGCCTCCCTGTCCCTTACCCTCTCCTAGATTTTACCCAAGTTCATGTTCATTGCATTGGTGATGCCATCCATCCTCGGACTCCCTATTCTTCTGCCCTCAATCTTTCTCAGCATCACAGATTTTCCAATGAGTCAGCTGTTGGCATCAGATGACCAAAATACATACTGGAGTTTCAGCTTTAGCATTGGTACTACCAACAGTATTTGGGGTTGATTTCCCAAAAGACTGATTGGATTTATCTCCCTGCTGTCCAAGGGACTCTCAGCAGTCTTCAGCGTCACAGTTTGAAGGCATCAGTTCTTCTGTGCTCTGCCTTCTTTACAGTCCAGCCCTCACAACTGTACATGACCACTGGGAAGACCATAGCCTTGACTATATGGGACCTTTGCTGGCAGAGTGATGTCTGTCTGTGTTTTTCAACACACTGTCTAGGTTTGTCATAGCTTTCCTGCCAAAAAGCAAATGTATTCTAATTTTATGGATGCGAGCCCAAGAAGAGGAAATCTGTCATTATTTCCATATTTCCCCCTCTATTTGCCATGAAGTAATGGGACAAGATCTTAGTGTTTGTTTTTTTTTTTTTTATGTTTATTTCTAAGCAGGCTCTTTCACTCTCCTTCTTCACCTGCATCAAGGGGCTGTTTAGTTCCTCTTCACTTTCTGCCATTAGAGTTGTATCATCCACATAAGTGAATGTTTCTCCCATCAATCTTGGTCCCAGCTTGTAACTCATCCAGCCTGGCATTTCTCATGATGTGCTCAGCATATAGAATAAACAAACAGGGTGACAGCAGACAGCCCTGTCACACTCCTTTTTCAATCCTGAACTGATCAGTTGTTCCATATAGGGTTCTAACTGTTGCTTCTTGACCTGCATACAGGTTTCTCAGAAGACAGGTAAGATGGTCTCATATTCCCATTTCTTCAAGAGCTTTCCACAATTTATTATGATCCACACAGTCAAAGGCTTTGGCACAGGCGATTAAACAGAAGTAGATGTTTTTTCTGGGATCCCCTACCTTTCTGTATGATCCAGTGAATGTTGGCCATTTGATCCCTGGTTCCTCTTCCTTTTCTAAATCCAGCTAGGACATCTGGAAGTTCTTGGCTCACATAACACTGAAGCCTGCTGCTGCTGCTAAGTTGCTTCAGTCATGTCCAGCTCTGTGTGACTCCATAGACGGCAGCCCACCAGACTCCCCCGTCCCTGGGATTCTCCAGGCAGGAACACTGGAGTGGCTTGCCCTTTCCTTCTCCAATGCATGAAAGTGAAAAGTGAAAGTAAAAGCGAAGTTGTGTCAGACTGTTAGCAACCCCACGGACTGCAGCCATGGAGTCCCATCCATGGGATTTTCCAGGCAAGAGTACTGGAGTGGGGTGCCATTGCCTTCTCCAATGCTAAAGCCTGCTGCTGCTGCTGTTAAGTCGCTTCAATCATGTCCGACTCTGTGCGACCCCATAGATGGAAGCTCACCAGGCTCCCCCATCCCTGGGATTCTCCAGGCAAGAACACTGGAGTGGGTTGCCATTTCCTTCTCCAATGCATGAAAGTGAAAAGTGAAAGTGAAGTTGCTCAGTCGTATCCGACTCTTAGCGACCCCATGGACTGGAGCCCACCAGGATCCTCCGTCCATGGGATTCTCCAGGCAAAAATACTGGGGTGGGGTGCCATTGCCTTCCCCATGCTAAAGCCTAGCATGCAAGATTTTAAGCATGAACTTACAAGCATGGGCTCTACTGTGCTGTACTTAGAGCTCAGTCATGTCCAACTCTTTGTGACCCCATGGACTATAGCCCACCAGGCTCCTCTTTTCATGGGGATTCTCTAGGCAAGAATACGAGAGTGAGCTGACATGCCCTCCTCCAGGGGATCTTTGCAACCCACAGACTCAACTCAGGTCTCCTACATTGAAGGTGGATTCTTTACCATCTGAGCCACTAGGAATACTAGATGGGAGATGAGTGCGATTGTCTTATGGTTAATACATTCTTTAGTACTACCCTTCTTGGGATTTGGGATGAGGACTGACCTTTTCCAGTCCTGTGGCCACTCCTGGGTCTTCCAGATTTGCTGACATAGTGAATGCAACATCTTGATGTTGGGTTGATCCTTTAGGGTTTTGAATAGTTCTACTGGAATTCAATCACATCCACTAGCTTTGTTCATAGTGATGCTTCCTAAGGCCCACTTGATTTCTCTCTCCAGAACATCTGGCTCTGGGTGGCTAACCACATCTTCACAGTAATCCGGTTCACTTAGTTCTTTTTTGTACAGTTCTTCCATGTATTCTTTCCATCTCTTCTTGATCTCTTCAGTGTCTACTAGGTCTCTACCATTTGTGTCTTTTCTTGGGCCCATCTTTGGACAAAGTCTTCCCTTGATATCTCTACTTTTCCTGAAGAGATTTCTAGTCTTTCCCCTTCTGTTGGTTTCTTCTAGTTTTATCCACTGCTCATTGAAGAAGGACTTCTTGTCTCTCCATGCTGTTCTTTGGAAATCTGCATTTAGTTGGATATGCCTTTCCCTCTCTCCCTTGCTTTTTGTTTCTCTTCTTTCTTTAATTATTTGTACAGTCCCCTCATATGACCACTTTGCCTTCTTGCTTCCCTTTTTCTTTGGGATGGTTTTGTTTGCAGCCTCCTGAACAAATTGCTAACTGACTTTAATGCAGAATAGAAAGTGTGATAATAGGGCAGTTTTTTAGGAAGCTGGTTCTGCATGAATGAGAACCTTCTCTTTTTGATGATTCAGGTATTTAGATTACACCCAGCATCTGGGATGGTCACAAAGAGCAGCTTTGTAAATGATGTTTTGTATAGTTTGTCTACTATACAAATGCTTTTTTCTTCTTTATTCTTATTTCAAAATATTTGCTTGTATAATGAATCAATTGTCATATTTTAATCTGTAAAACTGAAATATCACCTCTCTTTCCTCTTCACTCACAACATATTGACATAATTATTATTATTTAGTACCTATCCATCCACAATGGCTTTCTATAAACATATAAAAGTTTATGTGTGCTTCTCCCTTTTAATCTGTTTTTCAATAAAATAGGATTATAAATATATTATCATGCATATTTTTTCCTTGTTAACAATATGGCCCTCTTGTCAGGTCAATACATGTAGACATAACCTGTTTTTATTAGAGTCATGCTGTTTTGTAAAATGAATGCCCATGACTTCTTTCAATATTTATCCCCTGTAGTAGACTTCCTTCTCATGTATTTACAGTCAAAGTGCAGTAATAAACATCCTTGTGTATACATTCTTAGATATTGATAACTTTATTTCATTTTTAGGTGACTAATTATGGGATTGCAGAAGCAAAGCAAAGGCATATTTTGATTTTATGATTATAGCTGAAGCCATTTTACTATCAAAGGAACTGGTTGCAGAAATTTACATTTAACCAACGATCTATTATGGTGTTTCTTTCCCTGTACTTGTTTTCATAACTGAATAAAGGCAATGTTTTTCACTTTTTTCAATGAGAAAGAACATGATATGATTGTTCTGTTTTGTGATTGCCCAGCTACTAATGAACCTGAACAACTTTCATATATTTATTTGACATCTGCATTTAATTTCTTGTATACTCTCTGTTCAAATTGATTGTCCATTTTTCCGATTGATATCCTATTAATACATCTTAAGATCTTTGTAAATCATTAACATTTTGTCAATTTTATGTGATATCAATATTTAAATTTTAAAAAAAAAATCTTCTATTTTTGATTAGTCATACAAACCTCCTAATTATAACATCATCTAATTTCTCAGGGTTTTTTATCTGCTTTGATTTTACTCTATGTTTTATCAACTTAGTGCCATTTTCTCCCCACAAAAATATGTAAAATTCTTGTTCAAATGTTTTATACCTTATATTTAAATGCTATAACACATCTGATTATGTGTGTGTGTTTCTTGTGAAATGTGATGTGGTATATTTTTACGCTTTGAATTGAATAACTATATCAATTAGGACACTGGCATGAAAACCAAGACACAAACAGGGTAAACGTTTTAGTAAAAGGACTGCTTGTAAGTATGAGGCAAGACTGAGGGAAGATAAATAATGAAAGATTTTTTTAAAATTTCTTCTAATATTTGAAGGGACTGGAAGGGCCGAGAAGGCAAGAGGAGAGAATGGTTACCAGAAGCCTACAGGAAGTAGGCACCTAAAAGAAATCATGCCCTTCAGGAGAGGGATGACACCAACACCCAGTCCACAGGGAGACAGAGAGGAGTAAATACACTAACCTCACCTAACCTTACTGTCCTTTTATTCTAAGTCACTCTTTCTGATGCCTCTCTTTGGGTAAAATCTACAAGAAAGACATGACCAAACAACTAAACAACCAAATGCAGTTCACATCACTGATTTCACCAAAGGGTGAAGAGTGGAAAGAGGATTCAACATGGCAGCCATTAGTCACATACTGCGGCTGAAGTCTGAATTGAAATGTACTTCCTACATAAAAGACATCAGTCTTCCAGGGAGTGTGAGAGGTACAGAACTTGTCTGCTAATGCAGGAGATATACAAGAGACAGATTTGATCTCATGACAACCCTCTCCAGTATTCTTGCCTGGAGAATCCAATGGACAGAGGAGACTTGGTGGGCTACAGTCCTTAGGGTCACTAAGAATCTGACATGAAGTGACTTAGCGCACACACACACACACACATAAAAGAGGTACTAATGTCAAAGAATTGATAGGAAAAACAAAAAGAATGAGAGATATCTAACAGTTTGTTTTTATATTCATTGCACAATGAAATAGTATAATAATGTTGTTCAGTTGTTCAGTTATGTCTGACTATTTGTGACCCCATTGACTGCAGCATGACAAGCTTCCCTATCCTTCACTGTCTGCTGGAGTTTGCCCAAACTCACATCCATTGAATCAGTGATGCTATCCAACCATCTCATCCTCTATCACCCACTTCTTCTCTTGCCCCCAATCTTTCCCAGCAACAGAGTCTTTTCCAGTGAGTTATCTCTTCACATCAGGTGCACAAAGTACTGGTGCTTAAGCTTTAGCATAGATCCATCCAATGAATATTCATGGTTGATTTTCTTTAGGATTGAGTGGTTTGATCTCCTTGCAGTCCAAGGGACTCTCAAGAGTCTTCTCCAGCACCACAATTAAGAAAGCATCAATTATTTGGTACTCAGCCTTCTTTATTGCCTAAATCACATCTGTACATGACTAGAAAAATCTTAGCTTTGACTATACAGACCTTTGCTGGCAAAGTGATGATGTCTTTGCTTTTTAATATGCTGTCGAGGTTGTTTTTTCTGTATGTATGTTTTTTTTTTTTTTTTTTAACACAATCAGCAAAAACAATGCAATAGTACTGAACTATAAAAAGAATGAAATCTTGCCATTTTCAACATGAATAGACTTAAAGGGTACTATGCCAACTGATATGTCAGACAGAGAAAGAAAAATGCCATGTGATTTCACTTGTATGTGAAATCTAAAAGACAAAACAAACAAATAACATGACAAAAACAGAATCTTAGATACTGAAAACTGGCAGGGGCCAGAGAGAAGGGAGGTAGGGGGATTGGCCAAATAAGTGAACAGGATCAAAAGGTGGAAGAGAAAGTCATTCAGTCATATCTGAGTTTTTGTGACCCCATGGACTGTATAGTCCATGCAGTTCTCCAGGTCAGAATAACTCAGGGATCAAACCCAGGTCATCCACACTGAGGGCAGATTCTTTACCAGCTGAGCCACCAGGGAAGCTCAAGAATACTGGAGTGGGTAGCCTATCCCTTCTCCATGGGATATTCCTGACCCAGGAATCGAACCAGGGTCTCCTGCATTTCAGGCAGATTCTTTACCAACTGGAGCTCTCAGGGAAGACCAAGAGGTAACAAACTTCCAGTTAAAATATAAATAAGTCACAGGGACATGATCTTTAGCATAGGGAAGATAATCAACAATATTGTAATAACTGTTATGGTGAAAATTAGTAATCAGAATTATTGTGATCACTTCATAATGTTTAAACATTGAATCACTCAGTTGTACACTTAAAACTAATATAATACTGTAAGTCAATTATATTTCAAGGAAAGAAATGGCAAAGTATATATGTATTTTTGGAAGGAAATATCATTTTTATAATGCTAATTCACGCCATCTAGTAAAATGATCTCCACCTATTAAAACCTTGCTTAATGCTCTTCCATAATATATTATAGATTTTTTCATATTAGATTTTGTATCTTTCTTATTAAATTCACTTCTAGGTATTTTATAGTTTTTTGGCCATTATTATTTTTTTCATTTCCATTTTTGACATATCAATATTATTGTTTGAATAAAGAAACTATTTAAGTTTATAGATTTATTTTGTATTTAGACATCAAAGTATTAATTTTCCTTGTATATTTTAAAAGCATAGGCATGTTTTCTGCATTCTAAGTTAATTTTCTTTCACTCATGTTATGATCTATTTATGTTAGATAAAACACCTAATGTATAAAAGTGCTGTACATGTGAAACTAATATGCTTACAATATTGATTAGTAGTGCTGATTAGTGATGACGATAGTAATCATCCTTATTTTAATCCACAATTTAATGATAATAACTTTATAATTTCACTCTTTAGGATGACATTTGCTATTGATGGTGGTTTAGTCACTAAGTTGTGTCCTACTCTTGTGACCTCATGGACTGTAGCCTGCCAGGCTCCTCTTTCCATGGGGTTCTCCAAGCAAGGATACTGGAGTGGGTTGCCATTCTCTTCTCCAGGGGACCTTCCTGACCCAGGGATTGAACCCAGGTCTCCTGCACTACAGGAAGTTTCTTTACTAACTGAGTTACCAGGGAAGCCCGCAGGATATTTGCTATTATTTGAGGATAAATAGGGGAAGGCAATGGCACCCCCACCCCAGTACTTTTGCCTGGAGAATCCCATGGATGGAGGAGCTTGGTAAGCTGCAGTCCATGGGGTCGCTAAGAGTCAGACATGACTGAGCGACTTCACTTTCACTTTTCACTTTCATGCACTGGAGAAGGAAATGGCAACCCACTCCAGTGTTCTTGCCTAGAGAATCCCAGGGACGGGGGAGCCTGATGGGCTGCCGTCTATGGGGTCACACAGAGTCGGACACGACTGAAGCAACTTAGCAGCAGCAGAGGATAAATAAGTAGAATCAGGTACATGTAGTTTCCTGCAAGTTCTATTTTAGTTGCAGTACTTTTGCACAATAAATTTTTGTTCTTCTTTAACTTATGCATATATTCTTTACTGGAGAAGAAAATGGCAACCCAGTCTAGTATTCTTGCCTGGGAAATCCTGTGGACAGAGGAGCCTGGTGAGCTAAAATCCATGGGGTCAGAAGAGTCAGTCACAATTTAGCGACTACCAAATTCTTTACTTAGTAAGTTGCTAGGTGTTATTTTACTTTAAATATATTCATTATATTTTTTATTAATTTATTTTTTATTGAAGGATAATTGCTTTACAGAATTTTACTGTTTTCTGTCAAACCTCAACATGAATCAGCCATGCTGAAGCTGCTAAGTCACTTCAGCCCTGTCTGACTCTGTGCAGCCCCAGAGACGGCAGCCCACCAGGCTTCCCTGTCCCTGGGATTCTCCAGGCAAGAACACCGGAGTGGGTTTCCATTTCCTTCTCCAATGCATGAAAGTGAAAAGTGAAAGTGAAGTCACTCAGTCATGTCCCGCTCTTCGCGACCCCGTGGACAGCAGCCTACCAGGCTCCTCCATCCATGGGATTTTCCAGGCAAGAGTACTGGAGAGGGGTGCCATTGCCTTCTCCATAGATATACATATATCCCCTCCCTTTTGAAAGATTATATAACATTGAACTATATTGGCATTCCTAGAATAATCCCAACGTTTTTTGGTATCCTTTTCTTTAAGTGTATAATTTATTGACATTTTATTTAGAATTTTCACATATGTATTTGTAAATAAATTTGGTCTAAGTTTTTGTACCATCTTTTTCAGGTTTTAATGAGACAATTCATGATAACCTGTAAAATCACCTGGGGAAATTTCCAGATTTTTCTTTGGTTTAGGATTATTAGAATTATAAATCATCTTTCAAATCAATTCTTATGCAATTTGAAGTACCTATAATTCTTAAGCCTGCCTAAATTTGGCACTTTTTCAATTGTAATCAATCATGAAACTCCAAGTGATATTAATTTTTGTTAAAAGTCATTTATATTTTCTATAGTTTAAATCTAAAGAGCTATCCACAACATTATATTGTAGCTTTCTAGAGTTATACATAAATTGAGTAAAATATTCATTCTTAATGTTGTTTTTGTTTATAGCTATTAATCATATATAATCTTTCCACTTTCTTATTTCATTAATTTCTATTTTTTAATTAGATGTTCCTAGTTAGATGTTCTTTATTAAAATGTTCCTAGTCCCTTTCAATTTGGGGAGCTTATTTTTATTTTACTAATTGTACTGTTATTACTTAGCAATAATAATTTGGTCACAAGTTTAATTCCTTTTTTAATTAAGACATATTTAAAGCCACAGATACTCTTCTGAGTATAGCCCTGGTTTGAGTTCCTACTGACTATTACCCACTCCAGTGCCCTTGCCCGGAGAATGCCATGGACAGGGGAGCTTGGCAGGCTGCAGTCCATGGGGTCTTAAAGAGTTGGACACAACTGAGAGACTTGCACTTTCACCTTTAGTGTCTGGTCACTTGAGGCTCGTCTTTACAACTCAGTGTTCTGTTGCTTTGTTGCTCTTTGATGCCTTAATGTATATAGATTTTTTAAAATGTATCTGCTTTTCCCCTTTGTTTTTATGGGAGTATCAGCCTGTATACTGGTTCTCCCCTGGGTATCTATAGTCAGTCCTAGTTATTTTACAAGTTAGAGTGGCAAGTCGGTGACAGAAAGTGCAAACGAGGAGCACTGATTTAATTGGCCATCTTCTCTGACTCCCCTCCATTTTATTTTATTACTAAATTTTGCCAAATACCAAATTATACTTTTTATTTCTGAATGTTTACGTTTGAAATTATGCAGACACATTTATATTTAATTCAACTCACAATTTTGACATTCTCCCAAGTTGAGTGAATGCTACTTAGAAAATCCTGGTTATAAAAACTTTCATTTTGCCACTAGCTCATATGGAGTGTTCTCATAGAGCTGTAAATGAACTCAATATTCATTATGCAAATGAAGAAACCCAGACAAAATTAAAAGGGTTCAGCTTTGTGGCATCATTTCAGGATCTAATTTTGAGGTTTCAGTCCTCTTGTCTAAGATAACTGTGGGCGTCACATTAAGTTGCTCTTGATAAATAAGTAAAACATTTCAAACAGAAATTGCACTGAAAGGGTTATGGCCTAAAGCAAGGAAGGGTGACACGGGGATGACGAGGAGATGGTAACTTCATCTAACACTGCTCCATGCCTGAAGGCAACTTTAACAGTCCATTTCATCTTATTTGGTTCTGTGATCAATTCTCAGCCCTCCATTTATTTAAGGGCCAATCATCTGTTCTTACCAGCTTCTTCCTGATAAACTAGGAGTTATATATTCTTATCTCTTTACATTTTTGAGAGATAGGTCAAACAAGGGAATTTTCCTAAAGTGTTTAGCACAAAACTAAATCTAGATACTATTTCTAGCTCTGCCACTAAAAGAAACGGTACATCTTCGAATAGTTAACTTCATCTTTCAGGATATTGATTTTATCCTTGATCAAATAGTAATAACAGTAGTAATAGTAATAATAATAAGAAGGGAAATGGATGGACGAGATAATCTGATTGAAAACTAAAATCTTAGAAATTAAGATGGAAAGAATATTCAGTTCAATTCAGTTCAGTCACTCAGTCGTGTCCAAGTCTTTGTGACCCCATGAATTGCAGCACACCAGGCCTCCCTGTCCATCACCAACTCCTGGAGTTCACCCAAACTCACGTCCATTGAGTCGATGATGCCACTCAGCCATCTCATCCTCTGTTGTCCCCTTCTCCTCCTGCCCCCAATCCCTTCCAGCATCAGAGTCTTTTCCAATGAGTCAACTCTTTGCATGAGGTGGCCAAAGTACTGGAGTTTCAGCTTTAGCATCAGTCCTTCCATAGAACACCCAGGACTGATCTCCTTTAGAATGGATTGGTTGGCTCTCCTTGCAGTCCAAGGGACTCTCAAGAGTCTTCTCCAACACCACAGTTCAAAAATATCAATTCTTCGGCGCTCAGCTTTCTAAAGAATATTAAAGACATTCTAATTCACAGTTTTTATCTGCTGCTGGGTGAACTGATGCAAGGTAAAATAACATTACATTTCATAGGAACTAGTTAGTGACTAGGTTCCAATTTTCAGGAATTCAATTTCTCACTTTTTTAATATGACATTTTCATTTCTGAGCACACTTATTTAAGCTCCAAAAATATATGCATGATTCCACATTCTTTTCTAGCAAATAAAAATGCCCAAAGGGATCCAAAGGAATCTGCAAGATAATTGGCAGTTATATTGGAAAATACACCTGAAGCTCTTTGTGAGCCAAATAAGTTAATCAAACAAAAAACATTTCTGGTTTATGGACAATATGTGGAGAATTCTATATTTTCTCTCTTTTTTCATTTAATGGTATTTAACTATTAAGAGAGACAGTAAGTTTTCAAAGGAAAGAAATAAGTAAGGACACATTGTAACAAGATGACCCTGAATATGATTTAACAAACCTAAAAGATTTTACAAACGAAGGTCAGCCTCAGAAAAGGAAACATTAATTTTTACCAACTATTTTTAGAATTTAAGAAATAAGTCAATGAACAAAGAATAATAACAATAATAATAACAACAAATAATAATAACTTTATACTTATAAAATTGCTTTATATATATAATATTATTTGATTTTCTACCAATCTACCTATGAGAGGCAGATATTGCTGTTGTCTTTGCTACTATTATTATTATTGCTGTCAGACATAAAATTTATCTGCATTTCTTCAATGGGAATTTTGCTTCTACCTTTGTAATATCACCATCAAAATATGGGACCATCTAAAATTGGCTCACAACACCTAAGTAAGCCTAAATCTTTAGAGAGAGCTGCAATTACTTTGATGAGGTTGTCTATATACCCATCCAGACGGTTTTCAGAGGATTAAACACAAAAGCAGTTATTTCCCTAATGCCTTCTGCTAATCTTATGACATGTTTTCAAATGAGAAGGAAAAGGTCATCATTTTTCTTGCAAGCTGTTTTAAAAGTATTATTATAAAAATAATTGCAATTTCAATCCAAAGATATGTTTGGTAGAACTAGCAAATGCCCAAGGCTGGCATTACATTAAGGTGCTCAGAGAATTTCGTATGCATCTCACAGTTTCTATCACTAGCTTGCATGCCTAATTCCCCCAAATCCAGCTGGAAAAAAAAAAAAAATCTCCTTTTTCTCTGTTGGGTATTGAGACCTTGAGATAAAACCAAAGTCAACTGCTGGCATAAGCCATTGGCAGGTCCCTGAGAAGTCTGCGTCTGTCAGGCAAAATTTGAGGGAACTTTTCCAGATCTCACTCCTGGGATTATTTTAACAAATAGCCTTTTTCTCTGCCATGCCTCATATGACACCTACAGCAACACTGAGGAGTGTTTGAACCCATGTGTCACAGCCATAAAAGAGCAGAATGGTTTTAATGACATATTTTCCCCCTAGCCTTAAAGACTGTTTTCAAGCATCTTTTATAAGGATTCTGGGCAGTTGTCTTGAAAATTAAATCAGATAAAATGAATTTACCATAAATCAGGGGAGATTTTGGTGAGACCTTAGGAAGAATGTCTTACTTGCCTGGAATAAATAGCAGAAGTGAGTGAGTGATGAAGGCTGAAAATCTTCAAGAATGAAAAAGAGACAGTATTATCCATTTCAGAGTAAGCCTGAAGGTAGGGCTTGTATGAAATAGTGTTTTCAAGTTTTAATCTGAGAAGCCACAGTTCATTTCGGTTATTAACTCTCAGCCTGTGTGTGCTCAATTGCTTAATCGTGTCCAACTCTTTTGCGACCCCATGGACTGTAGCCCAGCGGGCTCCTCTGTTCACAGGATTTGCCAGAAGAGAATAATAGAGTGGGTTGCTGTTTCCTTCTGCAGGGGGAGCTTCCTGACCCAGGGATCAAACCAGTGTCTCCTGAGTCTAATGCATTGAAGAAGGATTCTTTACCAACTGAGCCACCAGGGAAGCTCTAACTCTCAGCAGACTGGCAAGGAAACAGGCTCAAAGAAGAGCCTATTCAGACAGAGAATTGTTTATTTTGTATACTAGAAAGCAAATTTCCCTGCTTTTACAGAGTAGAGTTTATGATCTTGTTCTTAAATGCATCCCTCAGATTCAGTCTATCCCAGATGTTCAAAACATATTAGTTGAAGAAAGTTATAAAGGAATTAAGCATTGTGCTCTGGTTTATGGTTGTTTTTGTTTAGTTCCTCTAGCCGTGTCTGTCTCTTTGCTATTTTATAGTAGTGGTATCTCAATTCGAAAAAGATGACTATTTTGTCCAAGTTTATATGCAAACCTTGAAGCTCTCTCTGATGATGATAATGATGAAGAAAAAAAGGAGGAAGAGAAGGAGGAAGTGGAGGAAGAAGATAGGAAGAGAGGAAGAGAAGAAGGAGGAAAGAGAAGGAGAGGGGAAAGACAAAGGGAAAGGAAGAGAAAGAAGAAAATAATAATCATACTAAAGCAGACTAGTGCATGGAGAAGGCCCACCAGAGAGTCTACAAGTCAAACCTCCTATAATACAGGCCTGGGCCTAAAGATAACTCTTGTATTCTTTGCTCAGTTTCTTTCTAACCTAGCCATGCAGCAAAGCCTGGTATGGAAAATCATTCCTTCCTGAATCTTCCTTTATCAAGACCCAACATCTCATTAGCCCATCAAGTTGGTTACTCACCTTCACTGATGTTTTCCCCCTTTTCCCCTAAAGAAGTAATAACCAGCTCCTTATTTACACTTCTTGTAAAAAAGCTTATGCTTAGATACTTGCTGTATGTGAAGTGTATGTATTTTTGACATACACTTGGATGTCAAAGTATAAAGATAATTGGGTGGTGATTAATCATCACCCAATTATCCTCTTCAGCATTACTTGAGAACTTTGTTTTTCTTGTTTTCTATGCACCTGATGTATCATGAAGAACTGGTTTGTGTACAGGAATCAAGTATGCTGTTGACATACAGTTTTCAAGATAATGATATTATCCAAACATACCTAGGTGAAGGATACAAAACAGGCAGATGCTTAAGAAATTAAGAAAATAAAGGAATCTTTGAACTGGTTGAGTCAGCAAGTTTCAGGATGGAGAAAGACTCTAAAGATTGTTTTATCCCTCTGTAATTAATATCCCCAGTCACTTGATCACTCTATTCATGCTTGAATATACCAATTGCCAGTCTCCACTATCCTCTGTAGGCTTCCCCTACTCTTGGTCAGCACTTCAACCATTCGTAGTGGTTTTCTGGTGGGACGACTCAGGCACTTATCCCTGACATATCTGTACCTTTACTTGTTTTACTCTTTTAAAGTCAAAGTTTCTCAGATGCTCCTTCACTCTTTTGCTTATATTACAATGTGCCACAATAAGCCCCTAGATTCAAGACATTCCTTCTGTTACCTACTAGGTAGAATCAACCCTAACTCATCATAATAATCAGGGTCTATTACTGCTATTAATATAATAACTTTTCTAATGCCTGTTCCTCTGGTATAAGAAGCCCAAAGACACCAGAAAAAAAAAAAATTTACAGCTTAAAACTCAACATAACTGTTAGTGTCGCTAAGATTTATGATTACTCACTTGGCAAAGCCTAATGTTAGGAACACAGAGAGCACTAATACACAAGCATCTCAGTAAGAGTAGACTGAGAACAGTTGATCCTACTTCCATGGCTTGGTTCCCATACCCATAGGTATTAGATTTATGGACCCTTATTGGCTCATCACGGGGAAGGCAGTGGCACCCCACCCCAGTACTTTTGCCTGGAAAATCCCATGGACGGAGGAGCCTGGTAGGCTCCAGTCCATGGGGTCGCTAAGAGTCGGACACGACTGAGCGACTTCACTTTCACTTTTCACTTTCATGCATTGGAGAAGGAAATGGCGACCCACTCCAGTGTTTTTGCCTGGAGAATCCCAGGGACAGGGGAGCCTGGTGAGCTTCTGCCTATGGGGTCGCACAGAGTCGGACACGACTGAAGCGACTTAGCAGCAGCAGCAGCAGCATTGGCCCATCAAAAAGATGACATTCTAGTGGTCAGTACCCCAATCCCCATGATACTATTCCCAAACTGTGTTGTTAGCAGTACTTTTAACAATACATTTTAATGCCTGGTCTACATGATGGGCTTATGGTAAGACCAGTGTATCTACAATCCTGCAATTGTTGCTATAGTTCTGAAACAATGTTGTGCATGCTACCATGACAGTGCATCAGACATTATTTAAGTTCTTATGTGGTGGTGCTTGATGAACTGCTTCTAGAGAAGGAAAACTCATATGTAGTAGATAATTCTTCCCCTTTCTGTGCAGAAAGAATTCAATTTAATTGACCTGCTACCTTGTGGCTAGCTTGCTTCTGGAGGAATTATGCCGTATGGAGGGATTGTCCTGACAGTGGCTCTAATTTTCAATGCAGTCTGTGCTATGGCTTCAGGAGATGCAACTCTCCTTTATCAGAAGCCCTGGAGGCTCTCTGGTTTTGGTGTGCTTGGAGATAGCAGTTGGATGCCCTGAACCTATCATCTCCTGATTTAAAATCCTCCAATAAAGAATCAAGCAAATTCTCCTTTATAATTATAATTTCCCCCACAGCATTCAAGCTCGCAGCCACCAAATAGTGGCTCACCTTCTACCTACACTTCATTCTGACAAGTGAAAGCCCCCTGTGGTAATGACCATCCCTCTTACCACCAGCCACAGGATCCTTATTGCATCAGATCAGAGAGTCATCCAGCTCCAGATTCCCATCTCCTTTCCAGAGTCACTCCAAAGCTGCTGTTTCAATCTGCCTTCCTGCACAAGGCAGGGTATTATGTAAAGAGGTATAAATTACTCTTGATCAGGAGTGCTAGGACCAGATTGAGACAAAGAAAATTGAAGTACGAAGCAAGTAAGAAACAATATAAGGCTGTATCATAGCTCTAGAGTCTCATGAAGTGGTTCTGATTCAATTGCTCCCCCATAAATCATATTAATTCTATATCTGGATAGATACACAGAAGGGGACAGAGGGGAAATTTTATGCACTGGGTTTCATCCATCCCATTGTACGTGAATTCCCACCATTTTCTGGGTTTCACAAATGCAATTACAAAGTGCAGCCAGTTGCATCCAAATGGCCCCCTTGTCACACAGAAGACCCAGCCTGAGAGAAACAAACGTGAGGCAGATCATTGTCAGGTCGATCCTGGGGGAAGCTGAGTCCATTCTGACAGTGGATGAGTATGCCATGGCAGCCTGTACTGGAGAAAGTCTCCGCCAAGACCAAGAAGTTCTGAAGCTATGCACAAAGAAGACCTGCTGCAGTGAATAAGACTGGGAATAGGTGAGTGCATCTATGGCAAATTGTGGTCTCTGACTCCCCTGAGATCATTCATCTTAGATATTTACTCACCCTATTTTATAATGTGATCCCTAATCAAAGGACTGAATTTTCCCCGAACTTCTTGGTAAATTAAAAGGGCCACGAACTCTGTGAAAGTCATTATGCCCTCATATAGTAGGTGGGGTTTTTTCTCTTATCAGATTTTTATATCTAGGGATCCCTCCTGTTTATTGCCCAAATAGAAGTGCAAACACGGCAGAGAAACATAATGAACATCTTATTTTGATTATCCAAGCTGAGAGTAATGAAAAAGGCAAACTGGTAGAAATGAGGAAATATAAATCCTTACAAAACTCTGCCAGGATTAATAAAACAAGGTGTCACATCAGTTGTACAACCAAAAGACAGCTACTTTATTGTCATTTTTTACTGCACGTGATTCTGACATTGACAACATTCTTTTAAATGTGCTCCTTATTGAATATTTTATTTAATGTTTAAATTTAAAAAGTTATAGAAACAAAGATCACAGTGCTCCAGAACCAGCGAACTAAGAGGCACTAAACCACCATTTTAGTTGTTCAGTTGCCAAGTCCTGGCTCACTCTTTCTAACACCATGTACGGTAGCACATGCTTCCCTGTCCTCAGTATCTCCCTGAGTTTGCTCAGATTTGTGTGTATTGAGTCAGTAATGCTATCGAACCATCTCATCCTCTGCTGCTCCCTTTACATATATATATAATATCACTATATACAGTGACATTATAAAACAGAATTTCAGAGGCCCAAGATTTACATCATACTGAAGATTATACATCCACTCTTCACATTTTATGATGCTTTCTGCATCCTGTACCTACTCTAGGAATACATCTTCCACACACTTCTGGAAAAGAAAAGGCCCAAGACAATTTCCCCATAGCCTCACTTCAGATAAAATAATTCAAGAAATGTGTGCAGTCTTAAATAGTCAATAGTTGTCACACACAGATTGATGGGGCTCTTATGTGCAAAGTTCTGTGTAATAATATAACACTATAAACAGACAAAAATTCCCACCCATGTGGGAATTACATTCTAGATGTGGAAATAGATACTAAACATGTGAGTAAGCAAAATAGAGTGTAATGTATGCCAGTTAATGATAAATGTTTTGGACAAAATAAAGCTGGGAATGTCAATAGGAATGCAGGGGGAGAGTCGCAATTTTTAAAATGGAGGTCAAAAAGCTACTAAAAAAGCAGCACTAAAAAAAAAAAAAAAGCACAGCCAACAAGAGGAAAAATTAACAAATGAGACTATATTAGACTAAGTTTCTTCACAGTGAAATAAATGATCAACAAACAGAAAATGAAAAGCTAACCCAATGAATGGAAGAATATTTGCAAACTATAAAGTTAATAAGAGGTTAATATTAAAAACCAGGGAAGGCAATGACACCCCACCCCAGTACTTTTGCCTGGAAAATCCCATGGATGGAGGAGCCTGGTAGGCTCCAGTCCGTGGGGTCGCTAAGAGTCGGACACGACTGAGCGACTTCACTTTCACTTTTCACTTTCATGCATTGGAGAAGGAAATGGCAACCCACTCCAGTGTTCTTGCCTGGAGAATCCCAGGGACAGGGAAGCCTGGTGAGCTTCCGTCTATGGGGTCGCATAGAGTCGGACACAACTGAAGCGACTTGGCAGCAGCAGCAGCAATATTAAAAACAAGGAACTCCTACAACTTAACAGCAAGAAAAAAAAAAGAAGAAGAAGAAAGAAAAAAAGAACCTGATTTTAAAATGGGTAAGGGCTTAAGTAGAAATTTCTACAAGGAAGACATATAAATGGCCAGCAGGTATGTGAAAAGTTGTTTAGCATCACCAGTCATCAAGGAAATGCAAATGAAAACCATGAGATATCACCTCATATCTGTTAGGATGGCTATTATCAAAACAAAGATAATGAGTATTGGTAAGAATATGCAATGAGAAAGACTAGAGATCTCGTCAAGAAAATTAGAGATACCAAGGGAACATTTCATGTAAAGATGGGCTTGATAAAGGACAGAAATGGTGTGGACCTAACAGAAGCAGAAGATATTAAGAAGAGGTGGCAAAAATACATAAAGAACTGTACAAAAAAGATCTTCATGACCCAGATAATCACAATGGTGTGATCATTCACCTAGAGCCAGACATCCTGGAATGTGAAGTCAAGTGGGCCTAAGGAAGCATCACTACAAACAAAACTAGTGGAGGTGATGGAATTCCAGTTGAGATATTTCAAATCCTGGAAGATGATGCTGTGAAAGTGCTGCACTCAATATGCCAGCAAATTTGGAACACTCAGCAGTGGCCACAGGACTGGAAAAGGTCAGTTTTCATTCCAATCCCAAAGAAAGGCAATGTCAAGAAATGCTCAAACGACTGCATAATTGCACTCATCTCACACGCTAGTAAAGTAATGCTCAAAATTCTCCAAATCAGGCTTCAGCAATATGTGAACCGTGAACTTCCAGATGTTCAAGCTGGTTTTAGAAAAGGCGGAGGAGCCAGAGATCAAATTGTCAACATCCGCTGGATCATCAAAAAAAGAAGAGTTCCAGAAAACATCTACTTTTTCTTTATTGACAATGCCAAAGCCTTTGACTGTGTGGATCACAATAAACTGTGGAAAATTCTGAAAGAGATGGGAATACCAGACCACCTGACCTGCCTCTTGAGAAATTTGTATGCAGATCAGGAAGCAACAGTTAGAACTGGACATGGAACAACAGACTTGTTCCAGATAGGAAAAGGAGTACATCAAGACTATATATTGTCATCTGCTCATTTAACTTATATGCAGATTACATAGAAATGCTGGGCTGGAAGAAGCACAAGCTAGAATTAAGACTGCCAGGAGAAATATCAATAAACTCAGATATGCAGATGACAAGACCCTTATGGCAGAAAGTGAAGAGGAACTAAAGAGCCTCTTGATGAAAGTGAAAGAAGAGAGTGAAAAAGTTGGCTTAAAGCTCAACATTTGGAAAACTAAGATCATAGCATCCTGGCCCATTACTTTATGGCAAATAGATGTGGAAACGCTTTAAACAGTAGGTGACTTCAATTTTGGGGCTCCAAAATCACTGCAGATGGTGACTGCAGCCATGAAATTAAAAGATGCTTACTCCTTGGAAGGAAAGCTATGACCAACCTAGACAGCATATTAAAAAGCAGACATTACTTTGCCAACAAAGGTCCATCTAGTCAAGGCTATGGTTTTTCCAGTGATCATGTATGGATGTGAGAGTGGACTGTAAAGAAATTTAAGCACTGAAGAATTGATGCTTTTGAACTGTGCTGTTGGAGAAGACTCTTGCGAGTCCCTTGGACTGCAATGAGATCCAACCAGTCTATCCTAAAGGAGATCAGTCCTGAGTGTTCATTGGAAGGACTGATGTTGAAGCTGAAACTCCAAAACTTTGGCCACCTGATGTGAAGAGCTAACTCATTTGAAAAGACCCTGATGCTGGGAAAGATTGTAGGCAGGAGGAGAAGGGGACAACAGAGGTTGAGATGGTTGGATGGCATCACCGACTCCATGGACCTGAGTTTGTGTAAACTTCGAGATGGACAGGGAGACCTGGTGTGCTGTAGTCCATGGGGTCGCAAAGAATCAGACACAACTGAGCGACTGAACTGAACTGAAGAATATGGAGAAATTATAACCCTTGCATGACATTGCTAGGAATGCAAATGTGTTCAGTCACTATGGAAAATGGTATGGAGATTCCTCAAAAAACTAAAAGTGGAACTAATATATGAAGGCGCAATCTTACTCAGGGTATATATACAAAAGAACTGAAACTGGGACCTTCAGTGCAGCATTACTCACAATAGCTAAGATGACAACAATCTAAATGTCCATCAATGGATTAAGAAAATGTTATATACACACAGAAATGGAATACTATTCAGTCTTAAAATAGAACAAAATTTGTGACAACATGGAATAAACCTGAATGCTATAAGCCAGTCATAGAAGTATAATTCTGTGCATATTTCCACATAGATTAAGTATCTAGAAAGTCAAATTTATGGAAACAGAGTAGAATGATTGTGGGGGAGGATAGGGGACAAGGGAGTGGATTGCTTTTCAATGGGTATAACATTTTAGTTCTGTACAGTGAATAAGTTTTAGGGATCTGCTGTTCAGCAATATGAGTCAATAATGCTATACTGTAAATATCGAATTTACTAAGTATTTTCACTACTAAATATATGAATAAGAATATTATAACTATCTGACATCTCAATTGATCATGTTTAGGGTGATTCCTTTATAGTATATCATTATAGTTGTTTAGTCCCTAAGTCATATCTGACTCTTTGTTACCTGAAGGACTGCAGCACGGCAGGCTTCCCTGTCCTTCACTATCTCTCAGAGCTTGCTCAGACTAATTTCCCTAATGCTAATGATGTCATCCAACCATCTCAACCTCTGTCACCCCTTCTCCTCCTGCACTCAATCTTTCCCAGCATTAAGATCTTTTCCGATGAGTTGACTATTCCCATCAGGTGGCCAAACTATTGGAGCTTCAGCTTCAGCATCAGTCCTTCCAATGAATATTCAGGGTTGATTTCCTTTAGGATTGAGTGGTTTGATGTCCTTGCTGTCCAAGAGACTCTCCAGAGTCTTCTCCAGCACCACATTCAAATGCATCCGTTCTTCGGCACTCTGCCTTCTTTATGGTCAAACTCTCACATTGGTATATGACTCCTGGGGGAAAAAAGCATAGCTTTGACTATAGGAACTTTTGCTGGCAAAGTAATGTCTTTGCTTTTTAATATGTTGTATGGGTTTGTCAGAGCTTTCCTTTCAAGGAGCATGTGTCTTTTAATTTCATGACTACAGTCAACATCTGCAGTGATTGGAGCCCAGGAAAATAAAATCTGTCATTGTTTCTACTTTTTCCGCATCTATTTGTCATGAAGTGATGGGGCTGGATGACATGATCTTAGCTTTTTGAATGCTGAGTTTTAAACCAGTTTTTTCACTCTCTTTCACCTTCATCAAGAGGAGCTTTAGTTACTCTTGGCTTTCTGCCATTAGTGTGGTATCATCTGCATATCTGAGGTTGTTGATTTTCTCCAGGTAGTGTTGATTCCAGCTTATGATTCCTCCAGGATGGCATTTCACATGATGTACTCTACATAGAATTTAAATAAGCAGTGTAACAATATATAGCCTTGACGAACTCCTTTTTCAATTCTGAACCAGTCCATTGTTCCATGTCCATTTCTAACTGTTGCTTTCTTGGCTTGCATACAGGTTTCTCAGGTGACAGGGAAGATGGTATCAGATCAGATCAGATCAGTCGCTCAGTCGTGTCTGACTCTTTGTGACCCCCATGAACTGCAGCATGCCAGGCCTCCCTGTTCATCACCAACTCCCGGAGGTCACTCAGACTCACATCCATCGAGTCAGTGATGCCATCCAGCCATCTCAAAGATGGTATAATATTCCCATTTCTTTAAGAATTTTCCACAGCTTGTTGTGATCCATACAGTCAAAGGCTTCAGCATAGTCACCGAAACAGAAGTAGATGTCTTTATAGGATATACATATATCAAAACATCTTAAATATATACTTTTTGTCAATCATATGTTGATAAAGCTGAAAAAGTAAATTTACCAAAATCTATTTGGAGTAGGAAGTTAGTGACAAGGGGAAGGAAGACAGTTCCAAATAGAATAAATAACAAGAGTAGAAGCCCTCCAGTAACATGTGGCTTGATGTGTTCCACGGTGCAGTAGAAAAAGCAGCTGGAGGAGAGGTCATAGAAGAAACAAGGGCCTCGCCTGTTTTGCAGATCACAAAGTGGCCTATCACAAGAACATTGATTTTCATTCTAAGAGAAAGCCTTTGGAAGACTTCTAAGAAGAGGTATAAAATTTTGATCTAGTGTCACTGAAAAAAAAGAACAGATCAAGTTCAGCATGCATTGGTCATTTAAATATACAAAGTAAAATGCTATGATCACAGTCATCCTGGATTCTGAAGACTCAAGGTCACAAAATCACAGAGTATAAGGACCAGCTCACCAAAGAGATGATGGACTGACAGACAGGTAGGAAAATGTCCTTGGCATTAAATAAACAGAGATGATCGCAACTCTATCACCTATTTTTCTAGAAAAGTCTTTCTCTTTCCCCCTCTTTCATCTACAACAGTGTGTCAGGCACAGTCGGGCTCGTATAACATAACCCTAAGTGAAGTGAAGTCGCTCAGTCATGTCCGACTCTTTGCAACCCCATGGGCTGTAGCCTACCAGGCTCCTCCATCCATGGGATTTTCCAGACAATAGTCCTGGAGTGGATTGCCATTTCCTTCTCCAAAGGATCTTCCCAACCCAGGGATCAAACCCGGGTCTCCTGCATTGTAGACGGATGCTTTACAGTCTGAGCCACCAGGGAAGTTAACATAACTCTGCCTCTTGACCATAGTTGTAGGATTCACATTTAAGCATTTCTTTAAAATCTTTTTTTTCTCCATTTTACTACGTGCATTTTAATAGAAAAAAAAAAGTCTATTGTTAGAATTCGGCAGAATCTCAGAATGCAATGAAAACAAAAGATGGAAAGAGAAAGAAATATTGCTTCCTTTCAACTGTCTCTTCCCTGAAAACAAACTGTTTCTAAAGGCCGGATGCTATGACATAGCCAGTTTACTGTCAATACATTATTTTCTTTTATTGCTTACACTAACTTTAATGGGACTCTGATGCAAGAGGGAAAACAGCCCTAAGCAACTCTTCACTGCTCATGGCTAAAGTTTATCTCCCAGAAAACTCCAGACCTTGGCCCTCTAATGGATATTGGTGAGGAGATGCGAAGAGTTAGGTGTTTACAACTATCTTATGAACTTTTTTCAGAAACAACTTGTTTCCATCTTGCATAGTTGTGGGGCAGATTTTAAGTTGACTTCCATGTGCCCAAATTTTGTGAAACCTCACCTTGAGTGGGAGTGGGACCTGGAACTTGTTTCTAACCAATGGAATGCGACAAAGATTAGGGTGATTATACAAGGATCTAATTCATGTCTTGCTAGAACATCTAGCTCTCAATTCTTGGCCTTGAAAAAGCAATCTGCCATGAAGATAGAGGGCCTGAGGTGAGGGCCATAGGGCAAAAACTGCCAGTTGCCACATTCAGCTGAAAGCAGTACTCAACCAAAAGACAACAAGAAGTTTCGGACAAATGTCCTTAAGCCACAAAGAAGTGGATTCTGCCAGCAACATGAGTAGGCTCGGAGGCAAGTTCTTCTCCAGAAAAGAACACAGCTTGGGTACACCTTTTGATAGAGCTTTGTGAGATCCTGAGCAGAGAACCTAGAGAAGTTATGTTCGCATCCCTAACTCACAGAACTGAGTTAATTGATGTGTTGTAATAAGCTTCTATGGAGAAGGCAATGGCACCCCATGCCAGTACTCTTGTCTGGAAAATCCTATGGGTGGAGGAGCCTGGTAGGCTGCAGTCCATGGGGTCGCAAAGAGTCGGACACGACTGAGCGACTTGACTTTCACTTTTCACTTTCACACATTGGAGAAGGAAATGTCAACCTACTCCAGTGTTCTTGCCTGGAGAATCCCAGGGACGGAGGAGCTTGGTTGGCTGCAGTCTATGGGGTCGCAGAGAGTTGGACACGACTGAAGCGAGCAGCAGCAGCAGCAGCAGCAGCAGCAGCAATAAGCTTCTAAGTATGTTTTAGTTTGTTGTATAGCAATGGAAAACTAATACACATGAGGACTAGACAGACTCAGCATTTAGACCACAATGGTCAGGAAGCAACAGTTAGAACTGGACATGGAACAACAGACTGGTTCCAAATAGGAAAAGGAGTACGTCAAGGCTATGTATTGTCACCCTGCTTATTTAACTTATATGCAGAGTACATCATGAGAAATGCTGGACTGGAAGAAACACAAGCTGGAATCAAGATTGCTGGGAGAAATATCAATAACCTCAGATATGCAGATGACACCACTCTTATAGCAGAAAGTGAAGAGGAACTAAAAAGCCTCTTGAAGTGAAAAAAGAGTTGGCTTAGGTGGCTTAAAGCTCAACATTCAGAAAACAAAGATCATGGCATCTGGTCCCATCAATTCATGGGAAACAGATGGGGAAACAATGGAAACAGTGTCAGACTTTATTTTTCTGGGTTCCAAAATCACTACAAGATGGTGACTGCAGCCATGAAATTAAAAGACGCTTACTCCTTGGAAGGAAATTTATGACCAACCTAAATAGCATATTCAAAAGCAGAGACAGTACTTTGCCAACAAAGGTTCGTCTAGTCAAGGCTATGGTTTTTCCTGTGGTCATGTATGGATGTGAGGGTTGGACTGTAAAGAAGGCTGAGCACTGAAGAATTGATGCTTTTGAACTGTGGTTTGGAGAAGACTCTTAAAAGTCCCTTGGACTGCAAGGAGATCCAACCAGTCCATTCTGAAAGAGATCAGCCCTGGGATTTCTTTGGAAGGAATGATGCTAAAGCTGAAACTCCAGTATTTTGGCCACCTCATGCGAAGAGTTGACTCATTTGAAAAGACCCTGATGCTGGGAGGGATTGGGGGCTAGAGGAGAAGGGGACAACAGAGGATGAGATGGCTGGATGGCATCACTGACTCAATAGACCTGAGTCTGAGTGAACTCTGGGAGTTGGTGATGGACTGGGAGACCTGGCATGCTGTGATTCATGGGGTCACAAAGAGTCAGACACGACTGAGCGACTGATCTGATCTGATCTGATCTGATCAGAATATGACTGTGATCCAGGTTATTGCCCAGGGATATGATAAAATGCACGAGGGTAGGAGCCTGACTTATGTTTCCTTGAGTCACTCCTTATGGTTAATTTTAGGTGTCATCTTTTCCAGGTAGAGATTCAGAGCAACAATGAATTTCCTGAAGAAGAAGAAATATGTTCATCATAATCCTGAAGATTTTTTCCTGTTTACTCCCTTGAACAAGAATGATATTAAAAATAAAACAAACAAAATTTGTTCTATCTAGAGTGTAGATCAATAACTAACTTGAAAACTAAATCAGCAGGCCTGATTAGATAGTTTGTAAATAACAGCAGTGGAGGACAGCCCAGGTAAGTGTCACTCACTCTATTCATTCCAATGGTGTCACTTTGATGTGTCAGAAGTGAAAGTTTTCCAGGAGATACATTTTAAACCTTTATGACTTAAACTGAGCACAATGAAAACAGCAGCTGATTTTTGTTCTAGGGGACTTTATTGTACCAGAGATGAAATGATATAACCACAGAGTCTTTATGCACTTCCTACTAGAAGTGTTGCTGAAGTAACCTACATTGATGTAGGTTTCAATTCCAGCTTTGTTGATTATTAATGCTGGGAAACTGGGTGAGCCGTATAGTTTCTTTAAACACTTAGCACACCTCTGTAATGGTTAACAATTTTAAAATCATGATCTGTGACAAAGCTTGACTGTAAGAATATACCATATCAGTTTGGACTCAGACTTTTCACATCAGACAATCCTGTCTTTCATTTCAAGCTCTGAAGTTTGTAGGTTTGTGCCCATGAATGACTGCATTAACCACTAGCCATGCTTAGCATTGTCATATATAATATATGCATTTTAATTCCAATCTGATAAAATGGTTATGAAGATTAAGTGGCAATGTATAGAAGCACTTGGTCTAGGGTCTTATATATACAGCTTCCCTGATACCTCAATTGGTAAAGAATCTGACTGCAATGCAGGAGACCGTGGTTCAGTTCTTGGGTCAGGAAGAGCCACTGGAGAAGGGAAAGTCTACCCACCCCAGTATTCTTGGGCTTTCCTGGTGGTTCAGTTGGTAATGAAGCTGCCTGCAAAGCAAGACACCTAGGTTCAGTTCCTGAGTTGGGAAGATCCCCTGGAGAAGGGAAAAACTGTAAGAAAGGTTCAATAAATATTATCCAGCATCCCTAGAGAATATACTATCTAGCATGTCATGCACTCAACAGTTAGTTCCTCTCTCCATGTACTATTACTATCACCATCTCCTCTGTCTCACTCATACCTTAACATTCAGAGACAATTCTTCCAGTAGGTCCTGGGATACTGTAAATTTGTAGGAAGTTAAACAGAATACGATATTCAATCCAGCATTCTCTGAAAATGTAACCCTACTAAAATGAAAAGAAAGTTGTATTTGAATCTTCAAGCTGTTTGGAGAAATGGAGTATCATATCTTGATTTTTCCTTAGAATTTGTTTGGACACTATGCATAGACACGTGCTCAGTTGTTTCAGTTGTGTCTGAGTTTTTGCAACCCTATGGACTATAATCTGCCAAGCTCCTCTCTCTATGGGATTTTCCTGGCAAGAATACTGAAAGGGTTGCCATTCCCTCCTTCAGAGGATCTTCCCAACCCAGGGAATGAACCCATATCTCCAGCATTGCAGGCAGATTTTTTTTTTTTTTTTTTTTTTAACCATTGAGCCACCAGGGAACCATATTATGGCTATACATAACCCTAATAAGTGCCTATGATGTTTATGCCACTCTCCTAAGTACAGCGTATAATTTTTTTTAAGTTAAATGAAAAATTCTGCTTTCTGCCATTATTTTATTTGCAATTTAAAGAAAATACTTTATTATCATCACAGGGGAATTTAAATGCCTAATAAAATTACAGGTGCAGAGAATAAATATTACATTTTAAGTTCCGTTAACTTTGCCTTAAAAATTTCAGAAATCTGGGGGACAAAAGCCTTGACAAACATAAATATATGTAGATCTGCTATTATTTTTAGAGATTTGGGCAAAATGGGGGATAGAGAGCAGTAAACCAATGTGATATTAATGTAGAAATAGAAAAATTAAAGTAGAATTTTAAAGATTGATGGAGGGGATAGTGGAAATGTGCTTTATTGCACTAACTGAGAATAGAATTAAATGTCAATATTCCAGATAGATAAGACAGTGAATTGTGAACCTTAGAGTGAGGAGTAGATTACCACCAACCTCCCCCTAGCATTGAGAAGAAAAATAATGTGAATCATATAGCAAAGACTGTTCTTGAATACTTCATAGAACAGCTGTGGCTAAGCATTTTTCATCAAAATGTAAGACAGACCAAAGTACCTTAAATAAGATTTTTAAATTAGAAGATATCAGAATAGTTTTCATATATTTGAAATTCATAGCATTTAAAATAAAATAGTAACTTAAATTAGAATATTATTTATTCCTTTGATAGATGAAGAAGGAAAAAAAATAAAAGAAAAAGGCAAGCAAAGAATCTATCAAATAGGGAAGTAGCTGTCTGACTTTACTGGACAATGACAACAGTCCTATCTCTCTTTAAGTTGTCCAACATGTTTTCCTTCTCTGTTCATCTGGTAACTCATACAATATTTTTGATCACATTCATTGGCAGCTGAGCCATTTCTGTATAATCATAGCACCTCATTTTCCTGGTGTGTCCTTAGTCAATCAGTCGTGTCTGACTCTTTGTGACCCCATGGACTGAAGCTCATCAGGCTCCTCTGTCCTTGGGATTTTTCAGGCAAGAATACTGGAGTGGGTTGCCATTTCCTCCCCCAGGGGATGTTCCTGACCCAGGGATTGAACTGGCATCTTCTGCATCTCCTGCATTGCAGGCAGATTCTTTACCTACTGAGCCACTGGGGAAGCCCATTTTCCTGATAACAATGAACATAATATGGGATAGTCATTCAAATATAGGAAAATCTATCAGAGTTCAACCCCTGATTGATACATGAATCATAAGGAAAAGAAACTCATTTGGGGAAGTTACTAAACTGGAGCGGACAATGGTCATCCATACCATCATCTTAAGAAACTGTTTCTTTAAGTAAAAGGGCAATGACACCAGCAAATAAAGGAACTGGGGAAAACAGAGATGAAATGTGGGTGGAGTCAGAGAAACAGAGAAAGATCCCTCCTGGAATGGTGCCAGATTACAATCCTTTAGACCCTAATTCCTATAAAACTGTCTTCATCCTTCTGACTCTTCAGTATCCTTCCTGACTTCTTGAGCCAATAAACTCTTTCTTCAGTAAGCTAATATGAGGGTTTTGGTTACTTGCAGCAGAAATTTTGAATGCTACAAGGATACAGTTTACAAGTCCATTCCAGTAAATTTTCTGCCAGAGAATAATTTCAATTTGGTTCAGTGTAATAATTTCAGTCTAAAACAGTGGAAACCTGACCTAGATTTGATTTTCAGCATAGAGGTTAGACATTTTGAAGATCTTTTTGACAAATGTCTAGACTTTGGCACATGTCTCCTCTTCATGTGTGCCTGCTCAGTCACTCAGTCTTGTGACTCATTGTGACCCTATGGACTGCACCTCACCAGGCTCCTCTGTCTGTGGGATTCTCCAAGCAAGAATACTGGAGTGGGTTGCCATAACCTCCTCTAGGGGATCTTCCCAACCCAGGGATCAAACCTACATCTCTTATGTCTCCTACTTGGTAGGAGGTTCTTTACCACCTGGGAAGCCCCATCACCTCTCCACCACTATATTATTTCTCAGAATATGTTCGCCGCCCCCGCTCAGTCTCTCTAATCAAAAGAGTAGAAACCTCTATATAATTCTATTTAGAAATTGGGAAAAGATGGTTCAAAAGGCTAAGAATAGGAAAGAAACATGCTTCTTAAAATAGTTATTGATTAAAAAAATGTACCTGTTATATCCTTAAGAAAATTTCCTCAACTGGTAATTTACATCCTAAGCAAATGACAAGCATCATACTACTTCTGTGGCTGCTATGGTTCACAAATTAAAATTATTTGAAGAGGTAAAAATGGGAGCCAAGGAAAGGGAAGAAAATCTCCAGAAAAAGAGCCATATTCTGTGTCTTGGTTTCCATAGATGGAGCAATGAGAAAGCGATTCCTTGGCTAGTACATTGAGTGGTTCAACAGTATAGTTTGTAGGGAAGGACTCTGGGTTCAAATCTTGACTGTCCTGTTCATGAGATGCATGACTCATATGTGAATCACATGAGTCACAGGCCTCACTCATAAATCAAGGCTAATATATCTAACAGATGTCCACATGATACAGTCACTGGGAGGTTTAACTCAGTTCTCCCCAGGATCACTTTGTGCTACATAATCTTCACTCACTCCACTCTTCTCCATTGACCTTGGTGCCTTAAGAGGTGGACCTTGGCATTCTGAAGTAGCTACTTTCATCCTCTGACTTGCTATTAGTTTTGTAGAATAAAAGATACCAGGAAATAGAAGGCCACAGGCTCCCTGCCAGGCGCCAGATGGGTGATGCCACTGTCTTCTACCAAAACCCAAGCTGGATTGAGAGGGGCTCTTTCACAGCCACATTTTTGCCAGGTTCTTGTATCCTTCCCTACATTTTGCTCTTTCTAATTTAGGAGGAGTAGCAGCTTCTTTCTGTTGTTAATTCCGGAACCCTTTATCATCCTCTGTTTGTTTGTTTGTTTGTTTGTTTCCCTTAATCCTGCTCATATTTTTGTAAATAGTCTATTCATTAAACTCCCTAATAATTCCTTTGGAGTATAATTCTTTCCTACAGGGTCCCTGAATAACATACACTTAGCGGATTGTTGGTCACGCAGTAAATTTTAAAATAGATGTTATTTATTAGAGGAATTGTAGAGGTGGAAGCGGTGCCTTTTCTGATAAGTACTCCAACTCATAAGAATAAACAGACATAAACTCTTCTGGAACAAGATTATAATTCAAAGACCTAAGAGCACCAGAATAACTACTTTGTTCTAGAAACAGTGCCTAGGAAGATTATTGCTTGCAAAAAGCAAGGCAAGCAACAAAGAATAAGATATGCAGTAAATGAGAATATTTGAGTGAAAAAAAAAAAAAACTAGTACTATGTTATAGTTTTTAAATAAAATAAGGCTAAATATATGAGGAACAAAAAGCAGAATAAACCAAGAATTGTTTTGAAAAACAACATGCTAAATTATTTTGGAAAACAGGCACACTGGGGAAGGATCAGCTCTTTCAACTTTTTTTTATACACTAACAGACATGCTATATAACTTGCAGTAATCTTTGGGGAAATGTATAAATATACAGTATGTTTGAAATCTGGTCTTACCACATGGTGATAATATTATGCCAGCTTATCTTACAGAACATATCAAGAGAAAGGATTATGGAAACAAGTGAAGAGATTTGCATCTTTCTTATTTAAGGACCAGGGGAAAGTAAGCACAATGAATAATAACTACACTGCCATTTGTAGAGGGAAAGAAACAAGTTATTATGAAAAATAAAAATAATAAGTATCCATCTATTCATCTTATATTCCATATATTTAAATGAGTAAACCATACAATATGACTGTATAATATGGGGATTTTAACTTATTAGGATTTTTATTTCCTTATAAGCAAATAAGATGCAAGACCTTTAAAAGTCATGCCATCTATTTAAAAAAGTTGGATTGAATATTACCAGTAACTTAGTGTTCCTTGAGTAGAAATTAATGCCAGACAAAACATTGCTGCTGGTTTGTTCCTATAAGTCTGCCAAAAGGATTACATATTTACAAATAAAATATATTCTATTAGTTTTTTTTTTAGTAGTACTGCCAAACTGCAATGATTTTCCATTTATTAGAGGGAAAAAATTCTATTCCTAAAGAATTGTTTCTTCAGAGGAAAAGGAGAAGAAGGAAAAAAAGACTATGCTCTTCTTAGAAGAAATTCCTGCTAGGGTAAAAAGTTAATATATTTCATCTTCTAGTCTATTACAATGTTAAGGGTTTTATTTTTTCCCTCTTCATACTTCTTTTTCCAGCTGCCCACTGTCTCACCAACTCTTATGCATTGATCAGACAACTGCCACTGTTCTCTCCTGTTAAAGGTGAGGGATGTTCTTAGGATATTTGCTTTGCTATTTGTGTTTGGGAACAGAAAACACAAGTAGCTTCTCCTTAATCAAGTAAAACTTAATGTAAAATATGGACCAGGTTCTACATGCATAGGCAACTCAGGATAAGTGGAATGGAATAGATTTCAGGTAGCACTTAAACTTATAGACTGGTTTCAGTCTTATAGAGCTGTTCAGTGAACTGATAAGTTATTTGTGTGCTAAGAATCCGATGAACTAAAGTAGCCTATTATGCACAAGTGGGGAAAAATAACTATATATTCAATGCCAACTATATCAGACAACCTAATATAATCTTCCTCTACAAAGTCCTAGAATAACATATTGGGTGCTGATGGAAAAAATCTAGACCTATTATAAGTTATAATGCTATTTTAATAAAACGACAAGGAGAAGCTGTCAGGAGGAAGAAGCCGTCAGCAGGATATTGCTTTGAGAAATCATGTTTGCACGTAGAGGCCTGGCTAATTCTTCTCCGTGACCAATCTCTATTCTATTAGAATCAAATCATCCTCTGTGTTTGATATTGAAACTGAGCTTAGGCTCAGGGTAATGAAGTAAAGGAAGAGATGAACTTCAAGTCTTCTTCTGTGAAAGTTGGATAGTATATTCTATGTAAATACATGCAATGAAGAATGACAAATAACATCATGTTAGCATTAGAATCAGCAGGTTGTAGTTCACACAACTAGCAGGAACAGAGGGAGATAAAGGTTTGATAATAGACCAAAGGCATCTCAAAACAGAGCAAGTAGTGATTAGAAATTCTATTTGGTGCATTACTTCCCTGTCTTGTCAGCATGTGAAGCAGAGTAGCTGTGAGTTACACCTGTGGTGGTTAGTGGTCCATACCACTCGAGATTGAAATTCAATGTCATGAGGGTGTGGAGCCTTCCCTAGATTTGAGACCACTTTAGGCCAACATTCTCTCTCTCATCTTTTCCAGCAAGACAGGACTGGCTTCTGTTGAAGCCTCAGTGTGATAAAAGACCTTCAAAATGAGTCAATATCTTATCTCTTGGAAGGTCATGCTGTAAAAAGAAAAAAAAAAACAACACCATTTTTCTTTTATAAATATGAATCCTTCCTTGTATAGTTTGAAAACAGACAAAAATGTGGCAGGCCTTTAGATTGAGTAAAATAAAAATTGTTGATGGAGGTCTCAATTTGCCAGGCATTGGACTGGTCATGGAATTCCTCAATGTTTCTCCATTGGATTTAGCTTCCAACACAGAAAATCTAATTCCAGGGGAGACACAAGTACCCTTGTAAAGAAAATTTCTTAATTTTGTAAGATTTTACTTCACTTGAGGAGATATTTAAAAACATGCAGCATGGAGCAGGCAGTGGGTGGAGAGTTGGAGAAAATATGGGAACAGGAAACAGAAAAAAAGAGAAACATATATGCATTCAACATTCAGTATACACACATACTATGTTCAATGTGCAGTTTATATGTCAGACATGCAGATATAGAATGAAAGTCAACCAGATAGGCCCCTGCCCTAATGGAGTTTTCATTTTAGTGGGAAGAGATGAACAATAAACAAACACTATATAATAAGACAATGGTAGATAGTGATAAATGTTGAGAAGGAAATAAGAGAACATCACTGCAGAAACTCCTAGGAGTGGGGGATAAGGGGAAATATTCTGGATAGAATGATCAGACATAACTTCTCGGATGATGGGGCATTTGACCTGAGACTTGTACAAAGAGAAGGAACCAATCTTGAAAACAACCAAGGAAAGAGAGTTTCAGACAAACAAACTTCAAGTGTAGGGAACTTCATGACTACTTTTAATTCCTACAAAATTAGAATGTCAAAGGAATACAAGTCAGCATGGATGGAATTAAAGGTTATTGATGGTAATCACAGGTTGAGAGATATTGGACTCATTATATTATCACTCAACAACCCTCAATTAACCGACAGAATTTTTCCTCACAGTTTTGGATGCTGAAATTCCAAGACCAAGGTGTCAGCAAGACTGGTTTCTGGTGAGACCTCCCTTCTTGGCTTTTAAATGCTCCTCTTCTCGTTGTGTTCACACATGGCCTTTCCTTTATGCAAACAAACTTCTAGTAGCTCTTCCTTTTATTTTTTTTAACTTTTTGTTGTATATTGGAATATAGTCGATTAACAATATTGTGATAGTTTCAGGTGGACAGCAAATGGACTCAGTCGCACACATACATGGATGTATTCTCCTCCAAACTCCCCTCCCCATCCAGGCTGCCACTTAACACTGAGCAGAGTTTCCAGGGATAGTTAGGGAGTGTGGGATGGACATGTACACACTGATATATTCAAAACGGAGAACCAACAAGGATCTTTCTCCTCTTAAAAGGATATCAGTTTTATCAGATTAGGGCTCTCTACCCATATGACCTCATTTAACTTTACCTCCTTAAAAGTCTTATCTTCAAATATAGTCATGTAGGGGATTAGGGTTTCCACATATGAATTTGGGGTGAGGGGGGCACCATTAAGTCCATAAGCTGGGTGATATCACCTTATACCTGTAAAATATCTCTCTGTTTGCCATGTAGAGTTTGGATGAGGAAAAGGATCACAGAAATGTAGAGTGAAACAAAAGCTTCCTTTTCTTGTATGTAATGCTAATAACTCCCAAACTTCTCACATTGTTAGAAGAAGGTAAACAGCAGGTAAAGTACCACTGAAGAATTAAAAACTGTTTCATGGAAACTGGTCAATACTGGGATCTTAAGGCAATTTATTATGGTTACAGCTCTGAGGCAGGAAACCATACTAGAATCACACAGCCACGTAACATAGAGAAAAGAACTGGGCCTCCCACCAAGAATCAAAGGCAGGAAAAGTAACCACAGAGTTGCAACTAATGCTCCCTGTCATGCCAGGGAGGGGCCAGTGCTCTACCAACCTTGATTACTAAGGTGCAAGAATGGAGTTGAGAGGCCACTGATCCACTACACTATAACAAGTCAGCCTCATCCTTTTACAGCTAAAAATCTCCATAACCTGTAACAGTGATTCCTCTCTGTATCTGACCTCTGATCCTATCTAGATTCCTATACACTGCCCAGAACACAGTGGACAGCATGCACCCACACATCTCTGTCTGCCTCTGAATGTGTTTCCCAACAAACACTATTCCAAATCCAGAGGATGTGGGTCATATTCAAGCCTGTCAGGTCACAATACCCTCAGTTTTCTCTTTACTACTCATTGCTTATCAGTAAGATATATATAAATATAATACCAATTTTGAGAATCCAAAGAAACTAGAAAAGAGAAATCTCAACTGAAAGCATAAGAATACAAAAAAAAAAAAGAGAGAGAGAGAATGCTATGAAGAATTATATGCCAATGAATTTAACAATCTGGAAGAAATAGACAACTTTTCTATAAATATGCTTGCTTAATAAGTTGCTTCAGTTGTGTATAACTCTTTGTGATCCTATGGACTACAGCCCACCAGGCTCCTCTGTTCATAGGTCTGCAGGCAAGAATATTGGCATGGGTTGCTATACCCTTTTCCTGACCCAGGTGTTGAACTTGTGTCTCATGTCTCCAGAATTAGAATTAGTGGGTCCTTTACCACTAGCACCACCTGGGAAGCCCATAGAGCTTACCAAAATTGAATCAAGAAGAAATAGATAATTTGAACAGACTGAACACTAAAGTAAAATAAAATCTTTAATTGAAAAAATACTTTCTACAAACAAAAGTCCAGGACCAGATGAGTTCACAGGTGAATTCTACCAACTTTACAAAGAAGAACTTATATTGATTTCTCTCAAACTCTTCCAAACATTGAAAAGGGGGGAACACTCCTGAAGACATTTCATGAAGCCACCATCATCCTAATATCAAAGCTAGATAAAGAACCCACCAAAAAGGAACCTTACAGGCCAATATCTTTTTGCATATAGACACAGAAATACTCAACAAAATATTAGCAAACCAAATCCAACAACCCATAAAAAGGATGGCACACCATGACCAAGTGGGATTCATTCTAAGCTCACAAGATTGCTTTGATATACGTGAATCAATGCAATACACCACATTAACAAAAGAAAAGTAAAAAATCATAAGATCATCTCAAAATATGTAGAAAAGGCATTTGAAAAAATTCAAAATTAATTCATGATAAAAACTCTTACCAAAGTGGGTATACAGGTAACATATCTCAACATAATAAAAGCTATTTATTACATACTCACAGCCAATACAATAACAGTGAGACTCTGAAAGCCTTCTTGCTAAAATCTGAAATAAGAACAAAATGTCCACTCTCACCATTTCTCTTCAACACAGTATTAGATGTCTTAGCCATAGCAATGAGACAAGGAAAAAAAGGATCCAAATTGGAAGGGAAGAAGTAAATTGTCACTCTGTGCAGATGGCAAGAGAGTAAATATACAAAAACTTAAGGACTGCCCATATAAACTACTAAAACTAATAAATGAATTCACTAAAGTAGCTATATACCATAAGATTAGCATTCAGAAATTGGTTGTATTTATATACACTAACATGAAATATCAGAAAGGAAATGAAATATAATAATACCTTTAAATTGTAATAAAAGATAAATAAAACACTTGGGAATAAATCTTACCAAGGAGGTGAATTACTTGTATACTGAGAACTATACAACATTAATAAAAGAAATTAAACTTATTTATAGAAATGGAAAGCTATCCCATGCTCTTGGATTACAAGAATTAATATTGTTAAAATGTCAATAGTACACAAAACAGTCTTTAGATTTGATGAGATGATTCCCTGATGGCTCATTTGGTAAAGAACCCACCTGCAATGCAGGAAACCTAGGTTTGATCCCTGGGTCAGGAAGATCCCTTAGAGAAGGGAATGGCTACTCACTCTAGTATTCCTGCCTGGAAAGTTCTGTGTGCACATAGTCCTAGTGGACTACAGTCCATGGGGTCACAGACTGAGCAACTGACACGTTCACTTTCACTATCAAATTACCCATGATATTTTTCACAGAACTAGAACAAATAACCCAAAAATTTATATGGAACAATAAAAGATCCAGCATTGCCAAAGCAATTCTGAGGAACAAAAACAAAGCAAGAGGTATAACTATCCCAGTCTTCAGACAATACTACAAAGCAACAATTATGAAAACAGTGTGATATTGGTACAAGAACAGACACATGGATCAATGGAACGGGATGGAGTGAATCAATAGAATAGAGCCCAGAAATAAATCCACATATGTATGATCAATTAAACTTTTACCAAGGAGGCAAAAACAGAAAATGAGAAAATGACAGTCTTTTCAGCAAGTGGTGCTAAGAAAGTTGGACAGCTGCATGTAAATTGATAAAATTAGAACACATCCTCACGTCAGGTACAAAAATAAACTCAAAATGGCTTAAAGACTTACACACAAGACACAACACAATAAAACTAGAAGACAGCATAGGCAAAACATTCTCTGATGTAAATAAGACCAATATTTTTGTAGGTCAGTCTCCCAGGACAATAGAAATAAAACCAAAAATAAACAAATGAGACCGAATCAAACTTACCAGCTTTTGCACAACAAAGGAAACCATTAAAAAAAAAAAAAAAAAAGACACCCTAAGGAAAGAGAGAATGTATTTTAAGTGATGTGACTGACAAGGGATTCATCTCCAAAATATACAAACAGCTCACACAATTCAACAACAAGAATAGAAACAATCCAGTGGAAAAATGGGCATAGATATTTCTCTAGAGACATACAGATGATCAGTAGACACACGAAAAGGTTGCTTAACATCACACATCATTAGAGAAATGCAAATCAAAACTATAATGAGATATCACCTCATATCAATCAGAAAGGCTCTCATTAAAAACTCTACAAATAACATGCTAGAGAGTGTGGAGGAAAGTAAACCTTCCCACACTGTTGGTGGAATTTTAAGTTGTTACAGTCACTATTTAAAATAATATCAAGGTTCCTCAGAAAACTAAAAACATAATTACCATATGAATCAACTTTCCCACTCCTGGATGTATACCCAGACAACACTATAATTCAAACAGATACATGTATCCCCATGTTCATAGCAGCACTATGAGGTTTTGGGCTGGGAATCTGGGGTTGTTAGATGCAAACTATTACATTTAAAACAGATAAACAAGCTCCTACTATATATCCAACCTCCTGGGACAAGCCATAATGAAAAAGAATATTTTAAAAAATGTATATATGTGTAAAACAGAGTTATTGTGCTATAAAGCAGAGATTGGCACAACGCATTAAATCAACAAAACCTCAATTAAAAATACATGAATGTAAATTATTAGCAGAAATAATGTAGTCATATCTGGAAGATTAACATTAAGTAGCTTGGTTCATCTTTTCCCTATAATCAATTTCACTGGGGGATTTTTGCTTTCTGAATAAAGGCTTATAAAGCAACAAAAAATTACCAGTTTTATGTGTTTCCTTGGTATTAAATCAGACAATGCAGGGGGAGAATTTAGCATCTTGCTATTGACTCTTGTCTTTGTTTAATAACTTGATGCTTTTTCAAAATGGGATTTTTACATTGATTTTGATTTTTAAAACACTGCTTTAACTATTATTTACCTTGATTGCTGAGTGTTTTCGCTATCTTCTTAAAGTTTGCTTCTGAAGTGAGTTGCACACTTGCCTCCCTCTAGTCTCAGTCCTGCCTTATCTGACATAGATTGCATACTAAATAAATATGATGCATTATTTTTGGTTGTGGTTACCATTATTACTAGGTTCTTTGTCCTCACTCCCACTCTTTTGACCTATCTCTCTCTCTTTTCTTTTCCCTCCTTCGTATACACACATGTATAGGTACACATCCAAAAAGCTACCACTGTAGCTACACAGTTTTTTGATATAGAGCCTAGTGTCTGAAGGAAAAAAAAACAAACCAAATAAACATAGAACATTCATCATAGATAGCCTTTCATTTTAAATTACTTCCTATCACAACACACAGCTCATGTAGCTTATAATGAACCCAGTGATGGAACTGCTATATAATGAGACTTTATCTGTCACTAACATGTGCTGTTGCTATAAGCAACATTTCCATCCAATTTGGTCAATAATTCTGGGATCATGCCTCAGGAAACAGGCACAGATTTAGAGCTCAGCATAACCACTTATAATGCCCAGCATGAGAATGTAGCCAAGAAAAGATTTCTCCATCTCAGCTGGCACTCTTGAAGGACACTGACAAGATTGGAGTGGATACATTTTAGGGAAGGAGCTATAAATAATATCCCTCTGCATTAAAAAAAAAAATGTACAGACAGCTAAACAAATTGCTATTTACATAATGCCATAGATTTTTACTAATTTTTCCTATATGTTTTGAAAATATTAATAATTATTAGTATTAGCAATGTATTATTTCAGCAGCTATGAGGTTTAACCTTTGTTCTCCATTACAACTACATGCTAATATTTTTGACATGTGTTGGGAAGATCCCCTGGAGAAGGGAATGGCTACCCACCCCAGTATTCTTGCCTGGAAAACCCCATGGGCAGAGGAACCTGGCAGGGTACAGTCCACAAAGTCACAAAGGGTCAAACACGACTGAGTGACTAACACTTTCATACCTAAGTTTTGACAAGTTACAGTCAATTCAAAGACAACCAAGAGGGTGGGAACTGGGAGGAGAAAGCAAGAGGGGATGGATAGAGAGGAATAAAAGAAGCAAATGGAGGCAGAAGGAGGTGTTTATAAATAACAAAGCATTTGAAAATCAATTTTGGTCTTACAGAGAACAAGTCAAAAATAAATCTAGAAGCATTAGAATCACAATTGAACTAAAATGAGATATGAAACCCACACTCCAATTCAGGTGATCATCTCTGGTTTTTCATGCTTCCAGCCAACACAAGGTTGTTCACTGATTGGTCACAGAATCTGAATTTCACTTGAGATCTGATTATTTTTAAAGTCTGGGAAGAATTAGGATTAAGGCAAACAAAACATTTGTGGAATCATTCTCAGTTTAATGAGCTTCCGCCTAGTAAAAATCAGGAACTGTGTATATGCTGGCAAAATACTCTAATGATCTTAAACTAGGTCTGTCTTGAGAGTGGATGGAATTTATGAAGTCCCTCACTGGATGCTATAAAGACATCTCTCTCTATTATCAGGTTCTACAGAATTGGAGAGTACCAGAGGGAAGCAGGTAGGGTCATGGTGTAGGGGGTTCATGAATGATTAAATAATCAAAAGAAATAAAATAAAGATGAACTGTCTTCAAACCCAGGAGAATCATATTACGGGCATAATAAAAGCGACTTGATATAAAATCCTTAGGACTAGTAGCATTTGGGTTTGTAGATAGGCGAGGGAAGAATTAATGCAATTCTTTTAGTAACTGGCTTTCTCTAGATTTTGCATAAGGGCAGTCTCTCAGGACCATTCTCTCTTCCTGTGTATGTAGTCAATTCAGAATGGAACTCTCTTGTTCATGGTACTCTGAGGCTTTCAAAAAAGACTGAGATTTCAGATTTCACTGGTAAATGGAATATTTCCAGTTTCATTTAAAGGAAATTCTAAATGCTAGGCTGATTTTAAACGATAGGAGGAAGGCCAAAGGGAAATTTGTTGTTACTAAGAAGCTATGTTTTCATTTTATGTTTGCCATCCATGACCTGTATCTATCTTCCCTGACCTCAAAGTAACATACCTATTCTATTTACAGGCTAATCATGTATTCGTTACAAGCATCCTGTGTTCTCCTGTGTTCTAGCAGACATCACTCTGGGAGCTGGTGATGGACAGGGAGGCCCAGCCTGCTGCAGTCCATGGGGCTACAGTCAGACAAGACTGAACGACTGAACGGAATTGAACTGTCTACAGATAGAATAAAATCTTAGATACATATTTTAATAGAAAAATAATGTTAACAATTTAAGTTTTGGATAGTCTTAACATAGATAGCATTTTTAGATTGAATGTTACACTGAAATAAATCTAGGATAAGTTATTCTTTTAAATATTGAGAAGTATTATATTTGGCAGTAAATTAAACATTTTATATATACTACATTTTGGGGATATTTTGTCCCTAATGCTTATGAGATTTAGAACATCTCCAAATTTGCCAGTAAATAATCTAGAAGGAAACAGTCAAGAATATCCCACACTTGGTTGTTATTTCACAATTATTATTATTATGTGTAATAGACACATAATAGTGTCTATTATGTGTAAATGGACAGAGAACCATTAATGGCTCATATAGAGGTTCCCAATGAAATGGATCTAATTAGATAGTCACTGAATCTAGTGTCCAACTGTCAGTAAGTAAGTGTCAGTAAGTAAATATCACCTCTGTATTTATCATATGAGAAATAATAAACATTATTCTGTATGTTCATTTTTTCCCAGTGGTTTTGAGTGAACTCATAGTGTCTTATTTAGAAATTTAGTAGAAAGCATAAGTTGATTCTTTCTAATATTTACCAAAAAAGCAGTATAGGGAACAGACAATACAGGCTTCAGAATTAGACACAAAATACTATGGGTCTAATATCAGGAAGTGATTCTGCAGTCTTTTGGAGAGGGAACAATTCTGAGACCTGTCGTAAACTTTACTCTTCCTCGGCTTGTAGAGACTGATGCTAACTGTACAACAGTTCTTCTTCATCTGGGTCCACAGACATGTTCTTGGGGATAAAAGGCATTGTTTTGCTTTTAAAAGGTATCCAAGACCCAGTGGCATTTGGGTAGCATTGTGATGGAATAATTTCAGAAAGACACAAAAATGAAAAGCTGTTATTATTTGTTTTGCTGTATTCTCAGAGATCTTCAGATGAAAGTAAAAATGGATGGATAAAACAGTATCCCAATATTCACTCTTGGAGTCATTTGCTCTGATCCCCAGGTGATTTTTCTGTATCAAAGAGAGAGCCTTTGTTTTGCTGGAATGAGCTTGAGGGTAGAAAAGAAGGCAACATGCAATGAGTTTAGAGTGTTTTCTTACATCTAAGAGGCTGTATCTGAGCTTCTCTGCTCCACAGACCCATGTGCATCAAGGTCATATGCAGCGAGCAAGGCAGAAACACAGGAAGCAATGTTTATCAGAGCTTACTTACATGTAGAGCTGCATACCATGGCTTAACTTAAAGGAATGGAGAAGCCTGAAACTTTGTAAGACATATTTTGACACTGAGTCTAACATATCTTAGAAGATGAGGGCTGGGGAGAGAACAAAAAATTGAACCAATTGGATTAGATTACAAAGGCCAACCTTGAAAATGAGCCAGGAACCATTTAAAATTCTCTTTCCCTAAATTTCAGGGTTCTTGGCATTGTCAACCAAGCACTGATAGTTTAAAAGTGATGGTAAATGAATCTTTACAAAGCACAATTTGGAGTATATCACTGCTTTACTCAGAAACCTTCAATATTAGACCTTATGCCATTTGGTTATTAGTCTAAAATACTTGGCCTGGCATTTAAAGCCTTGAACCAACTGTTCCAAACTACATTTCCACTCATTTTTATTCTCTTTACTACACTAAAATTTTCAGTCTTCCTATTCTTTTTAGTCTTCAATATTTTCCTCATTTCTTTGTTTATATTGCCTTTTTGCCTATTATATTAAATTTTGCTCTTCCTTGTCATATGTCCTAACCTGACCCAGCCTAAAAGTGACCTCCTCTACATAACTTCACAAAAATTCCCCCAGCAAGAAGTACTTTTCCCTTCTTTGCTGCTTGTCTACTCTTGGTAAGTTCTAAGAGAGTCCACGTGATGGAGGAGGACAAACACAGGCTGTAGAGTGAACTGGAGTGGAGCAGACTTCCCAGGGTACTAGGTGCACGACCTTTGACATTTTCATCTAGCTTCATTTCCTCATCTCTACAATTGGAACAAGAGGAAACTCCAAGTTTAAAGAGTTATTGTGAGAACTGAAGGCAGTAACATGGTAGCCTGTCAGCCTAGTACTTTCTGTGTACTTCGCCTCTTTCCACTTTCGCCACCAACTCTCCTTCTAGATGGGAGCTGATAACAATTTACCCTGGATTCTGCTTCTCTCCACATTAATTCTCTGCCTCTGTCCCTCATTCCAACCCAGGATTCTCCATGTCTGGTCCAAAATCAGATCTATCACCCTTCCATTGCCTTCCTCCAAATCTATAAATCATCTTACATCCTGTTTCCCAAGGTTGTGACAAAAATAGAATCTCAGACTATTAGTCAACTGACAAATAAGGCAGTTGAGGCCCGAGAGGAAAAGTAACCTGTTGAAGAACAGGCAGTCAGTGGAATCAAATGCTTCTGAATATCTACTCCTTGAAATCAAAGACCTCATTTTTCTTATTGAGGGCTGGATCTTTCAGAGCTGGCATGCTGCCCAGGACATTTCAGGTGTTCAATAAATGTTTCTAAATAAATGAATGAGGGAGGCTGGTAATTTGGTATAGTTTATATTGTATTATGCCATTAGACTTCTCAATAGCCTTTCCTGATTATATTCTCTCAGCTTCTCTGGAGAGATGAGGGCAGGGGTTGGCACCATTCTTAAGGCCTCATTTCAGTCATGAAGTCCTCTCTGAGTGCCTCCTCACAATACCAGCGTTCTGATGTGCTTACATTTTTACTGGTCATACATCAGTGGGTTTAATTAACTTAAAAAAAAAATGGCACTAAATTTTGCTTCCCCAGGACAGAGTATAGACACCGGTGGTCCACCACAAAATCAATGTCTGTGTCTGGATATTTTACAAAATATATAGCCCTTAACCTTGTCATTCAGTGAATGATGCAAATGACTTCCTTTAGGTCTTTAATCATCTTAGGCTGATAGAAACTCTTAATGTAGCTATTGCTGAAACTCTCCTAACTAAAGAAAGCAGTTAAAAAAAAAAAAAAAAAAAACTCCCCCATGGGGAAGAGGCAAAATCTTCTTTACATTAAAAAGGCAAAATGCGTTGCTGTATATGAATGGCATACCAATTATTTAGTGGAAGACATGTACCAAAAGTTTTGCTAGCAAATCTTCAAATTTATAATGCAAATATTTATTATCTTGATAGAACTTTTTGTTCCAAGCAAGGTAGGAAACTCCCCCAAAGTATTTCATAATCATATTTTGGGGTCTACTACAGATGCTTTCAATGTGCCTTTAAACTTTTCTGTTGTCCCCAGTCACCAAGAGGAATCTGCACTATTCTTTTTCTCTTCTTCAAACTTCTAATTGCTTATATGGCTGCTTGGAGAGGTCTCACAGCTGCTTCTAATCATGAGAAAACCAATGTATATGCCAAGATTGCTATATTTCCATGTCTGAATTTGCAGTCCAATGTCACTAGGCCAATACTGGTTCTCATAAAGATGATGAAGGGACGAGAGAGACTAAGAATAGTAATAAGGGGTAATTTTAACTAAGTTGATAGAGTGTCTTCTTAAATGCTTTGGAAGCAGAGTCATATAGTAGCATGAGCCCCAAATATGTAACCAAAAGACCAGAGTAGTAACCCAGCTCTAAGTCAAGGTTTTTAAATCTGAACAAACTAAAATTTCTTTAAACTTCAACATTTCCATTTGTAATTGAAAAGGGAGGGGTCATATTCTTTCTCAGATTCCTTATTTCTCTGGTATTTTATGATCTTACAAGTAACAGAATCAGTAAAATACATAGATATTGGTAGCATACAATACCTACACACACATACACACACACACACACACACACACACACACACATATCTTTACTACCTTTATCTACATTTCAAACTGCATCCTGCTTGGGGGAAATAGGTATTTTCTTGTAAAACTCCTCCTATGCAATTGAAAGTCAGAATTTGATGCTTACAAACAGTTGGAAGAGGCACAGTGGTCCAAGTCAGGCAGTTACCTCTGGCTTGTTGAGTTTAAGAACATTCTGATGTCACAACCCTAAGTTGAGCAAGTTGTAGTTTCTGCTAAGTCTTAATAGGTCTTTTACAACCATGATTCTGAGAACTGAAAACACTAGAGCAAGAGGTCCAGCCATCACCAACAGTCCCAATAGTTTCCACAGAAGGATGATGACTTCTATCTGAACCACTCACACATAAATTCTGGATTTGCAAGTGTTCTTCTAATTGAAGCACATGATTTATATTCAAAGCCACCTGTGAGGGAGTCTAGGAAACGTGGTTTCATATTTTCCAGCCTCTTCAAAAACAAAATAGGTAGAAAGGAGACAGAATGACCCACTTAAACTTCCCACCACTCAAGGTAACTATGTTCAACAGTATGGCATGATAATGAACATTGTGTGTAACTAATCTTCCTCTCGAGCATGCCATCAGTTTCCCCCAAAGAGAAGCTTTGTATTATCTATCTCTCCTTAAATTCAACAATAAGCTTTATTTCTTGTGTAGCAGCAGACTGCTATACAGTATTCTAATTTTGTACCTGTTGTATGTTTAGGGACATACAATAGGAGAGTCCACAGGGAATTAAGAGTATGTCGTTCCAATGACTAGAGAGTGAAATGACAGGCTACATGGCCTCAATCTATGTTGGCTATTACTATTATTTTCCTCAGACTGTATAGTTGCCTTTTCATGTGCTAAAATCTCAGAGTTCAATTCCACTGAATTAATTAAGCATATAGTATTTATGTCTGGTAATATATTCATATTGTCAACATTATAGCTGTATAGCAAGCATATATCATAAATTTATGACTAGAGAAATGCAAAACTACAATGAGGAATCACCTCAAACCAGTCAAAATGGCCATCATTAAAAAGTATGCATGTGTGCTAAGTCACTTCAGTCGTGTCTGACTCTTTGCAATCCCATGGACTGTAGCCCACCAGGCTCCTCTGTCCGTGGGATTCTCCAAGCAAGAATACTGGAGTGGGTTGCCATTTCCTCCTCCAGGGGATCTTCCCAACCCAGGGATGGAATCTGTGTCTCTTATGTTTCCTGCCTTGACAGGTGGGTTCCTTATCACTGAGCCACTGGGGAAGCCCCATTATATACAAACAATAAATGCTGGAGAGAATGTGGAGGAAGAGGAATCTTCCTACACTGTTGGTGGGAATGTAAATGGATGCAACCACTATAGTGAATAGTATGAAGTGTCCTTAAATAACTAAAAATAGAGCTACCATATGATCCAACGATTGCATTATTGGTCATATATCCAGAGAAAACTAATTTGAAGAGATACAAGCATACAAATTTTCATAGCAGCACTATTTGCCATAGCCAAGACATGGAAAAAACCTAACTGTCCATCAACAGATAAATGGATAAAGAAGATGGTTACACATACACACAATGGAATACTACTCAGCCATAAAAAGAACGAAATAATGCCATTGGCAGGAACATGGATGGACCTACTGATTATCATACGAGGTGAAGTAAGTCAGATAAAGATAGATATGATATCACTTATATGTGGAATCTAAAATGTAATACAAATGAACTTATTTACAAAAAAAAAGTCAGAGGTGTAGAATACAAACATGATTACTAAAGGCAAGGAAGTAAGGGATGAATTAGGACTTTGGGAGTAGCAGATCACTATATATAAAACAAAAAGGCCCTACTATATAGCACAGGGAACTATATTCAATATGTTTTAATAAACTATAATGAAAAAGATATATATATATACATATATGGCATCCAGTCCCATCACTTCATGGGAAATAGATGTGGAAACAGTGGAAACAGTGTCAGACTTTATTTTTCTGGGCTCCAAAATCACTACAGATGGTGACTGCAGCCATGAAATTAAAAGATGCTTACTCCTTGGAAGGAAAGTTATGACCAACCTAGATAGCATATTCAAAAGCAGAGACATTACTTTGCCAACAAAGATTCGTCTAGTCAAGGCTATGGTCTTTCCTGTGGTCATGTATGGATGTGAGAGCTGGACTGTGAAGAAGAAGGCTGAGCGCCGAAGAATTGATGCTTTTGAACTGTGGTGTTGGAGAAGACTCTTGAGAGTCCCTTGGACTGCAAGGAGATCCAATCAGTCCGTTCTAAAGGAGATCAGCCCTGGGATTTCTTTGGAAGGAATGATGCTAAAGCTGAAACTCCAGTACTTTGGCCACCTCATACGAAGAGTTGACTCATTGGAGAAGACTCTGATGCTGGGAGGGATTGAGGGCAAGAGGAGAAGGGGACGACAGAGGATGAGATGGCTGGATGGCATCACTGACTGGATGGATGTGAGTCTCAGTGACGTCTGGGAGTTGGTGATGGACAGAGAGGCCTGGCGTGCTGCAATTCATGGGGTCGCAAAGAGTTGGACACGACTGAGCGACGTTTTTCTGGAACTCTCTTGCTTTTTCCATGATCCAGCAGATGTTGGCAATTTGATCTCTGGTTCCTCTGCCTTTTCTAAAACCAGCTTGAATATCAGGAAGTTCATGGTTCACATATTGCTGAAGCCTGGCTTGGAGAATTTTGAGCATTACTTTACTAGGGTGTGAGATGAGTGCAATTGTGCGGTAGTTTGAGCATTCTTTGGCATTGCCTTTCTTTGGGATTGGGATTAAAACTGACCTTTTCCAATCTTGTGGCCACTGCTGAGTTTTCCAAACCACCTGGTCTGCCTCTTGAGAAATTTGTATGCAGGTCAGGAAGCAACAGTTAGAACTGGACATGGACCAACAGACTGGTTCCAAAGAGGAAAAGGAGTACGTCAAGGCTGTATATTGTCACCCTGTTTATTTAACTTATATGCAGAGTACATCATGAGAAACGCTGGACTGGAAGAAACACAAGTTGGAATCAAGATTGCTGGGAGAAATATCAATAACCTCAGATATGCAGATGACACCACCCTTATGGCAGAAAGTGAAGAGGAACTCAAAAGCCTCTTGATGAAAGTGAAAGTGGAGAGTGAAAAGGTTGGCTTAAAGCTCAACATTCAGAAAACAAAGATCATGGCATCTGGTCCCATCACTACATGGGAAATAGATGGGGAAACAGTGGAAACAGTGTCAGACTTTATTTTTCTGGGCTCCAAAATCACTGCAGATGGTGACTACAGCCATGAAATTAAAAGACGCTTACTCCTTGGAAGGAAAGTTATGACCAACCTAGATAGCATATTCAAAAGCAGAGACATTACTTTGCCAACAAAGGTTCGCCTAGTCAAGGCTATGGTCTTTCCTGTGGTCATGTATGGATGTGAGAGCTGGACTGTGAAGAAGAAGGCTGAGCGCCGAAGAATTGATGCTTTTGAACTGTGGTGTTGGAGAAGACTCTTGAGAGTCCCTTGGACTGCAAGGAGATCCAACCGGTCCATTCTGAAGGAGATCAGCCCTGGGATTTCTTTGGAAGGAATGATGCTAAAGCTGAAACTCCAGTACTTTGGCCACCTCATGCGAAGTGTTGACTCATTGAAGAAGACTCTGATGCTAGGAGGGATTGGGGGCAGGAGGAGAAGGGGACGCCAGAGGATGAGATGGCTGGATGGCATCACTGACTCGATGGATGTGAGTCTGAGTGACCTCCGGGAGTTGGTGATGGACAGGGAGGCCTGGCGTACTGCGATTCATGGGGTCGCAAAGAGTCGGACACGACTGAGTGACTGATCTGATCTGAGTCTACGGCCATACCACCCTGAACGCACCCAATCTCGTCTGATCTGATATATATGAATATATATAACTGAATCACTGTGCTATATACCAGAAACTAACATTGTAAACACATGGTTTACAACATTGTAAACCAACTGTACTTTAATAAAAACATAAATAAATATCTTCAGCTTGCATATGGCTTGGAGGAAAAGCATGTATTGAGATACACACACAAGCTAGGAGGAGCTAAGTAAAAGAGAGAACACATATTAGCATTTAGGGAGTTCACAGAATGAGGTAACACTGTTTGACTAAGAGAATCAGTGTCTAAGATGAATATGATGATAGATAGAAACAAAAACATATTTTATAAGGCTTTTCATCCTCTGGATTCAAATAATCAGACTTCTTTGACTGTAACAAAATAGGGCTGATGGTCCCCTTACGAGTAGCTGTAATATGTTTTCCTGATATGATCACACCTTTGGTCCACTGCGGTTTGCTTAGCTGCTGCAAGATACTTTGCAAGATATCAGTTTGGGTTTATTTAGGATCTACTCTCCTGTCCTGTCTTCTGCCTGTCCTCCAGGCTACACACATCTTAGTGTTTCCTTGTAGCTAGAATTTTACGGGGATAAACCAAAAGCTTCACCATGGGATGCGTCCTTCCATTCTTCACTATAACCTTATACACAGGGAAGAGAGTATTCCTGGTGGGGTTGAGAGAAAGGATGAGAGTCTGTGCGTTTGCAGGCTGAAAGGGGAGAAATGGAGATATTTCCCCAGGCCAAGGAGGAGGTAGAGGTCTCTGGGTTTCACAGGCAACAGGAACAACATTGTTTGCAGTTCTGTACTTCACTCCAGTGTAACGAGAAACATCTGGAGAATAGACTGGCAAATTTAAGGAGATGGTTGTTTGACCCTTGGCTCCTGGTTCTTGCCAACATAATAAACAATCACCTGCCAGAACTTGGCATGGAATCCTAGAGCCAATATTCCTCCTGAAAGCATGTGGACCGGAACAACATGGCCAGAAACAACCACCATGACAGACGGGAGGGTAGAACTTGCTGGATTTCCCCAGAGGCCCATGAACCTTCAACAAATGACTGGGAGAGGATTCCCTACCCATGTTCTCCTACATACTTGAGTTTGGGAACCAAGTCATATCCACCACATACATTTCTCCAATAAAAGTAAATACTGATTTGCAGTTTTGTAAAAGAAAAAAAAAAAATGTGTGCGAAAAGAACTGTATGGACTTAGAGACAGGGAAAATAAAATCCTGCTGATAGATTCATCTCCATCTGTTACCAAGCAGTGTACCTTGGACCCGGCCACTTGAGTAAGCATCTTATTTTATCTCTGACCAGTTGTCAGACATCATTTCATTTCCACAAAAAAAAAGTGGTAAATTTTATCTGCTACCGTAAAGTTTCCCTGAAGCCATTCTGTTTTCATCAGAACCACAGAATAGGGAGAGAGGTCAGGGGATGACATGACTCTATGTAGTCCAGCAAGTCCAATGAACAGAGGCGTGATGTGAAGTATCATGTGAAGTAACAATCCCATTTTGGAAGTGTGTACACAGTTCTAAATCACTGATATAAGAAGTTTTTTTTGTAAAAGTCTGTTGGATTTTTGACATTTTCCTTTAAAGTAAAATATTAGAAAAATATAATATATGCCCTGTTTTCTCCTCAAGTTTAAAAAAAAAAAGTCACCTTATGAGTCTCTTACTATGAAGTGGCTTCTGAATTCACTTTCTACATAAAAGGACTATTTGGGGAATGCATATTAGATTGGCAAGACTTCAAACAACATTGGTTTTTATAACTATAAATTCTCGTGACAGAAAAAATTTTAAAAGGAGACAAAGAAATTTAAGAGAAATTATTAATCATTATTTCCAATTGTGAGTTTTGAACTTTTTAAATGAATAAACCTGTTGAAAACTCCCTTAAAAACACATTGTAACTAGCTCTATCATTCAGTCAAACTTTTCAATTTAATTTCAGACGCACTAAAAAAAATTGTCCTAACTTCTCATGATTTAGTACCATGTCTCAGAATATAAATTTTAGGGGTCACCTCAATGATAAATTTTAAAGTAATTTTTGTTGTTCAGTCACTCAGTCATGTCCGACTCTTTGTGAGCCCATGGACTGCAGCATGCCGGGCTTCCGTGTCCTTCACCGTCTCCCAAAGTTTGCTCAGACTCATGTCCATTGAGCGGATGATGCCATCCACCCATCTCATTCTCTGTCACACACTTCTCAAAGTAATATAGAGAAAAAATAATAATTTAGAGAAAATAGTTTACAGAAATAATAACTTATCTCAAATAATTTACAGAAAAATAATGATGGTATATGCCAGGTAACCATGGTGGAAGACTTAAAAAGTAACTTCAATAATTATGGAAACAGGAATGCAAAACTGACTGAAAGAATTCAAATAATGCTGTTTTATGGAATTTGTGAAAAGGTAATTATGTTATTTTAAGCATGCACTGGGAGAAGGCAATGGCACCCCACTCCAGTACTGTTGCCTGGAAAATCCCATAGACGGGGGAGCCTGGTGGGCTGCAATCCATGGGGTCGCTAAGAGTTGGACATGAATGAGCAACCTCACTTTCACTTTTCACTTTCATGCATTGGAGAAGGCAATGGCAACCCACTCCAGTGTTCTTGCCTGGAGAATCCCAGGGATGGGGGAGCCTGGTGGGCTGCTGTCTATGGGGTCGCACAGAGTCGGATACGACTGAAGTGACTTAGCAGCAGCAGCAGCAAGCATGCATTGATAACTGAATTAATTAGTAAATAGACATCTATTTTACATACAACTTTAAGACTTTAAGTATTAATTAACTTTTGTTAAACAAAAGACTTCTTGAAGAATATGTTCCATTGTGGAAATCTTTTCACTTGATACTATTTTACATGTACAGTTGTTGAATTTCTGATTCAAGGTAGTTTTTAAATCCCTAGTAGTTCAGAGGTTAAAGCATCTGTCTGCAATGAGGGAAACCTGGGTTCGATCCCTGGGTTGGGAAGATCCCCTGGAGAAGGAAATGACAATCCACTCTTGCCTAGAGAATCCCATGGACAGAAGAGCCTGGTGGGCTACAGTCCATGGGATCACGAAGAGTCGGACATGACTGAGCAACTTCACTTTCACTTTTAAATCCTCATATGCTTGTTTAAGTGTATTTATTTCTGTTAGGAGTTTTATTTGCTGTTTTTTTTCTGCTTCCTGACTTTCATTTGGAGAATTATTTACAGTTGATGTGTTTGGAATTTTGTATTCTGAAGTTTCCCAATAGATCTGTAGGATTTGTTGGTTTTCCTTAAATAAATATTTGTGGTACTGCATTTTATAAAATTCTCAGTTTAAAGATACTCTATCAGTGTAGATACTTGAGTAGATTTTATTGCTGTTCTGGTTGGAGGAGCAGTTATAGGTTTTGCGAGTCTGTGGCTTATAGATCCTCAATGTTGTCTTGAAACCCTGTATTTTGCACTTTTGCTTCTTTTCCTCTTCATTCAATTGTCAAAAGGTGTTTATTGTCTCCCTTTCTGCCCTTTACGTCCTTCAGAAACTATGTCTATCAAAGTGACCTTTAAATCACACATACTTATAGGTCTTTTCTTGTAGTCTATGCTCTGATCTACCAAGAAACATTTTTAGAATTTTCATACCATTAGTGGTGATTTTGCAGTAGGCTTAGACCTCGTAGTTAACGGTGCCTTCTCTCTCACAGTTATTCTCTGTCTTTATTTGTCACAAAGCTTTAACCAGGGCAGGAATAGAGTGGGAGGATTAGCAATTACAGCTGGGATCTGACTATTTTTCCTGTACTTGACATATTGTGAAAATTGAACATTCTTAACTTTAAATTATGAAGAGGTGATGATGTGTTTATCATGATATATATACAAATGATATATCATGAGATATGTATGTACATATACATATGCATATCTACATCTACATCTGTTCTTAATGTTTTGTACTGTTTGGTAGGAAATACTGAAAGAGGGTAGGTAGTAACTGCCTTTGTCTTGAGTATCTAACAGCTTTTTTTATTTTAAGTGTTCATTATCTTTCTTTTCCTTTCCTTTCTTTCTAATCTTTGTCTCTTCCTTCTTCCTAGCTTTCTCCTTCAAAAAATAGTATGTAATTAAAATATAAGCTTTAATATTTATGACAGAACTATTTATGCTTGAATTCTTCCTTTCAAAACAGCTGAACAAAGCAACTGTACTATGATAAAGAAGAGTAGTATTTCTAAGCCACATGGCCTTCATTTCTTACTCTAAAGACAGAAGAGAATAGAAATCAGCCTGGTGTATGACTTAACCTTTTTTGTTTAATGAATATGGAACATCATGGCACAAATTTTCATTTAACTTTTTAAAATGTTGGACTTTGTGTTTAATTGTGTACTTTGAATCAAAGAACACAAGGTAACCAGCCATGCTGTATTTTTATGTGTTTTCACTTATTTAGACTATTCACATTATATAGCCAAAACATCAAGCCATTTAATGGAATTATTTTTCTCACTTCACTTCTATATGTGGTTCCTTTCTTTTAGAGTGTTTATAGCTCCTATACTTTTTTCAAAGTCTCTAGTCAGAAGTCAAAGAAACTATTTAGATGTTTTACAAATTATGAAGTTTGCATTTTCATTCATTCTTCATCATATACAATCCTTGCAGGTGGTGTTTATTTTGTGGTTTATCTGACACATTATAAATCCAATTGTCAAATCAGGCTATGATTGGAAACAATTCCTAAGCCTCTATAACTAGCAGGGTGACACTGGCATTGAAGGACTCATGCACAGAAAGTGTAAGAAGCCGCCTCAGTAAAGAATTAATCAGAGTTCCTGAGTGATAAGGCTGGAATGTAGACGAATATAGCTAAGGAGGGACAGAGAGCAAATCAGGAGATGGGAAAGGACAGATAGACCAGAGAGTTGGTTGGAAGCATGTGCCATCAGCAGTCCTCAAGGAGATCATAAATCCACATGGCCTCATGTCCAGCCCAAAGTTTCCTTTCCAAAAGAACTCTATTTTTAGACAAAGTTGGCAAATATGTTTCAACTTTCACACTAACTCTAGTCAACTGACAATGAAGTATGGAACTTTCATGAGTGGAGAGATAATGCATTCTATTTTGCCTAGAATGTTCTCATTTCATACTTTTATTCAAGCATTTATTAATAGCTCTCTCTGAGACTCTCTGAAGAGCCCTACCTTCAACAATCAATTATGTTGTCACCTCACCTACTAGAAAGATCCTAAGTCCTCCTAAAACTCTATAAGAATGTTTTTGATTGATTTGTGATGTCTCCCCAGGGTTAAGAGTAGTTTAAAAAGCTGGGAGAGTTGGCAGCGTAGCATATGTACCTCGTGTTCACCATGTCCAAATTAATGGATGAGCCTGACACAAATACTTTGTTTAACCAGAAGAATATGAAGAATAAAGGAAGTCAAAAAATGGGACTCTACCACTTGACAACATGGCACATGTGAAAAATATAAAAGGAAATGGTGATTTTATTTAAGATGAACCAGTGAAGTTGCTCAGTCGTGTCCAGCTCTTTGTGATTGTAGCCTACCAGCTCCTCCATCCATGGAATTTTCCAGGCAAGCGTCCTGGAGTATATTGCCATTTCCTTCTCCAGGGGATCTTTCCAACCCAGATAGAACCCAGGTCTCCCACATTACAGGCAGACGCTTTACTATCTGAGCCACCAGGGAAATGATTAATAAAATTTTAATATCATTTTCTGGTTTTATTGATTGTAAGAGGAACATCTTTCACATTGTGTCATATTTGAAATCAAGAAACATGTTACAATTGATGGACTATTGTCATTTCATCGCCAGCATATATGTTCTTAGTGCTACGCGAAATAGTAGTACATTGTACCTTCCCTGATTTACTTTTCTCTTACCCTTTTCTTTTTTTTTTTATTATTATTATTTTTTTAATTTTTCTTAACTTTACAATATTGTATTACTTTTACTATACATCGAGATGGATCCGCCACCAGAATACACGTGCTCCCTTTTCTTAAGAGCTGTGTCCTAAGAATTCAATTCTCTAAAATGGAGTGACCCATTAGGAATAACTCTGAAGTGAATTTAGGAATAACCCATAAGGAATAACTCTGAAGTGATTTCACTTCAATAACTCTGAAGTGAACCCCTGAGTTTCTCTGGAGGACTTTTTCTGAAATCACATTCTTTCTTGGCTTTTTCCCTGTAGTGGGCAGAATGATGACCCCTCAAAATGTCCATATCCTAATACCCAGAATTATCTGTGAAAATGTTACATCACATGAAGAAGGGAAATTAAGGTTGTAGATTGGATTAAGTGGATATATTGTTAATCAGATGATCTTAAATACGGAGACTACAGTACATGATCTGGGTATGACTATTATAATCACAAACATCCTTGAATGTGGAAGAGGAAGGTAGATGAGGAGGTCAGGGTAATGTAATGTGAGAAGAAATCCAACTGCTATTGCTGGCATTGAACATGAGCCAAAGAATGGTGGTCTCTAAGTTGGAAAGCCAAGGAAATGCATTTTTCTCTACAGCCTCCAAAAAGGAGAACAGTCCTACCAATGTTAATTTCAAGCTAGTGAGACCTATGTTGTGATTGAAACCTATGTTGTGATTCTGACCAAAAAAACTAAGACTTAAAAAAAAAAAAAGGTATGCTGCTTTAAGCTACTAACTTTGCAATTTATTACAACAGCAATAGGAAATGAATACACCCTTCTTTCCTGTGCTCCTTAAAACTTTTCAATGCTCTATTGCACTTAGGAAAAATCTAGCATTCTCAGTTTGGTTACAAGGTTTTGCACGACCTTCCCTCTGCTCGTATATGTCAGCTTCCCTCAGATGCTCATGAAAAGCAATCTCCTTTCTTTCCGTAGTTTTGCATCTGCCCTATCCTTTCCCTGAAATGCTCTTCCTTTCTTTGCTCTTAGCCCACTTCTACTCATCACTCATGTCCTAGTTTAATATTTCTTTTCCTTAGGGAAGACAATCATGTTTTCCAGACTTCTAAGGATTTCATGAAACCTGGTAAAAATTTACTAATCATTCTGTGTGATTTACCGTTTCAAATCTCTCTCCCCTACTAAATGGTAAATTCCATGGGAGCACAAATACCTTCCTTATGTTCATCCTTATGAATGCAAGCCTATTACGAAAACTGGCACAAAAGTATTTCCTGATTAAATAACTTCTGTGAGGCAGACACAGATGAGACAAACTTGAAAATCAAAGAAGATAATAACTTGCCCTAAGTTCGCACGTCTGGTAAGGGGCAAGTCTATGATTCAAATTAAGGAGATTTGTTCTTGTTGTCAAAGCATTAGTGCTTATCAGAAAACATTCTTATATTACCTCTCATAGACTTAAAAGACAACTTTCGAGTATAATAAATACATAGTCAAAAGCATATAAAATATAGGGTAGGGCCAGGAATCAAGAAGGCATTTAACATGTGAGCAATAAATGAACAAAAAGATAGTTGGAAATCACATGTGGTTATAGAGAAAACATATGAGTAGATAATAGCACTACCATGATAGAAAATGGTACTCTAGCCTCATCAGAAATCCCTTTAATCAAGTAGAAGCAACTGCTGATTAAACTTCTGATGGTTTCTCTGATTTCAAGATGTCTTTTCGATATAAACAGTAACATCAACAGTGTGTTGACCTGATTTTGCAGGCCTTGTGTCTACTGTGGTTTCATTAAATGCTAGTGAAAAAGTTAATTTCCCTCAATAATTCAAGTTCACTTCCAGTCCCTGAAAACAAAGTTATCCCTCCTAACCATTAATAAATTGGTCGAATGTTAAATAGCACTTTAATTTTGTTTCACTAATGTTCATTAAACAACCAAAAAGGGAAAGAAGTTGATTATGTCAAGCTCACAATTTTTAATTAAAATGAAAAAAAAAGCAGGCACTTCTAATTTGCAAACACAGAGAAAGCTTCAGACAGCAAACAGATAAAGTTTACTGTGCATACTGCAGGAAAAAAAAAAAAAAAAAAAAACATGGCTAATTAAAACTTCAGTCATTTTAAATGTCTCTACCGCAAACACAAATTGCTACTTTGCATCTTCCAATAAGCCTCCAAACTCTATGAAATGTCTCATAAGAAGAATCTTGAATATTGATGGTCGATTTTGTTATTGTATTTTGAATCATGAACAATTGAACACTTTATAGAGGAAACACAATAGTGAAAGAAGTACTGGCTGGGAATCAGAAAACTGTGGTTCTACTTCTCTTTGTCTTTTTTCTTATTCACACCGTGGTTGGGATTTTTAAGTCACTACATCTTCCCGTGCCTCAGTTTCTAGAAAAATAATACTTGCTCTTGGAAAAGCTGTATTTTTATTATTATTCTTATTTGATTTGCATTTATTTTCTTATGTATACATTTTGGCATTATGAGCTTGGGGCTGACTTAGAACTGGGTCCTCAATTCAAGCCAATTCAGTGTCAGGTAGGAATATTCATAGACTAATTCACTTTGTCAGCCTGACACTTAAGAATTTGATTCGGATACAAGGTGGCAGCTGGTCAATTCAGTTTGTATAAAAACCACAGACATTCTTTTATCTTACTGTCTGAACAGACAAAGGAAATATGCAAACTTTTCAATCCTCTTTCCTTCAGTCAAGGAAAGATAGAAAAGTTATGAGTCCCTGCAAATTAACCACTTTTCAGAGTATCACTAGTGAGAACATTTTGCTACAGAAGTGGTCATAGAAAAAAAGGTATAAAATTTGAATCCTATTTTAAATGCATTTGGAGAACTTGCTATATAAGAAAGCCTTGCAAAGAACACAAAAAATAAAAGAAATTTGTACATATATCACATAATCGATTTTACTTTTATCTTTTAATTTTATCTGTACTTTAGGTGCACAGAGTTAAATTATATTATTCATGCCCACTGTTTCATTGTATTATTTTCTATTCATTTCTCATCCCTACTGCTATTGCCCTGCTTCTGAAAGGTACTCACACTAGTGTTTTTAATATATATCTTTCCAACTTCCCTTCTGTGTACCTATTTAGATATATGTGTATCCTTGGAAAATATATGGTGTTAACATGTGTTTTTAATTTGCATAAATGGAACTATAAATCTTATTCTTGCTCCCTTTTCTTATTAACATGTTTGTGAGACGTAGCCTAATTGCAATAAATCTAGCTCTTTGCTTCTGACTCTGCATCATATTTTATTTTGTGCATATACCATATTTTAATTAATCATTCTCCTGGGAATGGGTATACAGGTTGCTTCTAACTAGTGACAGCCACCATCAAAAAAAGAAGGTTGATATGAAAAACCTGTGCATGTTGTTTTATAAATTTATGCACGGTTTTTATTTATTTTTTTTGATATAAACCTTGGAACAAAATTTCTTGATGTTAATGATATAAAAATACATCCTATATCCTAGGCACTGATAATCTCTTCTTCACAATGAACCATTTAATCACCCACTAGCAAAATACAAAAGTTTATTATAGTCTCATCAGTATATTAATACATGCCAATTTTGTAATTTTTTAACTAAGAAAGATATCTTTTGTTCAAAATTGATCAGTTTTATTATAAATTCACATAGAACATTATGTTTCTGCAAATTTTCAGCTATTTATGTGCATCTCTCCCCTATATTTCATTATTAACTAGAGTTATATTTTTCTAATGTTAAAACATAATTACATTTCTGTAATATACTATTGGTTCATGATGTATTTTTTTAATATTCCATTAAACAATGGTTTTATTTGCTTCTGTTAGGTTTATTTAACTCAAAAATATTATATCTATATTTATAAATGAAACTGACCTATGCTTTCTGTTCTTATACTACCTTTCAATTGTTTGGGTATCAATAAAAATTAACTTTATTAAAGCAACTGAATAATTCCCTTCATTATTTCATTTTGTTTTACCTTTTATAACCTCTTATATAAGATTTGGGTTGTCTGTTTTTTGAAAAATTAGCAGAATTCCCATTTAAAATAGGCCCAAGACTTTTGATGGAAATGGAGTTAGATGTTTCATTACTAAATTAAATGTTTGTTACTATCATTATATTATTCATTGTTTTATTTTCAGTCAATTTTGGCATTTTATACTTCCCAAAGATGTATCAAGTTCATCTAGATGTTCATGCTTATTGATATGTAAATTGCTAAAAGTAGTCTTTCATTGCCAAAACCTATAATATGTATTATTTAAGAAGAATCATTTAAGAACAAAAGAAAAATGCAAATATAGTAGAAAAGAATGCAGGGAACAATGAGGAAATGTATATTCCTTCTGTACTGATTATAAAGTTACACTGAGACAGGCTGGGACCTGGGACCTTTTCCTGCAGTGTCTGCACCTGGACAATATGCAAAGAGACTATGGGACTAAAAATAGTGGGTGCACGTACAGTCACGCCAAACTACAGACAAGATACTGAAAGAGTAAAAAAAACTCAACTGCTGCTTCTGAAGAGCCAGGAGAAAAAGCCATATGTTGGCTCCAAAAGCAGGGTACTGTGCATGCCCCCCTGCACCTAACAGCACCAAAGGGGTGGACAAACCACCTAAGTCACCCCTCAGACCTGACCTCAGGACCAATCTTCACATCAGCTCATGTAAGGAACCAGCTGGTCTTTCTTGGGGAGCAGACAAGAAAACCTGTTACTTGTTTTGCTCCCTCCTGCTGCAGCAGAGGCCCCAGTAAAGCCTTCCTCAATTTCTTATCTGGCCTTTATCAATTTCTATAGATTAAGGAAGGCTAAGCCCCTGGTCAATATCAATATCTAGCATGCATACAAATTCATCAAAATGTATTCATTCAATATCTGTAAATTTATAAGTATACCCCAATAAATCAATAACAAGGCAATTATAAAATGAGCATATGACTGGCTTTAAAGGCTACTTTGTGTGCTGTGCTGTGCTTAGTTGCTCAGTTGTGTCTAACTTTTTGCAACCCCATGGATGGCAACCCGGCAGGCTACTCTGTCCATGGGGATTCTCCAGGCAAAAATACTGGAGTGGTTGCTGTGCCCTCCTCCAGGGGATATTCCCAACCTAGGGTTCGAACCTAGGTCTCCTGCATTGCAGGCAGATTTTTTACTGTGTGAGTTACCAGGGAAGCCCAAGAATACTGGAGTAGGTAACCTATCCATTCTCCAGGGGAACTTTCCAACCTGGGAATTGATATGGGATCTTTTGCATTGCAGGCAGATTCTTCACCAGCTGAGCTATGAGGAAAGCCCAAAGGCTAGTTTAGACATCAACAAATTTAACAAACATTACAGGTGATCAAAAATAAGTGTTCCCTATTTTCGGTTTTTAAAGACCCTCCAAACAAATGCAAAATGGAATTACCATATGACCCTGCAATCCCACTCCTGGCATATATCTGGAGAATATTTTAATTCAAAAAGACATCTACATCCCAATGCTCATAGATACATAATATGTGGTTCATATATATGTATATATACACGCAATAGAATATTAGTTCAGTTTAGTGGCTCAGTCATGTCCAACTCTTTGCAACCCCTTGGACTGAAGCACACCAGGCTTCTTTGTCCATCACCAATTCCCAGACTTACTGACAATCCAGGATGTCCATCGAGTTGGTGATGATTTCCAGCCCTCTCATCTGCTGTAGCCCCATTCTTCTGCCTTCAATCTTTCCCAGCATCAGGGTCTTTTCCAATGGTTCAATTCTCTGCATCAGGTGGTCAAAGTATTAGAGTTTCAGCTTCAGAATCAGTCCTCCAATGAATATTCAGGATTGATTTCCTTTAGGATGGACTGGTTGGATCTCCTTGTAGTCCAAGGGGCTCTCAAGAGTCTTCTCCAACACCACAGTTCAAAAGCATCAATTCTTCAGCACTGAGCTTTCTTTATAGTCCAACTTACATCCACACATGACTACTGGAAAAACAATAGCTCTGAATACAAGACCTTTGTCAGCAAAGTAATGTCTCTGCTTTTTAATATGTTGTTTTTAACATGTTTTAACATGTTTTTAACATATGTTTTAATATGTCTATATTGGTCATAGCTTTCCTTCCAAGGAGTAAGCATCTTTTAATTTCATGGCTGCAGTCACCATCTGCAGTGATTTTTGGAGCCCAAGAAAATAAAGTCTGTCACTGTTTCCATTTTTTCCCCATCTGTTTGCCATGAAGCACTGAGACCAAATACCATGATCTTTACTTTTTGAACGTTGAGTTTTTAAACCAGATTTTTCACTCTCCTCTTTCACTTTCATCAAGAGGCTCTTCAGTTCTCCTTCACTTTCTGCCATAAAGGTGGTGTCATCTGTGTATGCAAAGTTGTTAATATTTTTCTCAGCAATCTAGATTCTAGCTTGTGCTTCATCCATCCCAGCATTTCTCATGATGTACTCTGTATACAAGTTAAATAAGCAGGGTGACAGCATACAGCCTTGATGTACTCCTTTCCCAATTTGGAGCCAGTCTGTTGTTCCATGTCTGGTTCTAACTGTTGCTTCTTGACCCATATACAGATCTCTCAGGAGGCAAATAAGAAGGTCTGGTATTCCCATCTCTTTCAGAATTTTCCACAGTTTGTTGTGATCTACATAGTCAAAGGCTTTGGCATAATAAATAAAGCAGAAGTAGATTTTTTTCTGGAATTTTCTTGCCTTTTGATGATCCAGCAGATGTTGGCGATTTGATTTCTGGTTCCTCTACCTTTTCTAAATCCAACTTGAACTTATGGAAGTTCACAGTTCATGTACTGTTGAAGCCTAGCTTGGAGAATTATAAGCATTACTTTGCTAGTGTGTGAGATGAGTGCAATTGTGTGGTAGTTTGAACTTCTTTGGCATTGCCCTTCCTTAGGGTTGGAATGAAAACTGATCTTTTCCAGTCCCGTGGCCACTGCAGAGTTTCAAAATTTGCTGGCATGTTGAGTGCAACACTTTCACAGCCTCATACATTAGGATTTGAAATAGTTCAACTGGAATTCCATCACCTCCACTAGCTTTGTTCATAGTGATGCTTCCTAAGGCCCACTTGACTTCTCTCATTCCAGGATGTTTGACTCTAGGTAAATGATCACACCTTTGTGGTTATTTGGGTCATGAAGATCTTTTTTGTATAGTTCTTCTCTGTAGAAGAATTATAGAATATCACTAAGCCATTAAATAGTATATTAAATAGAATAAACAGAATATTGTTCAGCCATTAAAGAGAAAAAAAAGAAAGAATGCCAGTTCCAGCAACATAGATGAACATAGCTTCCTCCATGGAAGAAAAGCTATGGCAAACCTAGACAGTATATTGAAAAGGAGAGACAATACTTTGCTGACAAATGCCCGTCTAGTCAAAGCTATGGTTTTTCCAGTAGTCACGTATGGATGTGAGATTTGAACCATAGAGTAGGCTGAACACTGAAGAATTGATGCTTTTGAGCTGTGTTGCTGGAGAAGACTCTTGAGAGTCCCTGGACTGCAAGGAGATTAAACCAGTCAATCCTAAAGGAAATCAACTCTGAATATTCACTGGAAAATCTGATGCTGAAGCTCCAATATTTGGCCACCTGATGTGAAGAGTAAACTCATTGGAAAAGACACTGATGCTGGGAAAGATTGATGGTAGGAAGAGAAGGGGATGACAGAGGATGAGATGGCTGGATGGCATCACCAATTCAATGGACATGGGTTTGAGCATGCTCCGGGAGACGGTGAAAGGCATGGAAGCTGGTGTGCTGCAGTCTATGGGGTCACAAAGAGTCAGACATGACTGAGCAACTGAACTGAGAGATTATCATGTGAAGAGAAGGAAATAAAAGACAAATATCATATTATATCCTTTATATGTGGAATATAAAAAATGAACTTACTTTTTTACAAAACAGACTCACAGACATAGAAAACAAACTTATGGCTACTAAAAGAGATAATAGGAAGGGGGAATGAACTAGAAGTTTGGGATTAACTTATACACATTGCAATATATGAAATAGATAAGTAGCAAGGACCTACACAGAACTATGTTCAATATTTGATAACAACATATAATGGAAAAGAATCCTAAAAGGAATACACACACACACACACACACACATATATATATATATATATATATATGCTAAGTCACTTCAGTCGTGTCCGACTCTGTGCGACCCCATAGACGGCAGCCCACCAGGCTTCCCCGTCCCTGGGATTCTCCAGGCAAGAACACTGGAGTGGGTTGCCATTTCCTTCTCCAATGCATGAAAGTGAAAAGTGAAAGGGAAGTCGCTCAGTCGTGTCGGACTCTTAGCGACCCCATGGACTGCAGCCTACCAGGCTCGTCTGTCCGTGGGATTTTCCAGGCAAGAGTACTGGAGTGGGGTGCCATTGCCTTCTCCGATATATATATATATATATAAAACTGAATCACTTTGCTCTACACTTGAAACATACATTTCAGGTTAATTATACTTCAATAAAGAAAGAGTAGTGCAGCATTAAAAAAAAAAAAGACATGTACATTTCATGGAACTTAGCACTTCATCAAAATATGATATTAAAGATTATAAATTATCAGGCAATTTATAATGATATATATGTTTTAAAAATATCTTTTGGGTTAAGTTGACAGTAAAATACAGTTAAAAGAAAAAAAGAATATTGACCCTAAGGTTATGAGTCGAACTGTCTAGATTCCAGTAAAAAAACAAAAACACCATGAGCTATTGACTTTTCCAGGTAGCTTGACTGACATTCTGGACCAAGTTCCCTCTGTGAAATAAGGGGTTTTAATGGCTCAGACACAATTCCCTATTGGCTCAGATGATAAAGAATCTGCCTGCAATTCAGGAAACCTGGGTTTTATCCCTCGGTTGGGAAGACACCCTGGAGAAGGAAATGGCCAACCGCTCCAGTGCTCTTGCCTGGAGAATCCCATGGACAGAGGAGCCTGGTGGGCTACAGTCCATGGGGTCGCAAAGAGGTGGACATGAGCGAGTGACTAACACTTTCACTTTCACGTCAATGGCTCAGACAGTAGAGTCTGCCCACAAATACAGGAGACCCAGGTTTGATCCTTTGGTTGGGAAGATCCTCTGGAGAAGGAAATGGCAACCCATTTCAGTATCCTTGCCTGGAAAATACCACGGACAGAGGAGCCTGGCAGGCTACAGTCCATGGGATCACAAAAAGTTGGATTTGACTGAGCAACTAATACTTTGAATTAGATAATAATTAAGTTTTCCTTTTACTACTAAAATTTATAAAATGTATGAACAAAGTTTGCAATTCCATGTTAAATCAAAATTGAGCACCCCTTCTTAACTCATTCTTCCAGTTGAGGTTTTGGCAAAAAAAAAAAAAAAAAAAAATTAAGTAAAATGACCTTCACCTTTCAATAGTCCACCTGATGGGACTGAAAAGAAGGATTATTGCTCTCAACAAATGAGTCTCAAAGGTAGGATTCTGCCAGGGAGAAAATCTAACCATATTTCAGTTGGTCTGTCAACCAACTCAATTATATGTTTAAAGTCAATAAACACAGATAAGCAGAGATGGAAGAATTTATCATGTTCTCCCACTCCAGAGCCTTCTATTTAGACTTCCATTCAAATTTTGAATTGAACTTTGGGTTTCACAAGGGAAGATGGAGTGGTGAAAGGTACAGCTGTAAATCAGGAGCTTTCACATCCACCTGGTTTTTCAATGCTTGGTGTTCAAAGGAAGTTACCTCTCTGTCTAGCTCCTGTATCCTCATATGGTGAAGAAAGTAAAAACCATCATATTTGTAAGAAAAGATAGGAAGATAGAATGAGAAATAAATATGAAAAAGCTTTTAAATTATTTTTAAAAGCTATAGACATTTCTGCACTAATGATGCTATTTTGAAACCCAGAGAGTGGCAGTTTAACCCAATCTGTGCTCTCTGGGTTAGGTCAGGCTGGCGTGTGTGTCCATAGGGAAAGGCAACTGCAAAAAGGAGACAGAGATTAAATTCAGGCATGCACATTACAGACACCAAGCTAACAGAAAAAAAAAATGCGAAGAGTTGACTCTTTGGAGAAGACTCTGATGCTGGGAGGGATTGAGGGCAGGAGGAGAAGGGGACGACAGAGGATGAGATGGCTGGATGGCATCACTGACTCGATGGATGCGAGTCTGAGTGACCTCTGGGAGCTGGTGATGGACAGGGAGGCCTGGCATGCTGCGGTTCATGGGGTCGCAAAGAGTCGGACACGACTGAGCGACTGATCTGATCTGATGATAGAATAATACAGGCATGAGATCATCAACTGAACAATTTAAAATTTTTCTAAGATATAATTTTCCTTTCTAGCCTTTAATCATTAAATATGATGCATGCTGTCCTATTATTTCTATAAAGATATACTCTAATAGAGTGCCACTGCAAATGTAAAGAAAAGGATTCATGTTGCTATGCATTTCCGAACAACACTAACCAGTCATATATATATAACACACACACACACACACACACACACACACATACATACATACACACACACCTGCTTGTATTTAGGGGCCTCAAGGTGATGCTTCTGGTAAAGAACCCACCTGCCAATGCAGAAGACATGAGATGTTGGTTGTGGGTTTGATCCTTGGGTCAGGAAGATCCCCTGGAGGAGGGCATGGAAATCCACTCCCTTACTCTTTCCTGGCTGCTGCTGCTGCTAAGTCACTTCAGTCGTGTCCGACTCTGTGCGACCCCATAGATGGCAGCCCACCAGGCTCCTCTGTCCCTAGAATTCTCCAGGCAAGAACATTGGGGTTGGTTGTCATTTCCTTCTCCAATGCATGAAAATGAAAAGTGAAAGGAAAGTCGC